>JAHLJT010008446.1:263859429-263928359 GCA_031308135.1 Acheta domesticus
TTGCATCAGTATATCGGCAATCGCAAGTGTGCCCATCGCCGCTCTGTCGCCTGGTCCGCGAGTGACCTGCGCCTGGCTGCGCTGGCCCGCGCCTGGCCCGTGCCTCGCTTCGCCTCGCTTCGCCTCGCTTCGCCTCGCTTCGCCTCGCTTCGCCTCGCTTCGCCTCGCTTCGCCTCGCTTCGCCTCGCTTCGCCTCGCTCGCGCGCTTCGCCTCGCGTCGCCTCGCGTCGCCTCGCGTCGCCTCGCGTCGCCTCGCGTCGCCTCGCGTCGCCTCGCGTCGCCTCGCGTCGCCTCGCGTCGCCTCGCGTCGCCTCGCGTCGCCTCGCGTCGCCTCGCGTCGCCTCGCGTCGCCTCGCGTCGCCTCGCGTCGCCTCGCGTCGCCTCGCGTCGCCTCGCGTCGCCTCGCGTCGCCTCGCGTCGCCTCGCGTCGCCTCGCGTCGCCTCGCGTCGCCTCGCGTCGCCTCGCGTCGCCTCGCGTCGCCTCGCGTCGCCTCGCGTCGCCTCGCGTCGCCTCGCGTCGCCTCGCGTCGCCTCGCGTCGCCTCGCGTCGCCTCGCGTCGCCTCGCGTCGCCTCGCGTCGCCTCGCGTCGCCTCGCGTCGCCTCGCGTCGCCTCGCGTCGCCTCGCGTCGCCTCGCGTCGCCTCGCGTCGCCTCGCGTCGCCTCGCGTCGCCTCGCGTCGCCTCGCGTCGCCTCGCGTCGCCTCGCGTCGCCTCGCGTCGCCTCGCGTCGCCTCGCGTCGCCTCGCGTCGCCTCGCGTCGCCTCGCGTCGCCTCGCGTCGCCTCGCGTCGCCTCGCGTCGCCTCGCGTCGCCTCGCGTCGCCTCGCGTCGCCTCGCGTCGCCTCGCGTCGCCTCGCGTCGCCTCGCGTCGCCTCGCGTCGCCTCGCGTCGCCTCGCGTCGCCTCGCGTCGCCTCGCGTCGCCTCGCGTCGCCTCGCGTCGCCTCGCGTCGCCTCGCGGTCGCCTCGCGTCGCCTCGCGTCGCCTCGCGTCGCCTCGCGTCGCCTCGCGTCGCCTCGCGTCGCCTCGCGTCGCCTCGCGTCGCCTCGCGTCGCCTCGCGTCGCCTCGCGTCGCCTCGCGTCGCCTCGCGTCGCCTCGCGTCGCCTCGCGTCGCCTCGCGTCGCCTCGCGTCGCCTCGCTGTCGCCTCGCGTCGCCTCGCGTCGCCTCGCGTCGCCTCGCGTCGCCTCGCGTCGCCTCGCGTCGCCTCGCGTCGCCTCGCGTCGCCTCGCGTCGCCTCGCGTCGCCTCGCGTCGCCTCGCGTCGCCTCGCGTCGCCTCGCGTCGCCTCGCGTCGCCTCGCGTCGCCTCGCGTCGCCTCGCGTCGCCTCGCGTCGCCTCGCGTCGCCTCGCGTCGCCTCGCGTCGCCTCGCGTCGCCTCGCGTCGCCTCGCGTCGCCTCGCGTCGCCTCGCGTCGCCTCGCGTCGCCTCGCGTCGCCTCGCGTCGCCTCGCGTCGCCTCGCGTCGCCTCGCGTCGCCTCGCGTCGCCTCGCGTCGCCTCGCGTCGCCTCGCGTCGCCTCGCGTCGCCTCGCGTCGCCTCGCGTTCGCCTCGCGTCGCCTCGCGTCGCCTCGCGTCGCCTCGCGTCGCCTCGCGTCGCCTCGCGTCGCCTCGCGTCGCCTCGCGTCGCCTCGCGTCGCCTCGCGTCGCCTCGCGTCGCCTCGCGTCGCCTCGCGTCGCCTCGCGTCGCCCGCGTCGCCTCGCGTCGCCTCGCGTCGCCTCGCGTCGCCTCGCGTCGCGAGCAGCGGCAGCGCAGCGGCCGCGGCGCGCGTCAATTCCTCGCGGCGCATGCGCGCGGGGTGCATCTCCTCCCCCGCGCGCGCCGCCCCCGCCGCATGCCAGACCGCCATTTCCTGCCGCGACCTCCAACTCCCTGCGTTCGCCTCCCCAGCGCATCCGGGAGCGGCAGCACCGCTGGACTCCATGCAGCGTCCCGTCCTCCCTCCCGGTTGGGCCGACCAACGCTGCGAACGGCGCATCGGACGTAGTGATACGACATCGATATCAAATTATCGATGTTACAAAACGTCGATGTTCAAAATTAATAATATCTACATTAATTAATGATGCATCGACCAAAAACCATCGATGTTTGTAAACATCGTTGCTTAAAGCTGGTTTAGTAATCTATAACATTAAATTCATTTTGACAGTGACTGTGTTTATAAACATAATTTAATCTCATAAAAGATTTAATGCGAAATAGGGTTAGAATAGAAAAACAATGAGCAAAAAGTAAGCCTCAGCACTCAGGAACATCTCGAAGGATCAGTCCTCACTTGTCCAAAGAAGGGGAAGGCCTTACAACGATGGCACATGCGATGACCGTCTCTCCATGTATGTAACAAGAAGAAAGGCTTTGGAAATAGCAGAGCATTGGGATCTCGGCCGGGAACTAGTCCGCTCCGTAAAGGTAGGTTACAAATAGGATCCGTTTGGTTCCAACACAACTGACAGTGGTACCATCAATTATTTTTTTCATGTTTCAACATACACAAAATTTTGATTAAGGGATTTTTATTTGCAAGAAAAAAGAAATTGAAAACCTAAAAACATCGAGCACAATACATCGATGTTAAAAGAACATCGACTTCAATATATCGATGTGTCTATAAAATCTTTCTTCGAGCTTTCTTTAAAAATCTTTCTTTCGATTTTGCTATAAAAATATCGATGTTTTGAGAACATCGACATCGATGTCGCATCCCTAATAGGAGCGCTCAATCAACGCTCCTCTGACTGCTCTGGTCAGTGATTGTAAGTTCTCTCTGATCGTTTCCAGGCAGATGACCTCTACAACGTCTCAAGGGCTATCTTATCTTCTCATTCCCTTCCGTTCCGTTCATTTCCCATTCCGTCTCTGATCATTAATAACGATGGCAGTTGAAATGCCATAACAGAATAAAGGCAGCAGCACTAGGAGAGATGGTTCAGGGCATCTACTGATGTCATTGCAATACCGCTCCCGAGGTCCTAGGTTCGAATCAGGGCGATGGAAGGGTTTTTGACACGAGGTAAATAGCTAAGATCCGTTCGCTCTAACTTCGCACGTTACGTAACTCAGCACGTAAACGAATTCACGTGGTCGTCACTTGTTCTCTCTGGCTGACAGACACCACACTCCGCTTCAGGGCGTCGTGCACAATAGAAGTTATGTCCCTTGCAAAATTGATTTATTTCCTGACTCTCTACACAAACAGTCAAAATAATTTTCTCCTTTGCCTTGAAGTAAAATCAAACACCATCCGTGACCTTAACTGCCAACCTCCAGCTGCCAACTGATCTCTTTGAAATAACGTTCATTCGCCAGGCCGTCGGCGCCACTCCTGCCAAATTTTATCAGTAGCAGTTCCGTTCTCGAATGAGAAAGTTCTAAAAGAATGCTGTATTTTTGTTTGGTTTGTGAAAGGTGTGTTTGTTCATTGCGTTGATTTTTGTTTCCACACCGAACACAATAAGTGAAGCAGTTCCCGGCATAATCCTGTTTGAACATTCACAGGGAAAATCCCTCAGAAGTGGTGAGAAGGTGGTATTGATGTGTTCGAATAATTAGCGGCTAAAAATCCGTTAATGACTTTGTGGCAGGTGGAAGAAATTACTGCTGAATTGCTGGTGTTGATGTCAAAAGTGTTTGAAAACTGTGTAATGAATTAAGTCATTGCAAAGGTAACTTCTCCACGTAAGAATAGATGTAGAGCAAAACAGTTGGAGGGCGAGTGCGATAAATTTGTTAATCTGCCATTCGTATTCATGTGCACATTTTTTCGTAGAAACGAATTTCCAGCATAAACAAAACTCTTGATGTGGTTAATGAAGATTCGGGACTGCCAAATTTTAATAGAACGTCACTGTATATTCTATTGAAATTCGTGCTTCGGGCGGGATTTCACTACTACCTTGCAAGAACAAATGTAAATGTAAATTCTGTGATATTTAAGCAAAATATCTGCATATTTTGGCTGGTATTTTGGGCGTAGTAATATATATATATGCTATATATATATATGCTATATATATATATATATATATATATATATATATATATATATATATATATAGCATATCTCGCGCCACGACCGTACTCAAATGCCAACACGTGTCACAGTCAATAGCATATTATTTTCACACCCAATATATACATATCTCTCTCTCTCTCTCTCTCTCTCTCTCTCTCTCTATATATATATATATATATATATATATATATATATATATATATATATATATATATATACACACAGGATGAGTCACGTAACTGTAGCACCTCCTGTAACTTTTGAACGGTTAAAGTTATTGCAATGCAGTTTTCACGGAAGTGCATGAGGGAAAGGGGCTAATTGATACGTGCATTAATTTCTCTTTTATCATTTGTATTTTACGAGATTTTTTTAGGTAACTTTGTTTTTCAAATGGAACTATACATATTTTTTCAGTCCACCATGACGAGCGTAAAAAGACAAATCCAATGACGTACATATTGTCATATCTTACATAAGCATTTTTTTGATTAATTTTGATTTTTGTGACTGGGGTTTAAGCGACATTTGAATAGTCCACCACACAAGGTCACGCAGCGTTCCACCAGCACACGCGCGCCCGGGAAAGGGAAGGGAAGGAGAGGGATCTTATTTGAAGATACGAAACATAGTATTCCAAATATTCACAAAACCATTGGTTTTTTCCTGAACTGTGCTTTCCATCCTTCCGCATTTTCATATTTTCGTCTTTCTTTGATTGAAGGAATTAAAGGATGGAAACTAAGGATTTGTCATAAGTTTGTATCGTAATAAAATTGTTTATAACTTCAACTCCATTTAATGGGGTTTCATAAGATACGTATTAATGGGGTCTTGAAACAAAGCACAATAAGAATAATTAAAACTACAAAAATATTGGATATTTTGAGCAAACAATTTCAATGTTAATAAGAATATAATAATAACTTAGTGATAGAAATAATCTTAATTCAATAAATACTACTTAAGACAAATCCGTATTTTCAATCCCTAAGAAACACAAAATACCTGAAAATGGATCAGGATGGAAAGGAGAGTTCAGGAAAAAATGCAACAGTTTTGTGAATATTTTTCATATCCTCAAGTACTAAAATCCCTTCGCTTGCCCGACCCCACGTTTGCTAGGGGAGCGCTGCGTGACCTTGTGGGGCTGACGGTTACAATGAAAATATCCGTTAAACACTAGTCGCAAAAAAATCACATTTACTCAAAAAAATACTTATCTAACATATGACAATATTTATATCTTTGGATTTGTCTTTTTACGCTTGTCATGATAGACTGATAAAATATGTATAGTTCCATTTGAAAAAGCAAAGTTACCTCAAATATCTCCTAAAATACAAGTGATAAAGAGAAATCAATACACATATCAATTAGTCCCATTTCCTCATTCACTTCCGTGAAAACTGCATTGCAATATCTTCAACCGTTCAAAAGTTACTGGAGGTGCTAAAGTTACATGACTCACCCTGTGCGTGTATATATATATATATATATATATATATATATATATATATATATATATATATATTAATGAATTGTGTAGCCAATCACGAACTACAGAGCGGAAGGATACACTCAAAGTTTGTTTACATGCGGAGTAAAGTTACAGCGAACGGACCTTAGGATGTATTTAGTTGCTGTCTGGAGGAGAATTCTAGTGGGCGGCGGCTCTGATGGTTTTCCGTGGTGTCTCCAGTCAACACCAGGCAAATGTCAGAGCAGTACCCTAACAAGCGGGCCACTGACCCCTCGCGATATTTCCTTAATCTTCGTTTTCCTATCCTCTTCCTTATTTAGACATACATGCACTACACTACCACATATTCCTGAAGAGCGTTCAGGAGCTTACACCTCACTCGCCTGGGGCTGTGCCCTCTGGGCTAGTGGGAGATGCCTGGTTGGGGAAAACTCCGCTTGCCGACTGTAGGTAGGCGTCGGATCTCATCATCCAGCGGGGGAACATCACAGCAGCCTCACGTTCCCCGGTTGCGACAGGGAAGCGTGCCCACGACAGATCGAAACACGGTGGCGCTTGCGGGCGCAGAAGTCCCCACAGAAGTAAAGATTGAAATTTATGAAATAACTCTTCACACTTAGCTCTTATGGAGATAATACATTTTGATCTGTTGTTCCAAGTATACTTGAGACAAAAGATAGCATTAACATCTCATTTTTTCGACAAGTTCATTAAAAAGGAACACATTTATCTATTTCAGCTCTCGTCAAGTAAGTCTCCAATACTTACAACTGAAGATAAGTGTGTCCATCTTATTATTTTTAGAACTTTTTGAAATAACTGTTCGCATGAAGCTCTTTGGTGATAATACATTTCGATCTGTTGTTCAAAGTATACTTGAGACAAAAGATAGCATTAAGATCTAATTTTTCGACACGTTCTTTAAAAAGGAACACATTTTTCTATTTTAGCTCTCGTCAAGTAAGTCTCCAATACTTGAAGCTGAAGATAAGTGTCCAACTTATTTTCATCTGCGTTCACCAATTTTAAGTTTTTATCGAACTTGACCGTCACTACTTTAAAGCTCCATTTTGCTCTCTTTATTTATAAAGGAATTTACGTCCGTTGCGTACGCTTGTCCAGTCTTGTGAAACGCCGCCCTACCACAATTAACAAAATTAAAATATTACAAAATATAACCCCAACCCCATAACCGCAGTTAACGTCCCTTCGTATTTAAGCAATACAAATCTCCGCAAGGACCTATCCATAGAACCCATTCTAACATTTATCACCAAACTTTTTAATACATTCTTTCAAATCTACCCTGTTAACGGTGCAACTCATTTCAATCTAGGTAAAGAACATCCGGAGAACCTCGTCTGCGTAACCGACTCCCATTTCACATCTTGCTCCGTAATGTGGCTGATATTAGATAATGAAATGAAAACTCGTCCCTCAACAGTCAACAATATGTATTCCTTCACTTAAATACTCGCACTGCTTTATTCTAATGTTAAAAGGGAGATCGCCGTAGCCACCCACTTAGCATCTTTTTCGTCTGAAAATGCTCTCTTCTAACAATTGAAAAGCTGTATGGCTGAGCATTGTATAATCACCTCATTCTATAATAAAAATTTTAGAAAAAAAGGCACTTGAGCCGGACACAAAGACGCTCGGTTCCGATCGTCGCCGGCGACGGGGCCAGCGAGACGAAGCCGACACGTGCGCGAGAATGCAATTTACGAATACGTTTAAAACATCTGCATAGAAATTCAATTAAAATGACGCAAGTTCGGAAGTAATGCCATGTTATAAAAAATCGATTTAAATTACTTTTTATTATTAAAAGTAATTAAAATTTTGTATGAAATTATTTTTTCCTTTGCAAAAGAACTCGGGATGCTTCTCACAAGAGAAAATTTTCAAAATTAGCAGAAAACTGAGCACAGAGCCAGCTCCGCCAATACTGCCAGGAATAGTCGTGAATGAGCGGTACCGACAGTTCCGATCTTGACAGGAATCTAAGTCAAGACTTCCCAGGCAGATAAGGAGCGCGCTCAACCTCTGGGACTAGGAAAGGAAGCCATCGAGAACGGCCAATAGAATGCATTTTGCCCGGATCTTTTGTTCACCTTTGGCATTTATAGTACACAATTCACCTGATATAATAAAGTTTCACAAGTTATCATTATAATTTTGTTTCTTTCGTTTCTTTCGTAAAACGTGGCTGTGCGTGAGCGCACTGAAATCAAGACAGACTAATCAACAGATTTCAATATACACAATATTCACCTGTAGCAAACATGAAACTTTGCGTGAACACGACAAAGCACTTTCAAAATATTCAACAAGTACAAAATGAATGATTTACTGAAAGCTATACAATTTTAAAGTAATAAACATAGACTATTCCAACATAAAATATTTCATTTGTAACCGGGGTTCGTCACACGAACACATCTTAAAATAAGTTTTGATATAATCGATACTGAAATAAAATAATCAATCCATACTGAATTCTATTCCAAAATAATATACGACGCTATATTCAGAATTCCCCTCCAAGGTGTATCCACAAGCAGTGCGCCCACCGGACTTCACCCCCTCCCTCCGTCACAGAGTGCCATGCACACGAATGGAACGCCCTCTACGCATCTTCTCCT
Organism: Acheta domesticus; assembly: GCA_031308135.1. Lineage (NCBI taxonomy): Eukaryota > Metazoa > Arthropoda > Insecta > Orthoptera > Gryllidae > Acheta > Acheta domesticus. The sequence goes on from JAHLJT010008446.1 coordinate 263,867,568, forward strand.
CCCTGACCATAGACACGGCCACTGATAGATCGCCGGTGTGTGCATAGATTTACCCATCTCAAACGTCGAATTTTCTAGGTTTGTGTTATGTCCACAAATCAAAGATAGCACGCTAATTTAATAACATTTTATTTAATCCTCCATAATTGTTATTCACATTAACAAAGAAATAAACAGGAGTTGTTCTCTTCCGGCTGAAGTTGTTCTCTTCCATGCTGAAGCATGCGTCTAAGCACGGCCCCCTCCTGTGCGTCACTTGGCACGGCTCCTGTTCCACGCGTCTCCACCACAGCGCGTCTCCACCACGTGCAACTCCACGGCGCGTTTTTCCTCCGTGCATCACTTGGCACGGCCCCCTGGGCTGCGCGGCTCCCTCCCTCGTGCAGTGTCGACCGACACGAATCTCTCTCCTTCTCTCACACAGCCGGCGCCCGCACCCCCTTAAGTAGGGGAGGTGCGGCCCAGTGTAGCCTCGCCTCTAGGCTCTCCGTCTCGCCGGGCTACGCACCGCACCAGCGAGCTCCGCGGCGTATTAATGCGCGCGCGCGCCAGCTTCAAAAATGCTGACACAGCAGTTTATTTTTTCCTCTAAATATTTAACGTCACAAAAACAGTAAAACTATATATGTGACATGTGCAGCAGTACAATCTGTGCACGTCTTCTTGAGCACCGAAATCCACAAGGACGTTTGTTTCCGTGTAATATAAACTATTGGCATCGGCAAATGAAATGAAGACATTTGTTTAGAAAAGGGTTCATTTTTACTTGAATAAAATTTACAATGGTAACTCACAAGATAGCTTGTATATATAGTACATCCTACATGTGGTAGCCAGATGATCTGTGTATGTTGAGGCATCCTTCTATGAGCCCGTCGTTTGCTCTCGGTTAGACGTTTTGCGGCTCACCAATCGAATGTCTTGGTCTGTTGATGTGAGAGGTTATGGAAATGAGGGATGACAGAGCCGGTTGGGCAGGGGGAAAGACAGTGTCGGAATAAGAATGAGTGTTTTCATATCTAGCGTCTCATGTTCTCGTAAATTTATTTGAAGACTTTTGGTGACTGTGTCGGCAGAGTTAAATTGATATGAATCCTCACACACCATCTTTACAACAGGAGGAAACATCGGATGAAGTAAAAGTCAATGGAGAAGAGAAAATACTTCAAACATTACTTTTGTAAAGGAAATGTGGCAAGATTATAAGAATTTCATCATTTTGATACATTAATACCGGGTTTGATATCAAAATGAACAGAGCAATGTATCTGATTAACGAGCCAAGGATGTTGCTACTTCAATGCTTGTGTAAAATTAATCATTCCTGAGTATTCCTGAGAAAGCCTGAAATAAACTTTCTGCCACAGTTTTTCCTATATTCATAGCAAGAATTATTACAAAATATAAATATCTTAGCCGAATTCAACGTAAAGTAACATTTCGACAATCACTGCTAAACGTGTATTTATTTTTTGTGAAATATTCAATATTTTAAGCATGAAACTTACTGTTGTTCTATACTCTGTACTGTAGATGAATGGGAGAGCTCTATGCTAATTAACAGAGTTAAAATAAATCTTTTTATTTATGTCCATTTTTTCTTGAGAACATAAGTCATAAGAAATTTAAACGCGCTCTAATATTGCGGGCGTAAAGTCCCCCTCCTCCTAAAGATTTTTTAATCTCGGGCAGCATGAATGCCGGGCCGCGCCGGCCCGTGGTCCTTGGGGTTAAGTGATGGGCCGCCTCAACAGGTGCAATCTTCTTTAGTGCGCGGCCAAGGCTGCCGGCCTATGTCATTCCTCCGCCCTCATTCCTCCCCTCCATTCCATCTCCCTCTGCTTCCCCGCCGTCGCCTTCCGATTAGGAAGCAAGCATTTGTGCCCTCCCGCCCACCGCCCTGCCCCGCCCTGCCCCGCCCCCGCCTCCTCGGCCGGGAAGACACGCGATCCGACGGCAGCCCGATGGGGAGGCCGCGGCGGCGCTGGCGGGACGCTGAGACAGACTCGTAAACGATGCGGGGGGTGGGAGAAGCGGAAGCGAGCGGGAAGCAGAGGCTGGAGGCGGAGCTGTGGGCGGCGAAGACAAGGGCGGGGGAGAGGCGTGGGCGTGCCGGTTGCCCGGGCTGCGCCGAAGAGAGCCACGGCGGCGTTGACGATGGGGAGGCGAGCGGGCGGGGAAGAGTAAGGAGCTGACCTGAAAAAATTCAACAAGTGTTGCTTCCATTCACGAACCCACAACGCTCACGCGAGCGCTCTTCGGAGGTAGTTTCCCGCGCCTGGGCCCCTCCCCCTGCCTCGCCCCCATGCCCCGCCCCGCCTGCGAGATTTACGGGCGTGCTTCGCGCCTTGACCCGCGCCGGCCCCCTCCTCCGCCCCGCCCCCGCCCCCGCCCGCGCCCCCACTGCCCTTGGGCCTCCGTGCACCGACGCCCGCCGACAGCCCCTGCACGGAAATTGGCCGCATCTGCTCACTAGTTTCTTCAGTGCGGATGCAGAGGCGCATGAAGGTGCAATGAAGCTTGCCTCAAGCAAAACTGGTCTCCCCATATTTTGTAATTTTCAAGTAGAGTATTTTCACAAAATCTGATACAGCAAATCCAATCTAAAACATAACAATCAATATTTGTGGTTTTTTGTTCGTATTTTATGCGCTGTTAATCCAGTTGCAATGAATATAGGCCGAAGAATATAGGCCCAGTGCAATTTGAATGTCTGTATGTATGTCGCACATAGACGCGCGTTGATGATGATTTTATGAGTTCATGCTGACTAACATGACATGGTGACTAACATGATGCTGACATGCCCTGAATAGAAGAATGTGGAGCGTGCCTTCGTTGCATATTCTGCCCCTGTGATTGTGAAATATCGGCCGGAATTATTACTTGAATGTTATCTCGAACAAATAAATCAAATTTCTCCAAGACAGTGTCATAGCAAATGCATGCCCAAATTGAGGTACATCACTTGAACAATAGGATACTAGACAACCATGTCAAAATCAGGCCATAGAACAAACCCATACTGACGAGAAAGTAATTCATCTATTAAAATTTTGCAGAGTGTAGCGTAAAACGTGTTTAACATTTACGTGACCAGTAGTGTGTGAAGTGGTAATACTTTGCATAGCCGTGGTCCACCAGTTGTAAATATAAATTATGCGAATGATCGTCATTAAGTTATATAAAAGCACTTTTTCGAGCACCAACGTTTGTTTAAAAAGCGTGACGGTCTGCAACGACATATTATAATCACCAATGCTACTTCTTCACAACTGACGATACATATCCCTAAAAGTACACGAAGCTCAACATGTGTTTGAAAATTATCCGAGCGCTAATGTTCCATTAATTTAATTACTTTTTACCGCCAAATTTTTTAACGTCCATTGCCGGACTTGATAGCCGAGATCGTTTAGGCCTCCGCATCTTTCTCGGCACCTCGAAGGTTTCAAATCCCACCATGGAATGGATAGGTGCGTTGCGTAGGTAATAAGACATGTTAGAACATTTCTTGCCATCCTGTTCACCTTCCTACCCTCTTCCTTCTTATTCTACATATTCTATTTCACTCTAGATTCCTATCTACATTCTTTTCATATATCATGGTCACTCTCATGTTATATCACAAACCAGGTGTCACTGGGACGTGGGGTATTGCGTTTAAGTAGGCGTTACAATATGGCTATGGTTTTGAATATCAAGTAAGGCTGCAGGTTTCAGTTGTGTTTCTGCATGGAATGCATTTCCAGTGTGGTACGTCCAGGACGTAAAGATCAAATGATTCGTATTTCCCACAATTATAGCAATTTTCAAAAATGCGAGGTACTGCAAATTTGAAGTTTTGATTTTTGTGGTTGATGAAGCATTAATATTTTCAATCTTTTAAAAAATTGTTCCAAATATTTGGATCAAATGTTTTCTTCAATAGAACAAAGGACGGTTTACAACAAGCTCAGGTTCCATTTTTGTTGAACTTTTTGAGTTTTTCAATGAAAAAATGGTATAAATAATCGAGAATGTATGTGCAGTTGTAGCTCCACTAGTTTGTTTCAAAATGATTGTAGTCTTGCTGTAATTATGATTCAAATTCTGACAATTTTCAGAAATTCGTAAACAATGATTAAAGAAACTATCACAGGTTTTCCTTTAAAAACGTCTGTACAGATTGGGAACTGTGAACTCTCTCATATATCAAATGTGCTATTTCCATTGACACCTCTGAACTTTAATAATTACACAATAGTGTACACGATCATTTTTATTGGGCTAAGAGAGACTTAATCCAGGAGGTAACAGTATAATTTTTCCATGAAAAGCACAAGAAACAAAAAATAAAAATTAGTTCAAGAAAAACATAATGACATCGAAACATGCATTTAGAAGTAAAATAACATAATACGTAACACATTTGCAAAGGAATTTTGCGCACTTGTTCCGTATACTATTTTTGTAACACACCTATGGACGAAATATGGTTGGCAAACGCTTGCCGATGTTTCGTTCGCGCTTCGTTATGCTTATTTATTTGGTCAAAACGACAATAAAACCGTATATGACATATGAGGGAGGAAATTATCTGCGCACATTTTCTTGAGGTCCAGAATTTAAAAAAAGAAAAAAGAGCGAAATTAGCAACATTATTTGAAAAATTAGACAGTTTTCGTTTCCCGAGTTATAGAAAACATAATTGCAACTGCAAATGAACTGCAGATGTGATTTTTCTGCGTTGTTAACAAAATAGTAACTCACCCTCAGCTCTACTCCTACCACTAAAAGCAAAAGGTGTTCAAACGCGCGCATAGTGAAGCTACATTTACGTCCAGAAGCAAAACAAGGGGCCATCTCAGCATTTGCTCAATAGGATTCTTTTTGGTTCTATTTTCAGCGGATGTTCTTAAATTGTGTCGACTACTCTGTTGGAGTGTGGGTTATTTTCGTTTCTTTGATGATTTAACCCCTGTAAATGTACCCTCGAGTTATTCGCAATTATTTTTAAAAAGTTACACTAAACATTGTTAGGAAAGAGACAAAAGGAAGAGGGGCAGATGAATAACAGTGAAGGAAAACTAAAACCTCGATGGGAGAAATAGTTTTTTTTTAAATTAGTAAGTAACGGAGAATTGCATTATTTATCTCTCTTCCCCTAAATTTTAAGTGTATAAATGATATAAGAATAAAACAATCATATAAGAGTCAATTTGTAAGTAAAAGCAAGTGTTACATCTTTTAAACATGTAGCAACATGGTAACTTCTGAGTTAAAACGAAAGTTCGTTTGAGATACAGCCAAGCCCTCGTTTAACTGTAGCGGCAAGCACATTACAGTAACAAGGGTCCTTCCCTCTCCTGCCCTTACCGCCACTTCACGCTCTGCCCCAACACACCACACTCCGTCGCGCCACGCCTCGCCTCGCCACGCCACGCCACGCCACGATCCGCACTGTCCATGTGGAGTCCGGCAACGGTACGCCAACGTCCACCCCTAAGCCAGCGTTCCCCAGCCTTCCTCTTCTGTATTCACCCACCCCCATCCGCCCCACGCACCTCTACCCCTCCCTACCCACCCCTACGCGCCACCCCGGGAAATGGCTCCGGGCATCAACTGATGTCACCGCAGCCCCTTTGACCGGAAGGCCTACATTCGAGTCCCGATGGTGGCAGAATTTTGGACATTTTTAGCTTGACAGCTACGTCGAATTTAGTCGCTTTCTGGAGAAGTATTCTAGTGGGTGGCGGCTCTGATCCATGGTTTCTCCGATCAACACCAGGCGAATGCCTGAGGAATACCCTAGGAAACGGGCCACGGACCGCGAGCGATCTTTTCTACCTCGTCCTTGTCGTATCTTCTCCCCTTACACACACTTGTCCTAACATGCACTACACTACTACACATGCTGGGCGCCAGATCTCGCCATCCGGTAGGGGAAGACCACCGCCACAGCAAAATCATGCACCAGACTTATGGAAATAATGACCCTAGTAGTTGATGCTCCCAGAATCATTAACAATCAATGAACCTACCCGCCACTATCTCCCCGTTCCCTCCCCCACCCACCCATTTCTGCCACGCGCAGCGCAACTAGCGCTCTCCATCTCCCACCATTTCCCAGACGTGCTCACCAATGCTAACTTCTCTTGTGCAGTTTTGCTACGTGTTGAAGCATATCAAGTGAGAAAGGTGACGGAAATTACGCAATAGAATGCATATTCAGGAAAGGGAGACACCTCAACAAACATACCCTTTTTGCAAACTTCCCTTTTTGCATGAAATAGGAAGAAAGCGGGTTGGTAGTCTCTATTATGTTTTCTAAGTTTTACACATTATTCGTGTTTTAAATGCTTAAATGCGTAACTCAGTCCGGTTCGGGCCTCCGAGGCGAACCCTTCGCGTCCGAGGCAGATCTTATCGTTTGTGGGAGTGGTCAACCCTCAGCGGCAGTGCGATAACGCTAGTGCTTGTGCCGTTCGCGTGAGCGGTGTGAACAGTGCCGAATTTTGAAAACAGTGTATTTTCTTTTAGTTGTGGAAAAGTTAACTTATTAAATTACCATAGTTAATGGCGACAGGTAGTTGCTCCACTACGGGGCAACTGATTCGAAGCGCAATGGACGCCACTTATGTTCAGAATGGTAGCGGAACGTCGTGCAACGGCGAACCAGTGCAATCCATCCCAGTCCAAGCAACATATAACATTTATCGCAAGTGCAAATTGTAAAAATTTGTGAATTAGAACAACAAATTTTACTACTTCAGCAACAGTCACAGCAACTCCAACTTCAACTACAGCAGGCCTAACATGATTTATTATATTCACAACAGTTAAATCAAGGTAACTATTTAAATCAATTCGTTAATGTGCAACATGAAAATTCTACATTACAAGGTGAGTGCAGTCGCACGAAAAGGAAGCGAGGGTTATTAACGGATTCTAATGAACAAGGGAAAATGAGCTATAATTTACCAACAGGAAACAAATTTGAACATTTACCAGAGGAAACCGAAGAAGGGGAAAGCGTAAATTCAGACTTAGAAGAAAGTGAAAATTTAAACTCAGTCAGTATCAAAATCCCACCAATTAATGTCTCAAAAACTCCAGAAATTACTCACAATTTTTCTGCATTTGTATCGGAAGTTAAAAACATTGTTTCTAATGATTTTTCAATAAAAATTACTCAAAACCATACATCAATATTATTTACTTCAATTGAAGGTTTTCGAAAATATCGTCGTTTGTGATTCGAAAAAAAAACGTACTTCTCATATAGAGACCCAACTAAAAGAACACTTTCGGTCCTTTTGTATGATGTACCAGTCTCTTATACCAATGACGAAATTAAAGCAGAACTAAGTAATCAATCTTTCCCAATTAGCTCTGTCTACAGACTTTTTTGGGAAAAAGGGAACAATTAGAAATTTGTTCAATTGAACTTGTAGACAATGATCAAGGCAGAGAAATACTTAAATTAAACAGAGTATTTAACAGTATAGTTAAAGTTAAAATAAGAAATAAAATCAACTTCCCAACTCAATGCAAAAACTGTCAGAGAATAAATCACACCCAAGCGAATTGTAAGTTAGAACCAAGATGTGTAAGATGTGTAGATATCACTATTCAAAATTCAAAAACTCAAAATCAAAACTATTAAAACCAAAAACTCAAACTCGTAAATGTGTTAATTGTCATAAAAACCACACTGCAAATTATAGAGGATGTGAATATTTTAAAACTATAAGTACTAAAACATGATTCTTCAAAATCTTTCTCAGCAGAAATGTCTATGCAATTTAATATTCAGCCAAAATCAAATCCTCAAAACTCAGGTTTTCAAAATATCCCGCATAACATAAATAAAACAAGAAATTTTTCCAGATTTACCAACTGTACCAGTAGAATCACAAAATGCCCTCAGGAATAGATATTCCATTTCATCAGCTCAGCCAACTAATTACAATTCCATAATTCCAATTATAACATCCCAAATAATAAACCACAATCTCCAAAATGTTAATGTGGAATTGTACAATGCAAAACATGTATGTAACTTCCATATGTACAAATTAGTATGGAATACAACTATGTAATTAAAAAACCCTTGAAAGACTAAATAAGTCGAACAAGGATAAATAATTAAAAAATAAAATAAAAATAAAAAATGTTAAATATCTATGATTTATATAATATTTTCATATTGGCTTTTTAGTTTAACTTCTGAAGATGTGGATCAACATCCACGAAATCTGAAATTTAAATATCAATACACTGTTTTCACAACACGGCATGTGATTGTGTTTAATTATTCGGAAACCACTTTAAATGAAAAATTCTCGTTTTGGACCATGAATTGTGTTATTATTTAGGTGTTAAGCCTCATTTGAACAATTTATTGAGTAGAAGAATAACTTAGAAAGATGCCAATTTCTCTTTTCCTCAGACAATATCCCAGAAAGAACAAGCATTAACGGACTCATAAACTCTGCCACTAGGGACTTTTCCATAAAGTTGAATAATGATTCAAATTTTATCATTAATATGTATTGGGAAAAAATATTTAATGGAAAAGTTTTCCGTTACTTCGGAATTCAATGTCCTGTTTGTCATGCTTAGCTACTAGGTTAATGCTACAACAGTCAATGTTTGTGCGCGTTGGGTCTTAGAGCGGAACGTTCGAACTATTATGTGGGAGGATAAATGTCTGACTTTTAACTCGAATGTGAGCTTAAATCTCTGTGATTGATGGTTTCGCTTCACAATAAATAGAAGGATATATTGTATAATAGTTTCCAAAATTTTCGGGTGCTGACTACGGTATAATATCCCCAGAGCCGACTTTCTTTCAAAGGGACGAATACCTATTATTCAAGAACAACTGCGCCATCGAATAATGTTTTCTACTTCCTTTGAGTCTCGCTAGCTATCGATGTGAGTCGCTGCGAATCATCTCTGGCATTGGAAGCGAGGAATTCCACAGCCTCCCAAGAGCGCGCCGCCGCGCCGCGCCGCGCCGCGCCGGGCGGCGAGGGGCCGAAGGAGAGAATGGCGCCCAAATCCCTTGGAGCGCGGGATAAAGGAGGTTTCGAACGCCCGCGCGCCCAGGGATTTGGACGGCGCCTTCAGGTCGTTGCGTCGCCCAAGGCAGCGGCGCCGGCGCCAGCGCGGGGGTATGAGGGGGAGGGGCCGGGGGGCGGGGTTTGGAGGGAAAGGCGTAGAGTTGGGGTGCGGGATGAGGAGCGCGGAGTGCAATCGAACTACTGTCGCCAAGTTGGCGGGAGCCGTGAGAAGCCTTGAGCTGCCAGGTAGGACGCGTGACGTGGTGCGGGGGCGTGGTGAGGGGCGTGGTGAGGGGCGTGGTGAGGGGCGTGGTGTGGGGCGTGGTGAGGGGCGTGGTGAGGGGCGTGGTGAGGGGCGTGGTGAGGGGCGTGGTGAAGGGGCGTTTCTGCGGGGCGTGGGCAGGGATATGGTTCGGGCACAGTGTAGAGGCATTGTGTGAGGAGATGAGGCACAGGGACGTGTTGTATAGATGTGAGGTGACATGAGGCGGGGGGTGTGGTGCGAAGATATGGCGAGGGACATGATGCAACCACGTGGTGCGCGGATGTCAGGGAGAATGGGGCGAAGGTGGGAGGCAGGGAAATTGCGCGGCTGTGTTGTGCGGGGCATAGTGCGTGGGCATGGTGCGTGGGTATGGGGCGTGAGCATGGTGCGTGGGCATAGTGTGGGGACGTGTTGCTTAAATATGCGGGGGTGTGAGACAGGGCAAGACCGGATGTGGTGACGTGTGGTCGGGACTTGGAGTGGGGGACTGGGGTGTGGTATGTTGCGCGCAAGGCCACGAGGAGCATAGTGTGTAGACGGATATGAGCCGTGTGACAAGGAAGATGGGAGCAAGGGGCGTGCCTGGAACTGCACAGCTGTGGCGTGGGCCACTGTTCTGATGGAAAGTGACCGAGACGAAGGACAGCGATATGAAGTCCGGGAAATGCGGCTAGAAGGCCTGACGGACTGAAAGCTTGCGGTCTGCAAGTTTGCAGAGCCGAAATATCGAGGGATTGCAGAGATTCGGAGGTGCGCTCCAACCGAACTGCTTCAAATCCTTTGTTTTAGATTCCATGGAGAGAGCCCAGACTTAGGCTACACTATATTCCTACGATTGTTTTGCTTATCTCTTCCCTCTTTTGGCGCCGTATTGCTTCCCGGAACATCGAACTTTCGCCCTTCTTGAAATCATCTGCAGTTCTGGTCGTTATTTGCCGAGGAACCAAGACGTTCGTATTAATTGGACACGTAGAAAAAAATATTCTATTCCGCGATATCTCCATGCTGTGTTGGTTGTAATTAGACTACAAATTTTAGTTTCTTTTAAAATTTAATTTAGAACGGAATAAGATATGCAAATTCTGCCTCCAGGGGATAAATTATGTTAAAAATCGGAATTGAAGTGTAAAACAATAACAAGTTTTCGTCGGATTTAAATGCATTTATTCTCAGTACTCGGTACAAATAGAAAAAACCTGTTTTTGGCTTCCTATATAAATTTAAATTTTTTAATCAATTACTGCTACTCCAATTACAACAGAATGACACACACGTAACAACTACGTATGACACATTGAAGAGCGTAGATTGTTTATCTGCTTCCCATAGTAAGATTCAGAAAGCTGTAAGAAGCAGAAATTCTTGTAGGAACTGTCAGAATCTGTATGGAACCATCATCTCAATCAAATTACTATAATGAAATGCCTTTTCAGAGAACTGTTGCTACATAAAAATATTGTTTCTTGAATTAATTAATGTTACATCGGTCACTCTTATTCGTTTTTGTAGCGACGCGCGTTTTTGTAGCATAGGGAAATCATAGTTGCGGTACACACTTAATTTGTAAAGAATTGTTAGAACATAGAACATTTGCATGATTTCAGAGCATTTTCATATGCATACCAAGTAGGGAAACAAGAGTTAGACTTATTATTACTTTATTGTCAAATCAAAGAAACGAAAGTATGCTGGTAATGTGGATAAAGAATAAAAGCTCCTTATTTTTAGTTAAAACCTCAATTCTTTCAATATTCATGTTACAATAAGTTACATTCTTATTCTTGCAATTTAATTTTTCATTATTTATCTTCTCTAATAAACAGAAAACAGAAAAACTACGAAAAGTAATAAACAAAACTAATTTTAAGAAAAGAAATCAGAAGATATTAAATTACTGTTTCATTTTTATTGACCTGTTGGTTGCAAATTAAAAGATGAAAGGATGAAATTTTGGGAAATTTGAGAGAATTTACAGGGTTACATTTTGTAGTTAGTCCTTTTTATGATCTGCGTCAGATCATGAGATATTGTTAAAAACGAAGGAAAAAGACATTTTTTATATTTTCCCCTTGTTTTTTTTGTTGATTTTAAGGGTCAAAATCGGATATACAGATTCACAGGCGTAATGTGGTTAAACAGTTTCAACTTATAAAAGAAGCTAAAAAAACATCTTTTTTGTCATTTGTACGAAGTAATCAGGGCAAATTGATTTCAATCCGGCGAAAATAGTGTTTTTTTTACACTTCACTTTCGATTCTCAACAAAAAAATTTTGTCCCCTGGGGGCAGATTTGCATTTCTTATTCTGCTACCCTCTGTCGTTAAGACTTCATCTTTTGAGATGAATAAAAAGTACTATTCGCCGTAATTATAATAGATAATAGAACAATTATAATAATTAACAGAAAATTGTAAACTGATCATACATAAAAATAACAAGATACATTGTTGGTGCAGGTGGATCGGAAACCTTCAAATTTTATGTATGAATAATTATTTTCATACACTTTTTTGCATGTTATTATCTGTATCTTAATTTCAATTGCATGATGAACAGTACTAATCTAGTTTCGCAATCGATAATAATCATCAATCAATGTCTCATCAATCTCTATTTTTATCGGTTTTGTAATATCAGATTAGTTGTCTCTGGCATCAACTGATGTTACTGCAGTGCCTGTGACCGGGAGGTCCTAGGCTTCGACTTCCGATGGCCCCAGGATTTTGAACACTAGCTAGATAGCTAGGTCGAATTCAGCAACTGTCTGGAGAATTCTAGCGGCCGGCTGCTCTGGTCGGCAGTTTTCTATGGTTGCTTCGATCTGCACCAGGCGAATGCCGGGGAATCCAATCCCGCATGTGACGGTGCCCCGGTCGAGGTGTCACTCAGGGGAGAGAAACCCCGGCAGTCGAACGTTTAAAACCGGCGGTACCGCACCTCTCCGGTCCAGTGGGGGAAGATCACTGCTACTTCCCATCACAAAAATGCACCACACTTATGGGACTAATGACGTAGCTGTTGATACGCCCGGAAACACGAAATAATTATTCATTGAATCGATTAGTAGTGCAATGCGTACACGTATTTAGCGCTGATGTGTAAAGAGACACAAATTCACAAAAAGCTATTTGTATAGCTCGGCAATATCGAAAAAACAATAATAATTTTCAATATAATAACGTATTAATAGCGTGAGGATTTAACGAGCTGTAAAATGAGGACGGAGAAGGTCAAAGCAAGCTGCGCGTTTTGTGTGCAGTGGTTTCTGCGACGACGCCGACAAATCCTGGCTGCGGCCGTTGTTGCAGCCTGGCCCGCCCATCGGCCTCGCCCACTCCATTCACGGCCAGCCCGCACCACTGCCGTTGACCCTCCCCTCGCCACGCTCCGCACCCGCGGCATCCACTCCCACGGCATCGCCCTCAACCCGCCCCAGCCTGCTCCCAACCCGCCCCCAGCCCGCCCCCAGCCCGCTCCCAACCCACCCCCAGCCCGCCCCCAGTCCGTCCGCAGCCCGCCCCCCAGCCTGCCCCCCAGCCCGCCTCTCAGCCCATCCCAGCCCGACCCCAGCCCGCCCCCAGTCGGCCCCCAGCACGCCCCCAGCCCGCCCTAGCCCGCCTCCCTGCCCGCCCACCCAGCCCGCCTCCCAGCCCGCACCAGCCCGCGCCGTGCCCGCCCCTGCGAGCGTACTTCCGCGACCATTGTACGCCCCCGCCGCGCTGCGCGGCGCTTGACATGGTTCGTGGGCGGCGGCGGTGGCGCCACCGCGTTACCCCCTCCCCCGCACACCGACCCCTTCCGTCGCGGACCTCCGGCACGTCGGAAACGTCACGTCCGCTTACGTTGCAGCTGCAGCGGACGCCCGAGCCAATTGCTGGAATTGATAAATAATAGTAGTTTATTGCGTCACAGCAGCAATTTACAGGCATATTTGAGGCAAAGCGAATTTGGTGACGCGAAACCAACAATTTCTGGTCAGAAGCAAAGAAAGGGCCATTTTAGCATTCGATATAAAGAAAACTGGAAAACGATAAATTCGATTCAGTTGGAAATGATGGTTTTACATGCAGTACCAAATACATATTACACATCAAGAAGCCCAAGGGGATAAGTGACAATTTGGAAAAAATGAATTACGTAAGATACAGCCTCTGTAACGACTGAAGTGTGCAATGTATCGTGTTGTTCACGTGTTGGTAAATGAGATAGCGTTGTTAGCTAGAAATTTCGCCGGGAGAAACATTCTAATTAGCACGTACTTAATAACATGTCACTGTTTTAAACAAGTTCCTTCTAATTTTCTTCTGTACCTAACTTACGAGTAAAAAAAAATAATTTCTCTAAATTTAAGTAAAATCTCGAAGTGTTTCAATCTGATATATTTGTGACTAAACTTTAATACCTTCCCAAACGTAAATTAATAAACTTAAACACACAAATGTTGTGAGTGCGTTTCTGTTCTATCAACTTCTTCCTCCCTCGCTTTCATTCCTGCTTCCCATGTGAGAAACCCTTCATCTAAATTGCGTACGTATTTCTCATTGAATGATCTTCTTTTTATCATAAAATAAACTGTAATAAAAATTTTGAAAGTGGTCAGGCGGAAGACCAGACTAAATGGCCTGAGCCTCGCCACCAATAAATACATTTATTTATTTATTTACGTTATACGACATGTTTAAATTTTTTATCCAACTCTGTGTAGTGAATTTTTGCAATGGGCTGTCGATACTGACTGACCTGTTTAACATGCAGTGATCGTATGTCAAGGCCACTGATTTGGAAGCAAGACGAGAAGTTTATCGTTCCGAGCTCAATAAGGAGATTTATGCAGGATCCTCGTGAATGGCTTTTGTTTACTATTCGTACTTTTTTCAGTTTCTTTGTTTTGGCACGGTGTTATACGATATGTTTTACCAGAATATGATACCATATCTCAGGCGGCGATTTGAAGGTATAGATGTCGAACCACACAAAGGATGATTGGTTGTGAGCCTGTCATGTAATAATACTATAATAAATGAGAGGATGCTTATGGTGGAGCAATCGATTCTGACAAGAATTGTTGTCAAGAGTTCTTGAGGATCATTACATCGTTCCTCCATATCTCTTATGATTTGTGAGATTTAAGGTGTCCTTCGGAGGAGTAATGACATACATTTGCTCTTTTCTCAAGCTGCATGGTCGCGGCACCGATATGGCCGCAAACCACTAAAAAGGGGGAAACTGAGATTGTTAAGCGTGATGAGATTTCATTTAAATCAGATCCCAGCCAGAATCAATTTGGGTACAGGGCGTCATGGCTCCGAAAATGACATCGCCGGAAGCACTTCCTCTCACTTATCTCCCATTCTCGTGTTTCTGCCGAAAAGGCCATGGCACCACCGTTTATTGCGATTTGAAGAGTCGATCGCTGAGTGTTCCCTAGAATAAGCTGAAAGAAAATGAACTGAAAATTCTGCAATCGAAAGAAGAAGCAAAAGCAGAAGCAGTAATGAAAAAAAGAATCTTTTTTGAGTATAAACATTAATCTTCCTGTATTGCAAACATTATTAAGTGATTATTAATACGAAACTATTGGTGCTAACACAGCACGTACTTTCTCGCCTGTATTTTCACGCAAAATTCGCAAAAAGTACTCAAATTTTCGAAAAATTGTACATGGCCTTATTTCATAATCTCTTTAAGAAACAGATTTTATTAAGATAAAAATCTTTATCTTTAATATTTTAAGTGTAGGAGAACTCCGAAAAAAATTTTGAACATTTGCAATTTTTGAAAAATCAGAGATTTCAACGAACATGAGACCTGCACGATTTTTTTAAATTTCTTCACACTATCCAACAACAAAATTTAATCAAAATTGATATAGCCTTTTTTTAAATTTGGAAAGTATCCCAGGGGCTTCACGGAAAGTGACCCCCAAAATTGAAAAATCGGTTTCAAATTCAAGGGCCGTGACGTCACCCACATCGATTGGGGAATATCATTTTTGAGAAAATTGGCTTAACGGTTTAACAGCTACCGTTTTTCACAGACGGACAGAGGGACAGGACGGACAGACGTTTTGCCGTCGTGCCATATTTTCGGTATCAAGGACCCACAAAACTTGGATTCTGGCTACACCATGTGTTAGAGGATTTTCTTTTCTAAATTTAGCAACTGGATTTGTATACTTTTTCGTTACGAAGGCCCTGCCGAAAATTTGCCATTTTTTGCGCAGCATTACATAAATTACTCTCCTCCGTATCGAGAAAGTAAAAAGACAAAGTATTAATCGCCTGAATGACCGAGAGAACAATTGCATCTTTTGCGTGAAAATCTGAGAGAAATACAGTTAATTTGTCTGGAAGATTGATATAACAATATTATCTTTTGCCTAGAAAATACAATTGTATCCTTTGCCGGGAAGTCTGAGAGAATTAAGGACAAATTGCTTGGAAGACTGATTTTACAATATTATCCTTTACCTGGAAGGCTGAGAGGACCATAGTACCGTTTGCCTGGAAGAATGTAAAAAACAATAGTCCCTTTTGAGGCCGAGAGAGGCAATTGCGTAATGTTGGACGAGCGGTGGTGACACCCCCCACTACGAACCTAGTCTTTCCGATCCTCAACCGAGGTCATGAGCAGCGAAGCACCATGGGCATTTTCTGCAACCCTTAGAGACATGATTTGCACCGTGAAATGGCTTTGCCTCACTCACCGACCTAATTGATTGTTAATTAATTCGGGGCGCGTCAACTGCTACGGTCATTAGTGTTAAGTCTTGGAAAATGAAAGTTCGTTTGTCTTACATACATTTATTCCTTCAACATGATACGTTTGTTGCAACCTCTCATTTTAACATAACTTCGTCCCCAAACTGAATTCTTCCAAGACTTGACGCCTGGCGCGACGCGCCTCACGTCACTCCCAGACCGTGCCTCCAGTCGCCACAGAGCGGAGATGCCCGCTGCAGACTTCCAGCCCAACCGTTACCGACGGCTACCGTTGCAAAGACCGCGGCCCTCGCCGGGCCGTCCTCCGTTGTGGGGGGTGACACTTTTACGCCCACGCTGTCGTCCGTTTACCGGAGCCCGCCACGCCTCGGTTGGTGTGTGCTCATCACCGAGGTCCACCGCACGCGAAGGCTCACGTCGCCTCTCTCCGGGCGATCAGCAGCCTCCTCACCACGACCTTCCTCCTGCAGGCTGAACTCCACCTCTGTTGCTGCGCTCGTCGAGCGCTCCCGAGTCGACTGTCTACTCGCTACTGCAGGCTGCTCCTCCGGTAGGCCTCCACGGGTAGACTCCACGGGTAGACTCCACGGGTAGGCTCCACGGGTAGGCTTCACGGGTAGACTCCATTAGTAGACTCCACTAGTGCTCCACTAGTAGGCTCCACTAGTAGGCTCCACTAGTAGGCTCCACTAGTAGGCTCCACGGGTAGGCTCCACGGGTAGGCTCCACGGGTAGGCTCCACGGGTAGGCTCCACGGGTAGGCTCCACACGGGTAGCTCCACGGGGTACACCACGTTTAGGGTTCATTCATTCACGGGTAGACACCACTGGTTGACTGGCGACGGTTGACGGTTTGACTGGCGACGGGGAGGTGCCGGCCGGCTCCCCTCATAGGTCCGTACCGCGGGTGGTTGAGACTCCCCCTCGGCTTGTCTCCATTGGGACGTGTCCCGGGTTTACAGCTGCTGCCGGCGGCTCACGACAGGGCGCGCTGTCTTGCTTTGACCGCGCCAATTTGAAATAACGTGTGCAGATACTTTAATTAGTCCAGTCATGTATGGAATTTTTTTTCCTCGGGAGGGTGTTGTGATCTCCCTCTGGATGGCGAGATCCGGCGCCGACCTAACCGTTGGCTAGCGGGCTTTTGCCCAAGCATCTCCCACCAACGGCACCGCCGAGTCCCAGCCGCGACAAGCTCTAAGCTCCCGACCGGTCTCCTAGGTGTGGTAGTGTAGTGCATGATAGTGTGTGTGTGTAAGTAAGGGGTTTAGATAGGACAAGAAAAGGGAAGGGAAGATCATGCGCGATCCGTGGCCGTTTTTTAGGTACTGCTCCGGCATTCACCTGGTGTTGGTCGGAGAAACCACGGAAACTACCGATCAGAGCAGCCAGTCGATAGAATTCTCCTCCAGGCAGCGACTGAATTCGACCTGGAGCTGACAAGCTAGTGCCGAAAATCCTGCCACCATCGGGACCCTAATCTACGACCCTCCCGGTCAGAGGGACTGCAGTGATTCAGAGGTATAGGAAGAAAAAATGATCGAACGGAAATAATAGATCTGAACAAAATTAAAGTAACTTTTTTCTTTTGAACATTTTGTCCGTTTTGAAGTGTAAGTAATGCCAAAAAATTACTGAACTATATTATTGTATATGATGGTGCTTTACCTATTGGCCATGGATTTTTAAAACAATTTTACTCCCTCATAGAATGAACGGATCCTGTTGCTACGTGATACTGTGAAATGCCCCGGTTGAATTCTGAATAGCATGCGAAGCGTTGGCATAGCGCTGCCCTTCAAAGGCTTCCACTCCGTTGGCGCTATGCGCAACAATGCAATCGGCGGCCGCAGGTAGGCGCAGTTGGGCGTTGACGGGCGACTGGGCTCGAAGGGGAGTGGTGGTGAGCGGTGGGCGATGGTGGGCACTTGCGTGGGGAGGCCATCACTTGTGGCGAAAGTGGGTCGTGTTGGGCGGGGGCCGGCAGGCGTTGCTGTGCGAAGTGGGTGATGACGGGCACTTGTGTGTGAATGTGAGAGCTCGCGAAAGTGGGTGTTTGGTGGGAAGTGGAGGGGCTGGTGGGCGCTGGTGGTCAGCGGTGGCCGGTGGAGAGTGGGGGCGCTGGTGGGCGGTGGTGACGTTGGGCAGTTGTGGCCTCTCGCGAGCGCCGGCGTGCCTCGGGCCGGGATGAAGTGGCACAGCGGAGCGCGGCCGCGTGGAGCGGTGTGGCGTGGAGTGAAGCGGCGCGGGGAGGGGCGGGCGGGGTTGTTGTCCCGAGTGCTGCTGCCGGGAATCGATCGTCGCCCCGCCCGTTGCGCCCCGCCCCCGCCCGCGGCGCCCCCACTCGCGTCCCTCTGCTCTCTGCCCTCTCTCTCTCACTCTTTCTCTCTCTCACCCGCGCGCGCGGAGAGCGCCCGAAAATAAACTTTAAAAAACCGGAGATGAACGTTTTCCTCTGGCGTTCGGGGGCCGCTCAAAATGGCGATGGCGGGGTGGCAGAGCACGGGCCGCTGCGGCGGGGCCCATGGTTTGCAGCAGACTGCGCGAACGGCCGCTACTCGGTTGGGGGCGGCGGTGTAGTCTAACGCTTAGAGTTGTAAGCGGGGGATGATGTTTGTCGCAGGTGGTCGGTTGAGCAAAAGTCAGGCGGAAGAAAGTTACAATGGTACAAAGGAATGCGGCCGATGTACTTCCTAGTTTGTATTGTACATTTCTGAAGAGTATTGAGAAAAATAGGAGGAAATCAAATGCAATGCAGTTCAAATCTCGGAGTAAGCTGTGTTGAGTCGGCCCCGTGGCCGAGATCGCTAAGGTAGTAGTGCCGTAGTGATCTCGGGCCGAAGGTCGCGGGTTCGAGTCCCGCCTCGGGCATGGTTGTATGTCCTTTCACCCCCGATCACCACCATATCGGTTCATCCTCATACCATAACGTTAGATCTAATAGTGGTTGCTAATGACCTAGTAGTTGATGCGAACTTAAATAACAAAAAAAGCTGCACTGACAGATATGTTGCACCTATGCACAATAAATACATAGAATTGTGAAGATATGAATCATAAATACATTGAAATTAAGGAAAAATAGGTTTGTGTATATATTCTTGTGCAATTTACTTTACAAGGAATAATTAGAATGATGGATTTGTGTACCATATGTGTAGTGATGTACTCCACAGACACCACAATATCTACAGTGAGATTTTGTCAGGTTTATTCGTGTTCTTACTCATGATTTATTTGATTAATTGCTAGACATTGTTGATGAAATAAGAAAATTGAAGACAATTTCAAGAAAAGTTAGTATTGATAAAATAATTCTCATTATTCATGAGCCAAACCAAACTCATTAATATACTGTGTCTTACTGCACATAATTATCTACACCATAAAGTTGTATTTTCTGAAAATCATAAATACACACATCAGGTTAATTGAAGCATTAGCTCATTCATATACCTGTCGAACATATGAGAGCAATGAGGTTCTTCAAATAATGCAATAAATGTCACCTTTGTAACGATACCTGTCGTCTTCCACTCACTGCATAGCTTGAAATATAAGGATATCCACATGCGAAAACGTCATGGCAGATTAAGTTCTTTTTGCTATTAAAAAATATTTTGAAGAAGTGAAAACATTTTTCGTAGAAAAATAGAAAAAATAATTATAATTCCTGATATCTGAACAGAATTAGTGCAATTTTAACAGTAGTTGGAGATCCAGTGGTGCGATGTCCTAGTTTTGAGAATATTCTTCGTTGAGACCTCAATGCAAAGCACCATTGACGCACCATTGGCGAGCACCAATCACTCCAAGTGTAGTGCATAGTATTCGTTGAGGCGCAGCGGTCAGTGCTAGCATTCCACCTATAGTTTCCCACCACCTAGGATTCAAATCCAAGCCTCCCTTGAAATTTTTAGTGTACGTACTGGATTTCCGGATTTCATCCAGTTGCAAAGCCAATTTTGGAATCCACCCATTGTTACGTTCCTCATTCAGACTGTACGCAACCGTTGTTCTCCCCATCACATTATTCTCGCCCTTTATTCACGAACTCGACCAACGGCCATCCTTGGACTATGCTTCTGAGTCAGGTGCAGAGAATTGTTCTATATAACAATAGCCTTAGGAACGAGAACCAGGCTACGCTGGGAAGCTGCGCATGTGAAAAATGACGCGCAAACATCGCTCGGTATTACTCACAGAGGTAACACATCTCTCAGCGGAACCACTGAAAAAGATCTGTTGTGACTCATGTATGGTCAACCGTAAGACCATCTACTCTATAATCGGATAACCCCCCCCGCAGGATTTACATATTTTCTTTCATCCCAAGAAATTCCCGTCCGGCTAGTAATACGTCTATCACAATGAGGGAGAGTTGCAGTTGGCTCTCAATCACTGGTACCTCTCCCAGACGACAGATTTCTATGGCCAAGGGTTACAAAATACATTCATCACAGTGTATGTGATGAACCGACACATGTGTCGGTTCTGGTGATTGTTGTGTGTAAAAACAGTGTAACATTTGCCGTACCTGCTACAATAAAGTTTTCCCATTATATTGTGTTCTATTTCCTCTTGTGCTTTCTCTCTTACGCATTTTCTATTCTGGCAGGAAATATCTCCTAATGTAAATTGCCGTGGACGTAACAAATACTGTTGTGGCTCCACAGTTCAGATTCTCTTCATGAGAATGAGACGATTTTTATTAAGGTAAACATAAGTTCCCAAAAAAGCATTTTCGACATGGGTTAACTTTTTTCATAATACAGTATCTAAATTGAGGAAAAAGTCTTGTTTAATGAGTTGAAATCACACGTTGGTCTAGAAATGATCTTCAGTTATCAACATTACTAAATATATTGTTTTTAAATGTTGTTTAAGATTCTTGTTATTTCTTTTGCGGGGCAATAAAGTGATTTTCCAAATTAGATTTAAGAGGCCTTCGGGCTATCAACCAGAGCTTCAGAAGCTGTCAGCACGAACCAAAAATGCCCATTTATGACATGCCATGTTTTTTCAGAGCGACGGAGCCCCAACACACAAAATCAATTGCTTACGAGTGGGAGGGGCGGAAGCGCGGGTCGCAGCAGCGGTAGCGGCGGGGACGCGGTGGCGACAGACGCGACGCGGTTGGAGAGGGCGGCGAGGGCGGCGAGGGCGGCGAGGGCGGCGAGGGCGGCGAGGGCGGCGAGGGCGGCGAGGGCGGCGAGGGCGGCGAGGGCGGCGAGGGCGGCGAGGGCGGCGAGGGCGGCGAGGGCGGCGAGGGCGGCGAGGGCGGCGAGGGCGGCGAGGGCGGCGAGGGCGGCGAGGGCGGCGAGGGGCGGCGAGGGCGGCGAGGGCGGCGAGGGCGGCGAGGGCGGCGAGGGCGGCGAGGGCGGCGAGGGCGGCGAGGGCGGCGAGGGCGGCGAGGGCGGCGAGGGGCGGCGAGGGCGGCGAGGGCGGCGAGGGCGGCGAGGGCGGCGAGGGCGGCGAGGGCGGCGAGGGCGGCGAGGGCGGCGAGGGCGGCGAGGGCGGCGAGGGCGGCGAGGGCGGCGAGGGCGGCGAGGGGCGGCGAGGGCGGCGAGGGCGGCGGAGGGGCGGCGAGGGCGGCGAGGGCGGCGAGGGCGGCGAGGGCGGCGAGGGCGGCGAGGGCGGCGAGGGCGGCGAGGGCGGCGAGGGCGGCGAGGGCGGCGAGGGCGGCGAGGGCGGCGAGGGCGGCGAGGGCGGCGAGGGCGGCGAGGGCGGCGAGGGCGGCGAGGGCGCGAGGGCGGCGAGGGCGGCGAGGGCGGCGAGGGCGGCGAGGGCGGCGAGGGCGGCGGAGGGCGGCGAGGGCGGCGAGGGCGGCGAGGGCGGCGAGGGCGGCGAGGGCGGCGAGGGCGGCGAGGGCGGCGAGGGCGGCGAGGGCGGCCGAGGGCGGCCGAGGGCGGCGAGGGCGGCGAGGGCGGCGAGGGCGGCGAGGGCGGCGAGGGCGGCGAGGGCGGCGAGGGCGGCGAGGGCGGCGAGGGCGGCGAGGGCGGCGAGGGCGGCGAGGGCGGCGAGGGCGGCGAGGGCGGCGAGGGCGGCGAGGGCGGCGAGGGCGGCGAGGGCGGCGAGGGCGGCGAGGGCGGCGAGGGCGGCGAGGGCGGCGAGGGCGGCGAGGGCGGCGAGGGCGGCGAGGGCGGCGAGGGCGGCGGAGGGCGGCGAGGGCGGCGAGGGCGGCGAGGGCGGCGAGGGCGGCGAGGGCGGCGAGGGCGGCGAGGGCGGCGAGGGCGGCGAGGGCGGCGAGGGCGGCGAGGGCGGCGAGGGCGGCGAGGGCGGCGAGGGCGGCGAGGGCGGCGAGGGCGCCGGGGGCGGCGAGGGCGGCGAGGGCGGCGAGGGCGGCGAGGGCGGCGAGGGCGGCGAGGGCGGCGAGGGCGGCGAGGGCGGCGAGGGCGGCGAGGGCGGCGAGGGCGGCGAGGGCGGCGAGGGCGGCGAGGGCGGCGAGGGCGGCGAGGGCGGCGAGGGCGGCGAGGGCGGCGAGGGCGGCGAGGGCGGCGAGGGCGGCGAGGGCGGCGAGGGCGGCGAGGGCGGCGAGGGCGGCGAGGGCGGCGAGGGCGGCGGGGGCGCCGGGGGCGGCGAGGGCGGCGAGGGCGGCGAGGGCGACGAGGGGCAGGGATCGCTGCCGCCTGCGTCCTGCGTACCTCGGCGCCCGCGCTTCGGCGCTGACTAAGAGGATAAGAGCGCCCAAATCTGCTCGGCGAATTAAGTTGTCGCCGCCCTGCTTCCCCTTAATCGGCACTCCACCGACGCTGTATCCCAAGGCATCGGCTGCGCCTGATCCGATGCTGCCTCCCGCAACGCACCCGACGCCGCCCCGCTCCATGCCTCTGCCACACCGCTGCATTGATACATATTTATGTGTAAGATTTAACATAACACTGTGAGGAAAATATAACTGTGTATATCATTTATTTGCGAACTTCGATGGCATTTGTAGTTGCAAATCCGAAACTGCGTACACCGACAGGTCTTAGGTTCGAATTCCGAAGGCGATGTGTTTTTTTCACAACCAAACTTGAGAGGCCCCGAAGCCCGTCGCTGCTTGAAAATTCTTGGGGACGACTGGTTTGGTCGACCGTTTCTCCAGTTTCAGCCATCGGACTCCAAGTGGATGTCCAATCTCAGCCATATAACGCACTCTTCTACAATATCGTGTTAACTCTTCCTTGAGGATGAGCAGTGGCTGGTCCCCCATTGTCGTATAGAACATGTCCCATTGATCTAGAAAATCTACTAATGATTAGAATTCACCTTACAGCTGTTAGACTCTCGTAGTTGAGAAACTGACCTAAAGAAGAAATCGTTATATACACTTATTTAGTTATTTGTAACTTATTTAGTTATTTGTAAATCGACGACGCGGCTCATCCCGGATAGCCTGGACAACATGAATTCCGGTCGCAGAAGCCCACGCAATCATATTATTTGTAACTGGTTTGCAGCAGCAGAAATGCTGCTGAAGAAAACACACACAATGGTTTTCCAAAAATTAGCTGGCACATTGCTAAAAACAACGAATAAAAATGCTCACGTATATCAATGCAAATAATAAAATATTTTAACAAACACGAACACTGCAATGATATAGTATAGCGTGAACACAGCAGCAATCATCGTGGGAACACAGGAGCAATCACAGACACGAGCTCAGATATTTACAGGGTTATTTGTAATAAGTATTTACTAATATATTGTAACCGCTAATCGTCGATTACATTTGAAACCAAGAAGAAAATAGAAGAGAAAACCCGACACCATATTATCAACTAATAGTTTCTCTGGTGGCGTAGAGATGGCGACAGCTAGGAGATTCATTTCAGAACGCACTCTGATAGTAACCAATCAGAAACTTTTGGGGAACAAACGGAAACGGCATGAACTGATGTCCAGAGAATTCATTCTATTCTAGTTGGAGTCGCCGAGGTGAACAGTCAAAAGAATTCGCTTCTTATCGTGTTTGAGCCGCCGAGGTGAACAGTTAACTATTTTGTGCACGACATAGACGACGAGTGATACGTAGTAGGCTACGACGTATAAGAAAGTTTGTATTAATTTTGGAAATCTCATTCTGGAAATTTACTTATTGAATCTCAAGAATTATAAGAACTCTGTTTGATATTACAACTAGTTTGGCTTGTTACCATTACGAAGTCATAATTGGAAGCTCTCAACTTACATTCTTATGCGACCATCATCTTGGAGTGACCGATGGTAAAACGTCGCTAAGCAATGAGAGACGGCGCTCGGGGGCATCCCATTTTTCAACGCGGCAGGCAACACGGAGCGGTGCAGAAATCCAGCGACCTTGGGGGCGTGGACGCCGTTTTGCAGCCGGCTACGCATTGCAGAGTAAAGGGAGGTCACCGGCCGTGAGTTGAACAAATACCGAAAGAACTTTCACGAAATTTCAAATTAGAATTTCACAGAACAGTTGTCTTGGTAACTAATCGAGTCATTTCCTTTTCTCATAAAGTCGTAATTAGAATCAGATTCAGATATTTCTTGTGAATAATGTAAAAATTGTGTTCTTACGTAAAACCATTTAACTGAATTCACGTATAATTGATTTAAGGGTATAAATACCACTTAGCAAAAAGTAAGCTGTATGAAATACTGATGGGAGAAAAGCCGTCCGATTATTTATTTCATAATAGCATTTGAAGGACTGGCTAAAGACTTCGTTAAACGAATTTTTTTTATACTGAAAGGCTAAGGATGAGCCAAATTCCAATTGTGAGAATTAAGTGTTATATTATTAATTGATTCAAAGGTGTTAAAAAATTTGGAACATTGTATGTGCATGTATTTCTTTTTCAGGATCATAATTTGAATTGTATTTCGTGTGTTTTATTAGTGATTTTTGTTATGTAAAGTGTATATCTGTGTGTGTAAGTTATTATTTGAAAACAAGGGATCAAAGTTAAGATTACATTAGAAAATCATAACTGCAGTTTAGGTAGAATAGGTAGCTACCAGAATTTAATGGGAAAAATATTGAGAACATAGGTAAAATTTGTAAATACAGTTGTAGATTATATTTCATTCATCAGAATATACGTTCAATATTATTTCAAACTAATGAACTGTGTATACTTGTTAATTGGTAATTAGTTCAACCATGACGAACCCTATTCCTGAAGGGAATTTTACCTTTCATTAGAATACTCCCAGATGTGCGTGACGGTGTAGAAGCTTGTCACGGAATAAGTAAATTAAAGATTTACTTTGGTAACAAGTAGACAAAGAGGAAGCGTTTACAATATAGTTCAACAACGTATTTACACTTCTGATAAACCCGTTCCCCTGATCGCAGGATCTTAACGAAACCTACGTAAAGTCGCCTGTCTCAATGTCCAAGATCACATATTTTTCATTCCGTATATTCGTGCATTGGAAATTACTAATGGAGATATATTTATTACATTAAATCATTATTATTTTCTTCCAACGTTACACAGAGTTTGGAGAGAATTAAAAGTCTAAGCCCAAAATATGTACACAAAATGATATGAAGATTGACTAAATCAGAAACAATTCTGAAGAAACGTCATATAATAAACTTGAATTTTCTTTCCATTTCTCTTATCGTTTTATCCTATTCATCCATTTTCCTATCACGAATTTAATTTGTTACCCTCTTCCCCATACATGAAAGCATTAATTTACCTATCAAGAAAAATGATGTGAAAGGAGAACCTGAATAATTCAAATGTATGCTTCTTTTGGCGTTCTGGTGGAAATTTATAAAGCTTAATATCTTTCCACTGGGTATAAAGTGCGGTAGAAACTCAACGAGCGATGTTTACACGATTTCTTGTAAGTACAGAGTTAAAGACCTCTAAAAACTGTTTTTAAATTTTCCATATCTAACCCACTGAGACAATTTGTTTACAAGCGCAAAGCGGCATCAAATTTCCACGCATCTGTTGCAGCGTGTCGCCACTCGTCTCCGAGTCTCGTTCAAAGGCCACTTTGAGAAGCTCGAAAAATGAGAAATCTGACACTCTGCCAACATGACAGAAACAGTTTGTGTAAACACATTCTGTGCAACCTTTGCGTCAATATGTTTGCCTCCAAAGGCGTTGAGTAAACATTAAAAATGTACCTTTGCGCTTGAATGTTGATACATATGGGTAAAAATTAGTTTTAAAAATACGATGAAAAATACACGGTGAAAATTAGAAATAGAACCGGGTGCGTCAGCGTATGTAGTTGCGAAGTTGTAATTGAAGTTTCGTAAACCAGGAGCCCCTAGGTTCTGGCCCCATATTGATGGATTTTCGACAACACAAATATAGTCGTTTTAGACCAACGTATTTTGGACAGATTCTAAAACAACGCCCGAAACAGCATCGCTCCATGAATAAATTCTTCCACCAGGCTTGAGAACTGGAATATCAGTCGCAAGAGCAGTGCGTACAGTTAGAGAATATTGATAGACTTCATGAGTGATATACCTTTCAATTACATTGACAATACACCTTTAATAAATAAATATCCATTTTATAATATATCATAATACCTTTAGTGTACATTTCAGAATTTCTGCAAAATAAATTGTTTTTATGTTAACATTCTCCAATTTGGGATATGACAAAATAACGTGTTTTCTATCAGAACGAGCATGATTTCATTATTTACCTTTTCTTCCTCTTTTGCCATGGAGAAATTTTATAATCATCCGAAAAAATATAGTACAAAGCCATCTATTAAAATGTGGCGAGATCATACCCTTTCATTCAACCCCTATGGAAAAGAGTATCGTTTCACATATAACATCTTCGTAAATGGAGTGAGCTTGCTTTGATAACAAACGCTTTAATAATAGGGAATACTAAAGCCCAGCACAAGTTTGCCAACAGTCGCGAAAAAAAATCGCAAATCATTTCCACATCAACACATCGTTCATGTTCCCCAAATTGTTTCGGAAGGAATGAGTGTCAAAATAATTAGTCACGTGGCTGAATGAACTCCCTACACATAAACTACGTAGTTGGGTCGCAGGATGCTGCCGCCTGGATGAGAATTATAGACGGCTAGAGCTATGATGGATTCCGTGGTTTCAGTTTCTACCGACTAAAGGGTCAGTACCTGCGTTTCACTGTTAACCGTTTTACGGTTCACGAGCGCGCGATTCTTTCTTCCCCACCCTCTCCTTCCATCCCACGTTTAGAGATATCGCCTTAGTTCCCCTCCCAATATGACTCATTCCATATTATCTCGACTATATTCTGCCAGTTTTACCATTCACAAATCTGCCTACTTCAGGACTTATAGCCCAGTCAAATTAGACCAAAAAATAGGGAATTCTTTACAATTAATTTTACAACAAAACCTTTTTGGAACATTTTTTAGGAAATTTTATCTATTTTAAGTTTGTATAAACCATAATTTTCAGTGGGTTTGATAGTTATAGAAATATGCAAAAAATGTCGAAAAAACACCGTCAAATTGCCACCCCGCCCCCGGTTCACCCCCCACACTTCAGGATTTTTAGTACGTTTTGCAGTAGGTACCAACAAACAATCACGCCAAGTTTCAAAACTTCGGATTTTTTTCATTCTATTTGTCTAATTTGAGTGGGCTATTATGTGAAGCGGCCTGCATTTGAACCTTCGTCCCTAGAAGCGGAAGACATTCGCGCCCGCCGCTTGAAGCGGTGGAACGTATGTTGTAGAGGCAGTATTAATTGTTCACATGTATCGCACATACGCTAATGTATCGCACGTTAATTCAAGAGCACTGGGTTAATTGCCACCGTTGGGACTCGAACCATACGACCTCGCGGGACCGAGTCCGACCTCCAGGGAGAACTTGTGGAGGCAACGGTAGCTATCATCACGGACCCCTAAAACAGAGACGTGGGACGGAATGAATGGTGGCGAAACGTAAAGAATTCGGACTAGTGATGCGACATCGATAACAAAACTGCGATGTTAGCAAACATCGATGTTCAAAATTAAAACATCGATGTTAATGATACATCGACTAAAAACAACAGATGTTTTAAACATCGATGTTTTAAAGCTGGTTTAGTCATCTCAAACATTCAATTCATGCGCAACAAAATTTAATTTGACAATGGCCGCGTATATTCATTAATAATTAAAATTTAACTCAAAATAAACTCATAGAACGCCTCTCCCTCTAAAAAGTTACGATGAAAAACACAGGAAATAAAAGATCACCAGCTTCATGCCGGGTGACGGATAGTGTGCTAGATGAAAGTAGTACAAATTCAGTTATTATTTCATATTTTAACTTATACAAAACTGTGATTGTGAAAAATTATTTATCGATAATTAAAACACAAAAACGTAAAAACACCGAGTACAAAACATCGATGTTTTCAAAACATCGACATCGACGTCGTATCCTTACTTCGGAAAGGTAGGGGCGGAACACCACGAGACGACACAGAGGGTCGGGGCGCGGAGGGAGCGTGGAGGGAGACGTGAGGCGAAATTGAGCGAAAGGAAAGGGGTGAGAGAGGGTTAGGGGGATAACGAGGAGTGGCATCATGCTAGACCAGGGATTCCTAAACTTAACCTTTCAATGACTCCTTTTAAAAGAACTGTTTCTTTTATCGACACCCTAATAAATGACTCAAAGATAAAAATTTGGTACCCCAATATTTTTGTGGAGATCATGTTTTTGAATAATCGAAGACAGTTCCGCTCCTGAGTAGCTCAGATTCGATTAATAAGAGATAGGGACGATCATCCACAACAACAACAGTTACAATATTTACTATTACAACTGTGATTGTTGTGGAGGATCATCCCCATCTCTCATTATGGATTAGCATAAGATTTCTGCTACCACGACGGAATTAAATTTCTAATGTTTATTGTTGTGAAATGGTTAAAAAAATATCCAGCGTCCTCTAACCGGCCCGAGTATTTCTCCAGTGTGTATTGAAAAGAGTATTTTCTTCCGCGATGTAATATCGTGGTGAATACATAGTTATTTGTTGAGTTTTCTAAACAAACTCCGCTGTTGTTTAAGTAGGTTCTTGGACGCAAAGGTTAAATGCGATGGGTCAACGCGGAGTCAGGCGGAGTAAGGAGATGAGCGAAGGCGACGGGGATGAGATTGTGTTGGGAGGGTGAAGGTGGAGGGAGATGATGCTAGACGAAGCGAAGTAAGCTGAGTGTAAAGTGTAAAGGGTTAAGTGTAAAGGGATGAGATGGTGTTGAGAGTGTGAAAGTAGAGTGAGATCATGCTAGACAAGGGGTCTTCAAACTGTGCGTCGCGGCTCCCAGGGCGTCACGGCCATTTGCTAGGGGCGTCGAAGTGATTTATTAAAAACTGGCCCTAAGATTACATTTACTTTAATCCTTGTATCATTTGTCTACAAAATAATTTTATACTGTCATCCTATATGTTATTTGTAATATCTATGATTTATTTTACTAATTACTTGTGGAATAATTCAACCTGGAAAATCCTTCACCTATAAGCTTCTGTTACTCCTTTAGCTTCGTCGGGCATCCCTAGCGCGCGTCGCGGCCAGGGACATTTAACATTTCCCTCCACGCAGATCAAGAGTTCCCGTGCCCACGCAAGCGCGCGGCGGAGCCGACAGCCCCACACATGAACCAGAGCGATTGCCACCCCTTCCTCTCCCAGAGTGCAGGTCAGAGCATCGCAGAATGGCAGGTGTAGGTCGAGTTGCAGTACGTGACATGTGAATAGTTTGGATCAGTTGCGAGGTACGATACGTCGAAAGGCAGATCGTTCTCTTGTCTTCTGTGACATTTCTCTGTCAGTATGGATACATTTTTAAAAATTAGTAAAAAGCAAGGCAGTTTCTAAAGGAAATAGTAGACGAACTACAGGAAATATGGCGGCAGTTACTTCAACTTTGATTTTATGTGTTCGATTGTGGAAATGAACGACCACTATGTGTGATTTGTTTGAAACTGCTGGCTAGAGAAAGATGCTTCCTAATAAAATGAAACGTTATTTGGAGTCAGATCATGAAAATTTGGAAAATAAGCCTTGGCAATACTTTTCTCCTAAGATAAAAGAAATTACGACTTAGAAATCAACATTCATTAAAACGCTACAATACATACAAAGGGCCTTCTCTCATTTTACAAAGTTGACTACCGCCTAGCGAAGAGCAAGAAACCTCACACTATTCCTGAAGAATTCGTTTAACCAGCTGTTTCAGACATGGTGTCTATTATAATAGGTGTGTCTGCTGGCAAGCAACTGGAAAGTGTGGCTATGTCAAACAATACAATTAGTCGTCGAATATTCAACATGGCTGACGATATTAATAATCAGGTCACTGAAACTGAAATTAAGTGTTTTCGCAAATCAGTTGGATGAAGCTGCAGATAGCCACAATGGGGCGCATCTAATTTGGTACGTGAGGTACGTTAATGATATAATGTTGCATAAAGATATTCTTTTCTGCAGAAATATAGCTCTTGGAGCAAAAACTGAAGATCTCTCTAAAATAGTGAACTATTTATGAAAGAAAACAACGTTACCTGGTAGCATTGTGTAGCCATGAGTATTGATGGAGCTCGTACTATGGCCGACTGTAATGCGGGATTGCAAACTTTGTTTCGTAAAGAAGCTCCTCATGAAATTCTTTGAATATGTCTCTGCAAGGTAATGAGAGCACCATTTTGCTAGTTTCAGGCAAAATTTCTTCGTTCATCGGTCGAAGTTGCAAGCAAAAGATACTCTTTAATGTTTTCCTACTCTGCACACGGTTTTAGAAGTCAGTGAGTTACAGTTGAGTGAAGAAATGTAGTCTGTGTTTGTAAATTATTTAAAAGAACTCATTGTTTGCTTTCACAAGTACTTTCCAGAAGAAATTCACCATACGTGGATCAAAGATCCCTTCAGTACAGAAATCCGATTAACACTGAACACTTGAAGAACAACAGCAATTCATCGACATTTATTTTCACTCCAGATTAA
The DNA here is from genome assembly GCA_031308135.1 of Acheta domesticus. NCBI lineage: Eukaryota > Metazoa > Arthropoda > Insecta > Orthoptera > Gryllidae > Acheta > Acheta domesticus. The sequence continues at coordinate 263,898,551 of JAHLJT010008446.1, forward strand.
ATCGAAGTTCGATTCATCACCACTCATTGAGTTCTGGAAAAGGATTATCCACAAATAGATAACGTGGCCCTACGAGTTTTGATTCCTTCTGTACGTACGTATTTGGCACAACGTTTTGTTGGGCACTCCTTTTGCTTGAAGTGGTAGGAGTAAAACTAATGTTCGTTACTATTTTGTTAGCAAAAAATTAAATCAGCAGTTCATTTATTGTTGAAATTGATTTTCTATAACTCGGGAACAAACATTTTTCTAATTTCCATTTTTCTAAAATAATATGTTTTCTAAAGTCTTTTTCTGGTTTTTCAAATGTTGCTAATTTCGTTTTTTTTTAAATTTTGGGCCTCAAGAAAATGTGCGCATATTATCTCTTCCCTCATACGTCATATACAGTTTTTACTGTTGTTTGACCAAATAAATAAATAAACAAATACAGATCAAATTGAACGTCACAAAAGAATTTCGTACCGCAGTTTCTAATATTGAACCTAGATTTGAATTTTTGATGAAGAAGCAAGCTTATCATTCCCATTATTTTTTACAAGAATTTTATCTTAAAATTGAAAGTTGAATAAAATGTTTTATGTGTTATTTTAATACTTAATTAGAATGGAGAATTAAAATAATTATATCACTTACTCATTTGTGTTTAATCTTTAGTAAGTCTGTATTAACTCTTCTATTTGAAACTTATTGTTACCAGGGGAGCCGTAAGAATTTTCGTTTATTTCAAGAGAGCCGTGGACGAAGAATGTTTGAAAACCCCTGCGCTAAACTAAGGCTACGGTAAGAGTGGATCCTTATTCTGCCGAATTCGCGTTCGGTCGGACACGGCCGTTTACAGCCGAATATTTCAAACCCTCACTAGAGTGCAGGCACGGTCACATTTCATTTGACAAGTACTGGCGAACACGGCCGAACTTCGAAGTCAACAGACGGAAATCAAATGAATTTGATTTATTCGGCCGATCCGAGCTGTCGGAGGTGGATATTGAAAAGCTAGTTTCACTTGTACACGAACGAGATGTTCTGTAAAAGACATTGGATTCCAGATATCACAAGAGGGACAAAAGCAAGATATTATGGAATGAAATCGCAGAAGAAATGGGTGAAACTAGTACAAAACGTGTTGTAAACATAGGACATAACCTCACATACCTTATAGTTATGAACAATCGGTCCCTTGTAGTAATGCACTTTCAAAAATTCGACTTTTTTTCAATGTCATCTCTAATTGCCCCTGTATGTAGAAAATTATTAGACGACATTCTTGTGTATTCGAAAAGTTAGTTTCAGTAATTAGTAATACAAGATAAGAAATTCACCAGTATTTTCGCGATCGGCGAAAATAGGGTTCACTCAGTAATCTGTTTGATTTTCAAGCACAAGAAATTTGAGCAGAGCTTTCAGCAAGCAGTTCCAATCTTCTCGCTTCTATTAGATACCACTTATACGTAAAAATTCACAGATAGATATCTACTGCAGTCGGATGCAGTGTGACGAGGCAGGTCGGCAGAATCAGTTGGCCATTCGCGCGTGAACATTTCTTCGGCCGAAAACGGATACACTCTGAACGTACCCTAAGCGGAGCGGGCCAGAACGAGACGATGCGCAATGGAGTAGAAAGGAAGACGGGGAGAGCGGGAAGACTGCGATGAGACGAGGGGTAGACGGACGAGGCGGGTCCAGGTGAGAAGTCATACAGGGCAGAGGGGAACTGTGCGGAGGGGCGCAAGATCGGACAGGGGAAAATGAACAATGCATTGCAGAAGCGGTGCGGCGTGGTGAGGTAGGGCAGAGCGAGGCATGTAGGGCAGTGTTGTTAAGATCGATAACACGAGCGGGAGTTCGTGGCACGAGTGCCACGACGAAATCGCCCCTCCACGCAGTTCATCACCCTCTCACCAGAGACAACGCCATCCCTATTGTAAAACGCGGGGTTACTACTTCTCGTAATAGTTCCCTTTCCCGACCCTAGTTGCACAGAGAAGCTCGTGTCATGCTACGGTGCCACGACGCGTGCCACTGCCACCAGTAGAAGACCTTGACACCACTGGTGTAGAGAGAGGAGCAATGGGACGAGGCGAAGCGGTGTGAAGAGATATGACGTGACAGAGCGAGGCGGAGCGCGCAGGGCAGGACGAGATCAGAAAAGGCGGAGAGATTAAAGAGAGAGCGAAGGGAGGCGATTTCATACAAGGTAAGGCAATGGAAGATGGTGAAAGGCGGGGTGAAGTGTGCCTGGGGAAGGCGAAGGGACCGACGCGTGGATGGGAAGAGCGGAAGGAGACTCAGCAGGACGAAGTAGGACAAAGTTGGACGGGACGGTGTGATGTGGAATGGTTTGGGGCAGCGGGTGACGACACAGGTCCGAGGGTGTTGAGACGGGTGAGCGTGCACTGCGCGGGGGCCGAGAAGCATTGCAGAGAGAGAAGAGCGAGACCCGTTGGGGGTGGGAAACTAGAGGAGGAGCGTGGCAGGGTGGACCGGAGCAAACTGCGGAGAGGCAGCAACGGGCAGAGTCGGGTGAAACAGGGCGAGATTGTGATGGGTAGAGCGGAACGGAGAGAATGGGACGAGGTGCATCGTGACAGGTTATGGTGGGATAGAGTGTTGCGGGGCGGGCAGGAGAAAGGTGACACGAGGCGGAGTGCGGTGAGGCGGGGAGGGGCTGTATGTGGTAGAGCGTGGCGGAGCGAGGAGGAGTAGAGCGGGACGAAGCTGTGTGAGACGGCGTGAAGCGTGGTGGGGCGGGACAGAGCAGGGTGGATCGGCGCGGAAAAGGGCCGGAAAAGGGAAAAGCGGTGCGAGGAGTGCCGGAAGGGGGATTGACGTGGCGTGGCGGGTCGGAGCGAAACGATGCGACTGAGGCGGGACGGTGTGAAGCGGGGCGAGGCGCTACGTGGCGGAGCGTGGCGGGGAGTGCCAGAAGGGGGTTAGGTATGGCGTGGCGGGCCGGGGAGGAGGGGAACGAAGCGAGTGAGGCAGGGCGGCGTGAAGCGGGGCGGGGCGAAGCGGGAAGGAGTGCGGTGAGGCGTGGAGGAGCTGTGTGAGACGGAGCGAAGCGTGGTGGGGCGGGACAGAGCAGGGCTGATCGGCGCGCAACAGGGCCGGGCGCAGCGCGGCGGAGCGGGGTGGGGAGTGCCGGAAGGGAGATAGGCGTGGCGTGGCGTGGCGGGCCGGAGCGGAGCGATGCGGAGCGAGCGGAGCGGAGTGAGGCGGGGCGGTGTGAAGCGGGGCGAGGCGCTGCGTGGCTGCGGGGAGTGCCGGAAGGGGATAGGCGTGGCGTGGCGGGCCGGAGCGGAGCGACGCGAATGAGGCGGGGCGACGTGAAGCGGGGCGGGGCGCTGCGTGGCTGCGGGGAGTGCCGGAAGGGGGTTAGGTGTGGCGTGGCGGGCCGGAGCGGAGCGGAGCGACGCGAATGAGGCGGGGCGACGTGAAGCGGGGCGGGGCGCTGCGTGGCTGCGGGGAGTGCCGGAAGGGGGTTAGGTGTGGCGTGGCGGGCCGGAGCGGAGCGAAGCGATGCGAGTGAGGCGGGGCGACGTGAAGCGTGGCGGGGCGCTGCGTGGCTGCGGGGAGTGCCGGAAGGGGGTTAGGTGTGGCGTGGCGGGCCGGAGCGGAGCGGAGCGATGCGAGTGAGGCGGGGCGACGTGAAGCGTGGCGGGGCGCTGCGTGGCTGCGGGGAGTGCCGGAAGGGGGTTAGGTGTGGCGTGGCGGGCCGGAGCGGAGCGGAGCGATGCGAGTGAGGCGGGGCGACGTGAAGCGTGGCGGGGCGCTGCGTGGCTGCGGGAGTGCCGGAAGGGGGTTAGGTGTGGCGTGGCGGGCCGGAGCGGAGCGGAGCGATGGCGAGTGAGGCGGGGCGACGTGAAGCGTGGCGGGGCGCTCCGTGGCTGCGGGGAGTGCCGGAAGGGGACAGGCGTGGCGTGGCGGGCCGGAGGGGAGCGATGAGAGTGAGGCGGGGCGTGGCGGGGCGGGGGCCAAGAGCCCCGGGGCGTGTCCGCCGTGGCCGTGGCCGGGGCGGTGGCGCGGCTCTCGCCTTCATTAGCGCCCTCGTCATTAGCTGCTCCTGCGCGTTCGCTGACGAATGCTTCCGCGCGCGCCCAAGGACGGCGCGCTTCGCTACGCGGCTTCCTCCCGCCCGCGGGGCCCACGCATGCACTGCGAACGATTTGTGGAAGGTTAATATATATATATATAATATATATATATATATATATATATATATATATATTACACTTACGAGAGTAATTTATATATATACACCAACATATTGGGGGAGATATATCCATTCATGGGTATATTGTATGTTATTTATGTACTGTAGATGTATTATGCACTGTTATTGTTTAAATAATTACATATTGGAATACTAATATTTATATCAATTTTGTCAAATAATTGAAGGTAAACGAAAACTCTAAGCCTGTTGCCCTCCCTCTGGATCCGCCAGTGGTTAGCGGGTTCATGATCGGGAATTTCCTAAATTTTCAAAACTTTAATTCGCGAAATGATGTCCGCGGAAAATTTTCGTTTTAATTAGAAGGCGCATTACCTGTGCTAGAGAACGACTCGGGTATCAGATAAACATGACTGAGAATGAAACCGACGTTGCAATGCCGTGTCGGCGAAAATGAGAACCAAAAAATAGTTGGTATGGTTGGGACGCCCACGCAGTGTCAAATTCAAAATTGATCCACAATTATCTACGATGCATAGGCAAGGTTAAAATCTTCTGGGCCCGACTTTTAGACAATATTTTCAACAGCATTCAAGCGCATGCAAGAGCGTGAGCATGTGACGGGAATTCCCTCACATCGGCATTGAATTTTAACCCTTCACTACTCGCGCGTTAAACCGTCATCAGACAGTTTGTAATAACTCCGGAATTAACTATTTTGTTTGTATTTTTATTAGCAGTTCTCGGTATTTGCCCACAAAAGGATGACATGCCTTCCGAGAAATGAAAATTCACTGCACGATCGCAGGGCTTGATTTCACATATTTTGTAGTTTACGGGGTATTCTAAAATCCCCCACGGGCATTAAATCGTGTATTGGATTTTTTATAGAGGGAAAGGGAAGAGTCCTGAAAGGAATGAGATAATGTAAGAGGTAAAAAAATAATCAGTAAATGATATTGTGTACTATTGATTGTATTTGAAGTATAAAAACATATTAGTTACCACATAAATCCATATTTACATTTTCTATTTCAAGAAACTGCAATTGTGAATTTATTTTACGAATACGATAGTATTGTAAATACATTAAAATCTGATTAATCCTCTGGGTAGGAAATTTGTTAGAATCGCAATACATCCCCATTTGGCTAGTAGGGCTATAAATCAGCACGTGAATTCCACCGGATTGATTCTAATGGTTTAAAGTCATCTGCAATGGGTTGTAAAATAACGTAGTATAGTACGTATTGTATGTGACTTTTTTCTATTAAGCTGTTGATACTTATACCTTGAGACATCTGTTTCGGCGGAAGATATGTTCCCACTCTCGAGTAAGTCTTTCTTCACTAAAATCACCGAATCGTGAACCAAGAGACAAATGGTTGAATTTCTAGATTAATAGAGGCTTACAAGAATCATGTATGTGGAATTTTGCTTATTATTAGTACAATTGAGGCTCTCAGAAAAATAACGGCAGATCCCAACCGAAGTTCATTTTGAGAATAACTTTTTTCTGTTCACTTTCACTTTCACTCCAGACAAACTTTTGAATGTGGAATTTAAGGGTTTTGCCAAATCCCAATTCATTTGACATTCCAGCTTATAATCGGAATATGGCAGGATTTTACCATCATACTTCTATTTGAAAATGCTAGGTCGGTTGAGATCTGCCACTAGTATCCTGAGCGCCTCAATTATTTTCAGTAGACTAAAAGTCTGGGAGCTGTAGAGTGCGTTTCCTCAAAATATTACGCTATATATAAGGCGGTAATAAACAGTTGCGAAATACAACAAACAATACGCAGACTGACAGGATTTAAAAGAATTCCGAAGTTGTAGAATAATAAACTTAATATTGAGATCAGTTCATTTAAATGGACGTTCCATTTGAGATTTCACTGAGGTGAGTTACGGCGGGCTTCATGAAGCACCATCTGACCTAGAATTTGCTGCACATTCAGTGGTCCATTACTGCACTCAAATTTTGCAGTAGGTAGTAGATGAGGATAGAATTCCTCTCATTCTCGATTTCTATTCCAAGAATGTGAGTCTAGTGCATGCCCGCTTCGTACCGAGAACTCGTGGGCGTTGTAGAGCCCTCCACAGTCCACTCGACGCAGCAGAGCCAAGGCTTCGCGGTGGGCACCCAGAGCGCCGGCGCGGGCGGGGCGGGGGGCGAGGGGCTTGAGGGATACGGGCAGAAGCTTCGAATTCCACACTACCATTTCCATTTACACTACCATTTCCAGACTTCTAGATTGATGAAGTGAATAGTTGTTATGATTCATCCTAGAAATTTAATTTAAGACCAGTCATTGTTCAAAGATGCTCGAGTTCCTGAGTTTTGGTCAGGATTTCGTATTTCGTATTTTGATACAATCAGACACAGACATTGCTTCTGCAGCATTGTTGGCCGGGGTTGTTGGTGCTAGGTGCGTGGCGGTAGATGATTTTTTCGCTGGGTAGAATTCAACCACTATTCGAGAATTCTAGGGACTGGCTCCTCTGATCGGTGGTTTCTCCTATCATTATCATGAGTGGTACCTTAAAGATAAGACATGGATCGTAGGCGACCCTTCCTTTCACATTCTTGTTACCTTCTCACCCTTTAAATACCAATTGCACAGATTTACGCACTGCTCTATACCGCCAGAGATATCAGGAAGTAAGCCGGCAGCTCAAAGCTCGTCCTGGCTGCATACGGTATCCCGCTGTGGGAGACTCCTGGCAAGGGAAACACGAAAGACGACGTGTAGACCTGCTTTGGAACTCACGTTTTTTAGCTGGGGAGGAACACCGCCAGCTCCCGGGATGTACGTCACTACACTTACGAGAGTAATTGTCGTAGTAGTTAACACGCCCGTTAGTATTTAGTCACTGAAACAATTGTCCTAATATCGAAAAAGTGGGTAAATCATGTTGCTATATGTAGTGAATTACTTCCTGGAAAAAGTTGTGTAGTTAGAATTCACATTTTACTAGTCCTTGACACCGGAAAATTGGTGTACAGAAAAACGTCTCTCTTTCTGTCTCTCTGTCCGTCCGTCCGTCCGTCAGTCAGTCAGTCAGTCCGTCCGTCCGTGGTCAATACTAACGCCTAAACCGATCGGACAATTTTCTCGAAAACTGTGTCCCTGATTTTTCTGGAGAGAATTTGAGGCCTTGCAATTTTGAAACGGATATTTGGTTTTGCGGGACCCTAACATGAAGCTTTAATATTTTCCAAATTCTTCAAAAATGATTCCAATTTTTTTCATTTACGTTTTCTTGGATACACGAAAGGACGCTTAAACAGGCTTCGAACTCATTTTCGTTGAAGTCACTAAATTTTCGAAAATTGCCAGTTTCAAATAATGCGAGAAAGTATGTGCTGTTTGTAGTATCTCTAGTTTAGTCAATACTATTTTTGAGTCGATGATTGATTGATAAATGATTCCGGGCGTGTCAACAGCTAAGGTCATTAGTCCCGTAAGTGTAGTGTTTGTTCTTTTCCTCGTAAAGTGGCGATCATCCCCGTCTGGATGGTGAGATTCGGCGCCGACCTACCTGTCGGCTAGCGGGGTTTCCCCAACCAGATATCTCCTACCCGAGGGATATCGCCTAAGTCTGTCAAACTCTAAGCTCCCGACCAGTGTGTGTAAGAGGTGAGGTTAGGACAAGGAAGGGGAAGGAAAGATGCCCATTGATTGAAGGACATGCGCCGAAGGGCAGGGGCCATTAAAAAACATGTAATATAGTAACGCAATAACCCCCATCATCCCAGTCATTAAAATTCGACACCTAATTGTTGAGTTTGAGATGCATTAAGTTTTCACAATTGAAGTCATGGGTTGCATAATTTTATAAACGAACTCAATTATGTTATCGCGTCAGCTTCTGTTTTTCTTGTCTCTTCAACACATTTAAATTTCAAACTGCATGAGTTTTTTTTTATCAAAAGACACTATGAGGATTTGTTTAGAATGAAATTTAAACGACAATGAAATTTGGAGAATCCATTCCACTTGGCTATTTTCATTTGAAGATGAGCTGCATGCTTCGTGCTTACTCACCGCAGGGCTCCGCGCTCCTGAGCGATAAGAGTAGCGGTAGCAGTGGCGGTACCGAAGGCGAGAGCGGGCTTGGCGGAATAACCAGGTGGGCCTGGGGTGGGGACGGCGGCGGGGTCGGTTCCAGGCGGTGCGGGCGGGACAACGGACAACCGACAAGCGAGGGGGAGTGGCCACGTGCGGGGATTGAACGAAACGAAATTATCCAGAGCATCACAATGTTCCAATGACGCGATGTCTGCGCACTCCAGCACTGGCAGCGACAGCGTGGCCGAAGTGGGAGTGAAGGAGGTGACGGCGATGTAGTGACGGCAGTGATTATGGCAATATTGACGTCGGTGGCAATGTCGATAGCAATGTCGATAGCAGTGACGTTACGATTGATTGCTCATGATTCCGGGCGCGTCAACTAGAAGGGGTCTTTAGTCCCGTAAGTGTAGTACGTGTTTTTTCATCGGGATGTGGCGGTGATCTTCCTCCTCTGGAAGGCGAGATCCGGCGCCGACCTACCGTCGACTGGCGGGGGTTTCCCCAACCAGGTATCTCCCACCAGCGGGGCACCGCCCCAGCCGGGACAATCTCTCAGCTCCCGACTGGTCTCCCGGCATGTGTGGTATTGAAGTGCATGTTAGTGTGTGTGTAAACGGTGAGGATAGGACAAGGAAGATGAAGGAAAGATCGCGCGCGGTCCGTTTGTTAGTGTACTGCTCCGGCACTCGCCTGGTGTTGATCGGAGTCACCAATGAAAACAACCGATCAGAGCAGCCGCCGCTAGAATTCTCTTCCAGACAGCTACTGAATTCGACCTAGCTGACAAGCTAGTGTCGAAAATCCTGCCGCCGGCGGGACTCGAATCTAGGACCTCCAGGTTAGAGGTGACGTTACGACGTGGCGATGTCTGTGTGGAGATGTAGTGGTCAGACCACTCTCCTGCTCTGGATTCCCGGATTCACATCTAGATCCATGTAGATTTTGTAGTAAACAATGAAGTTTCGCTGCAGGTTTTCCCAGGGTTCTTCCGTTCGCCCTTTCTCGCAGCCCACCATTGCTGCATGCATCATCATTCCAATAATCTTGTTATCGCCCATTAGACATCCATCAAACCAAAACGGATAGGTACTGAGGGTGTCAAAGTGGATTGTTCTAGTGATAGTGGTGATGACGGCGGGGATCGGGTGGTGGAGGCTGGGCGACAAACATTAAGTCAGTTGAAACTATGTGCTGAACGTGGTGATGGTGACGACGGTGGTGACTTCGGAAATATTGTCGGGTGCGTAGTGATAATGTTGCTATCGTTGTCGGTAGCGATGTGGCAACATTGATCGTAATGTAGATGGCAATTCGGTTGTGGTATTGTGACCGCGTAACGTCGGCAATATTGGAGACGGGAATAGCGCGTAGATGGCGGAAAGTGAGCTGAATCAATTGATTGATTGATGTTTCCGGGCGTGTCAACTGATATGGTCATTAGTACCACACGTGTTGTGCATGCTATACCTGGGAAGGGGGCGACGTTTTTACACGTATTACGGAGTGCGCCGCCCTACCTGGGACTGCCTGATCCCCGCCGCCCGACCCTGACTGGTCCCTCAAACTGTGTGGCAAAGTAGTGAGTTGAACGTGGATGTTAAAAACAAGAATTATGGGGAAGGAAAGATCGCGCGCACTCCGCGACCGTTTTTTAGGTTAATGCTCCGGCGTTCTTCACCTGGTATTTATCGGAAAGCACAGAAAACTACCGACCGGTAGAACAAGCTGCTATAATTCCCCTGCAGGCAGCTTCTGAATTTGTTCCAGCTATTTAGCTGGTGACGAAAATTCCGTCAGCGTTTAGCCTTCTACCGTTTAGCCTACGACAGACCTGCACAGCATTTTGCACTTTCACTGACCTCAGGAGCTGCGTGCGGGCAACCCGGGTGCAAATGAGAAAATCGATGAAAGGTGGGGCTGAGACCCTATCTAGGAGTGAAGACCACCAATCAGAATGCGCAATTTGAAAGATAGCGCGTAAATTTAAAGAGCAATCGGCTGGAACATGACGGTCATATACAGTTTAAATAATATTCTATTTTGTATTATATTGCAAATGTTTGTTCTCGGTATATGACAGGGCAAAATATGAAACTACAACGAATTATACATATTAGATTTCGACACCAAGTATTATAATTGCTTGTAGGGCTTATAATGTCATTCGCTTTGCTACGATGTAATCACAAATTTAGTGTTGTGCTAAACACAAAATGTTGATACTGAATTATTTTTGTTTGATGATGACAGCAATAAACTATTTTTATTAACTATGTTTAATTGAATAAGACGGTTCTCTCATAGCAAAAACATATTGTTCTTGAAAAAAAATCATGATTATTTTCTGTTCTAATTTCTGACAAGAGAGTAGTTGTGTACGAGAGCGTATAAAAATATAAAGCCCTTTGCATTCTATTTAACCAATACCCATGATTATCTTATGATTGTCCGTAACATATCGTCACAAAAGTTTGCTCGTTGATCTCTTTTATTCAGTTTCATAATGGGGGAAAATGGTCCCAAATGTGCTATTAAACATTACCCTTCTTGGAATTGCCATATATTCTATTTTATGTCAATCTTGATGTGAGAGATTGCTCTCATGATTTTGTTCATTTTTTCTATGATTTGGAGATTATAACATTCCTGGTGAACAATCAGTTATTAAATTGCAATTTTGAGTTAGAATTAAATAATTTTTTTCTGATATATAAGCATATATTTTAAAGCTATTGCTTTAAAATATTGCTTAAGAGTCGCAATGAGCATGTTATTTTCTTTAAAAAAATTAGAAAATGAAAATACATACAGTGGTGGATACAAAGGTAGATATACAGTAGTGCACAGAACGTAAACAGTGAATTATGACCCTGGTAACTTGAAATACTAGACATAATCCATTTGAACAAATAGGCATTTAATTTTGAAGCATGGATCATTATTAGACGCCCAGGAATTCAATCTACGCGCCGCGTCGTGCTACGTCAGACTTGTCCCCTCCCCGCAAAGCTTCCTTCTCCCCACTATTTGCACTTTCGGCGCTGACACGGGCAGACGACCGGCTCGCAAGTGCAGAGTGCCCGCGGGAGCAGGCGTTGTGCAGGTCTGGCCTACGACCTCCCTGTCAGAGTGGCTTGGCAACAATTGTTGCCTTGTCGGCGCAGAGAAGCCTGATCTATCTCGGTCTTGCGGCGTTGGTGGCAGCGCGGGCAAATACATACGCAGCGAGAAGTTGACACGCGGATGATTTTAGTTCTTTAAACAAAGGACTCATTCAGTTATTGTTTAATATTGCCTCTACTCACATTTTTCATGGAGGCAATCATAATTGGAAGTATTCATTCCTAGCGCAATATTTCAAACTGCAAGACATTCTGTTGGCTTACCTTAATTAAAATCGTTTATAGTGAAAAGGCACCAACTCATTATGATTTAACGAATTTGGCGTAGAACTTGATGCTGCTCAAGATTGTCGTTTGTTTAGGTAATTATGAGGACATTGATCCCTTCAGTTACGAAACATTATCCTAAATTCTAGGATCTTCTGGTAGAAAGGCAATTACTGGTTGATATCATTTATTAGAAAAATATATGAGAATGTTTTTACATTTTAACCCCCGTCATATTGAATAGTCAAATAATAATTATGAATACGGAGCATTTTTATACCGTCGTATTATTTCGCAAGAAGAGAAAGTAGTGAAATCGTCCGCCGGAAGACGGTGACTATTCGACAGAAAAACTTGTCGGGCACTGGTAAGGAAAATTAGATAAATCTTGTTTCTTCATGAAGTAAATTCCTTCCTCTAACAGGTAAAGTCAGAATCCATGTTTTGTGGATCTCTGATACCAGGGCGGATTCGGCCGATCATTTCGAAGGGGGCCATCATAGATTTTTATTATATAATAAACATTTGTTATTATGTTGTATATTATTTTTGTTGTGTATGTATGATACTATAAAATATTATTTTTAAATTCTAACATAAAGTAAAATTTTAATAAATTTTGCCAAATAAAAGAAGGCAATAAAAGAAAACGCTAGGTCTTTTTGGCAGGAGGCATGGCCCCCAGCCCCCTGCATCCGCCTCTGCCTGATACCGAAAAATCGATTGATCGCAAAACGGTTGCCTACCTACTTGTCTGTCTGTCTGTCTGTGGTCAGTGCTCACCCCTAAAAGTTCAGCCGGTTTTTTTGTTTTTGATTTTTTTTGTTTTTTCAAACTTGATATTTTGCGATTGATTTGAAGCAACTCGATGCAGTGCAAGATTGAAACGGATATTTTGATTTCAGGCTGAGTGATTTTTGGGCATCGAGCTTCAACCTTTTGATAATTTTCTAAAAAATGGCTGCAAGTTGTTTGAATTAACTTTATTGTCGGATAGCGTAGAAAACGCTTAAAACAACAGCGTATGTCTCATTTTGTTGAAATATAATATTAAGTGGTGCTAGTCCAATTTCCGGAGAGCTCTCATAATTTACGACAATTGCAAAAAGTTGACATGGCAAAAGTAAATTGTTGAGAATAGAGATTTCTATCTCAATGCCAAATCTGAAAAATTAGATAATTAGGAAGGTCATTTACAATTTTTTTAACAAAGGAGTAATTTTTGGGCAAGATCGGCTAAATTCATTGCAATTTATAAAAAAATACTTTTCTTATTTATTAAAATTCTACAGAATATCAGTACATCCGTATTGGTGACTTTCATACCTGTAAATACGTGTTTATTAATTCAACTTCTATAAATCTGACTGTTGAACACACTACATCTTTTAGCGAACTATGAAGTCCTACTCTACAACAGGAGTAAGCAAGGTTTTGCCCGTCTGGGCAGTCGTATTCCTGCTCTTGCTTCAGTGGGCTCGCCCACACTGGAACACAGATGCAGTGGACAAGCTAGGTAATTTGAGAGCAGAAACGTTCCTGGCAGCTCGGTAAGTGTACAAAAATGTTAGGAGAAGCAAGCTTATATGAGTATTGTTTTTTGAAACTAGTGTAATGGGCTTAATAGATTACTTGAATGTATACCGTAAACGTATACACTGAGAAAACTCGAGATTAAGATATTAAAAGCGTTTTTTTAAATATAATTGACTAGAAATGAACATTTATTTTATATCATATTTTCATACCGAGGTCATCTATATTTGCAACAATAGTTTGAGTACTCCTCAAAAGGAAAGAACTTTCTAACCGTGAACAGCTAAACCATTTCTGTTTGATTTTGATCTCTTCCGATTGAACGTTTTTTCACAAACGAAATTGGTCCAAAACAATAAGATATTTGGAGCAGTTTGAACTAAGTGAAGTGAAGGGTGTCCGAGGTAAATTTTTATAAAAACTATAAATTCGTTGCAAAATAAATTGATCTTTTAACTATCACACCTAAGATCAACAAATTTTAATTAAAAATCAGTTGTTACTGTATCAATGTCTACTAAAAGGGTGTGACATTCCATCCACAACATTGTCAAATCTTGAAAACGAAATTAAATTTCGTGAAAAAGAAATATTAAAATAACAATATGACAGTGGTATTTGCTGACTTCTGCAGGTTGGCTGCCGTGAGAATCATAACGTGATGCTTACTGAATTGATCATCAATTCAGCTTTGAACATCAACAGTTGACACTCAGTCATGATGAGTTAACGTGAGCTTGGCGAAAAGGTTCATTATCTTGACTATTCAACAGTTTTTCCATAGCTGCCTCTCAAGGCCCGTCTTCACGACGAAATACATCACGGCATTTCGCGCCTTTCTCGGTCGTGCCGCTAGATGTCATATGATCGCGACCGCCTTCTCGGTCGTACCGCTAGATGTCGCATGTTAAGCTGCGACATCTAGCAGTACGACCGAGAAAAACGCTAAATGCTGCGGTATATTCCATCGTGAAGACAGCCCTTGAGAGGCAAGTATGGAAAAATCGCAGTAAACTGTGGCAGCCAACGTGTGACATCAGCTTTGGAAAGGGCCAAACATCCATACAAATAGAGAATTCGTGGGAGTGAAAGATCGCCAGTTTGCTTCCTATCGCTCTTTTACCGTCGTCTCTACGTGGCTGCAACGAAGGCAGTTTCTAATTCCGAGAGGCCGTAACTTGTTTGATGCAGCACTTCCGTCAGTCGTCTCGCCTCCGGACGCTGAAGTCTGCTTTTGTGCTGGCTGCTTTGACCCACGGTCAGATCTGTCATTCTCGCAATGTGCGTTCGCGCCGGCCGTTTCTCTACAAAATATGACGCGTCTATACCCCCATCCCCGTCAATATCATGTAAACTAGTGATGATCCAGAATGGCACAGACTTTCTCGTACTAGTTTATTTGCTAATTTCTTTGGTCTGGGCCAACTTTACAGTCTTGCCCCATCCTATTGGCATCTGCCATCTATCGCCGCCCAAAGTACACAGTTTTGAAATTTTCTCAGCTCTTCGATTTGCTAATGGTAGAACCAAAATATTACTTTAAGAATAATGTAGAAAAGTAAAGACTCCTCCTTTAGGGAAATTTTCATTGAAAAACTTTGGAGCCGTTTCTAAGAAAAAATATCGTTTAAGCTCTGGAGTAGATGCGAAATTCGAAGCTCTTTTTCACAGAAATCTTTTGAGTCATTAGACGTCTTCTAAAGCACATCACTCACAAATACCAAATTGTATACAAATCGCTGGAAATGCGCATATTAAAGTCGTCAGAGGTATTTTAAAAATATATTTGTGTAATTTTTGAAAAACAAAAGGATATAGCCAAAATTAATTTTATGTCATCTTAAAGAATGCCATTACCACTATCCGTACGAAGAGTTTGAAGAAAAATTTGGAGCCGTTTTTGGACAAAATACCGTTTGAGCGTTCCTGAAAATGAATTCTAGGCTCGTTTTCACAGAATATTTTTGAGTTGTCGAGAAACTGTATATGACATAATTTAAAGCACATGTACTCGTAAATGCAATAATGTGAACAAATTGCCGCTAATATAACTATTAACGTCGAGAGAGACAAGTCAAACATTACATTTTTGTAATTTTTGAAAAAAACAAAAGAATGGAGTAATATGGCATTTCTGTCATCTCATAGAGTTCATTTAGACCTATTCCTACGAAAAGTTTAAAGAAAAAATTTGGAGTCTCTTTTGAGAACATCTTGCTTTAAATAAAGAAGGACCCTCGTATTAATGCACCAAAAATTACTCCACAGTTATGAATAGGCATTGGCTTGAAAGTAAATCCCAAAACCGTGTAAAGGGTACAAAGGAGGTTCAATTTACATAGCCGCGTTGTCAGAAAAAAGCCACTTGTAAGTTGAAAGAGAAATACCCGAAAAGATCTGACTTCGATCCACTTCTCCACAAAAACCTGATGTATATGCACTTAAATATATGGCATAAATTAAAATACGCAATTAAACTAAAAAAATAGCACACATGCAAAATAAAAATAGGGTAGATTCGTTTTATTTTGGTTTCTGTTTCGGGATTTACTTTCATGCCAATGCCAATTCATAACTGTGGAGTAATTTTTGGTGCATTAATACGAGGATCCTTCTTTATTATTTTCACTACGAGATACCCTTCTCGATCAGAAAATGTCTTCGGGCGTTCTCCTCCGGGTTGCAGTTCAATCGCCTATTCATTGATGTACCATGAGATTATGTCACTCACCGTGCTTTCTTCATTAATGGCATTTTGCAAAATTTTGGGCATCACTAACCCATGATGGTAAATAACCAGCTGACGCTGCTCAAGTTGGTGTTCTTTCCTCAACGATTCATTTCGCTTAAATGTTTAGGTTCCCACGTATCTGGTTCATCAACTGAAAGGTGACCTTGATTTGTTTTATTTTTGGTGATAGGTAAATTTATATACATTTCCTTGCACAGTCGTGCACAGTCAGTAAAAATATGCATGAAGTTCCGCGGTCTAATAATAATAATAGCAATAACAATAAAACACAACACACTCACCAACAAAAAACACTAAATTAATAATTTGTATATATTAGGTCTTATAATGTGAAATAAAATGCATTTTAAATCAGTAAAATCTAGAGTAAGTAAATATTGTGCATTTTAAGTAAAGATTACCATATGAACCCATTGCAGTCCCATTTTTAAACTTGTACCATCTGTTTGGAAACATATAAGGATTATTTTAGAATTTTTTCAATTTTTTTGAAGATGAGCATTTTGAAAAAATTGAAAATCAAAATTTTAAATTCAAATTTGAAAAACGTTTTGATCGCAACCTCCATCCCCCATAAATTGTATATCACATAGAAGGCCATAAAGAAAGCTGTAAAATGACACCTGTTCCAGCTCCCTATCTTAATTTGGAGAAGTTCTACATCATTTAAAAAAATTCGGGAACCCAATGTTGTAAAATTTTACATGGCTGTATTTCACAAATGGGTGGTAATATTTTACTCAAAATTTGTAGTTTTGTTCTTCATTCATACTATCTATGTGTCAAATTTCATCTGAATCTAAAATGATGAGGTAAAAAAACTGTGTTGATTTAATATGGAATGACCCAAGTGTATTTTACTCTATTCGTACACGAAATTTAAAAAAAAATTAGACCCATTTTCGAGAAAATTTTGAAAATGTCTTACCGAATCAAAATGACAATAGACATTTGGAGTGGGCCTTCTGCGCACGTTCACTATTTCTATTAGACAAAATATCTTGAAAGCATTCGCTCCTCGGGTTTACTTGGTACTTTGAATCAGTTAGTAGAAGGCTACAGTTGTCCTTTAAAGCATCAGGAACCTTTTGTTGAAGAGACGTGCGGTTAATCTATCGGAGTCAAACAAACAACAGTTACTTTTAATATTGCATTCCTTTTCCATTGAAACAAGATGTTGTAGAGGATCAAATTGCAAATAAAGCCTTGGATCATATATGTACTATTTAGCAACTATTAAAGATTATCTTTAGAACATGTAATTTTTGTCTAATACTGACGGTTTTTAGGGCTTCAAAATAATAAAATAAAATTGAAATTGTAGATTATTGTCAGGGAAGATTGGCAAGGGTAGGGTGTAAATGAGGATAAAAGCACTTATATATATTTATGAGAAGCAATCCAATTGAATTTTCAATTTATTTCTAGAACTTTTAGTTTATTTCAAAGTTGGATTCTACACAGGTTTTTATTATTGACGGTAATTTTTTATATTATTAAATAATTGTTAAGATATTTGTACATTTAAATATCATTTATCTCTCGAAATTACTATTATCTCTTGTTCTTGTGGGTCTCCATTTCTTAATTATTGATTTCAAGTCCGGTAACTTAGTTGCTGCAAATCGAATCTTATCTGCTCTTTCACCTAATGATCTCAATGAAATTATTTTATTACAATCAGTGGCGGTTCTAACATAAGGTCACATGGTCACGTGCCCTCCCACTTGTAAAGGAAAATATTAATAGTGGACTGAAATGGGTGTCATGTTATCGAGTAATAGGGAGTTTTTGCCACCTCGAACGTTAAGCACTATCGATCTTCTGCGCATGCGCAGATGCATAAAGTGATGTGAAACTTGAACGGCGCATCAGCACAAGATCGATAGTTCTCACCGATCGAGGCGGCAAAAACTCCTTACTAATTCTAGAGAATTTACGTTAAGGTTTTCACGGGCGATTTCGATACTATTTCACAG
Organism: Acheta domesticus; assembly: GCA_031308135.1. Classification (NCBI taxonomy): domain Eukaryota; kingdom Metazoa; phylum Arthropoda; class Insecta; order Orthoptera; family Gryllidae; genus Acheta; species Acheta domesticus. The sequence goes on from JAHLJT010008446.1 coordinate 263,916,463, forward strand.
CGCTGATAACGAGGTAGTTGTGGCAACTGGGCGAAGTCCGCAAGTATCGTGTGACCAGCTCCCTCCCGTTCAGCAATGCTTTTCCTCATAGTGCGAGGAAAAAAGGGAGGTAGTAATGCTCCCTTAAGGCCCTTCACGGTCACAAGGTTTTGTGACAGCCACTGCAAGCGTCACTTTACAGATGTACAATCAACGCTCGTAGTGTCTGAAAATGAAATGCTGATTAGCTCAGAGCCCTAGTAATCTTAATAATATCAGCAGCTGTGAATTCTGTGTGACTTATTTTTTCTCGAGTGTGTGCGTTTGTTGTTTCTATTGAATTGTTTTCTCTCTCATTCAGCCGAGTTAATACGTGAGAAACGAGTGAGGAATTTCAAGTTTTTTTTCTGTTTACAGCACTTAAACTGCAAAATAAAATGAATGAAGTAAAGTACTTAGGAAGCAAAAATTTAGGTTATAAAGACAGGATGTTGACAAAAGAATTAGGGCCACCGGGCCTGATCTGGTCATCAAGCAAGCTTTAATGACAAAAATATACCGTACAACAGAACATTTAATAAGTCAGTGTATGATAAATGGGATTGGATTTGTGGATGTCCGGTGAGTAATGTATTGTTTTTCTTCCCATGCCTTCTATTCGGAGGTGACGAAACGTGGACCAAGAACGGTATCAAAGATTTGAAGCATCTCCCAGATAAATGAAAAAACACGCTATTTCAAAAAGCCATATCAGCAATGAAATGAATTTAGCTGTTTCTTGGGAGAATTAGTATCAGGCAACAATTGGATGGCGCATATATAATATCTGTGCATAAACATAATGAACTTGTGAATAAAAATAGATATATTCTGGGTCGCATTGTTCATGCTATTAAATTTTGTGGAGAATTTGAACTAGCGTTACGTGGAATCTGAGATCTCAGATAACCCAGGCATTTTCAGGGGACTGATTAATTACCACCGCTGCTTTGGATAATATTTTTAAAAGTCATTTGGAGAATGCTACGACTATTAGAGGTATCTCAAAGACCATCCAAAAAGATTTATAGGATGCCAATGTTTGCCGTATATCAAAAATACTTGACAGAGCGAGTAAATAAGGCAGAACACGTGGCCATTCAGCTGGACGAAACAACGGACACTTCCTGCAAAACCCAAATGTCATTTATTTGAGATATCAGTCGGAAGGTAAAATAAATGAGCGATTTTGGGGCTTCTTTCAAATCATCGAAAGAGGTGCTCGGAGTTTGGCTGATAAAATTTTTGGAGCAATTACACAAGCTCGGTTTAGATAAAACTACCGATAAGCTCATAGCCCAAACGTATGATAGAGCTGCTGTTATGAAAGGTCAAAAACGTGGAGTGCAGTGCATTGTGAAAGAAAAATATCCTAACGCAAATTACGTTCATTGCTACGCACATCAAGGAAATCTTTTACTTCAGAAAGCAGCTTCTTCATCTTCTGGGAGCAGAGTATTTTTTGAAGAGCTTCAAGGAATATGCTCATTTTTTTTCTAGATCGCCCAAAAGAATGCAACCTACAGCAACATTCGTGCAAAGAAAACTGTTCTGCACCACCTTCAAGATGGTACTTCCAGCATAGAGCTGTTCATACAGTGTTTGAAAATAAAGACTGTCTCATTGAATGTTTCGAGCATATTCGAGATAGTGAAAAAGAGAATCCCAAAGCCAGTGGTCAAGCTGCAGGATTTGTGCGAACATTAAAAGATCCAGATTTGTATTTTGGCTTTCTTTCCACCACAAAATTATGCTTCATGTAGCAATTTTCTTCGACAGTGTTCAGAAAAGAAATATAGATTCTGGTCAAATGAAGGAATTCATCAAATGGTTTTCTGATGAAGTAACCAAGGTTCGCAAAGTCTATGAAGACAAACAAGAATCTCTGAGTGAACCCCCAAATAAGAGACAATGCATCTCTCGCAAAGAAGGAAGTAACCGTGTTGCTGCTCTGGAAGTGTGTGGTACTATGTTAAACAACATCGTAGCAGGTTTGAGAGTTCTGACCATTTGTGTGCTGCGAAATTATTTCTGACGGAACAATTCGTACAGTACACGGTGAATTTCCGGAAACTGATTTTGAAACCACTGTGAAAATATACTCTAAAATAAATGGTCCAAAATTTAGAACGGAACTGGATGTGTTATACTCCCGAGAAGACTTTCATGTTGCATCTGAGGCTGCTGCATTGCTTCGATTTTTTTGGAAAACAATATGTCACGCACTTTTTCAGAATGTATCTACGTTTTGAAAATAATTGTCACCATTCCAACGACCACAGTGGAAAATGAACGTTGTTTTTCCACTCTAAAGAGAATAAAAAAAATTTCTTGGGAACACTCTCGGTGCGGACAGATTGAATGCCTTACCCATGCTTTCTATTGAGAAACGGATGATTCATGGCATTCGGGATTTTAATGGTCAAGTTATTGGGTGTTTGCTAGAGCCAAGGAGAGGATTGAATTGCTGTATAAAAATTAGAGGTATGCTTTGCTACGCTTTGCATGTTGCGTTATTTTCTCGCGTTTTTTTTGGGCCCTACCAGGCCTGAATTTTAGGAGCCGCCACTGATTACGATAGAGAGACAGTGAATAAAAATGCTATTACATTAAATTCTATTAAACAAATATCAGCCTCACGAACTGAGAATTTCATGGGAAATACCTCCAGATAGCTCATTAGAATCTGCATGTTTTCTTATCAGTGGCTATCTGTTGCTGGTAGATGTATGCTACCAGCAACAGATAGCCACATCAGATCTCATCAGAATTCATCAAGAGATTGTCCGATTTCTTTCCATTCAACAATCACTGACGGAACATAGTTTATATGAATCTAAAACTAGATTTTAAATCTGGTATAAATGGGACAAAAGAGCGCGAAATATTTAGAATGAAGTTAAAACGTGAGTTGCCATTAAGCAAAACACACGGAACACATCATTGTCGAATTAAAAAGAATACTATACACAAACTCTGCAAAATTTGCAAAGGTGCTACAAGATTTCGAAAGAAAATTAATTGGGATAAACAATATTTTCACTACTCATACGAACAAAAACCACGGCTAAATCTTCTTCTCTGAGTCATTGATTTTCAAGCCGCCTTGGGCTAACATCCACCCAACTACATTCCATGAAAACGCACGGCCGCGGCCCGGCTGTGAGCGCCGTGAAAATAAAAGCGCCGCCCGCGAATCGCGCTCGGTTTGTTGGAGCGCGGCGGCCGACTGCGACTGCGGTGTGCGCGGGTGCGGGGCGGGGCAGAGGCGGGGGCGGAGCCGGGGGAGGCAGGGGGCGCGTCGCGGCGCTCGCGGCGTCGCGGCCGCTCGATCGCATCGACGTCGCATCGACGCGCTTTGTACAGCGTCCGCGAGCGGCGAGGGCGGGGCGGGGGCGGGCCGGGGGCGGGCCGGGGAGAGATGGCCAGCGAGATTTTTCTCCGGCAAGAGCCGTTGCGCGCTAATGACGGGCGAATGGGCGGTCGGGCGCGGGGACAGTGGCGGGGAAGGGCGCGGGTGGCGGGTGGCTGCGGGCAAGGGACGTGAACCATGAGCCAGGGAGGCGAGTGAGGGCGGCGGGAACCAAGGGCCGGTGCTGGGGGGGGTGGGCGAAAGGGGATTGTGAGCGGGGCTGCGACTGGGAGGTGAAGCGGGAATCGGGCACGGGGACTGAGTCGGAGACGAAATCGAGGTTTCGGGCCGGAGCAATGGGGAAGACGAGAGCGGTGTGCGGGAGTCTGGCCACGGTGATAGGGGATGAGAGAGGGGCGCGGAGTCAGAGGCTGTAGGCGGGGCCCAGAGCGATTAGGGGAAGGGCATTAGGGGTGGGGCTCGGGTGGACGGGCCAGAGGCGTGGAATGGTGACCGGAACGGGGTGTGGGTTTGATGCGTGGTTGGTTGGCGGGGCATGAGGGACGCGACGCGGGACGGGTAACGGGTGTGGGAGGTGGAAGGGGGGTGCGTTGGCGGAAAGCGGGAACGCTGAGGACGGCGGGGAGCGGGGAACGAGGGGCTTTGGAGGGAGAGGGGGCGAGAGCAGAGCGTGTGTGGCCGGGGGCGGACGCGAGGAGAGGTGGCGGGGGTGGAGCGCAGGGACAGGCGCGGAGCGGGGGACAGGCGCGGGGTCAGGGATCGGATGGAGGGCGGTGTGAGTGGAGGGCGGGGCGCTTTGGCGGGGGAGGGGACACGAGACTAGGGCCTGTGGTTGAGGCGCAAGTGCGGAAAGTGAGGTCGGGGCGCAGGGCGGATGCAGGGCGCGTTGGCGGGGGCACGGCACGAAAGGACGGGGCGTGGGGGCGGGGCAAAGGATGAAGAGCGGAGGCGGGTTGGGGAGCGGGGGCGGTGCAAAGGGTTTGGGAGAGGAGGCGGGGCGGGGCGCGGGTGAGGGGCGCGGGGACGGGGCAAAGGGTGGGGAACGGGGCGGGGCGTGGGTTCAGGCGCAGGATCGGGGAGCGAGGGGCGGGGCGCGGGGGCGGGGCGCGGGGGCGGGGCGCGGGGGCGGGGTGCGGGGGCGGGGCGCGGGGGCGGGGCGCGGGGGCGGGGCGCGGGGGCGGGGCGCGGGGGCGGGGCGCGGGGGCGGGGCGCGGGGGCGGGGCGCGGGGGCGGGGCGCGGGGGCGGGGCGCGGGGGCGGGGCGCGGGGGCGGGGCGCGGGGGCGGGGCGCGGGGGCGGGGCGCGGGGGCGGGGCGCGGGGGCGGGGCGCGGGGGCGGGGCGCGGGGGCGGGGCGCGGGAGCGCGGGAGCGGGGCGCGGTGGCGAGGGGCGGGGTCGGGGCCGGGGGCCGGCCGCGTCGCGCTGTTCTGTCAATGCCTGGCGCAACGCCGCCCAGGACGCCCGGCGCGCTCTAAGACGCTTAGCGACGCCGCTCGCAGTTTGCCCCTTTGCGTCGCTTCCGTGCGTTGAAATTTCTTGGCTTCTTTTTTCAGCAGATGTTGTACCTTCGCTGTTCCGCTTTCACTTTGTCACCGCTTTTTTTTTTCATTCAATGCGACCGTCTCTTCGCCTGGCACCCATTTCTTCGTTTCGCTTTCTCCATTTGGTGTTGTCTGTTTCATTCTGCTGTTTATGGGTAACATCCTTCTGATGTAATCATCGGTTTTTGCCACCTTTTTGAAACGTTATTTGATGAAAGTGGGAATCTCTTTCGTTCTTATTACTTAACTTTGAGACCGTCATTCCCTTCTGCTTCTTTGAGCAAGAAATGCTAATGGATTAATGTAATTATTAGTATGTAACATGATCTGTACCTATTAAAATGCATTCACATTATTTTGAGTGCGATTTTCTCATTTGGAAATGACAGCTACAATTTTGAGTCAGTAACTGATACTTTATTAAGGCAATTATCATATCTAGTAATAAAGTTACAACTTGAATGAACATTGGTAAAGTTCCTGAACGAAGACTTCTCAATCAGTCATCACATACACTCTTAATACCTTTTCATACTTTTCTGTATTGCGAGCAGCGGATATTTATCTTTTTCCTTCTAACAAGAACGCCATTATTTCAGTTTCTATTAATAAGTTTGTATGTATATACAAAATTTTACAGTTTTCGACACCTGCCCAGAAACACTGCGAGGAGAGATTTGGTTGGCAACTTGCTAGCAGTGCAATTTTTATCATCAGGAATGCGAAATATTCTCGTTCCTGTCACGTCTCGCACGCACTCATGAGCCAGTGAGAGTGACGAACTGAAATGAATATTTATTGGTCATTTAGAAACTGTATATTAAGTGTATGTGACATTTAGAAGGTATAAAAGTTACATTTTATTCCTAAAAGCAAATCAAAGGGTCACCGCGCATTCGTTTAATTGATTAACGGAACTGAAGAGAACTCCTAATCGAAAAGAGGTCAAATACCCAGAAGATTTTTACTGTAGCTTTTAAATAGTTTCATGAGCGCTATAAAAGTCTTTAGGACGTGAAATATTAATTCGAGTAATGTAATAAAAGTAAAAACCCTTTAAAAATCTATACACATTCTTCGGCGCTACAACTATAATAGAAGAAATACTAACAAAAACTATATGTACAAATTCTGTACGTTGTTGGGTTAAAGCAAATAAAAATGGACTCGAAGATATTTTCAGAAAGAAGTAAGGTTTTAACAAAAGCAACAATGAACAAAATAGGCTGGAACAAAACGAAACAGTAATCGAAATATGTAAACACTGCGTTTCTGTTTTGGAAATGCCTTATGATGCATGATGTTTTCAACAAAAATATTGACAGCTTTTTAAATCGCATGTCACTATTTTCACTTAATTTTGAGTTTGAAAACATTTCCTAGTTTCTGGATGGGCAACGACTAACTACGTAAACGCATTGCGCTGAACAGTAATGGCCAAAACTTTTCCATGATACATTACAATAATAATTTCACAATACTTATCATACGCTGGCTTCACAAGCTAATCGTATTTCTCATAAGTTTTGAATATTATACGCTACGTAATCTGAGGAACGGTCCACGAGAATGTCCACTATTTTAGTAAACGTGTAAACTGGTTAAGAAACACATCGAAGCTACTGCCAATGGATAGAATGTTATGACTCAAGATAAGAATGAGCGAATTTAGAAAACTTCACGCGAGTGTATTAATATGCATTGCATCTACTTCCACACAATCCTTTTTCTCCAACTAATGGAAACAGATATAAACTTAGTAAACGTTGCTGTTTTTTCTCGAAGATTTGGCGATGTTAGTTTCCAGTCTGATTCACTACCATGTGATATTTTGTATTTACCTTCACCTTCCTAAGGATAGTCTCGTCGTGGCAATTGTAATATACAAAATCAAACGAAACAATTACTATGATAATGATCACTCATTAATTACACATAAATGTTTGATTGGTAAATTTCGTTACAAGTAGTCGGAAACGTGTACCCAAATGACAATTTCACAAAAATGAATATCATTATAAAGTACCTGATACATAATACTTCGCTACGTGTGACGGGATATGCAGAATCGACTAAAAAGCATTGCTCTTTCCTAGGGTGCCCTTGGAAAATCTGTGAACCTCAATTAAAAACGTGAGCCACTTCGTTAGTCACGCTAATTAAGATATTCTAGGAATAAAGGGCGAAGGGTTTGTGTCCATAAATTGTTTTGCTTACCAACTGAAATTCCAAGCTGTGTTGTGCGAGGGCGAGACAGGAGGAACTAGTTTTCGTGTCAATCGGTTACGTGCTCCTGAAGGAAAATAATTCATCAACCAAGCATCAACCAAGCTATGTGTTGTATCTTTCTTTACGATGTGTTGTAAATTTGACAGTAGCATATGAGTGATTTTCTGATAACATGAGTATATAACAGGAATAACCGACAAATCCATATTGAGATAAGCCTGCTGTAAGAAACATTATGATGTTATTATTAATTTTACCAATATACATTGTTGTCACATCAGGTGGCAAACAATTTCCACTTTTTTCGATTTCCTCCCAGCGTGTATATCATTGTAACATCATGCCCATTTCCAAAACTCGAATTGCTGTTGTATACTCGGAACGTCATTAGGGGCATTTGTAAATACTAAGTGTATTTCATTTCTGACTTCCTGGTGAATTAAGGTCCTCGCGGCCTAAAATCGGGCGTGTTCAGCGCCGCACGATCACAGGACAATCGTAATTTGCATTCCAATTTTGTGAACTGATAAATTTGTCTTTCTCATTTTTACCGAAAAAAGTGGATTTTGGCTGGGCAAAACAAAATTATCCTCAGAGCCTCAGTTCTCATTTAACACAACCTTCTGGACATTAAAGGAAAAAAAGTCGAGAAAAAGCTGTGCAAAAACCAAGCGTTTCTCAATGACATTTGTTCATTTAATTGAGAAGAAAATGGTTGTGTTTTTTTCACATGAAATGACTCGCTGTGTATAATTTGACTTTTTGGCTTCAGAAGCAAGAATGCCCGTAGAAAGAGTTTTGAATGATCTCATCTTAGAATTCGGGACGCAGTATCACGCCGACAGCAAACAGCGCACTGTCCGAAAGGTTTGAGGAGGCCACACCTATCGCGGTGACACCGACTATTGTTATTCTTAACCCTGATTCATGAATGCAATAAATTTGTGACGTGTGTCACCAAAAAATAGATTTTATCTTTGGTAAAACATAGTTGTAAGCTTACCTACTTGGCCCCCTTAAAAGCAACCTACTGACGGTAATGAAGAGAGAAATTTATCGACAAATGACTGGAATAACGGAGCGTTTCTCAGCAACCAAATACAGAAAACGTTTGCTCATCTGATGTGGGCAAGGGCCAACGCTGACCACAAAGTCCTGCTGGTGTGCTCGGCGGGCGCGGTTGCAGCAACGAAATATAGAAAACGTTTGCTCATCTGATCGGGCAAGGGCCAACGCTGCCCCCAAAGGCCTGGTGGGGTGCTCCGCGGGCGCGGTGCAGCAACGAAATACAGAAAATGTTTGCTCTGATCAGGCAATGGCCAGCGCTGCCCCCAAAGGCCTGCTGGTGTGCTCCGCGGGCGTGGCGCAGGGCGGGGCGCGGGGCGGCGAAGCGAGCGCCAGCGGAGGTCCGCCCGCGCGCCTCAGTGCCCGGCGCAATGCGCTGTTGCGTGAGAGCCCCTGGGGCTGCCACCGCCGGACTGCCCGCCGGCTACGCCGCGCCACGCCGCGCCACGCTTCTCGTCGTTTCCCTTCGCTGCTCGTCGCCTCTCCCTGCTTTTCGCTTGTCCTCGCTTCTACATTCTCCTCCTCACTTCTCTTCGCGTCTCCTCGCTTCTATTCGCTTCTTCCAGCTTCCAGCTACCTTTCCCCGCTTTTCGTCGCTCGTGTTGCTTCTCTGTTCTTCCCTGCGCTTCTCGCCACTTCTCCCCACTACTCCTCTCTTCTCATCGCTTCTCCTCACCTCCCACAGTCACCACCCTTACAATCGTTTCCCTTCGCTTCTTCTCACTTCCCACAGCTCTTCCCCGCTTCTGACCTCTTCTAACCGCTTCTGCTTGGTTGTCCTCGATGCTATTCGCTTTTCCCTGCTTCTCGTAGCTTCGCCTCTGGCTTTATTCTATTTGCTTCTCTTTTCCATCTCTCGTTTCTTCAGGATTCTCCCACTTGCCCCCCACTTTTTCTCGTTTCTTGTATGGGTTCCCCCCTCTCTTCTCCACGCTTCTTCCTACTACTCCTCACTTCTCCCCATTTCTCCTTGCTTCTCTTCGCCCTTTACCGCTTTTCATTGCTTCTATCTCTTTTTCTCCGCTTCAATTAGCTTCTCCTAGCTTTCTCCGTTTATCTTCCTTTTTCTTCGCCTTTCCTCGTGCCTCGCCATTGTGAGTGCGCACTGTCTCCTCCTGATAGAAGCGGCCTCGCAAGGGGCAAGGCGAGGACTGGAGGGCGGCGAACGGTGGGAGCGGGGTGAGGCGGGGACGCACAATCGCACGACGACGTGAGCAGGGCGGGAACGTCACAGTTCGCTTCGAGCCTTCGCGGAGTTCACATCGCGCTCAGCTCTGTTCCGAACAGTGAAGTGTCTGCCGTTAAGGCTTGTTTATAGTAACCGAAGTGCAAAGTGTACAACGTGCTTTTAGTATCTGAAGTGGCAATTATTAGTGCTACTAATTGCAGCACTAAATACATCAACCATTGCATGTGAACCAGCATCCAGCTGCCCTGGCCTAGGGCAAAGCATAGCCGGGGCCATGGCCACTCTGTATAACACAGACGGCGCCATGGACACCACATTCATCTCGACACCACCATCCCACGATGAACATCACATCGGTGCTTCTCAACAAGGCAACATGATTCTTCAATATGTTAATCTCAACCAACATCCGCCGCACGAGGGAGTACAGGAAACTGCAATTCCAGAAACTCAGGAACTAATGACTAGCGGCGCTACTAAGGTCAGTACTCAACAAACTGCCAGCGATGCAGCCCAAGGCGTAGCTAATCAAGTGAATGAAACAAAGAAATCGCAGACAGTGCATCAAATAGCGGTAAGAGATCATTCAATGACTCTGATGAAAATGAACATCCCCCTAAAAAACCAGTCAACAGTGCTAACAGTGTTTATGCAGTGCCAATTAGTAATAGATATGCCCCCTTAGAAAAGCTAAACGACCCTGATCCCAGGTTTAATTATATAAACATCACCCCAACCCAAGACGAAAACGTCAAGATTCCACCAATTTATGTGAATAACATAACAAACTTATCAGAGTTTAATAGAGAAATCAAAAACAATATTTCAAACCAATTCACCTCTAATGTAATAAACAACAGAATAAAGCTAATGTTTAAAACAGTACCTGACTTCAGAAAAAACAATTAAATATCTGCTAAATACTAAAAGAAGTTTTCACACTTATAAAGACCCCGCTAATAAAAAGTTCTCCATAGTATTTAAGAATGTTCATCATTCATTATCACTGCAGGAAATCTACGAGGATGTCAAAGAAAAGTGCCCTTCGCTAATCAGTGTCACAAGACTCCACAAAGATAACATTCCTATACCAGTGGTAGCGGCCGAGTTTAACGGCCAGCAAAGCATAGACATTGTATTACAAATAACGGAAATTTGCAACTTAAAGTGAAAGCTGAAAAAAGACGCAGAATCAAAGGTCCAGTGCAATGCTTAAGATGTTTAGACTTTGGTCATACCCGAAATAATTGTAATCATACATTAGCCTGTATCTACTGCTCACAAAACCACTATTCGGTAAATTGTCCAAATAAAATGCTCACCCTTTTTGTAAACACTGCAATGGGCCACATCGTGCAGACGTTCGATCTGACGATTGCCCGTTCTACAAAAAGCTAACTCAACCCCACCCCCCTAAAGGAACTCATAGTGAAGACCTACGCTCAGTAAAAAGCGCTTCTCAAAGTGTTCATGTAGCACCTCTACCTAAAGTTCACAATCAATCAACCCCAGAACCAGACCCAACAACAACACCTCATTTCGTTTACTTCATCAAAATTTCCCAAACCTCCCACCCACAAACAGCATCCCTAACTTTACATTCGCTCCAGCAACAGCCTCTAATCCGAATCCACTTCATCTACATAACCAACAAGCACCAAACAACATAATCGCCAGCAATAATAATAATAATAATAATAATAATAACAATAATAATAATAATTCATTCATACACTCCCTAATAAATTCCATCACAACTCATATCGTAAATATAATCAACTCAATCATCCCAACAATCATCAGCAATATACAAACCTCATTGTCATCATACTTTAATAATAATCATGGCTCTACAGCACCATAACAAACTAAACATACTAAATTGGAATGCCAACGGCAATAAACAATAAGAAAGCAGAGTTATCATACTTCCTAAAAGCCAAAGAGATTAAATTAGCATGTATCACCGAAACACATTTAAAACCAAATGAACATTCAAAATTCCTGGATATAATAATCATAGATCAGACAGAATAAACTCAAATGGAGGCGGTGTTTTAATACTAATCGAAAAATCTATACCTTATATCCAAAGTAATTTACCCCATACCCCTGGAATAGAGACAGTAGCCATTAAATTTCCACTCGACAACAGAATAATAACTCTCATAGCAGCTTACAAACCTCCTAAATCAAAATTCATAGTACCAATTTTGGATTACTATTTCAACTAAACACCCCCCACAATACTTGTCGGAGATCTCAATTCCAAGGTCGTTCACTGGGGCTGTAGAACTTCCAATACCGCTGGGTTACAATTGTATAAAATTATATCAGATTTAAAACTACATCTAATCCCTCCCCCTGAACCGACATACTACCCCCCACGACCCAAAACAAATTCCCGGATATTCTGGATATTGTAATAACTAACACACAAATCAAATTCTATAGTTCTCCCATATTTGAATTGGATTCTGATCA
>JAHLJT010008446.1:263929359-263959427 GCA_031308135.1 Acheta domesticus
TATGAAAACGTGCACAAAATTCACTTCTCCCCATAGCTGGTCCCACACAGTTTTTGACGTAAATAAATAATAATAAGGCCTTTCACGCACGTGCAGACATCGAAATAACGATTGAATGTATCCTTTAGGAGAATGCTTCGAAAAAATGGTAATGCCGTATGTACGTTTTCACGTATGTCCATGTAACTCGCAGGTTAATTATGAGATTAATCAGTAACTGAGGTACAATTTTTTATTTTCTCCCAACGGAGTAGAGAGAGTTATGTAATTTTCGGCAGAAAACTTATTACAGGTCCCTGGTAACGAAAAAGTGGATAAATTCAGTTGCTAAATTTAAAAAAATACTTCATCACGTGTTGTAGCCAGAATCCATGTTTAGGAGGTCCTTGATACCTAAAAATCGAATGACGGCAAAACGCGACTGTCCGTCCGTCCATCCATCCGTCCGTCCGTCCGTCCGTCCCTCCGTCCGTCCCTCCGTCCGTCCGTCCGTCTCTGTACGTTCGTCTGTGAACAACACTAGCCGCTAAACCGATCAGCTGATTTCCTCTAAAATTGATATTCTTCAATCAATCTGACTGATGTCAAGTCCCCTGGAATGTGAAACCGATATTTTAATATTAGGGAATAATTTTCAAAAAAAATAAATCCATAGTTTTTGATTGAATTTTGTTGTTGGATATTACGAAGGACGTTTAAGAGAATGGTACAGATTTCATGTTCGTTGAAAACCTTGATTTTTCGAAAATTGCATAAGTTCAAAATTTTTTCGGAGTCTTCTTTCAACTTAAACATTAAAGATAAATTATTTCTTTTAATGAAATCTGTTACTTCAAGATATATTTTGAAATAAGGTCATGTACAATTTTTCGAAAATTTGAGTACTTTTCCCGTAATTAAGCCTGAAAATACGGGCGAGAAAGTACGTGCTGTTTTAGCACCACAGTATCCTAAATATCGTGTAGCGCTACAATTATGAATATAGAGATTTTTTCCTTAATGAAATCTGTTTCTTTTTATTTGTTTTACGTCAAATACATTTAAAAACCGTGTGACTTGCTGCGTGGAGAAGTGAATTCTGTGCACGTTTTGATAATCCTGTGACCCCTACCCTAAGCCATATACTATTTGAATTTTGAATACAGAAAAAAAAAGCGTTTTTCGCAAGGATTGTTAACAAAATTTTCTCTCCAGTGTAATAAAATATATTTTCAAGGGTAAATCAGCTATAGATTTGGGCTCTTATTTCTCATCACGCCCTTCGCGAAGGAATGATGAGGAATAAGAGCCCTTCCTGTCGCAACATGGAAAACGATAATTTGAATAACTATATTTCCCACTGAAATTCAGAAGACGTGCACAAATAATGAAATTACATTTATGTTCAGAAGCAAAACAAGGGCTCATCTCAGCATTTGCTCAAGGATTAGGGGAAAACATGATCGAGATGGGGGTCATTGATCCAGAAGCTGACGTACAATACTTGTTACAGATTGTCTAGAATTACACAGTCAAAATTGTATATAATACATTAAATATCATTGTTAAAATTAATATTACAATTCTTTAAAGATAAATATTATTCCTTACAGATAGATTTTGAAAGAAGTTTGTGTAAAATATTTCGAAAATTTGAGTACTTTTCGCATAATTTTGCATGGAAGTATGGGAGGGAAAGTACGTGCTGCTTTAGAACCACTAGTTTTATTACTTGTCAGGTGAAGCTCGGCTGAAGATATGCTGAAGTTGAAGTGCATCATCGCCCCATACAATGTATTTCAATCAAAATACGTTACGAAAGGAAGAAATTTTGGGGTTGGAGTCTCTGCATATTGGGTGCTTCATTTTCTAAAGTGCGGGAAATCACTCATGAAAAGACACGCATTCGAATAAATAATTAACGATTATTATAAGGGATCGAAAAATATTATTTTCAAAAATATTTTCTTTGACTGTTGAATAATGTGTTGGCCTAATAACAAAGTAAAATTTTAACGTTATGGCAAAGACATATTTTCCAAATAATAAACATAATTAATGTAATAAATAATATAAGACAGTAATAATTTCACTTAAATATTGTGATTTGAAAATTATATAAAAATATCCTGAATTTTAAACAGTGTAGTTACTTGAAAGAGTAATGTGGTGTTGATACTTGAGCTGCTCATTGTAAAACAGGCACATGCCACCGCACATCTGCTACTTTTAGTTTTGTCATAGCTAAGTAGCTCACCTTGCATCGACCCCAATAATAAATTTAAATGTTAGCTTGAGTCTATTCTTTGATAAGAAGCATTAAAAAAGTCGTGGTTTTGAACGTTACAAATAGCTAATGGGAAAAAGGCACATGCCACTCGCATTGTCTTGCATCTGTAGTGGCTAGAGACGACTTTTCTTATAGGACGGCTGAAAGCACTGAAACCAATGAGGATACTGTACTGAATTTTCCTTCATATTTTCCACAATTGCTGGCATAGGTGTTGAAGTTAATGAGTCTTCTGAAGAAATCCTAGACGTGGTAGTAAGTGGCGAACACTGTCTACAAAAAAAAAATACTCATGATCCAAATGTAAAATCTTCCAAATTAATTTTGGTTGAGGCGTGGTCGTGCCTAAGCTCTTTAGGAATGTGTGTTGCCCGTTAAATATCCCAATGGCAGAGAAATAATAGCAGCATAATTCTAAAACTTTGCAGCCTCGTGGAGTTAGTATTACACAGCGCACTTTTCTTGAATCCTCGTTTCGCTAGATGCGAGAACGGCGGCTGTTGTTTGCCGAAAACAGGACTATTTTATCAAAACTGTAGCTCGTTTTTTATGCCAGTAAGTTTTATTATAAGGGAGCGATAATTTCCGGTAATTATATTTTGTCAACAACGCTCGTCACTAACATTTATTTTAATTGAACCAATGTTTGTAAAGGAATGGAGGTAGGTATTCCGGGGCTCAAGAAAACGTGTGCATATATTACCATCAATTAATATCTCTTTCTGTAATAATCTAAGAAGTCATGGAACTGCCGATAAGGTTGAAATAGAAGACATTAATGAAGAAAATGTAATATAAGGGATTATTATTCCTATGGTGTTAATTATTTACAGTGATTCATTATTTGGGGCCCATACCACTGTTTCGTTTGCTTAAATTTCCTTTGTCTTTGATTCAAAACATTGAATAAAAAAGGAAATTCATAATTTAATAACATCCAAAATTTCACCTAATTGATGATAAAATTCAAAAAATTAGTATAATGTGTCAGTATTCAACAAAAAATAAGCTTTCAGAAATTCCTCTCTCCTGTAAAAAACGGTTTTCTGTAGCATGTTGCTGTATTCTACTGGACAACTCACTTCCAGATGGCACTTCAATTCTACAAAAGTATTCCGAAAATGTTAAATATTTTGACAAGTAATTCGTAATGTATTAAACAAAAATATGAATTATTGGAAAATCAATGATTTATGTAATACGTCTAATCTTTCTGTAGTCTGTAGTATAGATGAGTTGGAAAAGGGAAAATTGAATAAAACAAACATGCTATTCAAGGAATGCCGGTTTCTTTTAAAACTTCAGTATCAGATGAATGCCCGACTTTCCAACTGAAAAGAAAACATCATGAATTCGGACCAGCAACTAAATTTTCCCGATCATATCTCGACAGTGCTCCAGAGAAAAAATGGAATCTCTCGAAAGCCACAAAACCCTGATCGTGACAGAATTGCTAGAACAGTTGGAAGTCGTGTATACCTATAGAGATAATTATTTATTATGCTTGGGAAACGAAAACGACATATAAATAAATCCATAAAAGCAAAAAATGGATTTGTATGGAAAAATGATACTATTTTGAAGGTAGGATTCAAGGATTTCTTTCATGAATTTTGACAATTGGTTAAATTACTTCGAATTCGTGGAAAACTGCATATCACTTTTAGAACGAGTCAGTTCGAGGCATATTTTTCCGAATTATTTAAGAAATACTTGATCGATATAGACCATTTTGTGTTGTGACGATAGTTTTCAGATCTCCATAATCATCTGTTCAAAGACATGACACTTGAAATTAAAATATGGTATCATAATCAAAACATTACATAATACTTCCTCTCAATCCTAAAGTTTTGGTTATCGTGTCCTTTCTCCATGTAGTTATTTCTAAATCTATTACAATCGGAACAGAATTTTTTGAAATGTCAAAATGAGAAGCGGTTGTGAAATTATGTGACGTATTTTAATATTCTTATATTCAGAGAATATAATAAAAATTCCAAAACAGGACAAATGTGATTTAAAACGTTCTAAGCATTTTCATCTTTTGAGAAACAGTCTTAACTAAACATTTTATAATTATACAGTTTTATTAACCTATATTAATTCTTAAAATATTTGAAAAGATGTATAAAATGAATAAAAGGAACTTTTTAATGCGTTAACTGGAAAATGTGTAATTTGATTTTCTGAACAATAATATCTTTGGGATTCAAAACAGTGGCTATTATTGAAGAGCTATTTAGTATAATACACTACGTGTTTTTGCACATTTACTTGGGCCAAAAACCCGAGAATCAATAAGGCGAGTATAACCGGCAGCAAGGAAAATTAAATTAGTACCAGGTATGGGATATGTAAACACTGGTGGAAATGAATCCAAGTACTTCTAGAAAGAAGATCTTAATGAATAGGAATAACATGAAATCCGATTTCATACAATCGAAACTGAGACAACTAATCATGAATGACAAATGGTGTTTTTTAGTTAAATGGTTTCTATTAGATATTTTAATGTAAAATAACGGCAAATAACATCAATATACATCGCAAATAACATCAATATATTTTGCAACCGGAAATAACGTCAATATATTATCTCAAAATGAACCAACAAGATATGCATCCATCTACCACTCACCAAAACGTTAATTTTCCCATTCATCAAAAAGTTTCGACTCTGACCATTGCCCGATACTAATATCTTCATCGGCACAAATCGGTAGAATCCATTTCGATCATGAATAAGAGGAATTGTAAATTGGAACAACTATACTAATCTAATGCTAACCTATTACTCATATCCAAAACGTATCAGCAATACGCGCGACATCGACGATGAAGTTGATAAATTCTCCAAAGCCGCCATTTATGCCATAAAAAGTCAACTTGCCCTCGTCAAACGCTAAATTGATCCTTGTACATATTCGAAATTTAATTAAATCAAAAAATAATATGAGATGCTATTGGAAAATTACTCGAAGCTCAGACGTCAAGCAAAGTAAATAAGTTAATAAGGCTAGTTAAAACCAAACTTGATAAACTACTTCAATAATTATATAGTCGAAATTCATCCGAATTCGGGTCACCTCTCGTCATCGGCAAGGGCCTAACCAAAGAAAAAGCAAACATCTCACCCCTGAAAATAGGAACGAACCGAGTGTACTCAGACGAGGATAAGTCATTAATAATGGCGGAAAACCTTGAAACTACTTTCAAAACCTCACCCCGGACAAATGTACTATTTAACGTGGAAATCGAAAATTTCTTCAACTACTTTTCCAACCCCCTCACTACCCATTAAATCCATTGCTCCATCTGAAACAGCCTTTAAAATCAAGGGTCGGAAAATTAGGATAGCATCAGAATTCACGATATAAATACCGTCTGTATGAAAATGTTGAACAAGCCGTCTATTGCAGTCCCGACGGTAATATTCAATGCGGGATTAAGCTTTCACTATAGCTTGAAAAAAAGCTGTAATAATTCCTTTATATAAAGCTGGAAAAGACCCAAGATGTATTGAAAGATACAGACCCATTATTTTATTGCCAACTATATCGAAAATATTTGAATGACTAATGCTGTCTAGACTTATTGAATTCCTCAATTCTACCAATGCTATTCCTTCGATTCAATTCGGAATCAGGAGTAATGCACTCAACCACGCCCAAACGCATCACTCAACACGCAACCAATGCAACCACGCACTAACACATCACTCATCACGCAACCAACGCATCACTCAACCACGCACCAACTACTACGACTGGCTGAAGCTAAAGTGTAAGGCTACCACTAAAAGCTATACAGCAACAGTTTTCCTGGATATGAGTCAGGCGCTCGGGCCTAATTTATAAAATACGACAACTAGAAATTCCGCAGTACTTACAAAAAATTATCGAACGCTTTCTCACAAACACATCGTTTATTGTAACTAGTGGTGCTACAGAATGGCTCAGAATTTCTCGTATTAGTTTTCTATTTTCATTGGTCGAGGCTAGCTGTTCTTACTTGCCACGCAACCTTACCAGCTGCCGTCTATCGCCCTCCAAAGTACATTTTTTGACATTTTCTTAATTTTTAGGTTTCCTAATAGCAGAACCGAAATATTACTTTAGGAATAATAAAGAAGAGTAAAACCGCGTCCTAAATGGCAATTTTCATTAATAAATTTGGAACAATTTTTAACAAAATGGCGTTTAAGCGTTACCGTAAACGCGAAATTTGAAGCTCTTTTTCACAAAAAATGTTTGAGTTTTCGAAAAAATTCATTTAAAGTAATTTCGGATACTTTAACTCGCAAATGCAATAGTGTTTAACAATTTCTGCAAATGTGAATATAAATAGCGTGAGAGATATTTCAAAAAAAATTACATTTGTGTAATTTTTGAAAAAACAAAAGAATACCACAAAATGAACTTTGTTACATTAAACATTGCAATTAGCACTATCCGTTGGAAAAGTTTGAAGAAAGAATTTGGAGCCATTTTTGAGAAAATGCCGTTTAAGCATTTCTGATGATGGGAATTTTGAAGTCAAAAAATTACATTTTTGTAATTTTTGAAAAAACAAAAGGATTGAGCAATATAGCGTTTATAACCTTATAAGAGTACATTTAGCATTATCCCTAACAAAAGCTTAAAGGAAAAATTTGGAGCCGTGAGGATATCTCGTTTTGTGATTTGTTAATATTGGACATATTGCACACAATATTGCCTGAAAACGACTAAAATTTTCAAAAAAATGTACATGCTAAATGAAAGAACTAAATATGAAAAAATGTACTTGAAGAGAACGTCTTTATCTTCAATTTTGTAGTTGTAAGAAGACGCCGAAAAAAATTAAAACACTTGAAATTTTCAAAAATTTAGAGTTAATAGAGGAAAACGAACCTATGCCATCTTTATGAGGGCATTTCTTTTATTCTTTCAAAAAAATTAAAGAAAAAATTTGGAGCAATTGTTAAGAACGTTTTGAAAATATTCCTGGTGCTTCATGTAAAGTACCCCCTAATCTTAAAGAAAGTTTTTCAAAATCGTAGCGCCTCAAGTCGAGTCAAATCGACCGGGGAATATCCATTGTGAAAAAAATCCTATGCAGGGTTTAGGCGCTAGTGGTGTTCACAGACACGGACAGACAAGGATATTCAGAAATGGACAGACAGACACGGAGAGTCAGACGCGGCCAGACGGATGGAGGTTATGAAAAACCCTTTTTCGGTATCACAGGACCCCAAAACGTGCATTTCCGTTGAAATCTCGAAATCGATTTTTCCGCAGCATTACATAACTTTATACGTACGTATACGAGAAAGTAAAAATCAATTCTTCAACCTCTAACCCGCACATCGTTGCTGCAGATGTGCCTCAAGGATCGGTACTTTCTTCCATCATGTTCAACATTTTTAACTATGATATCCCCACTGAGGGTGACTCCAAGATAGCTTTGTACGGAGATGAAATCGCTCTCTTCGCAAAGCATAGCGACATTGCCGTAGCCAAGGACTACATTCAAAACACACTAAACGAGCATGTTAACTGGACCCAAAATAGAGACTCAAAATACATACTAAACTATGCTACTGTATTTTTTGTTAAAATATTTAATTTATTGAAGTGTTGTACGAGAGAATTTTGTTTGTTATTCATGTGTAGTGTACGTCGTACGTTTTGTAAAAACGTTTTTTTGGTGTAGTTGGCAACGATGTGTCTCGCCAGAACAAAGTTCAAGCGACAATGATGCATCTCGTCATGACATTGCAGTTGTGAACGCCGACTTAAGACCTTTTGTGGTTCTAAATAAATGAGTTGAAGTTGATGGAGTGCATTATCCCGTCGTCCTTCATCTAGCCGCTCTTGAATGTACCGCAATTGGTGCAGATAGGTGGTTCAATTGGCGCAATTGGCGACGAGGATGAGCGACACTTGACGACCGGCTCGTTTAAGTTTATAGAAGTAATTGTAAAATCTGTCTGAAGAGGTCCTTCAGAGATAGTCATGAGTCAAAAGTTTTAGTTATTCATGTGGAGCATATTTTAAAGATTTCTGAGCACCTCTCTTTTAAACCCATTCACCCATTTAATATTATTCGTTTTCATGTTGTTGGGAAACGGATAACACCTCTGCATTGATGTACAAGAGTCGCCCAAAGATTCAATAATTACGGATCTCACTGAAGCTTTCGTATCATTTTAAATTTCATGGTATAGTATTACTGCTTGTTACATTGAAAAGCATATGTCTAAGAACAACTTTCGGAGTAAAAGATGCGGTATAAATGATACAGTCAAATTAATAAATCCAGTATAATGTGTAGCTATGATGTACTACAAAATCTACCGAATTTTGTTAGAGTGATGAATGATATTGAATTAATCACTTATCTAGCCATATTAACTTTAAATTTCAAGAGCAAAATAGGGATGTGATTTGAATATATTTTTTAATTTTGTTCTAATTGCTAACAAATGACATTTCAAAACCCTTTATCCTATTGTTACACAAAGTCGACGATGCCTAATAATCTTTAAGACTAAAATTAATAAGAGCATATATTTTATCTCACTTATTTAATGAAATATACTACTAATGTCATGTACCTTGAACTAATAAGTCTTAGATATAGTGATGCAGCAGTTTCGTAGTTCATTGTAATCTTAATTGGAAGAAATATGTACGAATGGCTATGAACTTTCCCAATATAAAACTGTTGCTGAGAAAGCTCGTAAACCAGTGTTTATTTTGTATATACAGGCATAAGTGAATCTCACTTTTAGAAATTTCATCTTAATTTTCTACTCTTGCTTTTCCTACGGCGTTACATCCTAATTCAAACATTCGCATAATATCGGCGAAAACGCGTATTGCCGGAGCATCTCTATGTCATGGGAGTGGGTCACATGGTAACGGATCTCATCTCATCCTAAGAATGGGTACCGAAACGTAATGACGGATGCAGTTCTGCTCTCAAACCGTGGCCTGTAGTTTTAACCTACGGCATATGCGGCTGATCTCACAGATGACTGAGTGGTTCTTCCATTGATAGAGCGCCACAGAAAATTTTGAGACGACCGTTTTTACATAACCTCTTTGTTATTGTTCTTTAAAGTCATTCTTTCCTCTTCGTTCCAAAGGCTTTATACTGTCGTCTCCAGAATGGCATCAACCAAACCGTGTGCAGCGAAGCATCTAAAGACCAAAGCCTCTAGTACGATTTTCATCTTAAACAGTTTTCTCACATATATCTAGTTGTTGTTATTGTTGAACATCGTAGTTTAATGAAATTTGTGAAGAAAAATATGATAAAATTCAAATGATGAATCCGAGAAATGCCCGTATTTACTTGAAGAGCTTAGACTAGAGCTTTGACCGCGCTTAGGCAGTGCTCCTTCATTCGCCTGGAAATAGGACGACGAAATGACGGTGACAACCGATCCTTTCAAGTAGAGTCTAGAATTCTCACCCAGGTAGTAGTAATATTCGACACAGGTACTTAGCTTATGTCGAAAATTTGCTCCTGTCCAAATTGGAAGCTAGATCTTCCAAGTCAACCAACCTTTGAATAAGGACTAAGCAACTATATTAAGCAGCACAGGTGGTGAAAAGATAATTTCGATAAGGTACAGGATAACACAGGTTCCGTTACTAGGAAGCGACAATTTCAAAGTTGTCGTCGTTATTTCATAAGTTTCAAATGTTGTCGACTTGTTGGTACATTTATTCAGTATGTTTAGTAAAAGAGTTTGTTATGTATGTTTAGTAAAAGTTTGGTATGTTTAGTAAAAGAGAGGGGCAACGATTCTTGGGCTTGAGAAAACATGGGTATATTATACTTCTTCCTATACGTCGGCAACTTGTTTATCGTGATACTCAGTACGTGAAATGAACTGCTTTAATGAGTCAAAGATTATAATGATAATGATGATTAGACATTGGATTTTATGGCAATAAAAATTACGTTTTAGGTGCCGCGAAATTTTCAAATTACCCGAAAAAGCAATAAAAACGGAAAATTGACGAGAAAGACAATTGGAAGTAAAATTATCGGAATATTCAAAACAGTAATTATAACAAGTGGTAAAGTTAATATGTTTAAAATATTGTTAGACTTTTTAGTTAGAATGCATTTGAATGTTTAGATTAGAAATTAGAATGTTTAATACATGATAGAAAAACGATTTTTTTGAAGGAATTTTTTCAATTCTTTAGAAAATTTCTACTCCCATGTTTCCTTATTTTCGGTATTACCTCTAGCAATTTTTATTGTAATAAAAAAACAAAAAATATTCTTGAAAGCATTCATGAGTTGAATAAAAGAAACTTTATGAGGATAGGTAATATAGGTTTGCAATCCCCGCGATTTTACCGGCTCGCGCTCGCTGGCCCCTCTTTCACTCGAGATCATGCGCTCGACCGTCCGCGGCAGCCGATTGCGGGCTCCCGGTCGCAGGCGACCGGCCGAGACCGCCGACGCTAGATCGATCGTCGATAACCGGCGGACTCCAATCCGACGAACTGCGTTTTGCAAGACTCGGCCGTCACGTCGGTGTAAATATCGGATGCTATGTTCCAGGGAAAGGAAGGAGTGTCGATTGGTTTGTAAAATAAACGACCAATAATTTCAATTTTACAAAATATAATTTATAAACACACCATTATTTATATCGTATTTTTAAAATTATTTACAACTCCAAAATGCGACTCTTCGACTCGACGCACCGGAGAACCTGAAGAGGAACTACTGAAGTTTTACCTGAGAATTAAAAGAAAGAATATTCAGTGTTTAAAATAGATTTTTGTATTTTAAATGTCTAGACATCGGGTTTTTAGGAAGTTGCCTGTTTTATTCTAATGAACAATTTTGAAGACTTTTGGTGATGCAAGAATAATAAAAAATTAATAATTATGACGAATATTTATTTTGCTTATTTTCACGTAAATGTATTTTAAGGGCCAGCATATTCAAATTTCTAAGCCCTTTTACTTAGCATTGATTTATATTTTCTTCCAGTCTAGGTTAAAAATTTATGATTTAATTATTTTCACTTTTACTAACCCCAGTCGATCGGTATCAAATCTCTATTTTTACTTTCTCGCCTTTCGAAGTTCTTTTATTGTAAAGTACTAGACCGAGGATGTCATTTGTGTTTGAATTAGACATTCTGTATCTTAAGAGACAAAGAGGTTGCTTTTTTCTCAGTTTTTCACCTAAAGAAAAGAAGTGGTAGGTCGTAGGTGACAGATGGGGTCATGGGTGAGTGCTGGTCTCAGATTCACGGCGCAAACACTTCACTGGCGTCTCAAGTGGCAAGTCGACAATCCCGACTTTGGACATTGATGTCTCACCATCTCAGATGTTTTTTTTTTCAGGAAGGTAAGGGAAGAGGAAGGACCTGCGTGTTAATTAAAAGAATTACATGTTATATTACATTTTGATATTTTTAGGCTTATGCTAAATTACAATCTTGGGAATTTTTTCTATTACCCAACAATGTTATAAATTCATTATTTTCCCCTCATTTTGTATGGTGTATAAGGTATGTATATGCTAATGAATAATGTATTTGAATACGTAACGTAGTATATTATTTTCTTACTTGAAAATATACTGTAGTGATACCGAATAAATTCAAGTTTATTCTGCCGCAAAATAACTCCACGCAGGCGGCGACGCGAGAGATGCGAGGCGCCACGGAGGCGACCCGAGGGCCAGGCGAGGCGCCACGGTGTCGGCACCCTTCGCTCCCTAATTCGTCAAGGACACGTGTGCCCCAACTCTGGGTGGCCGCTCCGCACACGACCCCTTCAGTATTTTTCCACGACGCCTGGAACTCTTCCGTCAACCTCCCTAGAGATTCCTAGCCCCTCACAACCCCCCGGTCGTTAATAACTGCCCCTTTTCGACGCAAAATTAAAGCGAGAGGGAGCGATAACCAGCCCCTCTCTCACTCTTTTCTCGGCCTCGAAAACATCCTCTGATTGGGCAGAAAATATCTAATGCGCAGTACCCTTTCGCCAATAGCAGCCAGAATTCGGGTTTGTTCTAGAATATTCCAGAGTCACAGGGATAATTTTGGTGGGGGGAACGAGGTTTCCTAAAACTTGGAGCGACGAGGCACAAGAGAGAAGCTTGGGAGCCGTGTTCAGAATCGGACGCAAGTGGCGGCCGCAGGGGGGAACCTGTTATATTCTGTTGTGGCGTTCGGTTCGATGGACTTAAAAAAAATTATTAAGTTTCTTGTAGAGTTTGGGTACAAGACTTCTGTGACGAACGCAGGCCGCAGAACAGTATTATGAACATTTGACAGCAATTCGTATTATATTACGTCCGATTTACGTGCGAACTCGAGACTCTCTTTTCCTTTGTGAATTTGTGCGATAATTCACGGGCTCATTAGTATCAAAGTATTGTGAGATCGACCGGGAATGAACCGACCGTGTCAGTGAATGAACTGTGCTGACCCATTCACCGCAGCGAGCAGACGGCGCTTTTGTGTTCCGGCCGCCTTGGCCGCTACCCTCGCAAGTACCTGATCTGACCTACATTTTCCGAGCGGCGCCCCT
Organism: Acheta domesticus; assembly: GCA_031308135.1. NCBI lineage: Eukaryota > Metazoa > Arthropoda > Insecta > Orthoptera > Gryllidae > Acheta > Acheta domesticus. Next base: position 263,942,194 of record JAHLJT010008446.1, read on the forward strand.
CGCCCGCCACGAACCTCGCCAGCCGAACTGCCAGCTGACCTGAGGTCGTTCAACTTCAGTGGGTGGCACAGGCCGCCTAACAGAGGTATTTTCTGGTTGAGTGTCTTATGTCGTACACGCGATCGAGAGGGTGTGAATAGTACATCAGACAATCAGTGTTGACTTCCTCTCGACCGGGCGACGAAGAGGAGTTCCCGGCCGCGCATGGCCGTCAAGCGGGAATTCGCGCGCGAAGAAGAGTTTCATCTGATTGTAATTACTTTGTAATTTTTTGTTCTCTTATGTGCATGACATTTCATTTTTTTGTTTTATTTCGATTTTGGGGGCATGCTCGCCAGAGTTATCATCACCAGACCATTAGCGTTTTCTTTTGTTAATGAATAAATTCAACTTGTTCTAAATTCACATGTTTGACTTCTCATTCAACCTAGGCCACCGGCTTCCTCCATCTCCGCCGTTTCAGGTAATCTGTCGACTGAGCGGGCCGGCTACCCGTCTGAGGCGCCCAACCGAAGACGCGAGGGTAGTTGCAATTGGCTTTCCCACCGTGGGGGCTCGATTAACGCGAAATAATCGTAATTTTCATTTTTTAATATCCCAGATAAGCGCCCTGAGATTTCTCTGCCTAAATTATTAAATTGTTTAAATTATTAAGATGATGGATGGAAGCACGGTGTAGAGAAGTTAATAACTTATGGTCTGTTGAGGATGTCATTTTGTACTGTGTTTTCCTTGTAAGTGTCATTGTCTTGTGTTGTGTTGTGTTGTGTAAATACCGTGTGCGCGTACTAAAACAAGTGAAACCGCGTAACATCGTAAAAATGCAGGACGAATCAGGTATTGACGTGACGGGTGAAGACAGTTTTGAGGAGCCGTCGACGCAAGGTCCCACCTTAAGTGAGATCTTGCGCGTTATGAGAGAAATTTCAGATAACACTGTTGCCAAATTTGAGGAGAAATTTTCAGACAACGCCGCTAAATTGAAAGAAATTAAAGACCAGTCAGATAGCAATGTCGCAAAATTAGAGGAGAAAATCTCAAATAACGCTGCCAAATTACAGGAAATGTTAGATGAACGGTTCACAGCACATGAGAGCAAGTGTGAGGACAGATTTAACCGAATCGAAAGTCATTTGGAAGCCCAAGCAAATAAATTAGAAAGTCTCGAGCAAAAACTTAACTATGAAATAGGGATTTTAAAGAATCAGGTCGAAGGCAGATGCGGGGAAATAGAGGGGAACGTAGAAAAACTCAGTCAGGAGCTGGGAAGGGCACAAGCGGAAACTACCGAAAATTTCAAAATTTTTAAAACCGAAATTCAGACCAAATTACAGGCATGCGACGACAAAGTAGAAGCGTGCTGTGAGTCGGTTACTGAAAAGATCATTGAAGTTAAGCAGGAAATGGGCGAAAAATTTAATAAAATCGGACAGAAACTCCATTCAGAAGTGTCGCATATCCACGAAAAGTTCGCGCAAGTAGGCAATATTAGTGAGGAAAACATCAGGGAGAGAGAAGCTAAATTAAAAAGGGAAATTGATCGTACTGTCCTAGAATTGGTAAAGGAGGAAATTGAAAAGGAACGCGAGAATTACCCAAATCCGAATTCTGGTGGCTCAGGCCTTCGCTTCTCATGGGCTCCACCGCAAAACCTGTATTTTTTCGGAAAACCCGATGAAAATCCCAAAGTTTTCCTTGACCGGGCGGAAAATTACATGAATCTCACGAAGGCGGTACCTTCACACTTGAAGGCTAAATTTATGCAAGAATTGTTGAAAGGCAATGCATCTTATTGGATTTCCGCTTTAAACCCTTTCCCTCAAAATTATGAAGAGTTTCGGGAGAAGTTTCTGAATCGATACTGGGGCGAACAACGGAGATATGAGTTCGAGCGGAAGATTTTAGAATCGCGATGGGAAAACCGCCACGGGCAGTCCTATTTAGACTACGCCATGGAGAAAATCTCCGCCATCAAGCTGTGTGACCCGCAGGCAAACGACCGAAAAATCATCTGGTTACTGACAGCTCATTTCCCAACGTATGTACAGAATATTGTCAACAGCGTGGAGTGTAGAGATTTAGAACGTTTCCAAGAACTGTTGGCACAATTTGATAGAACGCGGGACAACTATCACAATGAGAACCGCGACAGAAATCGCAGGCCCGACGGAAACTACCAAGGCAGGCCGCAGTGGCATAGAGATAATAGGGCCGGAGGGAACGAGGCAGATGATCGGCGAGCGCCGCCCGAATCCCGTGAGAACCGTGGACATCGCGATGAGAGAGATGGACGGCAAAATTCATCCCGGCCGGCTTCAACAAATTAGAAACGTCCCAGCTGTCTCGGTATCTGGGTGACGGACGAGTTTCTTTAGAGATACCATTTCATGCGATCATATCAGTGAATTATGCCTTTTTTGATTTTAACGAAGACGAGGATGTGACTATCAAAGAACGTGCCAGAAAATGCCCTATTATTGAATCCTTTATGGGAAATTTATGTGTCCAAGCTCTTATTGATACTGGTAGTGAAATTAGTGCTGTGTCAAAGAAATTTTATGCGCGACTTATAAGCGAGCGGATTCCAGTACCGACATTACCTACCGTCAGATGCTATGTCATAGGGGTTGGGAGAAAACGAAGCAAGCCAATTTCAATGCAGGTCCTGATTTCAATTAATATAGGAGATATGTTGTTTGATGTGCCCTGTCTAGTAATTGAAGATCTTAATCATGATGTTATTTTGGGGGTTGATTTTTTAAGAGAAAACGGTGGAATAATAGATTTTTCCAGAAATGTTATGAGTTTCGGTGCCGGTAAAGAAATTATTATTCAAGATGACGGGGAAGATAGGATTGATCTTAGCATTTCTAGTGCAACTTGGGAAGGGGGGAAACGACGAAGGGGATTATTTGCCAAAATGTGCAAAAATGTGATTTTTTGAACTATGATGAACGCTCCCAGTTGCAGACAGTGCTACTTGATTATTTACATGTCTTCGGTCGCCCCGTTCATCCCATTAAAGACTTTTGTTTTCGAATTAGGGTTACCGATGACTCGCCGTTTAAGATGAAAAACTATCCTATTCCACAAGCTTTAAGGGGGGAAGTTGATGAGACCGTCAGAAAAATGATTGACGAGGGCATCATCGAGAGATCAGTGACCGCCTATCTAAATCCGATTGTCGTTGTAAAAAAGAAAGACGGAGGGGTCAGAATTTGTTTAGACGCTCGCAGAATTAATGAAGTGACCGTTCCAGAAAATGAGGCGCCGCAGAATATTGATGATATTCTTTGGAAGTTTAACCAAACAGAAATCTTCTCAGCTTTGGATTTTTCTAGTTCGTACTGGCAAATTGCTATTCACCCAGACGACAGAAAATTTACAGGATTCCTTTACAACGGCCTCACTTATGTCTGGAAGCGGATGCCTTTCGGCCTAAAGAACAGTGGCGCAGCCTTCATTCGATGCTTAGATGAAAAATTAGGTGACGAACTCAAACGCTTCGTTACGCCTTATATTGACGACCTTGTGATTTCATCTCGAAATTTTCAGGAACATCTTTGTCATTTAAGGCGACTATTAGAATGCCTTTCTACCAATCAAATGAGAGAATGAAAACTTAATTCCAAACTTTATTAATCTCTAAAATAAACTCGCCAGAACCGTACAGCTTACCGAGTAGTTCGTGATAGCCGTGCCTTCACTGTTTAAGAAATAATATTTGTAACCGTAGATTAGGGAATTCAGATTTTCTTGTAGTTTATTAGTTTATTTTATTACTCCATCATTATTAGGGTTAGTGAGTTTAATTTAAGGGTAACTATTTGAATAAGACCTTTTATGTAATTGTTATCACAGAAATTAGTCGTTAGAATTCGGTACCCACTTTTTTAAATTTTTTTTGACGAGATAAGCATCTCAGGTTTCAAAACTTCTCACCACGCCTTACGAATTTTAAAACACGATGCATATCTCTACTGCGGGAAGGGAGGCCAATGTAGTGATACCGAATAAATTCAAGTTTATTCTGCCGCAAAATAACTCCACGCAGGCGGCGACGCGAGAGATGCGAGGCGCCACGGAGGCGACCCGAGGGCCAGGCGAGGCGCCACGGTGTCGGCACCCTTCGCTCCCTAATTCGTCAAGGACACGTGTGCCCCAACTCTGGGTGGCCGCTCCGCACACGACCCCTTCAGTATTTTTCCACGACGCCTGGAACTCTTCCGTCAACCTCCCTAGAGATTCCTAGCCCTCACAACCCCCCGGTCGTTAATAACTGCCCCTTTTCGACGCAAAATTAAAGCGAGAGGGAGCGATAACCAGCCCCTCTCTCACTCTTTTCTCGGCCTCGAAAACATCCTCTGATTGGGCAGAAAATATCTAATGCGCAGTACCCTTTCGCCAATAGCAGCCAGAATTCGGGTTTGTTCTAGAATATTCCAGAGTCACAGGGATAATTTTGGTGGGGGGAACGAGGTTTCCTAAAACTTGGAGCGACGAGGCACAAGAGAGAAGCTTGGGAGCCGTGTTCAGAATCGGACGCAAGTGGCGGCCGCAGGGGGGAACCTGTTATATTCTGTTGTGGCGTTCGGTTCGATGGACTTAAAAAAAATTATTAAGTTTCTTGTAGAGTTTGGGTACAAGACTTCTGTGACGAACGCATGGCCGCAGGAACAGTATTATGAACATTTGACAGCAATTCGTATTATATTACGTCCGATTTACGTGCGAACTCGAGACTCTCTTTTCCTTTGTGAATTTGTGCGATAATTCACGGGCTCATTAGTATCAAAGTATTGTGAGATCGACCGGGAATGAACCGACCGTGTCAGTGAATGAACTGTGCTGACCCATTCACCGCAGCGAGCAGACGGCGCTTTTGTGTTCCGGCCGCCTTGGCCGCTACCCTCGCAAGTACCTGATCTGACCTACATTTTCCGAGCGGCGCCCCTCGCCCGCCACGAACCTCGCCAGCCGAACTGCCAGCTGACCTGAGGTCGTTCAACTTCAGTGGGTGGCACAGGCCGCCTAACAGAGGTATTTTCTGTTTGAGTGTCTTATGTCGTACACGCGATCGAGAGGTGTGAATAGTACATCAGACAATCAGTGTTGACTTCCTCTCGACCGGGCGACGAAGAGGAGTTCCCGGCCGCGCATGGCCGTCAAGCGGGAATTCGCGCGCGAAGAAGAGTTTCATCTGATTGTAATTACTTTGTAATTTTTTGTTCTCTTATGTGCATGACATTTCATTTTTTTGTTTTATTTCGATTTTGGGGGCATGCTCGCCAGAGTTATCATCACCAGACCATTAGCGTTTTCTTTTGTTAATGAATAAATTCAACTTGTTCTAAATTCACATGTTTGACTTCTCATTCAACCTAGGCCACCGGCTTCCTCCATCTCCGCCGTTTCAGGTAATCTGTCGACTGAGCGGGCCGGCTACCCGTCTGAGGCGCCCAACCGAAGACGCGAGGGTAGTTGCAATACTGCAGGTCTATTTACAGTTTTAGTGATTCCAACTAATAACATAGAGTTTCAATATTGATGTAATAATTCACAATGTAAAAAGAATTGAAAATTATTTTAGATTTTCGTTTTAATTCTATTTTATCGATATAGCTAAAAATATGTATTCAATTACATTTCACACTCTTTGTTTGCTTTTAATTATTTCAAAAATTGTAATGTTTTGTCACTCTAAAATTATTTCCAATTAATCGATTAATTTTCAACAAATTAATTGGCCAGTTGAAATTGTGTTTTCTTGGGATTGTAATGAATCAATTACAATTCATTAAAAGTTTATTGCGATCCCGACGCGCGGCGACTTTAAAGCGTGTAAATGCGTCGAGCGGCTCGGCGGCTCGGCGACGCTCCAGAGCTCAGCAATACATCACTACTGTTCTGCAGATAACAGGGGCGAAAGGTAGCCGGTCGAAAGGACGATAAACACCGACCTTCTTCCCCAAAGTACCCCCTGCCGCCGAGCGTCCATGCGGAGCCTCGCGAGACGCCGTTGAAATTTGATTGACGTTTTGGGGTACGTCATTTCATATGGTTATTGGCCCCGTTAATGTAGTGAGTGTTGCTATCGGGAGTTGGCGGCGTTCCTTTCCCGCTGGATGAAGGGATCCGGCGCCAACCTAGACGTCGGCGTGCGTGGGATTTCCCCTACCAAATCTCTCTCCCAATGGAACTCCGCGCCAGGTGGGAGAAACTCAAACTACCGACATGAGTGGTAGAATAGTGCTAATAAGTGTGTGTGTGTGTGTGTGTGTGTGTGTGTGTGTTTATGAGTGATGGGAGAAGATAGAGCAAGGAAGATAAAGCAAGGAATGGGATGAACGCTCGCGGTCCAAGCCCCATTTAATACGGTAGTGCTCCGCAATTCACCTGGTATTGATCAGAGGAATTATGTAAAACCACAGATGAAATGAGCCCGCCATTAGAATTCTCCTCCAGATAGGCCCTGAATTCGATCTCGCTATTTACTCGTAGCTTTTGTCGAAAATCCGCCACCGTCGGGACTCCAGGACCCCAGGACCCTCTTGGTCGCAATCGCTGCTGGGTCAGCGACAATGCTGTAGGGTTACCAGGTGCGTTGCGAGCTTTTTCCCCACCACTACTACGGTATTTCCCCAAATAACTTCTCAAATGAAACAAAATTCCCCAACTTTGAAACGAAATATATTTTCCAAATAATAGACCAACGATGTAAGCTGTCCTTCACGATTCCATTGACTTTCCCCTTAAATTCAAATAATTCAAATCAACCAATCATCGTCTTTAGAGTACCTCTAAATCCTATATTATCTCAGTTTTTCTTATGTTTTTCTTTCTTTATGCCTGTCGGTTTTCTCTTTTTGATAAATAAAAATGAATGAAAATAATTTCCTCAAAAAGTCCCCAAGCATTTCCCCTTCCATTTATGTTCCCCGTTTTTCCCCACAGCGAAAAAATCCCAATTTTGGGGACAATAGTCCTCAATCTGGCAACCCTGCAATGCTGGCTGCGAGCTAACTCAAGACAGTGGATTGTGACGGGATTGGCTTTTCATGCCAAAAGAATCCCGTCTGAACCATCGCCCACGTACTTCGGTCAAGGCCTATCAATGTGAAGTATTTCCTAAAGGGAGAGCTGTTCCGAATGAGACATTTTATTTGTATCGGAAATACACCTCTATAAAGAATCGAGTTCTGAAAATGAAGTTTCCCAGTTGTTGTCTTAGCTTAGAGGCAACTGCATAACATTCGATAAAGTTATGACAATGTCACAGTTTAAAAATTATTTAAGTTTTAACATGAAAACCAGAATCGTCCTTCGCAGATTTGTGGAGAAAAACGTGCAAAATAAAAATTATTAATGAAAAATGTTGCGCAGTTCACGTTGAAAATTCTTCCTTTATGATTATATTTAAAGGAGTTTAATGATTAACCTGAAAACCTAAATGACTAAAATTATTATCCCTTACACAGCATAAAATAGTTCAGTCCTTTAAAATTCGATTTCAGTACTTCACAATTATATGACGTAACCGATGTACGTGTCGGAAATGAGGGAAACAAATGAATGTTAATGTTGGTATTGCATACATTTGGAATACAAATGTTGGAGAGCATGTAACGTTGATGTGGTATTCGTAAATGCTTCCTGTGAACGCTACGATGTTTTTGGAAACGAAAGGACTCCCATCATGAACAAACAACTACACTGTATTCGCGACAACGTTTGCACCTAATAATGTTTAGATGCATTTAAAATCGCCACTGGCTATCGTGAGCATAGGGTACGATTTTATTAAACTCTCCAACTGTCAGTATAGTCTAGATAGATTTGGAGTGAAAGAACTTAAAATAAGAGTTTTTCTGGCGAACATTCGCCGTTTTCCTGCGCATTAATTCGTCGTTTTCCATTACATAGCTTTCTCATCTTACGATGTGCCTTCGTAAGGGTGAGAAAGTAACTAATCAATCTAATATCGCTCTCTAATAATGTCGAAACATATTACAATGTGTACTATTATAGCTTCTCTTAATATACATGTGAAAGACCTAAACTGAAAAGTGCAGTTCGAAACATTTAATTGTCTTCTCTGAATAATACAAAGATTTTTTCTTACAGATGGTAGTAATGTGTCCGTGTACTGCATAGCGCTACCTTGTCTCTCTTTAAATAAACATGAACAGCTCTTTTCCTCGACGTAGAGGGCGTCGCACTTTAATTTCTTTAGTCTTTTGCACACGTTAGAATAACCGCCGCCCAACACGCACATGCAACTCGCATTTCATGGGCAACTCGCGATTATCTTAACTCGCGGAGACACAACGCAACCTGGCGTAACCCCGGAGAGAACAAAAAATTATCTTTCGTTGTTTGGTAATACGAATCACTTCTATATATACGAATATAAATCATTTCTATAGGCATGATGTAAGAGTGAGAAGAAATCTTCAGGTCAGACGATCCTTCTAACTGTACTCCTGCTCCTCCACTTGAATACTCAGGATGTTACATTTATCGCAAAATCTGTATGCTTTATTAAAAAAACTCATTATCGTTTTCCCACATATTCTTCACTCAATCTATTTATTTGTTTATTTATTTAACATCAAAAACACTAAAAACCGCGTGTGACGTTACACGTGTATGATCAGGTATGTATACGTATTACATATGTGTATCCGTAATGCTCACGTATACATGTGCTTTCTAAAATCAAGGAAAGTAATAATTAATTGATTATTCTTGTATTTGTTGAAGTACATCGAGTATAATACATAAGATCCGTAGCTGAATACTCCATAGCAGACATAAGGTGTTATTTCGTATTTACTTTAAAAGAGTTGATAAATTGACTGAGATTTCAGGCTCGCAATTGTTTTCGGCAAGTAACATATTCACACAATTCTTAATATACGATGCAGTGACTGGAAGCCTAAACAAAAGTCGAGTTGAAAAATTCCTCAAATATATAATAGAACCATGAATACCATTATTTAAAAATTGTATCAATTATAAAACAACCCATTCATTATTTGGAGGGACGAGGGCTCCAGTATTCGAAAAGGCGAAAATAACAATCTGCCTCAGCAAGGACGTGGAAAGCTGAAGAGGTTTCGAGGAAAAATCGTACGTCACTTGAGAACTTTTCCTGGAATCGCTCAGTTTTTTTTATATCTAAGACTCATTTTACGTTTCTTGAAAATATATAACGACCTAGACCTACTACCTCACTTTTCCGACTGTTGTCACGCGTCTGGGAGCTTTAGAGCGGCGTTTGAGCACCTTCCAGGAAGAAAAGAAGTAATCAATCGCCCGAAGCCACTGTAAACATTTCATTCTAAAAAATGTATAGACGTCAAGATAATTGAAAACGAATGAAAAATACTATAAATTAAGATACGTCTGGTCGTATTAGGGGCGATAAGTAATAACACGTTAAGGTTTAAATCGACAGTAATTGTTGAAGTCCAATCCAAGTTACAGAGTACACATAATTTAATTTACGATTGTAATAATATTTCTGAAAAGAAATGAAATACAAGGAATTATGAAAACGAAATGCTACACAAATGCAAAACAATGAAAAAACGTACAGAGAACAGTAATCAAGTGCAAATTTTGCCATACATGTAATTTTTTTACAAGTTTAGGAATTAATAGGATCTGTACTAGACACGGCAACGATACGCTGTTCAAATTTGGTAACATATTTCCACCGAAATGTGAGGTGGTTCAGATGCTTAAGATATTTTGTATCGCAGAAAAATGCGCTTTCAGGCATTCAGGAGCTATTAAGTAATTCCTTAGAGATGTCAGCGGAGACCATTCAAAATTGAGATTTAAAAATATTATGTAAATATTGTGATTTTGATATTTTAAAATTAATTTTTCTTTCCTTTGTGTTTATTTTTTCTTTGAACTTCTTTTTGTTTGAATTATGTGAGCCAAGACATGTGTTTGTATACGATAAAGAAATAATAAATATGCAAAACATAAACCGCGTTATGCAGGGAGACAGCCTTTGAGAGGCGAAACAAGGACCTCCGGAGAGTGAGGCGGGCTTGTGTGATTTCTCTTCTCCGCACTCTGGTGCACCCGATCTGCTGTCGGCGATGCGCATCCAGAAAGTCCTCGTTTGCAATTGCTAGAGAAAGACTAACAACCCCGTAGCATTTGATACGTTTGAAAACAAAATTGTAAATGTAAACAAAGCTAAAAACATAGTCATGGAACGCCACACAGTGCAAAGAAAATAAATAGATAAATTTAAAAATATGCATTTTGGAGTAAAATTTAGTAACTACGATTGAATGGAAAACTAAATGGCTGTCAAGCGTGTTATACAAGTGGAACAGAAGAGTGTTTACGTGAGATGTGTAATGAGTTTGTGTGGCGTTATAGAGGAAGTCATAAGCGAATATTGCACCAAGAGAGCTCATTTTTGCAAGTGTTTCCTGAACGCGAAAGCATTTTCTTCGTCTAAATCGTGTAATTATGATTTGACCGGCATGACTATCAAACAGGAAAACGTTACGGAATGGTTTCACTTACGATATTTAATGAGATCGTCTGACCTTTTCGAGATAAATCATAAGCTCCCATTTTAAGCAGGAAGCTTATTCCTGCACAAATAACATTTATTTTGCCAAAGCATTGTCTTTGCGATGGGAAGTTTTACGAGCTGGCTGTGAAACATTTATAAAAACGAAAGAGAATAGTTTCACTGTGATATTTAATGAGTTGGTTGGGCGTTCTAGAGTGGAGTCATAAGCGCGCATTGCATCAAGGAAGCGACCTCCTGCAAGCGCTTCCTTAGCGCAACCTGTAGATATGAAAGGAAACTTTGGAAATGAGTCTGCGGCGAAATTCCTCGGCCCCAATAAAGAAGCGGCGGCAGCTGCGAAGAGCGTCGCGGGCGAATGTCAACTCCTGCGCGCGCAGCGGCGGCGAGAGGACGGAGCACAGCTGGCAGGCAGGCAGGCGCAGCGCTGCGCAGCGCAGCGAGCACTCCGACGGCAGCCGCCGGCCCCTTCTCCGCCCCGCCCCGCCCCTCCCCGCCCCTTCCCGCTCACCCCCGCGCCACCCCGCCCCCGGCATGCGAGAAAGAGGCCCTTGGCGCTCTTTGAGTCCCCTCGTCGTCCTTCGTCTCCACCATTTTCCAGTACAACAAGGCACACTGAACGTAGAAAGTGTTGACATTCTGGATCAACGCGTCAATATTGACTGATATGCCTTCGGTGCGATCAATGAGCCTTCCTGGAAAGGGTTGGGTTTCCATTGCGACGAACGACACCGCGCAAACTTCCCCCGAGCGCTTCAAAGAAATCTCGTGAGGCAGATACGTCGCGGAGAGTCAACGCAATCGGCGCCAAGTGGAATCGAAGCGACTTACGGAACATCAATATGAAGGCCTGGAACGTCGAAAGGGAAATTCTTTCGCGAAACGTGAGACGAGAACCGTTCGACGACATGTCAACACTCCTTCCGCCGCTGGAGTCGCATTGTAGGCGAGGCCGGTGGCCGTGTTCGGGGAGTATTGGAAGAGAAAAACAGGGCGGCGAGCGGGGACTCGGAGCAGGGGCGGGGGTGGGCGCGCGGGGACGGCTGTGTTCGAGCCTCGCGCGTGGCTTACTCCTCCGCTTCCGCCTCCGCCGCCGGTGGCGCGAGGCAGCGGAAGGGCGCGCGCCGGTTGTTGTCTTAGAGGGCGTACCCGCGCCCCGCCCGCCGCCAGCGGAGGCGCAGGCGGCGTCGGCGAGGGAGACGGCAGCTCGGGTTGGGCGGGGCGGGGAGGGGCGGGGGCGAGGGCGGAGGCGCTGCGGCGCCGCTGGCGAGACGGACGCGAGGGAGCGGTTACCTTGGCAACCAGGGAAAAGCCAGCGCGGTCGCTGACAACGCCCCGACCCCGGTCCCTGCCACGGCCCGGGCGCTTCGCCCTGCCCCGCCCGCGTCTCCCGCCCCGCCCCACCTTCGTCCTCGTCCCCGTCCCAATCCTCGCTCTCGTCCCCTGCTCCGCTCGCGTCCGGTGCCCGCCGCACGCCGCCGCCGACGTATTCTGAGCGCGCGGCCACGGCGATCCTGCTCTCTCGAATCGATGGCTGCGGCGGCGGCGGGGACGAGGACGGGAGGGCGGATGGGCGGGTGGACGCGGGCGCGGGGGGCGCGACGGCGAGCGGGCGAAGGGCGCGCGACGCGGGCGGTGGCGGCCAGGGCGGCGCCGCGACGCGCTAATGAATTGGGACGTCGTATCCGGCGCCGGATCAGGCAGCGCCGCCACGCCCGCCGCCGCCGCCGCCGTCCTCGCCGCCGCCGCCGCCCCCCGCGCATCTCGGGTCCGCACCGCCGCGGCCGCGGTCCACGCTTCGGAGGGGCCCTCGTTCTGTTATTTCTCCCCCCGATCAATATATGAAACAACGTAGTATCATGTGGTGGCCGAAACGCCGGGCAGGACGGGAGCGGAGATCGAGGTGCAGAGACCAAAGGACGTCTACGCCTCCTTTCCACTCGGCCCCGCCCCGCCTCGCCCCACGCCCCACGCTCTCGGCGGCCCCGCGCACGTCCGTCCTCCCCGGCCGCGTCGCCTCTTCATTCATCATCGTCAGTCGCGAGCGGCCTCGTGGAAAAGGAGCGCCGGCGGCGGCGCTGGAAGCGGCTCCAGCGAAGACGCGCCGCAGCGGGACGCTGCCGCTGCCGCCCGCGGCCACATCGATCGCCTCCGGGCGTGTTTACACACGCGGCGGGCGCGGGCGGCGGGCGCGGGCGGCGGGCGCGGACGCGGGCGCGGGCGGTGCAGCAGCCGCCGCGGGCACTCACCCGTGGTGGCAGCGTTGAGGTGCGCGCCGGCCGCCAGCAAGGCGCCGAGCAGGGCCGCCAGCGCCAGCCCCGGCACGCGGGGGCGGCGGCGGGCGCCGCGGGCGCGCGCCGGGGCCGCGGCTGGAGGCGGGCGATGCGGCGGTACGCGGCGGCCCGGCCTTCGCCCTCGTCCTCGTCCGCGGCCTGGGCCTGGGCCTCGCCTTCGCACGCGCACCGCCCGCGCGCCCACCGCGCCGCCCCGCCGCCGCCGCCGCGCTCAGCGTGGTCGCCGGCCGCCGTGCCGGAGGTGGTCGCGGACGCCGGCGTGGAGGGCCGCGCCGCGGGGTGCAGGGTGACGCCGTCCGTGTCCATGGTTCAGGCGCCGCCGGCGAGGCGTCGGGTGCGGGGGGCTGGGGCCGGGGCCCGGGCCTGGGCCGGGGGGCCGGTGCGGGGGCCGGGGCCGGGCCGGCGCGGCACGCGTGTCGCCTCGGGGCGGTGCGCGGGGGCGTCCGCGGCTGAGGGGGTCCGCGGGCCGGCGCGCCGCTGCATGCCGGCCGCCGGCGGCCTGAGGCACGGGAGGCTGCGGGCGGCGCGCCGCGGGCAGGCCGGTGCGCGCCCCGTCGCCGCGCCGCACGTGCTCTCCTCTCCGCGCCGCGTGCGCCTCCGCCTCCGCCGCCGCTGCCTCCGCCTCCGCCGCCCGCGCCGCGCAAACCGCCCGCGCCGCCGCCGCCGCTCTCGCCGCCGCCGCCGCTGGCCGTGGGTTGCGCGCCGCGCGCGCCTCGCGTCAGTGGCTCGTGCGTCGCCCGCCGCCGCCGCGCCGCTGCTGCCGCTCCGCGCTCGCCCGGGTCGGCACTGGCAGGGAGGCCGCGCGCCGGCGCCTCGCCCGCGCGCCGCCGCCGCCACCGCCGCCGCCACCGCCACCGCTGCCGCCGCCGCCCGCCGCCCACTGCCCGCCGCCCGCCGCCCGCCGCTGCCCGCCGTGCCAGCCAATGGCGCGCCTCGGGGGCGGGACGACGCGTAGAGATTTTTTCTGTGCAAGTGCATCCGAAGGGACGAGGAGGGCTGCGCGGCGCCTTCGCCCGATGTGGACGGGGCGAGTGGGTCTTCGTCCCGGTCGCCGCCTCGTCCCTGTTGCCTTCACCGACTGCGATGGCTGGTCTCCGCCTCCGCTCGCACCTTCGCCTCAGCCTCCGCTTTCGCCTCCGTCGATGGCCGGCTCCAGTGGCTTCCCAGCATCTCACCTTGATCCCTGTTGGAAGCGAATGGAATCGAATGCTCTCACCACGCACGCCCTCGAGAGCTCCGTGCCTCCACACCTCTTTCCAAAGCACCACAACTGAACTTCCGATTCCAAGGTTTGGAGTTCCCAATGTGTGTTCCACCTTCTCTGTATGCGTTGACATTTGTCACACCCTCTTATCCTGACAACGTTATTTTAAAGTAGGCATCTCAATTTTTCTAATATTAGTAATCTCCTGAACAGATATTTCCTTTTACTGTCGAGTGAGTGAAATTGCACTGCTTCGATCCAACCACACTCCATTAGTTTCTTCAATGTTTCTGTTCATATGAGTGCTTCTCAGAACCAATTCACTTCGTGAAGTTTACTTCCTCTGAAACGCACCTCACTTTCATCCCAGAGCAATCTAATGGAATGGAATGTTCTCACTACTCACACGTTCCACGGCGCCGTGCTTTCTTTGTTCATCGCTGTTTCCCAAAATCCAACGTTGAACTCTGTTGTGAAGAAAAAAGTCCATAACTGCATGATCCCCTTCTTTCTGTGTTTTGACATATACTCTACTTAACATTCTAACAAATCTTCTTCTAGAAAACAGTTCTCTCGTTTTAGGGAATATTGGTAGTCTTCTGACAAGATGTATCTTTTTCGGTAAGAGGATGCTGAAGTATCACCGCGTCGCGATCATTATCCATTATCATTTAAATTCTGTTTGACATAAGCCCTACATATTACTAACTAATAGTGATGTGTGGCAGCTTTAGCACTCTGGTAACAACTAGAAACCCTTCAACATGATTACATTCCAAGAAAGAGGTTAGTATGTAATAGCTACAACTATATTACTTTCAGCGTTTTGTACGAAAATTATCTGTCGGGCCACAGTAGGGATTGAAGAGAAGTAAATCCCCGCGCAGTGTTGACTCGTGTAAAATGCAACGTAAGCGTAGTCGACGCTCCAACGCAAAAGCGTGGTGCCTTGTTGTCGATAAAACTTTGAAGAACATTGAATGTGAAACGTACGTGAATTGAACATTGAATGTGAAACGTAATGTGAACGCAATCTTGAGACGTAACTGTGAAACCTCGCAATCTCCAAACTTCCAAGTTTACGTTAACGTGGATTTAAATACAATTCACTATTGCCTACCGTTGCGTCAGAGATTGATTGATTGATGTTTCCGGGCGCGTCAACTACTTAGGTCATTAGTTCCGTATCTGTTGTGCGTGTTTTTCTCGGGAGGTGGCGATGATCTTTTCCCCGCTGGATGGAATGACCTACTGTCCACTAGCGGGGTTTTCACCTCAACCAGGTATCTCCCACCAGCGGGGCACCGCCCCAGCCGGGACAAGCTGTAAGCTCCCGACCGGACTCCCGGCATGTGTGGTAGTATAGTGCATGTTCGTGTAAGTGTAATAATTGTAGGTTGTGTGTGTAAGAGGAGAGGATTGGACAAGGAAGAGGAAGGAAAGATCGCGGGCGGTCTGTGGCCCGTTTGCTAGGGTACTACTCCGGCATTCGCCTGGTGTTGATCGGAGAAACCACGGAAAACTACCGATCAGAGCCCACTAGAATTCTCCTCCAGACAGCGACTGAATTCGACCTAGCTGACTTGCTAGTGTCGAAAATCCTGCTGCCGTCGGGACTCGAACCTAGGACCTCCCGGTCAGAGAGACTGCAGTGACATCAGGTTGATGCACTGAGCCATCTCTCCCGGTGTTCCGTCAAAGAACGTCTGTCGTTTTCCTTGGACAGAAGCCAGTGTAAGATGTAAGGGGATAAATTGCAATTAAACATTACTTTTCAGAAAAACGATTCAGGAAATCACCCATTGCGCTCATGGTAAAGAAAATACTCTCGAACTTGCGGGATCACGTCACTTATCATTCACGTATATCATAAAAATAAATCACCTACAATGATCATGTTCCAAAATATAATACACGACTAGTAAACGCACAGGTATTAAATTAATCGTACCTTTCAAGCTCGCAAGCGAAAGAGGTACGAAATGAGTCAGATTACTCATATACTCACTACGTTTCCTTCACTTCTCTCCTCAACGACAGTAACAGGGACGAGCAGCGTCACAATCGGTGGAGTTGACTTTTCGGCCATCATGTTGTGGCCTTCTGAGGTACAGAGCACAAACAGCAGTATAGCTCCACATCCAATAGACAGATTAGTCGAAACAGTATTTTTCTTCCTCTTCTTTTGCTTATTTTATATGGGCGATTTCCATAATGATGCACATCAGTTCTGTTGATGAATGAATATTCCAACCGTATTGCAACAAAAACCAATATAAAATTTCAGGATTAAAGAGATATCAACTATAATTGTAGGTTGATATCTCTTTAATCCTGAAATTTTATCAAGGGGTACCACAAGATCTCTACTCCTCCACAGAATTTATAAAAAAAACAATATTGTAGGATGTCTATTTAGGCCATCTGTTTCTTTAATATAATGGAAAAAAGTACTCAAGTAAAATTGTAGATGGTCCATTTTTGGTCATTGGCTAACTTTTGTTAAAAAACATCCAGTATTAATAATGAGAGAAACAGTGAAATATTTTATTATGACAATAATGTACAACGATTCGCGAAATCATATTTTTGCATCATCAGGTACAAGACTAGTTTCAAATAAACCGAATAAATTGCTTTACGTTGTATACACGAGTATAAAATTCTATATACTGGAGCTAAAGAAAAGAAAAATTAACCCAGAAATAAAACAGGCAGTGGAATTGTGTAAATTGGGTGCTTTTTACTTTCTCGTATACGTATGCGGAGTAAAATAAGTAGAGTATAAAGTTATTTAATACTCCCGAAAATCGATTTCGGGATTACAACGGAAATATACGTTTGGGGGTCCCCTGATACCCGAAAAAGTGTTGTTGTTTTTTTTTTCAAAACTTCTGTCCGTGCATCCGTTCTGTCCGTCTGCCCGTCCGTTGTGAATACCACTAGCGCCTAAACCATTCATAGGATTTTTTTTCAAAATGAATATTTCCTGTCGATTTCGCTCGAGTTGAAGATGATATTTGAAAAACATTCTTTAAAATTTGGGAGTACTTTACATACCCCCGGGATATTTTTTCATTTTTTTTCAAAAACGGCTAAACCATTTTTTCTTTAAATTTCTTGTAAGGATAGAGAAAAATACACTTATAAATGTGGCATATGTCCGATT
>JAHLJT010008446.1:263959527-264017540 GCA_031308135.1 Acheta domesticus
GCATTTTCACTTTTGTACTTGACTTTTACTCTGCACAACCCGATTACCTTCCTGAGCGACCCCAGTGATAATTTAAATTCGCTTCAAAGAAAACCGAATGGTTCCGTGCCCAATTTATTCCTTTGAATTTCTAATTGATTCTCTGCTGTTTCTTCTTTGTAAACAAATATATATGTATTTCTTTTGCAACCAATAAGCAAGTTTATTGTCTCTCACATATTTCATTTTTTTAAATATTTACATGACTCAATTTCCTTTTTCTAAGATCAAACATTTTCGTGAGCACCTTCAAACAGAGATATGACGTAATTCGGCAAAATGCTGTTAAAGTAGTCTAAATAGTTTATTTTCGAAGTTATCCTATTTCCTCCTTGAATATCTTGTACAAATGAGATTGCAGATGAATCTCCATAAGCAATCGCGTTATTCATATAAAAGCGCAAAACGGAGTGAACTTGATATACTCAGGGGAGAAAATATACAAGGGTTGGGGCATAAGCCATGGTGGCTATTTTGTTCGTGAGAAAACGATCACGGCTGGAACTATAGACGTGAAAGCACAAGGTATGAACCAAGTCATCTTGTGGCTCAGAGCAAGTCACTCGCCTTTCTCCAAGGAGGTCCGGGTTCGATTCCCAGACAATCTCATGTGGCATATGTTCCAACAAAACGAGTATGGCTGCTTCACAAGGGCTAGTTCAGCCCTTATAAAGCATCCTTAAACCCTACCCCTATCCTTATTCCTTCCCAATTCTGACCGCTGGGTAGTGACGCAGGAGG
Organism: Acheta domesticus; assembly: GCA_031308135.1. Classification (NCBI taxonomy): domain Eukaryota; kingdom Metazoa; phylum Arthropoda; class Insecta; order Orthoptera; family Gryllidae; genus Acheta; species Acheta domesticus. The sequence continues at coordinate 263,960,308 of JAHLJT010008446.1, forward strand.
GCGTAGTAGGAGGCGCGGACGCGGAGATGCTACCTCGCGGTCCTCTAGACAACTGACTGCGACGAGACGTGACATATGACACTATTAATGGAAGATTACTCTCCCAGGGCCCTGATTAACAGAGGATTACTCCCCAAGCGCAAATTCCTCAGCGCCCCCCAAGGAGCTCGCAGACGCGTTGCGTCAATTTAAACGCAACAAACTGAAAAAATCTGTGTGAACATTTAACACCATAACACCTCACTCACCAAAATATTATTTCTCATATTTATTAAGATATTTGATATGACGTTCTTGTTTCATGTTCCTAAGTACTTCAACATAATCAGAATGTATTGGTTCTTTTATTTAAAGACAGATGGAACATTCTGTTAGAAACTGTTTTATATCAATATTAAATGTGATACATAATTATAATATTAACGTTTCGGAAATTAATTATTTCATTCTTCAGGCGTCAAAAAAATATAAATATATATACGAGTATTTCCGAAACGTTTATTTATAACTATTATGTATCACATTTATTATTGATATAAAACAGTTTATAAAAGAATTTTCTGTTTCCAAATAAAGGACCAATACATTCTGATTAAGTTGAAAAAATCTATAGACATGAAAATAAATATTGATTTTACTCGAAAGCATTTCACCATATAGGAGTTCACAACATTACAAAAGCTTTACATACCGTTCTAAAACGCCCGAATAGGCAGATGCTCGTTTACCGCACATGCCACATCGGTCCCCAAACTCAATGTGATTATCTGCGTTGCTGATTATTGGTTGCTACGTGTCCACGCAGAAATTCTCCTACCCATCTCGCGACTGTCCAGTATGAAAGGGCATTATTCCCAAGAGCTTCCACCAATTTCCTGTGACATTCTTGGGCATTTCTCCTATGAAGAACGGTTATCATGGTGTATGAGCGCTTTTTCGAAGCGGATTACTTTTATCTCGCACGGTGGCAGTCAGACAGCTGAATTCACAATGCTCTCTGTCCTAATAGAGACTCTCACAGAGCCATCTGTTGTTGTGAACACAGTTACGTAAAGCATTGGTTTCACGTGACAAATAAATTGTGTGATCCCATAACATTTCTTTGAGCAAAACAATAGTTGCCATGACTTCTCCCCCTCTTTCGTATTAATATGGCATGGGAATTTAATATTAATTAATACTTCTCTGAAACATTGCCATCATCAAGGAAGAGTTCTTGAGTTCCATAATGTCAATGAACACGACTTTCCCACGTGGTAGCGACGGCACTACTAAAGAAGCTGACGAGGATTTGGGATAAAATAAAATTGAAATAATTCGGTAATTTTGACATGATAAACATGACATTACTGCTGCTTCAAGATTTGTTTATAGGGTTTGCTGCTAGCTCATATTAATTCGATGTCAAAATTCAATTACTTACATGGACAAATATAATTTCCCGGTTGAAAAAGTTTAAAGAGCACAGCATTTGAACTATTTTTAATCAATATGTTATCATAACGGTCACAAATGTTTTTGGTTACATATGTTTTTAAAACCCAATTGACAGAGATAGCTGTGACCTGTAACACACTTAAAAAATGCAATACTGTTGTGATGTTGTGTGATCACATGCACTTATCCACTTATGATTTCACGAAAATCTCTCCCTTTCATTTTAATAATACTGAAAAATCTTTAAGATCAGTTGTACTTGTTCCAAGAGTTTATTTTGACTACCTTCTCTTGGGTATAGAAATAAATATAATATTTACTACTGAAGTACATTAGAACAACGACGTCTTCTTGTACTCCAGAAATAAACTTTGGGTCAGGAAATAAAGAAAGATACGGCGATACATAACGTGTAATTTGTAAAAGACGAAAATATTATTAAATTGATATTTTATTAGAACAATGTATGTAGAGAGGGACATTGTTATAGAGAAAGAAAAGACAGTAGTGACTTGTTTTGACAAGCAACGAAAGAGAGTTGAACACCAGAGATCGAAACAAGAATGGAAAACAAATGAGATGTCGATTTTGTAATTATTAGATCAGAAGCTATTTGACCACGGTGAGGTAAAGATCGTGTATTAGATGAGAGGCGTTTGAGACACGAGTGGTGACGGATCGTGTGTAGCAGGCAAAAAAAGTTGTTAGATGAGTTTTGATCGTGCTGAGTGACGAATCGTATGTTGCACGCAGAGAGGAGAGATTTGCTAAAAATTATTAGAAACATTCTAGTTGCGAGAAGGTACAGATTGTAACTGTAGACCAAGACGCGAGAGTTTTTCTTAAGGAAATAGTTTGCAGAACAGCAATAGGCTTTACACCTACAAAGAATAATAATGGTTGATGGTAAATGGTAACGGCAGACGACGGCCAAGCTTGCAGTGAACTCATCAACAGGAAAGTACAAACGGGTGGAAATAAGAGTTGATTCGTCAGAAATATCATTTGTTCAAGGCCTAAGAATGTCAATAAAATTAAGATAGATTTAAAATCAAAGAAATTATTTTCCTTAAGTTAGTTGATGGCCATCAGAAGTTAATTGTAACACTGAAAGTCAATTGCAAACATAAAAATTAATTACTTCTTGAAAGAAAAGAATTTTAAATAAAGTACACGGCGACACCACATGTTGCCGATGCTACAGCCATAACATTGTTGTAATTAATAAAATAGAAACCGTTCATGAAAAAAACATCCTCTTCAATGTCGTTCTTTGCCAGTAAATATAAAAAGATTGCCAACCGAAACCTTGTACAAGCTCTGTGTTTTTCAGCCCACGATACCAGGAGAAGAGCCCTGAGAGAGTAAGTATTGTAATATGACGAAAACGCCCACCGACGTATTGCTGAGCTAGCCACCCAAATTATTACGTCCATAATTCAGGGCGAATTTAAAGTAAATAAATAGATAATTGTTCAATGAGAGAAAGTCAGAAACCATTACATACGTTTAAATTAATGTAGTAAAAAAATAAGATAGCAAGGGATCGAGGAAACATTATACTTATCAAACTTCAATGAAATATCTTTTACCCATTATAAGAAAAAAATAGTATAGTCTAGTAAAAAATAGTATAAATTCCCATCCTACTATCACTAAACCAACTATGTTCGTACTAATTGTAATATATTGGGAGTCCCACCAACTATGGGCCACCTTCATAACTTCTAAACAGTTGCCTACATCGAAATACCATTTTCACAAAACACTGCGGAATCATGGGGCAAGCGATTTGGTCTAGACATATTGTTTCAAATTTTTTCAGTTTTCGAGAAATTTAATCCTTTGATTTTTTTAAATTGAACATATTTTTCTTACTAGTATTAGACTGATCATAAAAAAAAGGAATGCAATGATGTGACATATGTTAATATTTTTATAGTGTTTTGAGCTTAAAATTATACTTTCTGACATAAGATTTTAAATCAAACTTGCAATTTTTCCTGTAGCAGCCATCGCAATGTCACTTTTGGGAGGTGGCCTTCGCAGCTTCTCCCCTCTCCACGCAAAAGCACCGACACCGCGAAGGCAACCTTCTCCAAAGGCGACAGTTGCAAGGATTGCTAAAAGAAATCTTATGTTTAATTTAAAATCTCATGTCACAAAATATAATATTGTATTCAAAGTACTATAAAAAATAACATATGTTACATCATTGCACATGTCTATTTATGATCTATACATTGCTTGTTAGAATAATTCATGGTTCCATTTAAAAAATCAAAGTTAATTGAATTTCTCGAAAACTAATATAAACTTTTATAGCACAAAGATCCTCAACTTAAGAGCGTGGGAGAATTTTAGAAGCGTCGTCTTCAGGAGTGAAATATGAAGAGGCATCCGAAGCTGCCGAGGCAGGGAATCTCCCACCAGCGGGGCACCGCCGCAGCCGGGACAAGCTGTAAGCTCTCGACCGGTCTCCCGGCATGTGTGTTTGTGTAGTGCATGTTAGTGAGTGTGTGTGTAAGAGGTGAGGATAGGACAAGGAAGAGGCAGGAAAAATCGCACGCGGCCCGTGGCCCGTTTATTAGGGTACTGCTCCGACATTCGCCTGGTGTTGATCGGAGAAACCACGGAAAACTACCGATCAGACCCCGCTAGAATTCTCCTCCAGACAGCTACTGAATTCGACCTAGCTGACAAGCTAGTATCGAAAATCCTGCCGCCGTCGGAACTGGAACCTAAGTCCTCCCTTTCAGAGGGACTGCAGTGACATCAGTTGATGCACTGAGCCATCTCTCCCAGCACGGCCATCGAGATCGGTCCAACTTTTGTAAAAGTGTTCTTTCTGTTTTCTTTCATGCTCAAATACTTAGAACTACAGATTCTAAAATGTGACTCACATGCCAAAGTGGAATTTGCAAACATGAATCTTGAAGATATTTGGTTGAGCTATTTGCCTATGTATTAAAATGTTGCTATTGAAGCAGCAAGGCTGTTAGTGAAGTTTTCAACATCTCTATTTGATTCTTTTTTTATTTGCTTATATCATAAAAGTATTGAGCAAATCTGGATGTCGAAAGTAATTTGAAATACGCACTAAAACAGTTAACGTTAAATAAAGAAAAAATGTGGAAGGCAAATAGTTTGATGTTATGTTATAAGAAAAAATGTTTTTGTTTCATAAAATGTTCAATAAAATATGTAACGCACATTTTAAGCCAATCATTGAGACCTGCACAAAACTGTTTCCTTTCTTCTTCTTCAATATAATATTATGGGAACGCGTGACCTCAAACAGGTGTTCAAGGGTGGGGTCACATGCTTTAAAAGTTTGCGAACCATTGCTGTAACGCACTGCTCAACTGACCCACTAAATCACCCCAGATATCCTACGAGCTCCCTCTGCTACACTTGACTTTGATTTTCTCTGCCCTGCGCTAATGAATTTGAATAACATGCTGTGTACTTCTACTGGTATCCATATCACAGTTTCTTTCTCAGCTGAAAATAATAGTTGTAATAATTTGATTAACATGGCCCTAAATATTTCTCATAAACACTTAACTAATACGGTAAAAGTCTAGTAAGAGGTATCATACATGCTGTTTTAACGTATGTGGGAATTGGCTGTTCCGGTAGATTGAAAAATGGAGTTTTTCTTCAATTGTCTTTTCTTCACTAACAGTCGCCTGGATGAAGTGGCACTTTCCACTTCGCATCAAACTCCTCACACAGATGATACTGCCTTGTTACTCTCACCTCCAGTTTCGCGCAATGCTCTGATAATTGTTTTAGTAATTTCTTTGCTTCCATCCGTCTTATTAACTGATATGTATAATTATTATTATTATAGTATATGGTAATTACAAATATCATCCAAAATTAACCAAAAAACTCAAAACAAAACAAAAAAGTTTGCGAGCATGTATGCTCTTGATTTTTAATACAAGATGATTTTCGATTCCTGGACGCTTGACAAGGATAGAATTTTCTCTTACAAGGATGAACGCTTTACAGAATGGAAGTTTTTTTGGCATCACTCGATTTCTCTGTCTCTCCGCAACATTCAGTCCACGATGACCTTTCGCAATCACCTCTTTGCGCGTCGATATTAGCGCTGTTCTCATTCGCTCTCTCGCTCTCTTTTTGAAGGAGTCACTCGTGATTAACTTCCTCTCTCCGCAGGTAATTTAAGTATTGGAATGTATTTTACTACTCATTCCATCCCATAAGACGAGTGATCAGCCAAAATAATAAACGTTATATGATGCGAATTTGGAGATGAGGGGTGACGTGATATATAAGAACTAGCATTGTGCCACATATGACCAAAACGGTCACAAGCGACAATTGTCAATATGCCGCTTATTTCTTGGCTGACAAGAAGGGCGGCCATTTGAAGGGTTCCGTCAGAGATTGTCATGAGCAAGACTCTTCACGGTTTTTATTTTCCCTGTAGTGAAGCAGCTTTTCAGAAGGTGTCTCTAATGCAGTGGTGTCAAGGTCTTTTACTGGTGGCAGTGGCTCGCGTCGTGGCACCGTAGCATGCCACGAGATTCTCTGCGCAACTAGCGTCTGGAAAGGAAACTATTAGTAACCCCGCCGTTATATAATAGGGATGGCGTTGTCTCTGGTGGCAAGGTAATGAACTGCATGGAGGGGCGATTTCGTCGTGGCACTCGTGCCACGGACTCCCGCTGTTGGCATCGACCTGGACAACACTGCTCTAATGTATTGATGTTAACTGACACCTGGCGTCCGAAGAAGAAGTTATAAGCCCATGTTCTTATCCGTGTCGTTGCAATGGTCGCAAACGTGTTTAACACACGGCCATAAGCCACGGGAAAATGGCGGCATCGGAAAGGAACATACCGTTCGTTCGTGTTCGAATGTGGATTTAAAAGATATTGGGACCGCAGAAGATGGAGATAACACCAATTTTAGTGACAATGAGAGTTCATGTAACCCTCATATCAGTGACTGATTTAGAATAGCAAGAAGTAGGTGTAAATAAGCAAATAATATGATTGATATTGTTTATGTGGTTCATCACTATCAAGGAAAATATCAACCAGCTACATTTGAGTGTTTTTACAGATTTCGTCAAACTTCAAAAGAGTCTCCTGCAAAGAAGTGTGTGACTTGTTACTATTTCTGATGAGAACCTTCATTTCGAAGGAGAGGGTCGAGAAAGCAGCCACACAAGGGAGCATCCACGCGAATATCGGCTGCCATGCGAAGCTGCCAGACACCTCGTCAGTCCGAAAGGAGCTACTTTCACATCGCAAGGTAAATGCCAGGGTAAAATAATTTTACAACGCCAAACTCATTGTTAAATAAAAAAGGTCTGAAAGGCATTCGGGTTTAACCTATTATTATGTAACATTAAAACAATAGTACAATGCATGCTTGGAGTGCAAGAAGTCAGAGACACTCAATTATAAAGCAAATCGTCGTGGTAACCGCAATAGGTCGTATGTCAAAAAAATTATATTTTTGTTTATTACACCAATGTGGTCAGTCAAGAGCACTACATCAGTTGCAGTAAGTTGTAAAACGAGAAGTAACGGAAAACGGAATAGCAAGCTTCTACATGTGTGAAAGCGACTGTCAAGACATGGAGAGGTAGGAACGTTTTTCGTTGTTCCTGAAAACTACGGTAGATTGGACATACGACCTGTTGCGGTTACCACGACGAAATTAAGACTTTTTGATATTTAATTAATGTTCATGTACATGCTTTAATTTTCTTTGTGTCTGTATGTGGTATTCATTTATTTGCAATTCTGGCGATAGCTGAAATGAAATGAATATTTAACCATTTAAAATTGCTTCCAAACCGTCCGACACTGAACAGTCTAGTCCCTATTGAGGTAAAGAGAGACAAGAGCGAGCAAAATAATATTCATTTAAATTCATGCATCACTGGTGGTTACATAATTTGACACGTAGCGTACGTTACACTAGTAACAAACGCTGGTGTGTGGTACATGCTAGACACCTAAGGTTCGTTCACTCTAACTTTTCTCAGCACGTAAACAAATGCTCGTGGTCGTCACTTGTTCTCATTGGCTGACGGACACCACACTCCCCTCGTGCGCTATAGGAGTTAGGTCCTTTTCAAAATTCATTTATTTCATGACTCTCAACACAAATAGTCGAAATAATTTTCTCCTTTGCCTTGAAGAAAAATCAGACACTGAGCGTGACCTAAAGTGCGAACCTTCAGCTCCCAACGGACCTCTTTGAGACAACGTTCGTTCGCCGGGTCGTCAGCGCCGCTCCTGCCAAATTTTATTAGTAGCAGTTCCGTTCTCGACTGAAAAAGTGCTAAAAGAATGCTGTATTTTTGTTTGGTTAGTGAAAGGTGTGTTTGCTCATTGCTTTGTTTTTTGTCTCCACATCAAACACAATAAGTGAAGCAGTTCCTGGGATTGATCCAGTTTGAAACATTCCCAGGGAAAATCCATCAGAAGTGGTGAGAAGAAGGTTGTGCTAATATGTTTTAATAATTAGGGGCTAAAAATCCGTCAATGACTGTGTGGCAGGTGGAAGAAATGACAGCTTAATTGCAGGTGTCGGTGTCAGAAGTGTTTGAAAACTGTGTAACGAATTAAGTCATTGGAAAGGTTCTCCACGTAAGAAGAGACGTAGAGCAAAACAGGTGAAGGGCGAGTGCGATGAATTTGTTAATCTGCCATTTCATATGCATATTTTTCGTAGAAACGAATTTCCAACATAAAATAAATTCTTGATGTGGTTAATGAAGATTCGGGACTGCCAAATTTTAAAAGAACGTCATTGTATGTTCTATCGAAATTCGTGCTTCGGGCGGGATTTCACTACTACCTTGCAAGAGCACACGTAAATGTAAGTTCTGTGATATTTAAGCAAAATATCTGCATATATTTTAGCTGGTATTTTGGGAGTATTAAAAAAGTACTAGTGAAAATAATGCTATGACAGTTTTGGCTGTGACACGTGCCGGCATTTGAGTTTGTTTGTGGCGCGAATGGTGCAGCCAATCACGAACTACAGGGTGGAGGGTATACTCAAAATTTGTTTACATGCGGAGTGAAGGTACAGCGAACGTACCTTAGTGGGATGTTACATTACTGTGAATTCCACTCCAAAGTACTGTGATTTCCCTACCATGTTTGTGACAACTACGAATAGATTGTGTTATCAAAATTTCCGTATATATTTCAACAAATGCTATCGAGTCGCCATTTTTAGAGTAACTGCTAATTCGAATGAATATTAATATACTATGAGTTAATTTGACGCTTTCTAAAAAGTTACATGCATTAACTTCATATTCGGATTTTCTTCTTCAAACTCATGTGGAAATTTATTGCAAGATATAAAATTGCAATTCATCGATATAATATTCATTTCCGTTCAAGTGAAATAAAGTTTGTCAAAGCTGTTCTACATGGCGACGTAAATCAAATCAGCGGGCCAGTTAACTTTTAATAAAATTGCCATATCTTGATTTCCTTTTTTAGCTTTTCCTGCATTTTATGTACTCGTATACAAATTAATATAAATATGAGCATCATATACGGCCAGCGCGACGTAAAAGTGAACATTTGCGAAACACCTTTTGATTTTATTAGCAATTAGAATTAAATGAACTAAATGCATGGACTGAATAGATTTTTTTAATTAGCCCTGAGCAAAAGGTGAACGAAATGGGTGTGCGTTTATGGTGCTGATGCAGAGATCGTGTTGTATTGACAATACATGGATAGTGAATAAGAATATCCTCCCCGAATATTATCTGAAGAGTTCCAAATATTAAAATGGTTTTTTTCACCAAACACATAAGTTTGTGTAGGCACTTTGTTGTAGTGTTTAGCTTTTTGACTCTATTTTATATTTTGAATATATTGGACTATCTTTAATTTTTCAACACATATTTTATTGGGTGGATAAATCATGAGAAGACAAATGAAACAATACTACACATGTCTGTATTCGACGAATAATTTACAGCACTAACGAGTAACGAAAAATAGCGTCACAGCCAGTGCTGCCATGAGAGTATTTTATAAAGAATTATGTTTTTTTCCTATTGAGGGGACTATATGTGTAGTATACAGCCGACTTGATGTATTCTTGTACAACATTTTTATTTATACTGAATTTAGAATGTATTTTAATTGATCGATTTATAGTTATTTATAACGTATTGGAATAAGGTATTGAATTGTTTTCGTTACTATAGAGAATGAGTAATAACCACATTCGTGGATATGTGTTGTCGGCTTCTGGCGATTTGTAAAGCCACATGAGTGCCCTTTCCGGGGCCAAAGGTCGCAGCAGATTGTGGAAGTTAACGACGCCTAAAAGAAAACCCATCTGAAGGATGGATGAAAATGATTATTCCTGATAACAGGAAATAAATTACAGCAAGTTCAATAGCGATTTTCTTTGTAATAATTGAATTGAATTGAATTAATGCCTCATTTTACGGGGCGAGACTCAGGCATGAGGCCGGCTCTTCCGTCTGAACAAGCAAATTTTGCTACACTCCTTTCACCAACTGGCGGAGAAAGAAGGTATTACTTGGGCGACGAAACACGCGATTTGAATTTAGCTCAGAGTCTTTATTTAGGCTTGAGGATCTTTTAAATGCAGTAAATCTATTAGCTTGGGACAGCCGGCTTTACTTCCCCTCCGAAGGAAGGCGTACAAATAATAGTAAAGTCATGACTTGAACAAACCATGATAACGGTTTACATCGACATAATTTCCAACCTAGAACGATGTTTCAACGATGGCGTCGCCAAGGATCATGGTGACGGCGAGAACGGGAACATTGCAATAATAACCGATATCTGAAAAGAGAGACCGGATTCAAAATAGCGGCAACAAGCTGTAACGACACCGCTAACTGGAACATATTCATGTTACCACCGCATAGATCACCTACCAAGATGGCAGTATCATCATCCAATGACGATGTCTGTTTTTGGTATCATTGAGTTCGAATTGGATTATGGAAAGATAGATGTGCAGGTCTTCATGAAGGAAGATTTAGGCCATGCCTTCTCAATTTAAATTTCCGTTGGGCCACCAGTAGTTTCCGGTATAACTAGTTTGCAGGGCCCAAAGTTGAAACACTACAACACTAGAACATCAATTTTACGACTAAGCTGAGAGCACCTACTATTACTAACTTCCATTATCGACCGACTCGGTTGATTAAGATCGCTAGTGTAGATCTGCAGTGACTAGTGTAGTGACTAGATCTGGAGTGCAGCTAGTGTAGTAAGGTCTTTAGTAACGATCTCGGTCCGAGGGGGACGGCCCCCCGCAGACATTATTGTTTACTCTGTGTTGTGGCATGATGGGATTTTCCACCCAGTATGCATCAAGTGCTGGTAGAATCGAGTCGTCATTCCTTGATACCGTATGTTGTGTCATGAAGGGACAAACCCAATCACCAAGTATCTCCCCTAACACCATGTATCTCCTAATCATTCCCTACCAGACAGATACCATCTCCCATAAATGGCTACAGTAACCGAGATGGCCCTAAGGGGTACCTGGGCAGCTGCCTGTAACAAGAAAAGCAAAACGACTAAGGGCCTGAGGGCTACCTGCCACAACCGAGGAGGGGAGGCCCCGACACGACACCAAGCTGAAAGGATTTAAACGGGGAGGGACGACCCACAATCATAGGCTAGCACAATCATGGGGGAGACTAGCGAGAATGTCAGCGTATGGCTCGTGAGGCTAAACAGCCCTTATCCAAAAGATGCATATACTGATATATATATATATATATATAATATATATATATATAGAGAGAGAGAGAGAGAGAGAGAGAGAGAGAGAGAAAATCAAAGAAATAAATTTCGTAGTTTTTCATTTATTTACATTGATTTTTTCAATACGATAAATTTAAATCGGGTCAGTAGACTATTTACGTGTCTCAGAATAAATGTTACCAACTTCTAGGGCATGTAGAAGGTTGAAATGTGTATACTGTGGGAAATTTCATATAACGATGGTACACTGTGTATTTGCCTCTGACTGTTAGGCAACGTTCTTATGAAAAGTAGGTCACGTTCAGACGCGGCCAAGAAAATTTGGTGTACCTGTTGGACACGTACATACACGTTGACTTACTTCCAGGAACAAATAGTTCTTGTGTAACTCATTATATATCCCACTATATGTTTATTGCCAAAAGTGGCCAAATTCGACTCCTCAACAAGCTCTAGAGCAGTGATGCCAACTGGACAAGAAATGACGACGGAGCACTGTTTACCCTCCGAGGTAAGGCACTCGGACGAGCGGGTGCGAGCGAATGGGGGAGACAAGGAGAGTCAGACGGCCACGAAACAGTATAGCAGTAGACCTTTGCTGATGTTTCAGGCAACATGAGAGGGAAGCCATCTACACCCGTCAATTTTCATTCTGTTCGGAAAGACAGGTATCCTTTTGTGAATATTATGCGAAATGTTTAATGTGTTTGAAAGAACTGCAGTATGTTATAAAGCCCAACCTACTGATGCATTACGTAGCTTTATGACCAAGAGAAATCTGTAGAACAAAACTAAATATATCACGTCAAATGCAGCTTGCAACACTCGATAGCATTTTGAATCTATATCGTTAAAAAAACTCCTAAACGAAGCGTTCTAGGATGTTAAAACTAAAATATTGAGGCCGAAGTCCTCAAAGAAACGTTTTTCACATCGTTATCTGCAGGATGAGACCTCATGAACATTTCCATTACATTTTTTGCTGGTCACTTTGCTTCTCGATATTATCTCACATGCTCAGAGACGTGCAGAATCTGCAACTAAATGTGAATGAGAAACACAGAGACAGGCAGAGATAGAGACAGTCAGATTGAGGCAGAAACAGAGAGACACGGAGAGACAAAGAGAGAGAGAGAGGGAGGGAGAGACAGAGAGAAAGGGAGATGGAAAGGGAAAGAAAGAAAAGAAGGGCTGAACAATGTCTGCCGGGTTGCACTAGTAGTGCAGAAAAATGAAATTCTTGAATAACAAAATCGCACCAAAAGCGGTAATAACTGCAGCACACCGGTGATGATGACATTCCTATGGACACCCTGACGATTGTGAAGGGTGCGTCGGTCGGCTGCGCTCCCCGTCCCAGGCTAGGCTCTGCAGCAGTGGCTTGCGCGCGCGGCGCGGCGCTGCCATAGTGGCGAAAGAGGAAGTGAGGGCGGCGCCGCCCGATGAGCGAGGAGCGAGGCGACGTGGGGACCGCGCTGCGGCGGCTCACCGCATCCCCCGTGTCGCCTTACGGGGGGCGCGGCGGGGTGGGGATGACGCGGGGTGCAGCAGGGATCGGCCCTAGGGCGGCCGAGCGTGAGGCGCGGGGCTGGGTGGGGCGGGGAGGGGTCGGGGGCGGGGCGCTGGAGGCGGCGCGCTGCGGAGGCACGCGCGCGCCGGTGGCGGCGACGGCGGCGGCGGCGGCGAAGGGGGGCGGAGCGGCGGGGCGGGGCAGTCGAGCCGGGCAGGGCCGGGGTCGGGCCGGGGCGGTGGCTGGGGGCCGCGGGCGGCGTTCGACAGCGACGCTGTGCGAGGAATCCGAATCCGTTACAAAAATCAATATTTCTATCTTGGCTTGTTAGGCCGCTCTTGCGCTCAGCGCCCTGCGCCGCGGTCGCGCACTCAAGTTGTTTGGACACGGTGCCCCGCCCGCACGCCTCCCGCGCCCCCGCCCTCCCCCGCACCCCGCCCCGCCCACGCCCAGGCCCCGCCTCCTCCGCCGCCCCGCCCCCTGCCCCGCCTCCTGCGGTGCGCGTGGCTGGCCGCGAGGACCGCTGAGCTTTCTGATGCTGCTGCAGCTCTCTATGCGGCACCTCTTAATGTTTGCGGAGTCGGCGCGCTTTTCGATTTCATCGGGGGGGCGGCCGTCGGGGCGGCGTGGGCTTCCCGGGGCGTGATAAGGACGCGCTTGGCAGGCCGGTCTCGTCGGCGAGGAGCGGGGTTCGAGGCCGGCGCGCGGGTGGCGGGAGGCGAGAGGCGGAAGGCCGGGCCGCCTGGCAGTTGGCGATGCCTCCGCCGCCGCCCCGCCACGCCTCCGCGCTCCCTCTGCTGCTTCCTACACCTCCGACGCCGCTCCCCCCGGACCAGTCTCTTCGCTGCCGCTTCTGCCTTTCCTCCCAATTCCGCCTTTGCTTTCGCCCCCACCTTCGCCTCACCTTCTCCCCACCTTCACTCCCACCCTTCGCCCCATCTTCGTCCCCATCTTCGCCTCCCCACTTTCGTCCCCACCTTTGCCCCCACTTTCGCCCCTCACCTTCGTCCCCACCTTCGCCTCACCTTCTCCCCACACTTCGCTCCCCACCTTTGTCCCCCACCTTCGCCCCACCTTCGTCCCCACCTTCGTCTCAACCTTCGTCCCACCTTCTTCCCCACCTTCCTCCCCCACTTTCCTCACCACCTTCCTCACCACCTTCCTCACACCTTCCTCACCACCTTCCTCACCACCTTCCTCACCACCTTCCTCACCATCTTCGTCCCCACCTTCGTCCCCACCTTCCTCCCCACCTTCCTCCCCACCTTCCTCCCCCACCTTCCTCCCCACCTTCGTCCCCCCTTCGTCCCCACCTTCGTCCTCACCTTCGCCCTCACCTTCCCCACCTTCTCCCCCACATTCGCTCCCACCTTCGCTCGCACATTCGCCCCCATCTTTGCCTCACCTTCGCCCCCACCTTCGACCGCCACGACTCCCACGTTCGCCCCATCTTAGCCCCTACCTTCACCACCACTTTCGTGCCCAGCTTCGTTCCCACCTTCGCACCTCAATCACCTCTACTTCCACCATCACAACCGCCCCACCTTCCCCTTCGTCTTCCCAGCCGGTGACAAGAACACTCTGCGTCCTACCATTTTCACGTATCCTGTAGTCCCTATCTCCGCCTTAACCCAAGGCTTTTCCCCCGTCTCTGCTCCGGCGCCAGCTTCTTCGTTCCTGCCGCCGCCCCCGCCCGCAGCATCTGCAGTCTTCCGCCTCTGCCTCCGACGACCCGCACCCTTACCCGCCTTCGCCCACGCCCTCGCCCATGCCCACGTCCCCGCCGTGCACAACGGGGAAGAAGAGGCTGCTTCCTCGTTCCCGCGGCAGGCGAAGGAATTCTCACGAGAGGAGGAAGCTTTACGCCCGTTGTCGTCGCGCTGAGAAGTTCCATGTAGTACACGGTGCACGAAAGGAAGTCACAGGGAGGGACACCGGAGCGATTCCATTACAAATGGCGCAAATATGATCACTATTTGCCCTTATCGCGTCATTATACTGTATTTTCTGGATTATTCTAAAGGTTGAATACGTCTTCGCGTGTTTTATTGCCTACATTACTAATTTCTAAGGAGTCCAAAAATCTAAGGAAAACGGATTAGCCATCGGCCATGTGGGAGGCGCCTGTGGTTTCGTTGGATACCCATAATCTCGGAAAAAATCCAAACACAATCAAACAATTTTGATTTTCACTAAAATGCGAAAATGTTGGATTGTGTTATTCCGCCTATTCTCGTACAGGGCGTACCGACAATTCTACTCAGTGTGCCATTGCTTTCCGCACAGCTGACGGCATGTGATAGCAAGGTTCCAAAGAACAGGCCACCGCCATTAGATTTTCGCTAATCACGTGGGGGACGCTAATCACGTGTGGGGGACCAGAAACATGGTGCTATTGTATAGACAAAAGGACATCTGGTTTTTGGTGTATTTGTGTTATGAAAAAGTTGTGAAAGCTGTTAAGTAATTATATATTCAGAAATAAGTTGGGTTTATTCAACAGGATATTCAATAATGTGAGGTGTATTTCGTCCTAACTGTTCAGAGGTTAGAACGTAAGCTCGCGCTAGAATTTAATATTCCCAACAAATGTGCAATTCTGATGCCTTGTTTAAGAAATAAACGACATTTTCTGGGATAGGAACAATTTCCAGGAGGATTTTCAGTAGGATTCACATTTTCCTCGTCAACTAGGATGTGACATCGATGCCGATATTTTAGGACATCGATGTTTCTGGATTTTTTAAACCTCCATATACTGAAGACGATGTTTTTTAACATCGACGTGTTTTGTTCGGTGATTATACAATTGTGATGTTTCCTTTGTGGACGAAAAATTCTCATAATCACAATTTTGTAAAAACTATAATCACTCCAACTCAAATCATACCATTGTCT
This sequence comes from Acheta domesticus, assembly GCA_031308135.1. Classification (NCBI taxonomy): domain Eukaryota; kingdom Metazoa; phylum Arthropoda; class Insecta; order Orthoptera; family Gryllidae; genus Acheta; species Acheta domesticus. Next base: position 263,975,935 of record JAHLJT010008446.1, read on the forward strand.
TTATTGTGTACGAACCAAACGAACGCGGTTGTACCACCTCCATTTCCCATACTATCCCTCGTCATTCCTCGTATGTCGCTCATGGAGAGACGCTTGATAACTTTTTCGTAATACTTCAAACTATTTATTAAAGTTTGAAAATAGATGACAAATAACGTAAGTAACATACACACACACACACACAACATAAATATCACCTACAAATGTAGTATTTAACTGTTCAATTAAAGTATTGTTATTTTTAACTTATAATTTCTCATTACAGTAAATCTGAATATTGGGAATGTGAATGAACAATTATTATTATTATTATTATTATTATTATTATTATTATTATTATTATTATTATTATTCCTAATTTCTTATATTCATAAACGGTCGATAGTGCTGAGGTGGAGCTTGAATCTCTTGATGTTGATATAACCTCGTCGGTGTTGAATAACTGTTTAGAAATTCCAGTTAATTTCGATACCGTTTGATTCAATATATTTTAATTTGTTGCTACGGAGTAGAGAAAGGTTATGTAAAGCTGCGCAAAAAACTGCAAATTTTCGGCAGAAAAAACTTATATTGCCGGGATCTGGTAATGAAAAATCGGATAATCCAGTTGCAAATGTAGAAAAAAAGCCTCTAACACGTGGTGTAGCCAGAAATCATGTTTCGTGAGTCCTTGAGAGCGAAAAATCGATTGACGGCAACACGTCCTCTCCGACTGTCTGCCACTGTGTCCGTCCGTCTGTGAACAATGCATGCGGCTAAACCATTCAGAGGATTTACTCCAAAATTGATATTCCTCAATCGATCTGTCTGTTACAAACTTCGGGTATCTGCTTACTAACTTCAACCGCGTCTGTTATTTGATGATTATCGGTCGAATGACGTTAATAACTATTTCAGTTAAATTTCAATAATATATAAAAATCTGCACCTCTGTCAAATTAAATTTTCTTGCGTACGATTTTAATGTTTGAGGTTACTTAATCAGCTTTAAAGTGTAGATGTTCAGAAACATCCTTGGTGTTTGGACGATGAATTATTAACATCGATGTTTATATTTGAATATGGCTGTTTGGCAAAAATCAATGTTTTGTTGTCAATGTCGCATCACCACTGGCAACCAAATAACAGAGCAAGACACCAGCTACTAGACCAGACAAAGTTTCAAGAATGTCCGCCTTCACTGAAAGAAAGTTAATATGGCATACAAAGTTGAGAAGACTAAATATCCCCTTTCTCTATACTTCATACCTAACTAGTGATGCTACAGAGTGGCACAGACATTCCTGTATTAGCTTTTTATTTCCTTTACTTTCGGCTAGCTATTCGGGACTTGACACATACTCCTGCCAGCTGCCGTCTATCGCCAACCAAAGTACATTTTTTAAAACATTCTTAATTTTTTTAGATTCCTAATGGTAGGACGGAAATTCTAATTTTTTAATACTAAAGAACAGTAAAACCTCGTCTTAAAATAGCTATTTTCTTTGAAAAATTTGTAGCCTTTTTTGCAATGGCGCTACTAAAAATGCGAAATTTGAAGCTCTTTTTCACAGAATATTCTTGAGTGTTCGAAAAACTTCATTTGAAGTCATTTGAAGCACGTACATTCATAAATATATAATGTTAACAAATTGCTGGTAATGTGCATATTAAAGATTTGAGAGACCTTTAAAAAATGACATTTGTGTAATTTTTGCAAAAACAAAAAATACCCCAAAATGAACTTTACGCCAAATTAAAGAGTGCAAATTGCACTATACGTTCGGAAAATTTGAAGAAAACATTTGGAGCCATTTTCGAGAAAATGGAATTTGAGCGTTTCTAAAAATGCAGAATTTTTAGCTAGTCACACAGAAAACTATTCAATTTTCGAGAAACATTATTTGACATTATTTAAAGCACGTGTACTCAGAAATATAAAAATGTGAACAAATCGCCGATAATGTAAATATTAACGACGTGAGAGACAAGTCAAACAAATTACATTTTTCCGATTTTAGAAAAAACAAAAGAATAGAGCAATATGGCGTTAATGTCATCTCATAGAGCACATTTCGCGTTATCCCTACAAAAAGTTTAAAGAAAAAATTTGGAGCCGTTTTTGAGTTTTTTTTTCATTTTTTAAAATTGCAAATATTGCGTGCAATATAGCGCGAAAACTACTAAAATTTTCAAAACAATTTTACATGATCTTAATGAAAGAACTCACTTTGGAGAACAAATTTTATTTGAAGGGAAAATCTTTATCTTCAATTATGTAGTTCTAGGATGTAACCGCTAAAGCCGTTTACAACAAGAAAATATCAGTTTTTTCTTCGTAAACGCGTCCTGTTATTTTAGGATCTAGTAGTTACAACACTAACCGAGAGAGAACGCCAGGCGACGTACATAGTTTTAAAATAAGCTAACAGGAGCGCTTATCACCAGTACTAGAAGCGTGATAACGAAATCGGCCAGCGGAACGACGCGATCAAACAATGGGAATAAAGCAAACGAATATTGGAGAATTTAGAACAAGAAGAGACCAACTCGGCCATTTTACCGAAAGTCAGCGGAACGAGAAGGTACTCTGAACTACTCTGGACAAACTTTTGGATCGACGGACCACGCCAGTTCAAGATTTCGACAGTACACAAGCTTTTAGAAAGGTAACTCATCTTATTATTATGATAATTTATTCATGAGAGGGAATAAATAAAATACATGAAACGTGGATAATTTAAAAAAAAAGAAGAATACTTAACAAGAGTGATGCTATGAATTGAAATAGAAATGTTACAAGCAATGTGTGATTTATTGCAGATTTTTTGTATAAGAACTACTTGAACCAGCTCGAATAAAATTCGATCATTGGGCGTTACTGCAATGCCGACGCCAACGACGCGAGTCCCGAGGAGAAACGGTGCAGTCAACGGGATCTTCTCGTGTTCGAGTTCCTTTCCGGACGACCCTGAAAAGCTTCAAAGGCTTCGCACGTCGCGGGAAACATCGTGAGTTCGGCAAACCCTTTTCAAGTTAACGGCAGAAACGTGGGCCAGATGTAGAACGATTTTAGTATCATATTTCACTAGATGGTTAACTGTAATATTGCTTGACTTTATTCATGAGTTTTTGAATACATATCCGTGTGCCAAATCGAATTACAGTTTCGTTACTGGACGCAGATATTTAAAAAGTGTTACTGGAAAATAAATTCAGAAGTAAAGAGAGACAATTATTCAATTGATTGACATACTGTGTCGGATGCAAAGTTCAACTGTGTAGCATTTAACTTAACATTTTGTTTTTTTTTAAGTCTGAGATCTCATAAGAGTAAATTAATTTAACTTAGCTTAGTGTTAGTAAGATTAGACATTGTAATAACGATAACAGTTATGCATTCTAATTGAATCAAGTGAATTTGTTAGAACAAGTAGAAGATTGATATTTTTTTTTGAATAGAACATGGTATTGATATTATCGATTTATGTTATACACGAATGGTAATTTCAGGTACAACATTTGAGTGTGTATTATTCTATGTGTATTTCAGGAAATGTGTGTAGAGATAATCGTGTATTAGTTATGTATTATTGGAATTCCGATTCTTGAATCCATTCTTTTGAATTTAATTGGAAGATTTCAAGGGTTTATTTGCAATTAGATTTTTCTTACATGTTGTAACAATTTTTGGGTTTTTTTTGCATATCAGATTCAAACAGGACATTAATAGTCAATTCATGTTATGTTGATGTACTAATTTTCAGTACAGAATATATTGTTTGTTGTTATTTTCGTAAAACATACGACAAAAGTGTTCTTAATCTATCCCAGTGTACTAAATCTTGAACCCTTTCCCTTGGAAAGAATGTCTGCTAGGACCTTCTTATATGAGTGCGTTGTGGCTTAACTTTATTCAAGCCACAACAACGAGTAACAAGGGAGAATTACTCGAGTCACCCGTCTCCTCCCATACGCGAGGTAATTTTACCCCAATTGTTGGACCAGGCGCTAGGTGGTTGGTTACTGCCTCACCCATCGTGCCATCGCCCGACATTGGGAGGGAGACAAAAAGGAAAGGTGGTGATAAGGAAGACGCCGAAAAAATTTCAAACTTTAACAGTTTTCGAAAATTCGGAGTTAACCGTGAAAATAGGACCTATGCCACCTTTATAAGTTTATTTTATTATATCCTTACAAGAAATTTAAAGAAAAAATTTGGAGCCATTTTTGAGAAAGTTTGAAGAGTATTTAGCAAAATCATGGCGCCTCGATTGGAAACAGTTCGGCTGAGGAATATTTATTTTGGAAGAAATCGTATTTATGGTTTTTGCGCTTCGGTTGTTCGCAGACAGACGGACGGACGGACGGACGGACGTTTTAAAAAAATCCTTTTTCTCGGTATCAGGGGACCCCAAAACGTGTATTTCCGTTGAAATCTGGAAATCGATTTTCCGCAGCATTACATAACTTTCCCTACAATAAATTACTCCGTATATACGTACGTACACGGAAAAGTAAAAAATGATTCCGTTTTTAAGAAGAGAATTGTTTTAAAATTTCCTATATTTCATGCAAAATTACGTCAAAACCTCATATCCTCGAAAACTGGTACTCGATGTTTTTTCCAAAATCCAACTTCGAATAACAGATTTTATTCAAGAAAAACATCTTTCTTCAATATTGTAGCTGTAGGAAGATGATCAACCTTTGTAAGGCAACAACTGCCGATCAAGGAGAATTATAATAAAAAATAAAAAAAGGAAGATGATCAAAAAATTGAACTTTTTCAATTTTCAAAATATCAGGATTTCAAAGAAAATGAGACCTTCGCCATTCTTTAAGCGTCTTCAATAATGTCTTCCTTGAATAGTGGCTTAATTTTTCCTGTTTTGAAAACATCTTGAAATATGCCTGTGTGTATAGAAGGATTATAAAGGCGCATGCGCGTAGGTTTTTAATAAACAATCCGGGAATTCTTCTGAACCAGCCTAAGAATATTTTTTAGTTTACCTACTATTCCGAGGGATTTCACTGGAAATAGTTTCGGAAACAAACATCATGTACAAATGTTTTTGGAAACGTATGATGTTGAATTGGTGGTTTGATTCCATTTGTGATATAAACTTTAATCCACTAAAACTATTGATTGAAGAGATTTGCAACTTTTACTTGGTGGCTTACCTCTCTATAATTTTTTGGGGGGGCAACATTTCTTCAATGTTTCGAGATGATCGTATTTCTTAGAATATTCCAAACTGCATTAGCTTTGTTATTAGCGTTCAAAATTTCCTGATCGGTTCCTGATTATTTTGGCTGTGCTATTACTCTTCTGAATATTTTTTGAATTTTCGGTTGTAAACATGGAAACCAGCGGATACGTTCTGTTGCCGAAGAGCTGATTGAAAACATGATTTGATAATAGTAATTATTTCGTTAATGTTGAATTATGTTAGGTATGTTAGGAAGAGCGGATGGTGAGATAATGCTGGGGAATCTTGGGATGACTGATGGTAAGTGCAGGTGTTGATTTAATTAGATGAAAATTATGTGCATCAACATTTGAAAAATTTTAGACTGAAAGAAAATGGTTTGGGATGAACAGGGATATTACTGATATGGTGATGTTGCTCGTTTCACTGACGAGAGAAATAATTGGGAGATCTTTTATATTGATAGGACTGACTGGCGAGGAAATATGTACTGTTTTTATCTGGGGCAATCTTTTCTATATTTTGTCATTTGCAAAGCAATTGTTACCTGTATATACTTCAAAGAATACACATTTGGATGGTTATTTTAATATTTTCGTGTATGTTCTAAATCGTGACATTGCATACAACGAACTACAGAATTATTCGAAATTGAAGAGAAATAATAGACTCGAATAATTTATTTGCCTTAAACAATTCATCAAGATAAATTGTGTCTTCAACTTCTATAGCACACAGCGGCAATAGAAATCTATCCTGTCATTATAAACGGGAAATTTGCAAAGCACTAACCTCGACGACCAGTAATTTCGCACCGATTTCTCGTTTTGTAAATCACGTACGAGTATTACGTAATTTGGCATCTTTAATCTTGCAGTTTAGATTATAAAAAGTATTATACTGGTAATTTTTACTATTTAATTTAAGAACCTATTTCCATGGTTGTCATACGTTCAAAGGGGTGCAAAGGACAGAGAAAGTAACACATCAAAAATGTGTGTGTGTATGTGTGTGTATATATATATATATATATATATATATATATATATATATATATATATATATATTGTAGCATTTGCCAGAATGCCACACGATAGCCACCCATGCACCTAGGAAGAGAGAGACACGTGATATAAAAAATAAGCAAAACAACGAATCCAGTCGGAAGCAGTGCGGCCTAGTAATGTGTGCGCGAAGCTACGACGCGGACTTCCAAACTATTGAGAACGGGAAATGGTGGACGAGAGGGGCGTGAGGCACTACCACCCCTCCAAAAGAGAGGAGACGCGATAGCAAGTCGTTTTCCTTCTTCTTGGGCGAGACGTTGGAAAGAGCGGACGCGTGGCGTAATAGAGGTAGGAGTGCGTATGAGCAGGAGCCATCTTGGCGAGTTCGTAGGGAGGTACCGTTCGTTAATTAAGACGGGAACATCAAAGTTTTTTCTGGACGTAATAGTAAAGGCAAACGTAACTCAAAAGTGAACTGGAAGGTGATTATTAGAGGGGAGAGACTCGAGTGAAGTTATTACAAGAACGTTGTGAGTTTCGAACGAGAACAACGCGTGAGGACTGTGCAAAACGCGTCGGCGTGTCGCGATCCAAGAGCGACGAAGAAAAGAAGAAAATTTGGATATTTCGGACGAGGACGAGGCGAGGAAGTGGCGGCGGGAGAGTTCGGCGCAGTACCGGAAGCAGGGCGTAAGAAGACGTGGTAGAACGGGAGACGGGAGGCAGCTTCCAGCGACTTCGCTGGTGACGGTCTCGGAGGAGGCCGTAGGCAACCCGAAATGAGCCAAGGTCGAAAGCGCCACGCAGCAGCTACGGTCCGAGGTAGCGGCGATTTCAACAAGGTAATCACGGATCGAGAACTATACGAACGCGAAGTTAAAGGCGACGAGTGCGCGAACAGTACCGCAGATAACGGGGCTCTCAACTAACTTATTTAAAACTGTGTTAAGTGGAGGTCTGAAAGCAAGTGAGAAATCATAACCCGTGTCTTTGTAACACAATTCATTTTCAATACGAGCAGTTAACGACTGTCTCATTCATTGTAAATAAATTTAAGAAAAGAGTTTTATTTAAATTAGGGTAACATAAATGTTTTGGTTGTGATCAAGGAATTTAATTAAAAGGGAGATGTTGTAAATTGTAGAATAGAAGAGATAATCTGACTAACGGTAATTTAGAAGTACTTGATAAGCTTCCTGCATTCGGTTGAACCAGGCCTGGCAAAACAGAGTTAAGGTGAAATTATGCAGAGAGAGTCATATTATTTGAGAAGTGAATTTGTTATTTCATGCGTGATGTAAATTTAGTATCAGAATAAACGCATAATTCTACAAATTTCTGTTTCTTGGGGTACGCTTACTCACCCAAAAGATCCCGCCCCTGAGATCACAAAGCTCATTACGGGCATTCTTTCTACCGCCCCCTTTTCAGCTGGTTGATGGTTCGAGCGGTCGAAGAGAAGATCGACGGTTGTAAGTCGAAGGTTGTGAGAGGCAGGCGTGTTATATATATATATATATATATATATATATATATATATATATATATAAATGATGAGCAAAAAATACATTTTAAGAGCCTTGTAATATTCTGACATTTGCTGAAATTATGTAAAGATGCAAGTTAGCTAAAGGGCAATATTGTAGTTGATTCCTCTCATCAGAAATTTCAACATATTTCTGTGCCATGAGAACATTTTTGGAGAATAAAATTAACAATTGAGAAGAAAAAGGTTCTTCGAATTTTTCAATGCATGAGATTGGACACTGTTGTTCACGATTAATTTTTTGTAGGGAAGGATTTAAATGGGTGTTGTACATAGAAATTAATGGTACAAAACTGTTCTTTTTGTGGTATTCTGTTATTCATTGGTGATATGTTTGGTATGACATTTGATTGTGCAGTTGACTCAAATTATTGACCATTACTTAACCATACTCGTTCAGTGAATAAGTGTGATGGTTACTTTTCTTCATAGTATTAAAATTAATCACAATAATCGACAAGTTAATGAAGACGTTGATATCACAATCATTTAAAACAAATTTATTGCGATTTTCGAAATTTATGCAAACAATATTCCAAACTGTTATTCTTTAAACAAAATTATAATCACTCCAAGGAAAAGAGTAGTCCATATCACAGGCTCGTAATACAATAATAAGCAATGAACGAAATTTGTTGCGAAATCATCTTGATACAGATTGTCATCGATGCCGTAATACCATCGAATACTTCGATATGGGCGAGTGAAATGCGTGTGAGCGGGCTAGGCGAGAGACGGAGTGCGTACGAGAGAACCAAGGGCGGGCGAGTTCTAGCCGACGTGCAATATGAAGGGGCGAAATGGGCATACAACAGAAAGAGGTGCCAACCAAGCATAGCCAGGTGGCGAGGCATTGAATGCCAGAAAAGGAAGCTTGGAGAGCGCGAGTCATGTAGAAGTTCAAGGCATAGGGTACGGCAGAGTGTGGGTAAGAATGAGTCATGCAATCGGCAGAGGCATGGGACAGACATTGTGGTGTACGAGAAAGGGGGAGAGTGAGAAAAGTGGGAGGAAATGGGCGAGACATGCGGGAATATGAACCATGGTGTGCGAAGCACACGGAAAGCAATTAGTGAGGAAGAAGGAAGTGTCAGGAAGAAGCATGAAATGGCTTCGCACATGAGAGGCGAGGCATGAGGAGGGCGAGACTTCAAGACTGGACAAGTATGAGGGATGGTGAAGAATGAGATCGGGAGAGGAAAGAGAGAACTACGAATGAGGGAGAGCGAAGCATTGGAGTGATACACCTACCTCTCACCAACCACTTACCTCTCGGTAAGTGGTTGGAAGAGGCAAAGAAATAGCCACGGCTAGGCTAGGGGTAGAGCAGGCAGTGGGGTCGCCGAGGCTTCGGTCAGGCATGTCATATGGCCGGACGAGGACGCGTGCGGGCAGAGCATAGGCTGTCAGTGGAGTGAGGGAGTGTCTGAGGGAGTTAGGGAGTGAGTGAGGCCGGTGGTGGGCAGGGCAGTGGGCTGCCGAGGCATGGAGCAGGCGTGTCCAAAGCATAAGGGAGAGGGAGATATGGAGTAAGCGAGGTGGGTGGGAGCCAGGCAGTGGGGTGGCCCAGGCATGGGTGCCTCGTATCACGAGCCCAGGCGAGCCATGGTTTGAGGGCAGAGTAAAGGGCGAGGGAGCCATGAAGGGAGTAAGAGGGAGCCATGAAGGGAGATAGGCAGTGGTACTGCCGAGCCATAGTGGTTGAGAGCAGGCAAGCCATGGATGCAGGAAGAACATAGGGTGTGGGAGTCAAGAAGTGGGTGAGGCATGGCGGTGGGTCAGTGATGTGAGATCATAAGGCCGTAGATGAGGGTTAGAGCATGAAGCGAGGGAGTCGTAGAGTGGGCCAGGCAATGGGTTGACGAGGCATTGACCAGACGTTTCATGGGGCCTTACAAGGCGTAAGTGCAGGCAGAGCATGACACGGACGAATTATGGAGTGAGAGAGGCAGGGGATGGGTCGCAGAGTGAGTGCAAGGGGCCGTGGAGGCGTGGATGGTTGGGCAAGTCTCAAGGCGGTGCGGCACGGCGCGGCGCGGCGGACGGGCTGAAGGGGAGAGTGGGAGAGGGGAGCGAGGCGGGGAGGCCTGGCCGGCGGCCAGCACCGGAGCACCGGAGTCCTAAAGGCTACGCCGTAAAGGGGAGATCCGCCCGAACACCGTATGCGTCCATAAAGAGTGAATCGGCCACTTGCTTCCGCCACCTCCCCGCCACTTCCGCCGCCTCCACCGCCTCCCTCGGGGAGTTCCATGCGCAGCACAACGCATCCTCTACTGTCCAACTATATCCGTTTTGTTGGAAGTCGCTTGCTCCCAATATTCCGTTGTTCGTCCTTTGCAGTGCGTTTTCTGCTACTCGCTCAACCCAACGAAGTTCCTCATGAAACGTTACAGAAAATTGTCCAATCGACATCTGTGAAATTTCAATATATCGGAAACTAGAACCGGACATAAGGACAATTGCGATCGGTCATGGGGCCTAGACCAACAGGTCACTATGTCCAAGAATGGTAGTTCTGGAACTTCGTTTGTCGCGAACAAACGAGACCGATACTAGGTTTGATATCGGGGTACCCTCCGTGTCGGCGGATGAAAAGGCAACCATGGATAACGAAAGCTGGAGGCATTCGCACAAGGTACATTGCAAACAATTAGAAAGTTATGCAATTGAGAATGCACAAGCCTGGAAGTGATGTGATGTAATGTGTAAAAAAAGGTTTAAAATCATTTCTCATTATGGCACGTAATTATTAAAATATTGTATTAAATTATTTTATCCTTTATAAGAGAACGCATGGTGTTTCCCACAAGCGAAACACACCGAAACTACCAGCAAACTGCGCACACAGCACGGTCGGTCGATACCTCCGAAAGTGACTTGTATCGATAGTTTCGATCCTAAAGAGGTAGTACCTATGAAAAAATTTCACAGGCAAAGAAGAAGCTCGCTTGCCTCGCGAGATTGCGAAAGTAAGCGAGCCAAAATGATCGATAATAAAATGCGTGTTGTCCGACTGTATCGGAAACAACCATAAGTACTCCGGAATATTAAGTTTCCATCAGCGCGTCCGAATATTCTACTGCGGTTATGTTTGTTATGAGGAGACACGAGATGCAGAACCTGGATTATGTAGTAGTTTACGCTTGTTTTATTTGCAGAGAATATTACACAAAGACGAGCGTATTCTCATTAGTGAGTTTTCATTCGAACTAAAAGGAATAGTTTTTTCTATTAAATTATAAGGGCCGTTGATGACGACATTGACATCGAAAGGTCGATTTGAATTACTCATAGTTCGCTTGTTACAGGCTGTTTTATTGATTCAACAATTTACCCTTCTTAATGAAAGATACAAGAATATACATTTTACTTGTGATATTAAGATACACACCGCAAGTGGGAATATCGTAACAAATATTAGCATGTGCAGGTAACATACAAGGTAGTGCATACATAACTTGTAAGATAGTGTTATGGGATGTGGGTTGGTAACATGTAGCGCAAAGCTATATCCTGTTCATGTTCAATTACATGATTTTAAGTAACTTGTTAAACCAACGTAAGTTACTTTCTAGGATATTCACATTATAATACTGTGTATCTGAGCAGTCACTTGAATGTTAATTTTCTTGCATATTTACCTTCTTATTGTTTGAATCATTATTTCTCGTTCTTTTGTAGATATCATATCACTCTGTCTCTAGCATTCCGTTGCCATTTTCAAAGATAGTACATGGTGCTTATTTCGATGAAATTCACTAAACAAAGTAGCAAAATTAAAGTCTGCCTTGGTGATTAAAATACAAACAGACATATACAACAGGATTACGTCCCAGAGCTGAATCAAATTTGCTAGTAAAATATCATTTTTATTTGTGAATCTGTTGATCATTCAGATCTTTCTGTTATACTTACTGGGAGAATTTTAATTCGAAATGTTTTTTCGTTTCTAGCAGAATGCGATGAATCTATCACGTTATTCGTATCCTGAAGAGAACGAATTTCACAAAAGTTAATGTGTAATGTTCATAAAAATAACTTACGTCAGTATTTCTTTGAATATTTTTGATACGATATTTGATGCTGAAGCTTTGTCAGAATTCATCAGACTTGGCGAATCAAAGAACAAACTCGAAGAATATTTAAGCATTAATTCCTAAATAATATATGTGTAGTTTAATATAATTTATAAAAAATTGTTAGGGAAGATGTTTAAAATATAATTATAAAACTATTGGTACTGCAACAGTATATTATATCTAAATTTCGATATTTTCGAAAATGCAGAGAGTTCCAAGCAAATGAGACCACAATTTCTTTTAAACGTCCCATGTTCTATCTGTGAAAAAAATGGAGCCGATTTCCGGAAAATGTTTCGTTCTATAAATTGCATGAATTTCAAAAAGGAATTACGCAAAATTTACTCGTTTTTTAAACAATTGAACATGAACCTGTTAAAAGACCTGACTTTTGGCACAGACTTATTTTAAAAGAAAAATCTCTCTTAAATATAGCAGATTTGCAAAGTTAAATTTTTGTAATGTTTGAAAATAGTGCGAGTTCCCCGGAAATAGGGCAAGCACAAAGTTTTTTTATCGCCCTTTAATTCACCCGAGCAGAAAATGTAAATTAAACTAGTGGCGCTACAGAATGGCACAGACTTTCCCGTATTAGTTTTATTTTTCGTTTGGTTTCGACTACCTTTTCGGACTGGTCACTACTCTTGACAGCTGCAATCTACCGCCGCTGTGGTACGCACGAAGTAAGCGCGCGCCGCCCAAAGTACATTTTTCTTATATTTTCTTAATTTTTGGGTTTCCTAATAGTAGAACAGAAATATTATTTTAAGAATATTAAAACTAGTAGTGTTTCCAAAAATACATACTTTCTCGCTGTGCTTCTATATGATCCTTAATGCTATTCCACTACTTCATAAACCAGCAGAAGTGTATTCTACCAGCAAACGTTTTCCGTACCCAGACCCGAAATCCGATACTCAAAATTGACGAACCTGCACTTATACCACTACGCCACACTATCACCGCATGAGTCGAACAGAGCCATTAAAGAATCGAACCGACCTATAAAATGGTAAATGCATGATAAAGGAACAATTGATACAATGGTACATACGCTTTACAAATCCAAGAAGAGACGTAAAAAATTGTTAAAAGCTAAACATTTGAACAAATATATACAGACACTTCCAGTACAGTTATCGTAATTAACAATATTTGTTATTCAAATGGTTTCACATGGTTTTAAATAAAGTTTACAGAATTCTCTATTATTTCCTATGACAACAGAGAATTCTGAGGAATAATATTCCGCGACCAGGACACGAACCGCCGAAGCTTCCCTCGGAAGACCTGTACCAATCCTCGCTGATTAACATCTGTGACCACAATGGATAGACATTAAATGCACTTAAACCACCATAGTCTATTACTATTTTTTAAGTTTTCTCGCATTAGAAAACGAAAATATCCAGAGTATGTAAAAAAAACTCCTTTACGCGCTCAGGGAAGGTATCTGGGAACATCAATCATAACAGAAAAACCAAATCAATTAGGAGATTAGAAAACTAAGATCTCCGATAAAATCTCTGACATTCTATAGCAACAGTATTTTTTTTTAACTTTTCAACAGATTTTATCCACTTTTTCGTTACCAGAACCATGCTATAAGAGTTTTTTCTGGCGAAAATTCCCCGATTTCCGGCGCACGATTACATAACGTTCTCTTCTTACGAAGTATTCGTAAGGCAATTTTTTTTAATATTACATCAAATTTTACTTAAATTGGTTCATACAGATATATACTAGACAATGGTTGATTTGACATGTCATACGCTTCAGAAATCGAATAACAGAGTTGAAAAATTGTTTAAAAGATGTTAGAAAGCAGTTAGGGAAAACACAGACAAGTCCTGTCTATTTATCTGCTTTGATTCTATTCGTGAGTAGAAGTACTTCAATAATTTTCAATAAAGTATCTACACTCTTCAATGTTTTTTTCCTGCAACATCACATTCAACAAATTAAAATGCCCATCTGGGGATCGAACTCGGCATCTTCCTTACTGAGGATCTCAACCCCAAGGCGCTTTAACCAGCCGCGCCACGGGACTGATATGCGGACTAAATACTTATATTTTAATCAAAACGTAATTGTATCAGTTCTATCATTAGGAAGCCGGTAATTGTCAACATGCGAAAAACGTTTCCTTCAAACATGACCAAGAAAGACAGCGGTGAACGGCTTACTCCAAATAATTTATCCGATGATCGGCATTTGAAAAATAACTACTGCGAGAAAGTATGTGCCATTCTAGAACGCCACTAGTTTATTTATATATTAACCGTCCCTTATTACAGACGTGCAGAAATTTTAAAGAAAAAATTTGGAGCGGTTTTTGAGAATTTTTTTTTTGTACATTTGAATCGCAATTTACGCAAAAACTACACGTTTTCCCAAAAAATGGTACATGACCTTATTTGAAGTGCTAATTTTGTACAACCGACTTTGTCTTAGGCAAAAATCTCTATCTTCAATTTCGCAGTTTTTAAACAGATTTTTGCAATTTTCGAAAAATTGGGCCTATCAACGAAAATGATACCTACGTCATTCCCTTAAAAGTACTTCGCCCTACTCAACAACAAAATATAATAACAAAATTTGGAGCCATTTTCTTTTAACTTTGAAAATCTCAAAATGGGCTTCATGTAAAGTACCTTCAAATACCAAAATATCGGTTTCAAATTCCAGAGGCCTTGAGACGAGTAAAAACAATAGGAGAATATCAATTTTGAAGAAAATCTGCCGTACGGTTTAGGCGCTAGCGTTGACCACAGACGGACGTTTTGCCGTCAATCAATTTTGCAGTATCAAGAAGCAAGAAATCATGGATTATGAATACACCACGAGATAGAGGATTTTTTTTCTAAATTTAGCAACAGGTTTTATCCACTTTTTCGTTACCAGAGCCCTGCTATAAGAGTTTTTTCTGGCGAAAATTCCCCGTTTTCCGCCGCACGATTACATAACTTTCTCTTCTTACGAAGTATTCGTAAGGCGAGAAAGTAAAAAGTAAACCCTTGTCCTAAATAGCAATTTTCGTTGAAAAATTTGGAGCTGTTTTTATGAAAATTGCGTTTAAGCGCTACTGTAAATGCGAAATTTGAAGCTCTTTTCACAGAAAATTCTGGTGTTTTCGAAAACCTTCATTTAAAGTCATTTGAAGCACTTACATTCACAAATATAATAATGTTTACAAATTGCTAGTAATGTGCATATTAAAGATTTGAAAGACCTTTCAAAAATATTACATTTGTGTAATTTTTTCAAAAACAAAATATACCCCAAAATGAACTTTACGCTATATGAAAGAGTGCAATTAGTACTATCCGTTCGCACAGTTTGAAGAAAACATTTGGAGCCATTTTTGAGAAAATAGAGTTTGAGCGTTTCTGAACATACGGAATTTTGAGATAGTTTTCACAGAAAACTTTTCAATTTTTGAAAAACTTTATTTGACAATATTTAAAGAACATGTACTTTAAGATTACATAACAATAACATAACAATGTAAACCATTCGCCGCTAATGTAAATGTTAAAGACGTGAAACACAAGTCAAAAAAATTACATTTTTGAAAAAACAAAAGAATAGAGCAATATGGCGTTAATGTTATCTCATAGAGCACCTTCAGTATTATCCCTACAAAAAGTTTAAAGAAAAACTTTTGAGCCATTTTTGAGAAAATCTTATTTTTGTAATTTTTTAAAATTGCAAATATTGTGTGCAATATTGCGCAAAGACTACTAAAATTTTCAAGAAAATGTATATGCCCTTAGTGGAAAAACTTACTTTGGACAACAAATTTTATTTGAAGGAAAAATATCTATCTTCAACTTCGTAGTTCTAGTTTTGTTTGTATCTTCAATATTGTAGACGCCGAAAAAATTTCAAACTTTAGCAATTTTCGAAAATTCAGAGCTATCCGTGAAAATTCCGAACCGTGAAAATTCAGAGTTAATGTATTCAAACAATATCTTCACAGCATATTACTTACCCCATGATTCCTCTTTATTGAGTGAAAACTGCATTTCGATGTCGTGAATCGTTTAGAAGGTATAGATGTGTTTTATAGTTGGTATAATATGGAACCCGGTACAATATGGAAGATTGCATGACGGGTTTGAGCGGTTCCGAATGCGGTGACAAACTCATTGATTATAATGATTTAAATCAACCAATCATTGGCTTCCGAATCGCTCAGAGTAATCATGTCGAACGAAATAATGATAGTCCCAAGTACTGTTTTCGTGCTCACCAGGTGACACCAGCTGTTATCCAAATGAATTTTAAGCGGCCCCCCTGGCGAAGAATTTTAACCCCCCTAGCGAAGTATACAGATTTTGAACATGGGCGACGAAAGTCTTCCCAAACCCAGTGGCTCGTTATCCACTTCTAATTACGTTCTCGTCAATTTATCACAAAATCATGAGTCACGTGGCGATCCACAAAAACGTTTCAATTAGCAAGACGTTGGAGGCTACACAAAATAAATTAATCCAAATACCTTACTACAGTCTGCACTAACCTCTGTTCCCATCGCACTGTTAACAGACCTCGCTTATAGCTGCTCAATAAAGACAGATCTTCCTTCTGCTCAGTACCGACATCTACACACCACCATCACCATCACCACCCCCATCACAAACAACACCAACATCACCACCATCACCACCACCACCGCCACCACCACCAATATGTTTGATGAACTTAACAATCACAAAAAATTTGGTGGTGAAATCCCAAAGGAAATTGGGAATAACATAACGATTTATATAAAGAACTCTCAAATATACGTGAATATTCCTTCCAACGATGACAATAGAAAGTTAATAACAGTCTTAAATACAGATTTCTTTTAAATCAAAGCTTAATAGATACACGAAATAAAATCGAATTATCAAACATTTAAATAAAACAAAAATTGTATATTATCGAAAGTATAAAAAATACAAAATAAATCAAACATTCTATATTTCATTAATTAGTAAACATCGGCCTTCGTGTTATCAGAGAAAAAAACTCAGGCAACGAATAGAATTTAATACTTCATGTTCAAAACTACATACGAACTTCTATTGCTTGAAACACTTAAATATTTTCCGGAAATCTGAGTCCGAAACATGTATTTCGTTTGTGAATTCAGTCTGCAAATGTAGTACCTGAGATTTCAGAATTATTGCTTGGTACAACAATTAAACTTTCTCCATTGACAATGTCAATTCTACCAATGTACCCTCAAAGATTCTAAGCACGTTGTCTCCATGAAACTTCAATTTCAGTAACTGTTTAAGGAGTTCTGATATATTTTGAAACGCATAAAATATTGGCTTCAAGTTTTCGTAATTCAATCATCTGAACTTCAATTTTTTAGACATTGACTTTAACAAGAATTTCAAGGCAAACCAACAATTCTTTGAATTATTGAATATCGAATTCATCAGCAGCACGCCATTCTAATTGTAAGAATAAGGGCGATGGCCGTTTCCGTCCCAAGAGGCAACACAGGCCCTGTAAGCTTATTAAGCGATGAAGAAAACTCTGGATCTGAAATTGCAATCTCCCAGTATCGACTAAGCATCTCATTATTGATTGCCATGCAATGACGACTGACAGGGCAAGTCTCAACATTAATAGTTATCTTCATTTTATATTCAACTCCTACTCGGGCCGCATGAGGATTATTCAACTCCTTACCAAATTTAATCTGGTAAATTGTATTTAATAACTGAATGCTTTATTGATGACTTTATCTCTAATATTGTGTGTTCCATGTAATTGTATCTGTGTTTGTAACCAGTGTATAATTTTGTAAGTACTGTATTTTTATAAGTGTGGTCACCAATGACCTAGCTGTTTCTGGGGCGACATTAAATAAATAATTTTAAAAAAACTCTGGAGTGCTTCAATACGGGAAAAAAAGTAAAATGGCTCTGTAATATTTGCGCTGCGGTCCTCGACGTCTTGGATGTGTGTGAGAGACCTCGGGTCTGAACGCACGAAGAGTGGGGCAGCTGCTTCGCTGGTTCGGTCGCGCGTTCGAGTCCCGCCTCGGGCATGGTTGTATGTGTTCGTTCTTTCACCCCCTTTCACATGTATCGTTTCATCCTTATATCATAACGTTACATCCAATAATGGTCGCTAATGACTTAGTAGTTGATGCGACCTTAAATAACAAAAAAAAAGTGTAATAAATGTGCTATCTAAACGCGGCCTTTCTATTGGATACCTTCATTAAGCATGTGTAAACATCGAAATTCAGTTTCGCATTTATTTCAGTTGCATTTGTTGTAGGCTATGTGTTATTGCAATAAACGGAACGAGTTCAGAAAATGTTAATTGATGCGACCTTAAATAACAAAAAAAATCGGTATCGCCCTCTCCCTCACATCCCCTCACTCTCCGCACAGCGCACTCCCCCTTTTTCGTTTAGCCGTTGGCGTGGACGAGGGCGGTGGAAGCAACTTCCCCGCCCCTTCCTGTCCCTCACTACCCCTCCTTCCGCATTGCTCCGCGCCACCCGGACCCCCCGCTTCGCACTGCATCACCCTGCATCGCACTGCACCAGCCCCGTCCCACCCCCTCCTTCCAAAGCTTCCCCGCTCTGCGCCTTTGCACTGAATCGGCCAAGCGGGCGGCGGGAGCCGAGGGCCGGGCGAGGAGTGTGCATGAAGCCACCCTACTCGGGATCTCTTGCACCTTTCACACCTCTCTGCGCCCTTCGCTCTCCACTCCCGCACCCCGCACCTCCCTCACTCGCTTCCCTGCGCCGCCCCTGTCCGCCACCGAGCTGGCCGTGCGGGTGGTGGAAGAGACGAGCGGCAAAGGTGGGTGGAGGAAACGACCCTTTCTCATCTCACATTCCCCTCCTTTCCGCACAAACTTGCGTCATCCGCACAGCCATGTAACTCCCCGACCTCCGCACATGTCAGTAGGTACATCGCAGCTCTGCACTTTCTCGTCATGCACGTCTCCGCCACGCACGTCTCCATCAAGCACGTCTCCATCAAGCACGTCTCCATCAAGCACATCTCCATCAAGCACGTCTCCGTCAAGCAGACCTCCGTCAAGCAGGTCTCCGTCAAGCAGGTCTCATCAAGCAGGTCTCCGTTAAGCACTTCTCCGTCAAGCAGGTCTCCGTTAAGCACTTCTCCGTCAAGCACGTCTCCGTCTACCAAGTCTCCGTCTAGCACGTCTCCGTCTACCACGTCTCCGTCAAGCACGTCTCCGTCTACCACGTCTCCGTCAAGCACGTGTCCGTCAAGCACGTGTCCGTCAAGCACGTGTCCGTCAAGCACGTGTCCGTCAAGCACGTGTCCGTCAAGCACGTGTCCGTCAAGCACGTGTCCGTCAAGCACGTGTCCGTCAAGCACGTCTTCGTCAAGCACGTTCCCGTCACGCGCTTCCCCGTCATGCACCTCTGTTACATACTTCCCTGTCAGGCACATTCTCGCTATTTACATCCCAGCCTTGCCCCTGTCACGCACATTCCCACAACACACACATTCCCCGCACAATCCCGTCTTGCCCTTCCCCGCCCAGTCCCGCCGTCCTTGCGCTTTCCACTGCGCGCAGTCTCCCTTCTTCGAAGCGGTCGCACCGATGGAAAAGGAGCTGGGCGGGGCGCTTCTTCCAGCGGTTCCGCCCCGCCC
This sequence comes from Acheta domesticus, assembly GCA_031308135.1. Taxonomy (NCBI): domain Eukaryota; kingdom Metazoa; phylum Arthropoda; class Insecta; order Orthoptera; family Gryllidae; genus Acheta; species Acheta domesticus. Next base: position 263,995,408 of record JAHLJT010008446.1, read on the forward strand.
CTCCCGGCACCGGTTCACTCCGCCGCGACCCCGCCAGCGCGCTGGCTGCCGCCTGCGCGGGCTAGGGCGCGGGGACGGACGAAGAATTGCGGGCAATTCGCAAGATTGCATGACTCCGGTTGGCCACGAGGCCGCCTCAGTCACTCCCAACTTCAATGGCCCCGACCGACCGCCCGCGATTTATGGGCCACGAAACGGGGAGAAAATTAAACTCTTTTCGGCTCCTCGCCTCCCTCCACCGCGCGCCGCCGCGCCGCGCCCCGCACCGCCGCGCACCGCGCGGGCCCCGCCGCCCTTGTATTTATCCCCCATAACTCCCCTCTATTGCTGGCGCTACCCAACTATCCGTTTCCGTGTCAGCCTCTCGCCCAGCCGCGCGTCCCCGCGCCCCGCCCCCTTTCCGCCCCCCCCCCGCCCGCTCCGCCCACCTCCTTCCACCTTCGCGGCCTCTTCCGTTCGATCTGTGTCTCCGACTGCCGGCCCCCGCCCCCACCGCCGCCTCCACCGCCGCCCCCTGCTGCGGACTCCCCGTCGCCCCTTCTTCCCCTCGCCGGCGTGTCCTGCGATGGCGACGAAATCTCAATCGACGGCCCCGCGCAACCTCCGCTGGCTGGCCACCGCTCCCGCAGCCCCGCATGGGGTCGAGGGGCTCGCCAGGAACTTCCCTCTGGGGCGTTGCCCTTAAGCCCGATATACACGGTACAGTTTTCGTGCAGACTCTCATACAGTTCCTGTACAGAAAATTCAAGATCCCAAACTACAAGTATAAAAGCCAAAAGTCGCGCATACACGGTCGGCACGATTTCTGCATGTTTTCTGCATGATTCGTCACAAGCCGCCGCTATGGGGTCTAACGAGAAACAACTGAATTGCGCCGTCCGAGCACTTTCAGTGGTGGTATTTCTGTTCGTGCGTTCTGGCTATGATCTTGATTTAGTATTAATTAACCATGAGGAGCATAGAGAATAAAAATAGGAAGGCAGGAATTAGGGAAAAGGAAGTTTATCACAATATGTTACTTCATACAATCGTACCTTGACACACCTAACCTCAAAATCGACATGGCCGATTACCGTTAGTGAACGATTCCGCCGCTAGAGGTGCTGGAATCAAAGTGTATGCTTTCTACACGAAACATTATGAACACTTCCATAATTTTTTCATGCAGAAAACGTAAATTCTGGACTGCACGAAGAATCTGCACGAAAACTGTACCGTGTATTCCGGCCTTTAATGGACATTAGGGAAGTAGTTTCTGGACGCGCGTGCGGTCACGGTTTAGTAAATAATAAAGAAAAATAGAGCTCGTGCGGTGGGATCTGAAGATGGCTGTTATTTAAAATGTGCTTGTTAAATTGAGGATTGGGATGTTAGATACTTGCTCAAAAAATGGCGAGTTTGTTATTTAAAGTCGCATCAACTACTAGGTCATTAGCCACCACTATTGAATGTAACGTTATGGTATGAGGATGAATCGATATGGTGATGATAGGGGGTGAAAGGATGAACACAACCATGCCCGAGGCGGGACTAGAACCCGCGACCCCATGGCCAAGATCACTAAGCCACTACTGGCTTAGCGATATCGGCCAAGGGGTCGACAAATGGCGAGTTTGACGAGGCTCTCTTGACTAGTTTTGCTCCCAACTTTCAAAGTCAATGGCCAGGGGGCTGCAATCGACTTCCGCGCTTTACATAAAACATGATTTCTGACAATACCAAAATTTCCAGTCCATATTGCACCCAAATACTTAACTTGATTCGCTTCACTCGCATAGACACTGTAAAAATGTTTAAAGTTAAATGAAATTGGAATTCACGTTCAATTTTACATAATAATGTATAATCCACATCTCTTGGATTATCAATAATAATGACTAAATTGACATCTAAAGATGCAATTTACGGTCGTTTTGCGAGACTGGTTTAGGCGGTTCAGGGGATCAATTCATGTGATTGTGGTGCCTCTAAGTGGTAGTCTTTGGATGCGAGTCCTGACAGTAGCAAAATTTTCGACACTAGCTAGGTACCTGGGTCGAGATCAGAGTTGTGAGGAGCAGAATTCTAGCGGCCGGCTGCTCTGATCGATAGTTTTCCTTGATTTCTCCTGTCAACAACAGGCGAATGCCGGAATAGTACCAAACAAACGGGCCACGGACCGCGTGGGATCATCCCTTCCTCTTTCTTGTCCTGTCTTCGCCCTTTGCTTGCATACATTCGCACGTACCACATGCACTACCGCACATGCCGGGAGACCAGTCGGAAGATTCGAGCTTGTTCCGGCTGGGGGGTAGCCGCTGGTGATAGATAGATATAAAGATAGATAAATAGATATAGATATTTATTATTTCCGCTGATAGGTATTTGCAATCTGGTGGCAGAACACTAAAATTTACATATTATAATTAGGAATTAAATACAATGTAACTTAAAATTGTTTTAAGACAATAATAAAAATAATAGTAATAATAATAATATGATAACAATAAGAGCTTTAACAACAATAACCGCATTAATTATTTTATGGCGGTTCTGTACAGATAATTTAGATTAATAAATACACGACTTTTTATTACACTGCACTCCACTTCACTTCACTTCTCTTTCTACTTCTGTATTGCACTATACTTCACAACACGTCACCACACTTCAATACGAATGCTACTTAAGATATGATTATATATTGAATAAAACTGTGTTTAATAATTATTACAATACTAATAATGGTAACAATAATAATAATAATAATAATAATAATAATAATAATAATAATAATAATAATAATAACTGTTTTGTCGGCCCCGTGGCCGAGATCGTTAAGACAGCAGTGTCGTGGCGATCTCGGATCGCAGGGTCGCAGGTTCGACCTCCCGCCTCGGACATGGGTTTATACGTATGTGCCGTTCTTTCACCCCTCACTATCATCATCATTTCAACTTCCATACCCCCAGGGCTAACAACCCTGGGAGATAAAAATGGGATTCCGCTAAAATGCTGATCCGCCTTAAGAATGGTTCATGTCCTGCCTCCGAGATAATGTTTCTGAGCCCCGGAAAAGGCAGTATGCATGTACGCGTGGTCCGAGTTGGCCTATACGCGAGCAAAAAAAATTTAATGTTTTAATAAACCTAACTTACTAAAAAGGTTTACAAATATCGTTGGTTAATTTACTTTTAAATCTTTGAACACCGAGAGGAAAGGGTTCCAAGGCTGTCGCAGGCAACTTATTCCAGTCCGTTATTGTTCTGTTCGTAAAGGAAAATTTTCCAACATCTTTTCTCTGTGGCCTGAACTGAATTTTGTGCTTGTGATCCCCTCTACTAAAGTACGTGGGTTTACTGAGCCCGATGTGGATATCTTTCCAAGCTGGATAACCGGCATACGCTTTGTACAAGGCACAGAGTCTTGCTTTAACCCTCCTGATTTCTCAAGACACCCATTCTGCTTTCTTTCTATTGATTCGGAAATAAGTTTACACGATCTTCTCTGTACTTTATTAAAATATTCCTTTTGTGAGATTCTGTAAGGGTCCCAACAAACCGTCCCGTATTCCATTAATGGACGAACTAGAGATACTTAGTACTTACAAGACAAGACTCTTGGAATATTTTTCTTGCTTAAACGCTGTTGAGTTTCACTATATATGCGGCTCCTACCAAACATGATGGTTTTGCTTTTCGAACTCGTTATTGTCATGCTATTTTTTCCGCCCAGAAATGTAGTCTATCTAGATCACCCTGCAAAATATCCTCGTCTACTTTTGATTGATTAACTCTATATATTATACAGTCATCTGCAAATAGTCGTACCTTTGATAATAAATTGTCTGGCAGGTCATTCACAAAAGCTAGAAAGAGGAGAGGTCCAATAACGCGTCTTTGAAAAATCCCTGAAGTTATCTTTGATAGATTTGAATATTGTTGTCCAACTCGGACTTGCTGTTTTCTATTTCGAAGAAGCTCATCAATCCACGCCACAACTCTGGTGTCAATACCTGGCTGCAGTAATTTATGAAGTAGTTTGTCGTGTGGCACAATATCAAATGCCTTCCCAAAATCTATTATTACGGCATCCACCCTCCCACTATAATCAAATTCACCAGCTATTTCCTGAAACAATAACACTATCCGACTCTCGCAAGAGAAACAATTCCTAAAACCATGCTGTCCCTGAAAGAGGCATTCTTTTTGTTCCCGTTGTTGTCTAATGTAGTTAGTTATCATATGTTCCATTAGCTTACATACAACTGACGTAAGACTTACCAATCTATAATTGGTTAAAACAGTTCTGTCACGACACGTAAAAATCGGAACAACGGTAGCTGGCTTCCAATCGTCAAGCACGCTTGAGTTGTTGATTGAAACATGAAATAATCTTATTAAATACGATAAAATTGCCTCTCCTCTGAGTTTAAATAAGTCAGTTGAAATGGTATCTGGACCTCGCGACTTTTCGTTTTTCATAGATTTAATTGGTTTTCGAAATGTATTTACGTCTATAATAAACTGATTTGGTACAGCCTCCCTCGAAATCTGAGTGTGGTGAGATTTTCTTTTAAAAACGGACCTGAAGTAGGTATTAAACGCGTTTGCCTTTTCCCGATCGTCTGTTAGTAACGTGTTCTTGGTATCTCTAACGATAGGGATTTCTTATTTACTTTCTCTTCTTCTGCGAACATATTTGCAAAACTCCGACCAATTATTTCCCTCCCCGTCGAGAATATGTTTAAAAATATCTCCTGCGCAATTTTCTTCTCCCGATCTAATTCTTTTGAACAATTACGAAAATGTATCCTATCAGTTTCACTACGATGTATATTATTTCAAGCCTTTCTGTTTTTTTCTTTTCATACGTCAAATTTTCGCATTGTAATATTCTGGATCTGAATTACTTTTTAATTATTTGCACTGCACAAACGTTTGCAATTCTTTTCTGTGAAATAATGTAACTTCATTATTTGCGCACGTCTTCTGAATTTCAGTGGGAAATATAGTTATTCAAATTATCGTTTTTTCATATTATCGCGGCAAAAAGTATTATTCTTTCATGAAGTACATGAGGGTTCAGGGCAGGAATTTATAGCTAATTTACCTTTGAAAATATATTTTATTATATAGGAGCGAATATTTTGTCAACAAAACTCGAAAAAAACCTCTCTTTCCTGTATTCAAATTTCGACTAAAATATGGTTTAGGATAGAGCCCACAGAATTATGAAAACGTGCACAAAATTCACTTCTCCCCATAGCTCGTCATACGCAGTTTTTAACTGTTTTTTGACGTAAATAAATAAATAAAATAAATAAATATGTATATCTAAGTCGACTAAGTCGACATTGTGGTTGCTTATGCCATTAATGACGTCCAGATACCTGGTTGAAGAAAACTTCCGCATGCCGGATAGGCCGGTACCGAATCTCCATCCTGCGAGGGAAGATCACCGCCTCTCTCGAAATAAAAACATGCCTTAACGGGACTAATGACCTTAGCAGTTGACTTCCCCGTTTTGTAGAGGTTATACTTCTTGCGCTTAGTTACAATTACTTGCAGCAAAGTGTGGAACCATAAGAAAAGGTTTTGATAAGAAAACCCGAAATGAAACAGAGTTAAAATTGTATAAAACAATGGCAATACGAACCATGCTATATCATAGCGAATGCTCGGTTTTGAAACAAGCAGAATGCAGGTGTCAAATATTAATTTTCTGAAGGCAGTAAAAGATTATTTGAAAACTGATCACGAAAGAAATGAAGAAAGTATAAAAGAAATTGAACCCAACATCTACGTATATAGAATGGATGACCGACGCTTTCCTAAAAAGGCACGGAAATATCGACCCCTTGAAAAACGAGAACCTGAAAACAACTTCTCCCCATAGCTCGTCATACGCAGTTTTTAACTTTTTTGACGTAAATAAAATAAAAAAAAGAAAACATTTGACAATCGAAACGGTACAGGCCCGTTAGGTCTAGACCGCGAAGAAGATGATGAGTTGTTATTATTTCTTTGGCAGCGAAATGACTAATTAGAGCTGGCTTAGCGTGGGAAGCACGTACGCATTGTTTGGACATATTTAGTGCAGTCGGCAGCTGGCTGGGTGATGAAAGGAAAGAGGCGTGTGAAACTGACCGCGCGCCGGGCTAAGGCGCACCCCTTCGTTAACAAGCCCTGCCCAGCTACGTCACTAGGACGTTAATCCTTGCGGAGGACAAAAGCTAAACGACGAGTTTGTTCTGAAGTAAAGTGAATATGCTGTAGTATGTTTTCTTCAATATTGGGTTCGTTCGGTCTCGTACTACGTGGTATGGCGCAGTGATGGAGTCGTGAGAAAGAGGCCGGCACAAAACGCTTGGCTCTCTAAATGGTTTTAATAGGTTAATAATAATTTTAATAGGTAGTTTTAGCATCACGCGTAAGGTAGGGGCGTTATGCACTAACAGCCACATGACGGGCCTTGAAGTCATAACGTCTTACCTTAGGCCTAAGGTACGACCTTATACCTTCATAAAGGTGCACGCCTGTAGGAGTCTCTACGGTCACCTTACAAGCAGCAAATGGCCGCCTAAAAACAGGAAAGGTTGCATTTTTCCAACTCTGATTAACCGATTGTCGTATTGAGGCAGTTACAATTATTCCTTACCAACTCCGCAACGCTGGCAAGAATTAACGCAAAATGTTGGAGAGGTGACAGGAAAGAAATTCATGAAAAAGAAGTTGAAATCACATCATCGGGTTAGGTTATGTCTTATGCTCATAACGAACGCTGTTTTAAGATTTTGTTACATCCTCAAGAAAAGCCGAACCAAAATTCCAGACTGCAAACTCATCGCGGAGTGCCACAAAGTCTAAAACTCCTTGCACAATGTAGATTTGTTGCACTCTTGACTTGTATCGTGGTTGAAATATCTCACCACTACCCTACATTCTTTGATATATTATGCAACTTCTTTGTTCAACGCTTGAAATGCTTCTTTTGTCATAATGCATTGTGCAATGACGCTATTTGCTAAAACGCTTCTGATCGTTGTCCATTACGACCGTATAAAGTCGTAAGTCATGTGATCAATAGAGTTTAAGGATGTCTCCTTACGCCTGGCGCTAACACTCTCTATTGCCTGCTTGTCTCTTGCTTTCAATACGTGCTAGAGGGCGGTGGGAGTGTAGCCGCGAAAGTAGCTCAGTGGATGGGGGTACTGGATCCAAAGTACGTCTCAAGGAGGGTGTTCGCTGGGTAGGAAGCAATTGAGCGCGAGACTGAACACGTGTGATGTACACGTAAGCTTCCGCGGCTCGAGTCACATCACACGTTGTGTGATGCCTTTGCTTACGAGCAGACGTAAGAAACCTATTTCTCTCACAACAACATACGTCGTACCCGACCCAGGAACAAAGATCAGAATGGGTATTTGTGTTTGTCTACTTATCTCTCATAATTCATATCAAATCTTATTATTTCGTTTACGTTTTAGAGTCTGGATGTTCCAGGTAGGAACGAAATTGCGATCGTGAAGTATTTATTACTTCGTAATTTTTATTCCTATATAAAATCCCTAACTAATATTATTAATACTGAAAAAATATCAGACACTAGCAACATAAAAGAATAATGTTTACAACCTTGATTATGTGGTTTACCCTCCAAGTGATACACATGCCTGTGTTATCTCACAGCTTCTCAGCTACATGTCGCATCTCAGATACTTTCCGAGATTATCATCTATTAATGGGGAATGATTCATGTAAGGGTAAATAAATGATCGATCAGTCCATGGCTTGGACTCAAGAAACTAAGTAATGCAGAATGGACAAGGGAGGGTCGCGCGCGGTCTTGGGTTATTATATACCGTGAATTGCTTCGTCATTCTCCTGGAACTGCTCAGGGAAGCCATGGAAATCACCGTTCAGTGCAGTCGAGTAACGAGGTTGATCCCACTGTAGGTAGTGAACTCCCGGATATTGAATCAAATTTCGGGCAACCGCCCGTGATCGAAACCGCTATTTTTTTAGTCAATGGCACTCGCATTGTTTTATTCACGTGACGTTTGCGGCTACCGGCGCTGGAACCATTATTGAAGAATTACTGCGCAGCGTAAGCAATATATCATGTACGGTATGAATCCACTTTCAAGTGTATACCCTTGATGCAACTTCATGTTAGTATCGGAGCGTTGTTGTCAATCATATTAATTAATGGGTGTTTGACAAAACATCAACTGTTCACCTTAACAAATTAGAAGTGGCCTTTATTAATGGGGAATCTACTCAGTAGGTTATAACGAAGACAGTTCTTATATAGACAATATTAAGTCGTCCTTAGGTCTGTAAGAAACAAATTCAGATTTATGAAGACATCAATTTTCTCTTAACAATACACAATTTATACAATTTTTCAATGTGAATGAAATAACTTACCAACTTAAATTGTAACGCATTCCCTCCTCGTCACCAAGCATCATGCTCATCCTCGTGCCACACACAATATACACCTCCTTCGTGTAGCAACGTTACCGAGGAACCCCGCGAAGGTCATGTATGACATGTTCGACATTATAGGCATCACTCTGAACGATGAATGTCGTATCCATTTCATTCATGCTGTCCATGTTACTAACTGCATTACACTTCTACTTGTTTACATTACAACTTCGTTTGTTTCCGTCAAATAGATACATGAAACGCGCGCAAATATTCCATTCCCAAAGACAAAAAACTCACACACAAGAAATAGAGAGAAAGGTCACGAATTCCATATGCATATCGTAGAAAGACACAAGAACAACCAGGTTGACAACAACGAAAACACATTATAAGAAACCACATGTAATGTGGGTGACTAGTTCAATAAACTAGAAACAAGTGTAATACATGCCGGTCGTCGGTGACCGAGGTCGCAAAAGCAGTAGTGTCGTAGCGATCTCCAACCGAAGGGTCGCGGGTTCAAGACCTGCCTCGGGCATAGTTGTATTGTGTTCGTCCTTTCACCCCCTATCATAACCATATCATGTCATCTTCATAGTTACCATAACAGTTAAGCCCAATAGTGATCGCTAATGACTTAAATGTTGATGCGACCTTAACAAAAAAGTGTAATAAATGTGTAATATATTAACACGGCCTTTCTACTGGATGCCTTCATTAAGTATGTGTAAACATTGAAATTCAGAGTTTCTCATTTATTCCAGTTGCATTTGTTGTAGGTTATGTATTATTGCAATAAATGGAACGAGTTAAGAAGTGTTAATTAAAGTTCATAAACTTCTTTTGCTAGTTTAAATTCCACAAACTGCACATGCAAACTTTGAAATATTTCAGCCGTCAGAATGACGGCCCTCTGATAGTCTATGTATTACTAACGCCCGGGCATTCTAGTGTAAAAGGCGTTTTCATATTTTTTTATTTATTTATTTATTTATAGTCGCATCAACATCGTGGTTATTAGCGACCGTTACAGTTACAGATACTGTCTGTCCGTCCGTCTGTAAACAACGCTAGCGGCTAAGGCGTTCAGCTAGTTATCTCCAAAATTGACATTCCATAATCGATCGGGCTGATGTCTCGGCCCCTTGAATTTGAAATCGATATTTTAATCTTGGGTGGTACATTACATGAAGCCCCTGGGACATTTTCAACATTTTGAAACACATGTTTCCATTCTTTTGTATTAAATTTTGTGGTTGGATAGTGTGGAGAGCGTTTAAGAGAATGATGCAGGTCTCATGTTAGTTGAAAACTCTGATTATTCGAAAATGATGAAGGTCATAACTTTTTCGGAGTCTTCCTACATTTGAAATATTATAGATAGAGATTTTTTCCCTTAAGGAAATCGTTCTTTAAAGCTAGATTTTAAATAATTTCATGCACAATTTTTTCGAAAATTTGAGTACTTTTTGCGTAATTTTGTGTGAAAATACGGATGAGAATATATGTGCTGTTTTAGCGCCACTAGTTTCTTTTTACAATAGCTTTTTGTGGATTGAAATTGTGTGGTTGGGTAAGTTTTATGTTCAATAAAGCAAGCTATTTATTACTTATTTATATTTGCCGAACGCAAATGATTAAGCTGCTTGTACAACCTTTTCGTTATGTATTTTATTCAATTGTAAAATACGTTTTCCATATCGACTCGCGATTCCGAGGAAGGCCACATCCGTTTTGCCACCAACGCCTACCGCCTTTCCGAGAAATCGCTTACGCCAATGCAAGCCTTGCACATACAATTCAGTTATTCAAAGTTACCTACGAAAATCACATTGCAATTTCCAATGTTTAATACTTTACATGTTCACATGATTTGCTTAATCAACAAATCAAATATACGTCATTGCATTCTTGACATTACATATTACGTGCGCGCTGATTGGCCACCGCCAGAACTGGCGCCAAGAAGTAGATCGCGTTCTCTGCGCCGCATCGGTCTGCAGTTCAGTTGAGATCAAAACTCTGCCGCGTGCACACCGTGCAGTGTGGAGCTCGTTCATACTGCAACATCTGCCACATCGCAATTTATCATATATACGCGTGTGCAAGATCACTTTAACATTGTTCCAATAGTTCAGTAGGATGAACTAATTAGTGGCACCAACTGCCCTGATTCGAAACATGCGTGTTTCAAATGAACATTTGTGCGCGTGATGCAGAATTCCGTTCTCCACGTATTGCGCAATGTATTGTGTTCCGTGTCTGTGCTTAGAACAGTAGCTCTTCATGGAAGTAATTATTCAATTTAGCATGAATTCACGGCACACCAGTCACTTGCATGGCACCAGTCGCTAGCATGGCAAGCGCACAATGTATTATCGCTGTGGTGTGTTTCTCAACTGCATTGCGAGTTCGTTGCCTACTTCATGGGACACGTATGCATTTCTGGGGCTCCGCAAGGGGAGCGCCGAGGCGAGCTAGCTTACTAATCGCCCCCGGATCGACCTTTGACTCAACTTCCACTGCCGACAGCCGCCGGCATGCCCATCGCTGCGTCAACTCAACCGCTGCTTCTAGACGCCAAGAGAAACAATTACTTTCCTTTACAGCATCACTGTCAATCTCAATCTAACTCCTTCGTATTTGATTAATCTTTGCATATGCCATGTACATAAACTGTCTTGACAATTTTTAGTATTTCAATGATGACATGGGATATTCAAATATAGCTACACCATGTATATACTTATTCCATATCATGATTACGTCTTTTCAAGGCATCACAATTCTGTCAATATAATTTCTTTGTAATGTTTATTTAGTTCAATTATATGTATTGACTTTACATGACTTTTAATTTATTTTGAGTGATGATGATAATTGATATGATGGTGATAATTTATTTTGAGTGATAAACATATCCGAAGGCTGGAAGAGGTTCTCTACAATGACGGTTGGGCACAAGTAGGCAACACTGCGAATTTCCCCAACCGTGCACCCGTGACTGCACATAAGACACAGACACCACATCCAGTCGCAATTCAAAACAGATTTAGTGTTTTAGATTATGAAACAGATTTTCCTCGCCTTCCTGATCCTCACAACCCTTCCCTTCCATCGACAAATACATGCACAAACCAACGCAAACAGGCTAGGAAGCGTGTCAAAACCAAAACACGTAAAGCTTCGCATCCTAGAAAACATCACTTGAAAACAAAACCATTCCTACTGAGCCTAAAAAACAGGTACTTATTTTAGCTGACAGCCATGGTCGCCATCTTTCCTCCATTCTCAGTAGGAAGTTACCCCCCAACTACTCAGTCTCGTCTATTTTTAAACCTAACGGGAGGTTTGCAGACGTGACTGCAGAGTTGGACACTCACACGAAGACAATGACCAATCAGGACACAGTCTTTATCATCGGAGGGCAGAATGACATTAATTTGGGCGGTAACCTTACACCTGAGCAACATGTAAACAAATTACAATGTGCCACCCAAAATACTAACATTGTAGTCTCGACTCTGCCCTTCTGGTACAACAGGCCAACACTCTGCAGCGAGATTAAGCACGCAAACCAACAACTAAAACTGCAACTGAGAGAAACAGATGTAACACTTTTTGAAATGAATTTCCTCTCAGTAAAACACTTCACCCGGCACGGTCTCCACATGAACCTTGCTGGAAAACATGCAGTCGGTGAAAAGCTTGCACAATACATCATCAACTCCAGTCCTACGCAGCCTCCTGCCAAAAATCCATCCCTTTCACCTTCCTTACGTTCCCCACCCCCCACCCTTATTCTGAACCCCTCTTACCCATTCCTGTGAACCTACTCCCGTTTCTTCCATTCTCACTACCAATGACGCCTCTATTTCCTCACAACCTGTGACTGCTGGGACACATTACAACCTTCGACCACGCACTCGAGGTAAAAAATGGAGTAAATATATAGCAACTACAGTCAGATGCAGCAGAAAAAACATTCGTGTAGGTACTTGCAAAAAATAAAGATATTGCACCATAATGTTCAATCCCTTTCAAATAAAACTGAGTTTATCGAGGGCAGCTTCTACAGAGCGATTTAATCAAATGGAGTTCTTTGCTTTACAGAACATTGGTTATCTCCTAATGAACTTAGCATTTTCCAAATTCCAAACTTTTACCTCGCAGGCTATTATTGTAGAAAAAGAGAATCTCATAAAAGTCCTGCATATGGATGGTTCTTGTATTTACGTTAAAAATAATATTGATTCTATCTCCTTGACGGAATTCAATGAGTATTCCGTTGAAAATGTTTTGAAATTTCTGTTGTACATCTTCCTGTGCTAAAAATGATATTGCTTTGCATCTACAGGCCTCCAACAAAGAGAGCTGCAGATTACATTTTGTTCTTAGAAAAACTAGAGATAACACTTATCAAAGTCATCAATCGCTCTTTGAATCCATTGTTGTATGTGGAGATTTTTAACATTGATTTTCTGGTCGAATCTTGCGAGAAAGAGCAGTTTCTTAACTTAATTAATTCCTTCAATTTAGATATTACAATAAAAGTACCTACACGGATCACAGTAAATTCAAAGAAGGCAATCGATCAAATTATAATTAACAAAACCGCTACTCGACATGAAATTGAAACAAAAGATTTAGGATACAGTGACCACGATGCACAAATTCTTACCATTATACGAAATGCGAACAATGACACAATAAATAATACACGTATGAGTAGAGTGTTTTCTAAAAGAAAATAAAATTATTCATTGATTACTTGCTGCAGGAGTCATGGGACGCAGTTTATAATACTATTGATTCAAACGATAAATATTATTCATTTTTTTTCAACGCTTTCATTTCATTTTAACACTTGCTTTGCCTCTTCAGGAAAGAAAATAAATATTTCACGCAAAAACAATTCTTGGATAACACAAGGGATTAGAACATCATGTAAAAACAAACGAATTCTTTCTTTCATTTCTAAGCATCATAACGTATCTCAAGATTTCCTCCTGTACTTTAAAAAATACAAATCATTGTTAAGAAAAGTCATAAGGCAGGCTAAAATCATGAAACACGATCAGGATATTTTGAACTCAAATAACAAAACAAAGTCAATGTGGGATATAGTAAAAATGCGACCAAACCAACTAGAAATCTTGTAGAGAATGTTGTTTTAAAAGATAACGATAGAGATGTGAACGATCCGGCAACAGTGGCTAGTCTCTTTAACCAATACTTTTCGAGAATTGCTGTCGATCTCACTAAGGGTTTTCAGCCACAAAATTCAACATCTGACGTTTCCCTAAAAGTCTTAGACACTATGTCGTTTCCGAAACCTCTTCCTATGAAATTCTCAAAATAATCGGTAAAAAAAAAATAAATATTCGGCCGGTTTAGATGAATTTCCGGATTGTTTGTTAAAGACGTGCGCGCCAGCCATTATACACCCGTTAACTCACATATTTAATGCATCCTTATGCACCGGAATTTTTCCAGATATTTTTAAAACAGCTAAGATTAAGCCGCTCTTCAAAAAAGGCAACAAAAATGAAGTTCAAAATTATCGGCCAATTTCTCTTTTGTCAGTTTTTTCAAAAATATTAGAGAGACTTTTTTACGTGCGAATGGAAACCTTTCTCAATAAACACGTCGCGTTTTCAAATTGCCAACATGGATTCCGGAAATCAAAATCTACGGAAACAGCCATTTTTTTCTTTTCTTAAGGATGTTGCCTCATCATTGGATCAAAACGAAGCAACTATTGGAATATTTTTAGATCTTTCAAAAGCTTTTGACGTCATTGATCATAACATTTTACTTTCAAAATTAGCTTCGTATGGAATCCGTGGTATTGCTCTAGATTGGCTATGTTCGTACCTTAAACAACGATCTCAGAGAGTAGAAATACCTTACTGGAATGATGGAACTTTATGTACACACCTTTCCGGTTCTTTGCCAATTGTACGAGGAGTCCCGCAAGGATCGATTTTAGGCCCTATTCTCTTCCTATTATACGTAAATGACATGCCCTTAGCGATTCGAAACGGAAGAACAGTTCTCTTTGCGGATGATACAAATATTCTTTGCAACAAAGAAACCGTAAATAGTACAATATCAGACGTTTCAAATTGGTTCCGTAATAACAAATTAAAAGTAAATGAAAATAAAACAGTTTCAATGCAGTTTTCCATATCAAATAAAAAATTCTGTACTCCATTGAAAATGAACGGTGTGCCATTGACTGATGTTAATGTAACAAAATTTTTAGGTCTATCAATTCAGTCAAACCTCAAATGGAATGCCCACTTAAATGAATTGAACACAAAATTAAGCTCATTATGCTACGCGTTCAGAATTCTTTCAAATTCCGTCAGCCTTCATACAGCTCGTTGTGTATATTTTGCCAATGTTCACTCCCGCCTGAGATATGGCATAATATTTTGGGAAAACACATCTTATAGTTCACAGACTTTCAGATTACAAAAAAGAATTGTACGAATAACAAGCAAATCCAACCCACGTGATTCTTGTAAGTCACTCTTTATTAATCTAGGAATTTTACCATTACCTTGTCTCCTGATTTACGAATCAGTAGTTTTTGTCAAAAATGACTTACTTAAGGACGGGAATATATTTTCAGCAAACGCCGATGTCTATAAGTATAACACACGACGTAGTAATCATATTCACCAGGTGACAGTATCAACAGCTCACTACAAAAAATTCACATACAATTCATGTACATTACTCTACAACACTTTGCCAGAAGACATTAAACGATTAAATTCAATAGAAAAGTTTAAGTCCCAAGTAAAATCTTTTCTACTGCATAACTGTTTCTATACAATTCGAGAATATACCGAGCATCAAAAAGGAAAGTAGAATTAATTTTAACAATGATAGTTAATGTAATTATTTATCATTTGGACTGTATAATTCTAAAGAACCTGTAACAAGTATTGTACCACAATTTCTGGGTTGATGGCCCCCATCTCGATCAGGTTTTTCGTCCAGTTTCCCTGATCCTTGAGCAAATGCTGAGATGGTCCCTTGTTTTGCTTCTGGACATAAATGTAACTTCATTATTTGTGCACGTCTTCTGAATTTCAGTGGGAAATATAGTTATTCAAATTATCGTTTTTCATATTATCGCGGCAAAAAGTATTATTCTTTCATGAAGAACATGAGGGTTCAGGGCAGAAATTTATAGCTAATTTACCTTTGAAAATATATTTTATTATATAGGAGCGAATATTTTGTCAACAAAACTCGAAAAAAAACTCTCTTTTCTGTATTCAAAATTCGACTAGAATATGGTTTAGGATAGAGACCACAGAATTATGAAAACGTGCACAAAATTCACTTCTCCCCATAGCTCGTCATACGCAGTTTTTAACTGTTTTTGACGTAAATAAATAAAAAAAAATAAAATGACAGCACCTGAAAGATCATTTTTCAGGAACGCAGGACGGGTGACTTGCAACTTATTAATTATCAATTCATCGCCAGTGGTCCTCCAAAGTAAGTTAAGCAATCAGATGATAGAGCAATGTGTATTGGCTCACGCCGTGAATTAATCATAGTTCACTAATCACAACACACGCTCTGCTCTTTCATTATATAACACGGGTATTATTACTACGTTGTGCTTTATTTCATGTCTGTGATGAAAGAAAATATGCGCACTCTGCGGATAAATTTTGACAAGAGCACTTATTAGTAAAAAAGAGTCCAGGGAACACTTGCAGTGCAAGCTGAATGAAGAGAAGTTTGTTGGAATGCCGTATCTTACTTTCCTGCTCTGTAAAGATATTTATTATAATTAATTACCTTTAAAGATAAAAAACACTACTTGTTTACAAGAATGCTCTTTTAACTCACATATGAGTTTTCATTATTTCTTGCCTTGTAAATGCCACTATTTCCAAACTCGTACTCGCGTGACAAATAAATTTACAAAATTCGTTTCATATCGTTGCAGAGCCACCTACGTACGCGTGAGTTCGCCCACACACTCACGGTGATGGCGGCGGGGGAGAGAGGGAGGGTACCTGGAAATGAGCCACCTGAAACCGCTCGCTACTGCAGCACACAATTAGAGCATTGGACCCCTGGCGAAATCCATCAGCTACTTGCACCCCAGTCATTAGTTAGGTGCGGAGTTAGTTGATCTAAACGCGATTCAGTAATGACATACAGATTGGCAGCAATATCCCGATTAAATGACTTGAAAATTTAGAAACAAGCGCGAAAAAATTTTAAACAAAATATTCGTATTGTAAAATATATGTATGTTTTCGCAACTTCAAGGTTTTCATGTGAAGTGAACACAAAATAATTTATAATATCGGTCGATGTTAACATCAAAATATAACTTAAAAAATTCCCCAGTTATGCTGAGATTAATATTCTTTATCTCTGTTGTGTTCATTATTTTAATTTGGATTGATTTTTTCGTCAGAAAGCATAAAAAATGTATGTGCCGCATGGAGGAGAAGCACGCGAGCGTTTACTTTCTTACTAATCCTTGCCAAAAACGCTCGTTTTAACTTGTATTCATATCTCAACTTGTATACTGGTTGGGGAATATGTCCCACAATTTAAGAGAAGGTGCACAGAACACCTATATAATACGTCATAGTACGTCACACAGTATTTATCTGTTTGTGATATTAAATACATAAATAAATGAAAAGCATGATTTGAGCAAGTCTTCTTGAGCTTCTTCCCCACCCTTTCACTGTATATAGTTGATTGATGAATAAAAGTATTAAGAAATTATGGTTCGCAACATCTGAAAACTAGAAATGTTTGTTTTCAACACCGTTAATTTTTCGGAACCATGAGTATCAAATGTTGATAAAATTCTTGATTCAGAGATCATTTTACTACTGCTAAAACAGCACGTATTTTCTGGCCACAGTAACGGTCATAATAACGCAATTTCCGTCCATATTGGCATATCTCATCTAAGACTTGTAGAACTCATTACCAATCATAGTAGTACATTATGGGCGAAAACTTATGGGCTAATATATCAACACAAATCCTACAGTCGAGAATTCCGTTGCATTCACCTAGAAACATGCACGACAATGAAAAATTATTCTGAGAAAATGAAACTGCGAATTCTTGACGCTCCCATTGTTTTACTGCAACTTGATAACTCCTGAAAGATTCTAACAAAAAAATGCGGCAAATTCGAATCTGTAAATTAGAAAATTTACAAAATTACGCGGAAATACTCAAACTTTAAAAACATTTTAAAAGCCCTTTTTTTAAAGAACTGATTTTTTACAAGAAATTTCGTTTAACAAAAAAATATTCGCCAGAGCCTTGCTTAGAAATTGAAGCTGCAAAGCACTCTGCGCGAAAGTTCTCATTGATTGATTGATTGATTCGTGTTTCCGGGCGCGTCAACTGCTCAGGTCATTAGTCCCGTAAGTGTAGTGCGTGTTTTCCCCGGGAGGTGGCGATGATCTTTTCCCCGCTGGATGGCGAGATCTGGCGCCGACCTACCGTCGACTAGCGGGGTTTTCCCCCCCCAACCAAGTATCTCCCACCAGCGGGGCACCGCCCCAGCCGGGACAAGTTGTAAGCTCCCGACTGGTCTCCCGGTATGTGTGGTAGTGTAGTGCATGTTAGTGTAAGTGTGTGTGTAAGAGGGAGAGGATAGGACAAGGATGAGGAAGGAAAGATCGCGCTGCGGTCCGTGGCCCGTTTGGTAGGGTACTGCTCCGGCATTCGCCTGGTTTTGATCGGAGAATCCACGGAAAACTACCGATCAGAGCAGCCGGCCGCTAGAATTCTCCTCCAGACAGCGACTGAATTCGACCTAGCTGATAAGCTAGTGTCGAAAATCCTGCCGCCGTCGGGACTCGAACCTAGGACCTCCCGGTCAGAGGGACTGCAGTGACATCAGGTTGATGCACAAGTTCTCATTGCAAAACTGAAATAATAAACATGAAAAATCGTTCCTCAATTGTTCTAATTTTCACTAAAATCTCTCAACTTCAAAGAAAGGAAAGCACGATGACAAACGAAGGTGAGCCCATTCAACTGTATTTACAAATCAGGGAAAGTGTATGGTTTTTAACGTTTTATTTTACATTTCCACGAAATATCGGAGCACTCGTTGTGAATAAGTGCTATGAAGAACTAAATCCGATTATGGAACGTGATATACAAAAAGTAATGTTATTTAAAGTAATGTATAAATGGATTTCGAATGTTAAAGCATTTGTTTTGATTGAAGTAGGACGATAGTAGGCACTCAATGAGTGTGAAACGCAATAATAGGGCAGCGTAAACACATGTATTTTATATGGCATCCAGAATCACTTTTTATGATTGAATTGAATTTAGAATTCTACATTGATAGCCACAAGTTGGTATTCTGTTTCTTGTTTCATTTTTCATCGGGTCTTTCCGAATTCCACAAAATGAAAGTCCGGCTAAGCTAACATTTTCTGTTCTCGTATACAGGATTGGACAGTATTTAAATACACGTATTTTAAATATATTTTATATTAGAAAAACTATATTTTTGAGTTTTTTAGACATGTGTTTTAGAGTTGTATTTATATAAAGTGAGTGTATTTAAAAAATAAATACTTAAAATACTTTAAATCTAGATAAAGAAGATAACAGTACTTTATTTTTGTTTGATTTCGTTAGTGAATGCATGAAATTACCGATGATAGCAGCCGGTCGCTAGAATTCTTCGCCAAACAGGGACTGAATTTGACCTAGCTATGGACCTCAACACACGGACAATACATACACTTTCGTATTCATTTTTAATTCCCAAGTGGTCACGCGCAGACCTCGCTAAACTGGATAGGCTAACTAGGGGGCTACTAATTAAATTCCATTTCTTTCATACAAACTTCTCTGTTAAGAGACTGTACCTCTCCGAAGAGGAGGAGAAAGGGGACCGGTAAACACTGAAAGACTCGCAAAACCCAATATTTCAAAATCAGAGTATGTACTCGTTTGTGAAGAAGTTTTAATAGAAATGGCAATGAAAGGGAATAACTGGTACACTCCACTGGACGTTTGTTCCTTCAACACGAAAATCACCACAACTGCAACAGGAATAACGATGGCAACACCAAAGAAGTTAATCGAAAAAGATCTGGAGGATTGCAACAAAAGGTAGTATATGGTATATTTTCTGTAGCTCGAGCATGAACCTCATTCTGAAATAGTAGCCTCTCTGCAATGGCTATCAGATGACTATCTCTACACAGAAACTGAGATTCATATTGGTAATCCGAGCCAGAGATGAGTGCCCAAAACTCATACTGAATCTTTCGAAGGAACCAAATGACCTGCTTCCAACTCCAATATTTCAAAAGATAAATCCAAAGGGTCAACCTTCTAAGGCCGTTGCATTTTAAAAATCTGCAACATCGATACAAAACAAGGTCACCAGAGAGTACTCCCGGAAGAAAAACTATGTCATCTCATCTACACACAGTTTGTGCAGGAGCAGATAATAATTATACGCCCCTCTTCCTCAACCAACCAAATATTGAACTCCCTACTTAGACCAAGAGGTGGAGTAGTGGAACCCAATTGAGACAGTCCACCTCAATTGGACCCAACTGAGAATTATTATCTTAGTTAATGCATAATAATTGAATATATTTTAAAAATGGTTAACTAGTAAAATAGCTAAACATTGCTTTTTCATATTTTTGAGCTAAAAAAGTTTCTTTTGAAAGTGTATTGAGGCAGCTGCCTATTTGGACTAGGTCACGCATGTCAAGGTCGTGGGCAAGGTAACAAGCTTACTAGACTTTGCGGGAACTGCGTCCAGAGAAATTGGAGCGAATTTAAAAGTAAGGGTTGGACAAATTACTCCGTAGTGGCGGTACGTCACTGGATACCTGACCCATGACAGTTTTTGGGAGAAGATACTTGACTGTTATTGTCACAAATTTAGCTATATTAATTCTCATTTTCTCTTTAAGGTAAAGAAATTATCCATTAAAATGAAATGATACATCAGTTTGATTTCAAATTCTCAATTGAGAAGAAAATTAAAAATATTTAATCGAAATAATTTTGATTTTTTCTCCTCCTGTTTCCTCAAGTTTACTCAAGAGTGATATAAAAGCATGAACTTTCTACGTTCAGTTTAAGAGATTTAAGAGACAGATGTTCTTGTCTGTTAAAAGAGCTGTCCATCCGTAAGCGAGAATTGTTAACTTATAGAGACTTTAAATAAATAAAGACGTTGTCCGGTATCAAATACAGTATATTTAAGCTTAAGATTTTAGCAATAGCATAGCTATCACCATCAGAGCTATCTTGGAACGCCTGGAAGTTCTGCAGGAAATATAGCAATATAATTAAAAGAATGTCTTGTACCATTCTTCTTTATACTTGATTCCTTGTGTATTTTATTTAAGGTATTGTTCAGGAGACAAGTGTTAAATTAGTTACATTTTTATAATAGATTGAAGAATTAGAAGATAAATAAATGTGTTTCTCATCTATGAATATTAATATAAGAAAATGAAACTTAATTGAAAAACAAGTTTCCAGGATAAGGTTCTTCCTTGTCGTCCATTATCAGTAGCAGTAATAAGTGATCTACAGCAGCAAAAACGCTATTGAACAAAATAACACAACGATTTTCCAAAAGTAGCCCATATACATTACATACAGACATTACCCATATACATTACTTACAAAATGTAATTTATACGCATATAAAATACTTCGGAAACCAAGAATATTAAAAACGTTTCCTGCTTCATAACGCATCAAGAGACTATCGCGCTCACGCGTATACCGGGTAGAAATTTAATTATCTTCGATTTTTTACATGGAACTGTATATTGTCCTCATTAGCAATGGATAGATCTTAGAAACAGGACTACAGTGATGTATTACTTGTTAATTCTTGGCAGAAGTTTGCCTATAAAACAGTACTATCTGACGTGATTTTAAATTAAACCGACAAAATTTCTTTTTCGTAGCCCTTGCAATTGTCCCCTTTGGGAAAGGTGGCCTTTGCTTTGCGCGTCACCGCCCTTAACAGCCTTGGCGGCCGCGAAGGCTTCCTTCGCCAAAGGCGACAGTTGCAAGGGCTGCTACAGGAAATACTGTCTGTCAAATTAAAAATCGCATGTCAAACAGTCTATTTTTTTACACCCAATGTCTATCAAAATCGAACATGTGATGCGTCATTAGATTCCTCTTTTTATGATCTGTCCATAGCTGATGGTGAAAATATATTATAATTCCATTTAAAAATTTACATGAGAGCGTAGGCTTCCGCGGCCGGAGTCAATATTAAGTTGGCTGTCCGGGTGACGCCGCGTCCATGGCAAAGGTGCCGACGTTTCGGTCGCCATTCTGCGACCTTCCTCAGGGCGTAAATTACGCCCTGAGGAAGGTCCGCCCTGAAGGATTACGCCCTGAGGAAGGTCGCAGAATGGCGACCGAAACGTCGGCACCTTTGCCATGGACGCGGCGTCACCCGGACAGCCAACTTAATATAAAAATTTACAGTCGATTTAATTTCCCGAAACAAAAAAAAAATCAAACAATATCTCAACAGCTTATTACTTGCTCCATAATTCGCGCGAAAACTTCATTTCGATATAGTGAAACATTTAGAAGTTACGAGGGTGGCCCATAGTCGGTAGGCCACCTGCATATAACGGCAGATGACCTCTTCCTTCGAGTCTTGCTGTCTGT
>JAHLJT010008446.1:264027839-264050351 GCA_031308135.1 Acheta domesticus
TGGTTTAGTAATTTCGATATGAAATATGTTTACTTTATAACAAATATATTCTTGTATTGAAAAACGTTTTTACTTCAAAGAAATTATATATTCTTGTATAAAATCTTGTTTTCTTGAACTTGATCGACAAACATCTGACTTTTATCTTTTAATTTTAACTCAGCGTAACTTTAAAGATTCTAATGTTAGTTACAGTAATTTTTAATAGTGAAAATAGCTACATCGATTTTTTCTCATCTCGTATAATTCGCTGAATGCGATATTGCTTTAATCTAAAAGACACAAAGGATGACAAATTGAGAAGGCTGAATGACTGATGGAACCTGTAGGATAATTAATGATGCGGGCGCTAATTAGGTTCCCATTTGGAAAGTTTGATGGAATTCCTGGGTACATTACTTACAGTCATCAAGTGGTCACGAGAAGGCATTGTTTTTCCAAATTAGTAGTAGATTTTTTGTTAACATTCTATCAATTTTTTAACTCTCTTAACACGTTTCGTCATGAGACTTAAGTATTAGAAAGCAATTTTCGATACATTTTTGCTACTTTTTTAATTCATTTTTAAATGAATCTCAACTTTTAAAAATAAATATTTTTAAATTAAAATCTAAAATACGACGGAACGTTTTAATAAGCAAAAATTGTTCTTCAGTTTATAGTTTTCTCATTATTGTACGTTCATTACATACGTATTCCTTTGAAATAAATTTTTACAAAGTTAAAATCAAGGGTATTGTCGCGGCAAAAAGTATTATTCTTTCATTAAGAACATGATGAGGGTTAAGGGCACAAATTTATAGCTAATTTACCTTTGAAAATATATTATATTATATAGGAGCGAATATTTTGTCAACGAAACCTGAAAAAAACGCTCTTTTTCTGTATTCAAATTCGACTAGAATATGGTTTAGGATAGAGATCACAGAATTATGAAAACGTGCACAAATTTCACTTCTCATAGCTCGTCACACACAGTTGTAAACTGTTTTTGACATAAATAAAATAAAAAACAAAAAGGGATTATGCAATAGTTGTAAGATTGAATAATAAGATGATATATTATGAAGATTGTAAACATGGTCTTTTGTAGTACTTGCTTAAGTTTTAAATTGAGACATTACACTATAGCTCTTGAAATGATCAACTAGTGATTAACTATTACTCTTTTCTGAAGACCGAAATTTGGTCATACACTTTCGCAGAGAGTGAACTTTAGACTCTCGATATAGGATATTTATGCGTGCTATGGTGCAAATATTTTTTCTCTGACTACCTCAATTCATTTATAAATCAGAATCTGACTTTTTGTCAGATGCTCAGAAAAAATACATTTTACGAGAAATATACCATCAAATTTTAAACCAGATTGATATTGTGGTTGAAAAATTTAACAAACGTCTTTTTTTTTCGATATTTTGCTCATTCATAGGAAACTGCCCAGCGCAGTGTTGTTATGGTCGACGCCACGAGCGGGAGTCCGTGGCACAAGTGCCACGACGAAATCGCCTCTCCACGTAATTCATAACCCCGCCCGCAAAAGACAACGCCATCACTATTGTAAAACGGCGGGGTTACTAATAGTTCCTCTCCCGACGCTAGTGGCACAGAGAAGCTCGTGGCATGGCACGTGCCGCAAGGCGTGCCACTGACACCAGTAGGGAGACCTTGATACCACTGGCCTAGCGCGAGAGAGCGTAGACTTCCGCGGGTGGGGAGTCACTGACTTCTTGGCAGTCCTGGAGACGCTGCCTCTTAGGCGCAGGTGCTGACGTTTCTGCCGCCATTCTGTGACCTTCCTCAAAGAGAAATTCGAACGAATGCTGGCATTTCACCCCAAGGAAGGTCGCAGAATGGCGGCCGAAAAATTGACACCTGTCAGGGTTGGGCAGTATTAAAATATACCTATATCAAATACATATTTTAAAGACTTTTTATTTGAAAAACTGTAATTTTGAATATTTTGGACGTGTTTTTGCAGTTGTATTTAATACATAAAATGAGTGTATTTAAAAAATATGTGCATAAAATACTTTAAATACACGAAGAAGATAACGAAAACAGTTTCTGTTTTGTTGATTTTCGCTAGTGAATCCAACTCATTGAAACCAAAATTAAGCTCCTTTCAAGTTGAAAAGAGCTTTAATTTTGAAACAGTTGAAAGGTTCAACTGTTGAATTTGAATTCCCCATTTTTAAATGATAAATCTAAATCATTAAAAATTCGGACAATAATCCAACAAAAAATTAGTTTATTCATTATAACACTAATTTATGTTTATCCGCGCCAGTTGAACGACTGTTTTCCTTTGCGGGTTTAATACATTTGCCAACTAGGGATTTATTTCCTAATGATTTGTGGGAAAAATGAGTCGTTTTGAAAGGAAATTCCGTTTATCTGAGGTTAAACATATTTTTATATCACTTATATTTGAAAGTGTTATACATACATGTGTATTACAGTCAATTACTGTTCAGTAATTGCGTATCTGTCAATCCTAATATATTGTAATTGACAATTGCAATATATTGTTGCAATGAAAAAGATATAATACAAAATATTGTATTTTACTGTATTTTGAGCATCAGAGGTATTTAAAATACGTATGTATTTGGCAAATCTAAAGCTAATGTAATTCGAGTATTATTTACTTATTTATAAAGTATTTCGGCGAAGTATTTAAGCACTAAATTTAAAGTATTTTACCCAACCCTGGCACCTGTACAGGGACATGGCGTCTCCCAGACAGCCAAGTGATAACTGCCTAACGCGATTAACGTACTTTCATTGATTTATCAAAGGTCATTTGATAACAAGTTTATCGTTATCATTTTACCGCTGCCGGGAGAAGACACGTGGGAAATCTTTCACTGAGAGGAAGCTGCTAGTACCAGATTTTTCTGTACATGATACCGGTCGTGTAATGTGATCGACTTGTGTTCTGGAGAGTAGTTCTAACAACGAAGGTAATCGTTTTGTTGTATTTCAATGCGCCTTAGTTTTCCTTCAAGTTATACGAATATAACGAACTTTGTAAATTAAAGCTATCAGTGTTTCTTATTACTTTCTTGTGGCATGCTAAATCATTTTGTTTTTTCTTTTGGTGATTATATCTACGTTCGGCGGAAGGCAGATCTGATGAGACACATTCCTAGGGGTAAGTCTCGATTTCGAAATTTGGGGTGTATTCATAGATTTTCCTCAATTCACTAGTACGTGAACTCGAGCGTAAAAAATATTTCAGAGGCATAGTTGAAGGCGAATTAGTTCCAAGACACAATACAACGCGTTTTGAAGTATATCATGTCACAGAATTTATCATTTCATGATTATATAAAAATATTTTCTCTTCTATTATAATAAACTTAATATTATTTGATTCTGCATATCTTTGTTGTGCTTTTGGAAAAATTATAAAATAGGTTAAGAAGTCGCTTCAAATTAAATTGAAATGTATTGTGGAGTCAATACATGTTGATTTGTTTCTGCACATTCTGGAATTTTATACTCACGTTTCACTATCTTACTAGATGCCAATTAACATTCTACTGCACCTTAATTATCCCTCGTACCAACTTGTAAACTTCGAAGTTTAATTAAAATTTATCAATGACTTTTTACGCCAATGTAGAAACCAAATCATAATAATTAATCAAATCGTAATAACCAACTTGAACTAATAACCCACTTACCGACCGTAACTCAGTTTATCCACTCGTTTCCAGATACAAAAGGATCCTAGAAAAACCGTTTGGTTTTAATTAGATGAGAGAGTTTTAATGCTGATTTGACAATACAAATGTCTAAGATCAGGAGAAAAGAAACAGAAAACATGCGCGTAATCAAGTGGGGGCAGGGAGGCAAATGCTCTTCCCTTATTTCCCAATGTATGTCCTCGTTTAGAAAATGTGACATAAGGAATACTTTAAACATTTAAAGAAATTAAGTATTTTTAAAATATATTCCAAGACATTTTTCTTGACCTACTGTGCACCCCTTACAGTGTGGAGCGGTCATTCACCACCTTGCGAAGGGTAAAAACCTGATTAAGACCAACAATGACTGGAGAGCCATTCAGAGGCAGTGACAGTTCCAAGGAGGGGAGGACGCGCCCCAGCCATCATTTTTTGTTCTGTTATTCAGTGTATTCAATATTTACCATGTTCGGATCTCAAAACGTTCGAAGCAGTATTCCCATTATGAATATACTTGAACATTTTTGCTTCAAGCAATCAATCTTTTAAAAAATTGAAAAATAGTTGTGAGGGCTCCGAATTAATTTGCTCCCTGGGATAATTAATGATGAGGTCGTTAATTAGGTTCCCATTTGGAAAGTTTGACTGAGAGGTTCTAACGTTTGTGTGAACGTCTAACCAATGTAAGTGGGAAAGGGGTATAAACAACTGGCAAAAGAATTTTCCCACGCTGAAATGAGAACATGAGTGAGAAAACCCTAATTTCCTCAAAAGAACCCTAAATGGTCTTCATGTCTTCGGGATTCACAGGAACACAAGTTTGGAAGTCTTCTAGATCAATTCAAAAGAAAATAAAGAGGTAAGGAGCATATTTACAAATGTTAATATCGTGGTAAAATTTTTATAAATTATTTTTATTCAGGACGTAACTTTCTTTCAAGATACTATTTGTACCTCTTCGTTAAAGACAAAACAAAATTACAGTGCTTCATGTGAGGAAAAAAACTTTTACCAGAGTATTAAAAACAGTGTTCTGTGCTTTGTTTTTAAAATAAAATGTGTAAATGCGTTATTATGCATTAAAATTTTAAAATACACGTTCAATTAATAATAAAAATCATTGCATTCCTTACTTCTTCATCCCGGCCCCAAATTAGTGTTCTATTCAGACCAGGTCTCTGAGGCCCACTAAGTGAGAAGTGGCAAAATCTGAGCTCCGTGCATCGAAGAGTTGTACTCCCCATGAGGCCCCACAGTCTTCAGCCAATTCGTGCATTAAAGTCGCCCATCATAAAATTTATTTCCAGTCACTAATTTCACTTAATAACGTTGTCAATTCCTGCATAAAATCATCTTTAAGGTTCACATGAGCATCATCAGGTGGAGCGTACACTGTGAGCCTCGAAATGTGTACAAATGTGAGCCTTTAAACGTTGCGAATGTACAAACTCAAATAATGGTGTAACAAATGTAATAGTTTCTTTAAAAACGTGTTCGTCGAAATTATGGCCAAGAAACTTCCTTAACAAGTTTTTAATTAATTAATTGCATTGTTGAAAGATTTAAAAATGATTTTGTATTACGTGAGCTGAAACATTGATATTTATTCTGAATGGAAGATATTTAATGTAATGTAAATATTATTTCTTATAGACACAACTCCGAGTCAAATGTCTCATAGATTCTTATGAAACAAAGGTATAAACACACAAAACAAACATAAAAACTTGGTTCTTGATTGGAAGATAGAGGATGTACTATGAGAAAATGATTTTAGAAAGTTCATTTCGAGAAGTGGCGTATGAAACGAAAGAAGATAATTATAACGGATAATTAGTATTGAGAAGTTTTAATGTACGAAGGAATACTTGCTGCCACTGATTAGAGGATTCATTTTTTTCATTTCGTTCTGGATCTAGACTCTCCAGGCTTGTGAGAGTCATCTGGGGAAAGGTCCGGACTAGAAAGATCGGAGTAGAGGGCCAAAAATTACAGTTTTTAAGCTCGCATATTTCTTTTTTTATGAGCACCAGTTGACTGGATTACTATGGTACCAAAGTAGTAACATGGGTTGAACCACCTGACCCACAGTTCATTAGCATATCAATCACTAATATCTGATTTGCAGTTAATGAAAGAAAAGTGTGACGCGATTATGATTCATGATAGTTATTATAAACGACAGATACACATATTACATTGTATACATAACTAAAAATATATAGGCTTAAATAGCGAACATTTTTTGTAGCTCTTACATGCTTCTACCGGCACGACCCGCCACTGGAAACAGTTAATTGTTTATCAAGGTACAAGAAAAGAATTCTAAAATCATACCCAAAGTTGTTTTAGAAATATTTATTATTGGCAGTAACGTACACATTGAAGTTATTTCTTTTTGTATAGCCTTCAATAGGCTTAGGTCTTCTATTTGACTCATGTACATTCATCACCATACTTACTAGATAAACAGTTTATCAAAGTTGATCTTCAGCAATTCAAAAGAAATGTATTTTCAATTGAAATACATTACCCTCCTCAATTTCTAGTACCTAATTCGAAGAAACGATCGGAAATGCCTAGGCCTCTTAGCAATGTTTCCATTCTTTAAAGGTTTTACTTTCACTAGGGTCTGGCTGAAAAATGTAGATTTCTAGTTCGTATGAATCATTGAAATCAGTTGATCTTAGTTCCCCAACACATTTTGAACAAATAACCAAATTGCGGCAAATCTGAATAATGTTTGAGAAATTTCCGGTTGATGTATCGACTTGCCTGGCGGATTCACTGATGTATTGGACAAATTTTGCATTGAATTAAACAGAAGTAATATCTACACGTTACGTTTTCTTATAATAAGAATATTTATAAACCACAATTAATTCGAATTAACGAGTTTTTTAATGTGCTGTAGAAGTCACTTATAGTTGTCATCGTAAGTCAATGCGAGTAAGGACGGTGGTGTCCCTGAGCGAAGAAGTTTTCCCACTACCAATACGATACGATTTCTGATGGGAGTATACTATGGATAAAAACACGTTTCATTATATTTATATATTTCTTCAGTATTTTTGTTGTTCTCTGTTGTTTTTCAAGTGTACACTCATGTTTATGTGGCCTAGAAAGTGATAAAAGTATTAGGAATAACGCAGTGTGCGTTTGCAACTTTGGCGACCCTGGGCATATACGCCGCTGACGACCCTG
The DNA here is from genome assembly GCA_031308135.1 of Acheta domesticus. NCBI lineage: Eukaryota > Metazoa > Arthropoda > Insecta > Orthoptera > Gryllidae > Acheta > Acheta domesticus. The sequence goes on from JAHLJT010008446.1 coordinate 264,034,739, forward strand.
ACGACAGCGGCGCGAGGCAGGCGTGAACGAGCGGCGTGAGGACGCCAGCGATCGGTGTTGTGTTTGTGGGATACCGGTAAATGGTTTTTTAAGGCCTTCTAGGCCCTGGGGACAGGCGCAACCATGTCTGTGATTGGAAAGGTATTGTTTGCAAATGTATATTTTCTCCTTAGAGTGGGAAATCCCCGAGATTAGACAGTTTGGTGTTTTAAAAAACCAGTTTGGCACATACATGTTTGGTACATTTTTAGGAAACGCAGTTAATCCGCCTTTTCCGTTACAAATGTTTCTAATATTGTGATAAACGGATTAGGTGACAAATCCATATCGATAGTTCTCTTTGTGTGAAAACTACGTATTGAGCTGTAGTCCACTTCCGTGGGTTTCTGTCATTCTTCAATATGCTTTCGTTTTTCAGCCTGTTTTGTATTCTTACTGGAGAAGCTCTTGCTCGTGGAGAGTAAGGATAGGTAAGTATTTTGCCGTAACTTAATATTATTACCAAGAAACTTAAGATATTGAAGGGTATAATGTGTATGTGATGTGCAAAGCTTTGGTGGCATAAGGAATAAATCGTCCTTTTTCTTCTGAAGAAGGATATAGAAAGAAAATCGCTTCCTCCACAAATTGCATTCATTATTACAGTTTCTGTGTTTTCTGATGTTTATTTAACACTTTTAATTCAAAGTATTGACGGATTGGATTCTGTAATGTTGTAAGCCTGTTCTTTGAGAAGTGGCTACAGCATCAATTTAGTAATTGCAATGTAATGAAATCTGTTAATTTTTCATGCTAATCATCATTTTTTCATGTGTTTATTTCCATTCTGTCTTTGGTGCATTATTCCACAGAATTGCACTTTCATATATGTGTTTCTTTTGTTTATAATATATTATGTTTCCCATTACGTTAGTTATTCATCTTGTTTTAACCTTCACCCCCATCTAAATAGTACATTTACACATTCAATTGTATTGCTCAAGGGAGCTCTGTATTGATTATTTATGTTTGGCTTTGTTGTGTACTATTCTCTTTTAATTGTTAGTTCATATTTTTATAAAAGGATTGCTTTTAGCTCTGAACTTGAAAGAATTCCATATGATATCAAGCCTATAAGCTTGATTAAAGCTGGTGGGGAGCAGCACTGCAATGAATTCAGGGAAATTAATCCCATGGAACAAGTGCCAGCTTTGTACATAGATGGCCATACTCTTGTAGAATCTGTGAGTAAAATCCTTGAAAATATATTTTGTGTTTCTGCACTTTTGTACTGGCATTGAAAAGATTTATTTAAATTTTTCAGCTTAACATAATGCATTATCTTGAGGAGACCAGACCCTCAGCGGCCTCTTATGCCTCAAGATGTAATCAAGAGAGCTAAGGTAATAGATTTGCTTGTTTGGGGGAATCGTATTGATAGAATAGTATTGATTTTTGTGCTATTTGTGAATTTTCATTGCTTTTCAGTTGGTTAAATTCTGAATAAAATGTCTCTGATAATACATTAAAATGGGAAAACTCTATTTGACTTAGAATTATATTTTTGTGTTCACCATTCAAATACTTCAAAGATTATGAGTCATGTAGGAACTCCAGTATTTTTGATTCTCCACAAGTCTCTTTAGATGAGTGTGAACCATTTTTTATTATTTCTCTTATATTCAGGCATTTTATATCACATATTTTCTTTGTAACAGGATTATGGACCAGACGTGTAAAAGTCAAATCAGAATATAATGTGATATTCTCTTTTTCAATTATGAATGATTTATTGATTGATCATTTATGATCGTATTGGTTTGTAAACAATTATCGTTATCTCTTTGAAAAGTTGTAAAATCAAATTTTTTAGTGGCATTACAATTTTTTTTTGTCACTTCACTGATATTTATTAAGTGATAGATATTTTAATACAAAAATCCATTGTATAATCTGGGGATGGCGTTATATGCAAGATTATTTCATTCACTTTCTGTATATTTATTTTTTCATTTAAATTAGAATTTTGCTTATATACAATTGCTTGGAATAAAGTTTAAGATAATGGGGGGTACCACTGCCAAATCCTTGTTTCTTTTGAAATTCTAGTTTGTTGCATCAATCTTCACAATCATTATTTTGACAATTTAATCTTTCACAGAGGTACAATGTTTCTCCAAATCATTGAAGTTACAGCTTCCATAATTTGAAAGATTTTATTTATTTTTTTAAAAGCAAGCAAAGTGACAATGTTATCCCGCATGGATCAAACTTTGCCACCTCTATTTATTTCCAAGTCTTTGGCAATATTTTAATGCGTGAGAGTTGGATAGGAAACAGAAAAACATAAATAGGCATCAGAACATTATTAGTCTCTGTTTTTTGACGGTTTAAATACTCCAAACAGGGATAAATATTGCTTTGAGTACTTTGTGTAAAATAATTTTTATTAATTGTTTTACTATGTAATAAAATATGATAGGAAAAAAAGTGCTTTCGCCTTTTTATATTTAGTCTGGGAAGCGCAGCAACAACATCGTATTTTGGCATAACGCACTCCTCCATGTCATTTAAAATGGGCCTGCTAATTCCATGCAGTTCAGTAGCTTTTTCCTATTTAATTTTCCACTATTTACTTTTTCCATTCCTTAGTGCAATGGAAAACTTCATCATAGGTTTGTAAACCTGAGATATTTGATTTTATTTGTCTATGTGGCAAAGTTACAGTGTAAGTATGACAACAACAAAAAAGTAATTTTGTATCAAATGGAATTAAGCAATATTTACAATATTATTTGTAAGTCATATGTTTTAGAAATGAAACATAAACTCACAAATGTCAATTGTTTCGATGTAAGAATTTCCACTTAAGGGATATAAATGTAGGGGCAAGATTATTATGAAGTCATGGACACAGCATGCCTAGGATATGATGTATTTACTTATCTATATCATTTATTTCAACTCAATTAATCCAAAATTAACAAAGTTTCAATTACGAGATTTGGCTGCATCACAATACACCATACATATTACAAACATTTTAGGTTACAACTTAACCCAATGCAACAAATGATTGTATATAATGTTTTTAAGAGTGGTAGCTCATTATAGGAACTCACTCAGCAAATAAATTTTCAATACAGACTATGCTACTTAATTTTATTTGAAGTTGTGGTAATGTTTCACCCATGGCAATGTTACCTGTGTTCCCTTGTAGAGTTTGTTAGTTTTATGGTTTTCTAGTTCTTATTTTTTTTTTATGTAACCTCACTAGTAATAAGTTATATGATTTTCTGAGTGCAAGGAAAGATTGATAATGATTGATATCCTTATTGTTCTTCATTATTGATTTCTCCATAAGAGTTACCCACTTTTTACCTATGTTTCTCCATAAGTGTTTTTGAAAAGAAAAGATTTTGAATTTTTTTTCTAACCTATATATTTCTCACTTTACTACAGTAGTAATGAGAAAGTATTGTAATGCTGTTGCGGAAACCTGCGATTTTCGATGGAATAACTCTTCTAATGGAGGCCCTGGTGTCGAAAAAATAGTAAATCATGTTCCTATATGTAGTAAAGTACTTCCTCCAAAAAGCGAAGTCAGAATCCACGTTTTATTGATCTGGATACCGAAAAATGAACTGACCGCAACACGTCTTGCCCGTCGTCAACGCCGAAATTGATAAATCTCAGTTGATCTGGACGAACTCAGGGCCCTGCGAGTTTTGAAACGGATATTTTGATTTTTTAGACATTCTTTAAGTGAATCTTCAAACTTTTTCTAAATTTTCTCTGAAAACTCCAATTTTTTTTTATTAATTTTCTCTGACGTTTAAAAATGGCGCGGGTCTCAATTTTCTTTGAAATCTCTTAATTTTTTAAAATTGCAACAGTTCAATTCTTTCCGCGGCTTCCTACATCCATGATATTGAAGGTAGTGGTGGAATCTGTTCTTCAACGATAGTTCTTGGAATGAAGTCTGATATCATAACATCCATTTTTATAAGAGATAACTGGGGCCTAACGTGGTTTATTTAAAACAAAATCTTTTGTCGGAAATTTTATCTACTTTAATTTTGTATAGAACAATTTTCTGTAGGAATGATAGTTATGGAGATATATGCAAAAAACGTCGAAAAAGCACCTTCATACTGCCGCCTCGCCCATGGCTCATCCCCCAGACTTCAGGATTTTAAGTATATTACAACAATCATGCCAAGTATTAAAGCTCCGGGATTTTTTTCTTCGATCGACATTTGTTTGTGTCGAAATGACTGAGCTACACCAGGAATTTGCCGGTCGATTCAGATCGAGTTTTGAATGCGCTGATAAAGGGAATCTCAAACGAATGGCATTATATCAAGTGAAACGCGCGATGTGAAAGTGAATTAAATCACTGCCGTGATTTTGTTATATAATACGCTTATTGACGTGACCGTACGGACTTCCGGTTCGACGCCCAGCGAGTGCTAATGTGCGTTTTGCAAGAGATGGGAAATGAGAATATCACGTTGAAAGAGGTACGCATTCTACATCAAATCGTAGAAAAGGAATCATTTTACCAAAAACTTCCCAAAATTCAAAACTGGCCGCTATCTCCCATGTTACCGGAGAAACGGAGATGTACGATTTCGCAGTTCACAACTCGATCACACGAACATTAAACGATGCGAATTTCAAGGATATTTTGTGAAAGAATGGTTAAAGAATCAAAAGGCGACACAGGGAAAAATTTGGTGCCAGAAATAAATTGCTTAGGTGGGGTCTAGCTAAAGGACTAAGGCAACTTTAGAGGATTCTAAACAGTCAAAAGACACTGCAGAACAGAATGAGGGCCAGAAAGAAAGAAAGAATGTTTTTTGTGAAGACGAAGAAGAGGATAGTGGCAGAAACCATGATCATGAATATTTTAAGGAATGAGAAATAGTGATAACTCAGGCAATACATTTTAACATTCTCATCAACAAAGCAATTTTCTGATCAATTTGACAATTTCGTTTTGAGTTAAAAATTTAAAATACAGTAATCTCTCAACATTCGCTATTCGCGAGTTCCGAACATTCGCGATTAGAGAAATGCTACCGGTTTTAACATTCGCGACTGCGTCTTTTGGTCGTATTACATTTTCTTTGAAAGCGAGCACATTTCATTTCCTTTATCATTATCATCATCATCATCATCAACAACATCATTATCTGGGAAATGAACTCGGAGCTCGAAGTATAAGTTTCTTCAAAAATTTCACATATGAAATGTCAATTCACATTTATAGAATAACACAATTGTAAAATAATTCAATTCAGTTAGGTAAAATTGGAGGTAAGGGTTTTGCCTAAACAAACAAAAAGCCATTCAGGATCTGTGCAATTCTCATTATAACGAACTCATCGTAAAGAAGCTTTGGGGAATCATCAGTGAAGATATGACGAAGTAATGGAAGCGACACTGCGTTCTGGAGCAACTTCAATGTCAAAACTGTTGATGGCATTCCAAAATCAACAAGTTTCTGGTGGAACTGACATTTGAATGTGATCCAAACATGGAAATAACTTCGAAATTTAAGAGAGAATGGAAGCAGGAACTCTTCTATATTTTGATATTAGAAAAGCAAGAAGGAAACAAAAAAGTTGGCAAATCCTATATCCAATCATTTTCAACTTAGAAATAAGTTTCAAACATTATTTTATTATTTTCATTTTGGAATGTTAATTGTGAATTCTGTTTGTAGTAGCGCTTAATCAGTTCTACTTTTATTGATTGCCCGATTTTTTCTTTCTGTTTAAACAATTTTTCGTTATCCAGGAACCTAACCCACCTTTTCTTCATTAAAAGATAGACTTAACATTCACGAGGTTTTTGGGGAATCTAACTTTCGCAAATGTTGAGGGATTACTGTATTCTCAGAATGCGTCTTCAGTATTGGAGTTGACATATATTCAGGCGGATACATTACATTTGTTTTTTCAAACATGTTTTGGGCACGTTTCTTCACTTTTTTATGTACTGCATGTGAAAAAGTGAATCCCTCCTGAAATGTTTTATGAAAATGCACTTTGTCACATGCAGTATATTATAAAAAAAATTATCGGCCTCATTATTTCATATTGAGGATTAACGGAATTCAACTAAATTATCAAGAGCTCATCATTTTTGGTGACAGACCCCAAAAACATAAAAAAGTGGAATTTGAGGAAGGATGGGGCAGATGCAGTTAGTGCTACTTAAGTCCAGGGATTTGATTTTAATGATCCATAAAGGGTTTTAAAATTACTTATTAAGTTATGGGAAACTACAATAAAGTTATTTTTAAATATAAAAAGTAAAAGCATGGAAATAACATTATGTTAATTCCTTTTTAACATGAATTGACTAGAAACCATTTTTGAGTGCAATCATTGTCCAAGGCAAATACCAATTAAAAAAAGATGATGATGTAAGCACCAGTTCACTATAGTTGTATGGCACCAATTAAAATTGCATACAAACTTGCCTATGATTGTATCATTTGTTTATTACAGGAGTGAGCACCCACAAAGTCAACGAGATCTTTATTCTGGGGTTGCGAATATAGAGCCACATCATTAAACATCATTACATAGTATTTACATAATACATATGCAGATTGAAATTAAATTATAAGGATGAAAAAACTACTAAGTAACTCCAGTACGTTGTAACATATACAAATGAAGTAAGGTACTATAATTACCATAAGGGCAATACAAAATAATTTTCTTCAATTTTTAATAGAGAAATTAAAATAAATTTTCAAAAAGAGCTCCAATTAACTCCACAAAGAGCTGCATTCGAACGTCATTAGTTTATACCTAGGACTTGCATATGAAACTACAGACCAGTCATGTAACAGTCATACGGCACTCACAACCATGAATCCAAAGTTATTTGTGATTACCTTGTATTTAATACACTTTTTAACATAAAATGCATGTTTTATTAATATTAAAATTAAAAATATGCAAGTAAATCAATATCAACAAATAGTGGCATGATAATATTCTCAGATAGAATTATGTTACAATTGCTTTTGTAAGTGTAAAAATTAATTCATAAAAATAATGCTGCTGTAATGTAATCGTGCATTTAGACATTGAAAATCAAGAGAGGCAGGGGCAGTGGGGTAACATTCTGGCCCGCAAGGCTCTCAATTCGGCTGGGCCCAGGTAAAAGGACTTATTTTTAGGGAATAATTTGATTATTTATTATTTAAACACTGCTTGTAGGGGTGTGGATCAAAGTTTTGCAGGTGGGTCCACACTCAATTCGTTATGCTACTGAGCTGGGGTCATATTATTTCATCCCAGCTTGTTTGTTTCCAGCCACTTCCCAATTTTTATAGCTCTTGCAGCATGGCAGTGAATGTCATCATCACATTTTTTAATGTTTGTGACTAAAACTTTTGTCTTGGAAAACCACCGACACACACAACTTACCTACTTGTTATTGCCTCACACGACTTCTTTTTATCCACTTTTCTGAAGACCTTCCATTCATTTTCTGATTTTATGTACTCAACTTATTCTTTATAAATTATACCAATATGCATTGTAATTCCTCATTTCTGTAAGTTACTGTGAAATAATTTTCTGTATATATAATACACTGACAACGGATGATAGTTTTTGATGCTTTATAAGAAACCATCAGCACAAAACCCTGTAAATGTGTTAGGGAAATATTCCCCAGTACTGAATCAAACAAATTGAAGAATTAAAACATTGGAAGTTTGCAGATTAGTACATGGCAGAACAGATTACTGCAACATACATTAAAATCACAATTACTCAGAAACAATGTGTTGTAGGCCCTGAAAACCATGTTCTTGTATGTCTAAGGTACTCAAGTTTTGAGGGACAGGTAATTTTTGTGGGGGCACGAATTTTGGAGGAAAGGGGCTTTACAGGTGGAGGGTAGGTGGCACTCAAGTTATATTTCTTAATCAGTGTTCTACAAAATGCAGCATTCTACTACTTTTTGGACCTTCAGTTATACTTTTGGAGATTTAGCAATTAAATTGAAGGAATAGCGAGAAATAATATTTGATATATTTAAAGTTATTATTTGATTTTCTGTGAAATTTAATCTCAACACATTAGAATGTTTACTCATACACAATACTGATGTATAATGTTCAAACACAGATTTGGGCATTCAGGGATGACTGTTTGATGCTAGGATCCAGTCTGAAGCTGCTTTCGCTCCTAAAACAATGATTTACAAAGTGTGGAATGTTACAGGGCCAAAAGTGCTAGTTATAATTAACAGCTTCCATCCACAAAGTTTCAAATTTATGTAATTCATGTTTTATGATAGTAATTAAATTAATAATGTATACACATAATATGTTGGTATCTTAATTAAACATGGTCTGATTAGTTTATTCATGATGTATATACAGGGTGAGTCACGTAACTTTAGCACCTCCTGTAACTTTTGAACGGTTGAAGATATTGCAATGTAGTTTTCACGGAAGTGAATGGGGGAATGGGGCTAATTGAAATGTGTATTGATTTCTGTTCTATCACTTATATTTTACGACATATTTGAGGTAGCTTTGTTTTTTCAAATGGGACTATACATATTTTTTCGGTCTACCATGACAAGCATAAAAAGACTAATCCAAAGATATAAATGTTGTCATATGTTAGATAAGCATTTTTTTGAGTAATTTTGATTTTTTTGCGACTAGTGTTTAACTGATATTTTCATTGTAACTGTCAGCCCCACAAGGTCACGCAGCGCTCCCCCAGCATACGCGGGCTCGGGGAAGGGAAGGGATTTTAGTACTTGAGGATATGAAACATATTCCAAATATTCCCAACACTTGCATTTTTTCCTGAACTCAGCTTTCCATCTTGCCCCATTTTCAAATATTTTGTGTTTCCTAGGAATTGAAAATATGGATTTGTCATAAGTACTGTGTATTGAAATAAGATTGATTCTATCCCTAAGTTATTATTATATTCTTATTAACATTGAAATTGTTTGCTCAAAATATGCAATATTTTTGTAGTCTTAATTATTTATTCTTATTGTGCTTTGTTTCAAGATCCCATTAAAACGTATGTTATGAAACCCCGTTAAATGAAGTTGAAGTTATAAACAATTTTATTACAATACTTATGTCAAATCCTTATTTTCCATCCTTCAATCAAAGAAAGACAAAAATCTAAAAATGCGGAAGGATGGAAAGCACAGTTCAGGAAAAAACTGTAATGGTTTTGTGAATATTTGGAATATGTTTTGTATCTTCATTTCTCCCTTCCCTTGCCTGGGCGCACATTGCTGGTGGAGCGTTGCGTGACCTTGTGTGGTGGACTATTCAAAACGTCTGGTAAACCCCACTCGCAAAAATCAAAATTACTCAAAAAAATGCTTATCTAACATATGACAATATATATATATCATTGGATTCGTCTTTTTACGCTCGTCATGGTGGACTGGAAAAACATGTATAAATCCATAAAAAAAAGTTACCTCAAAAATCCCGTAAAATGCAAGTGATAAAATAGAAATTAATGCACGTATCAATTAGCCCCTTTCCCTCGTGCAATTCCATGAAAACTGCATTGCAATAACTTCAACCGTTGAAAAGTTACAGAAGGTGCTAAAGTTACATGTCTCACTCTGTATACTATTAATCTTGAAAAATTAAAGCAAAAATATAATTTTAATTGTTGATATGATTAACACACTTTTAAATAGTAATATTAGTAATAAATCCTGAATTACAGGTATTTCACAATTCTCAAATCTACTGTACAGAAATTTAACTGAGTGCAATTGATTTTTTGCAACAGGTGAGAGAAATTTGTGAAGTCATTGCTTCAGGCATCCAGCCTCTGCAGAATCTGATTGTGTTGATTTATGTTGGTGAAGAAAAGAAGAAAGAGTGGGCCCAACACTGGATCAACAGAGGATTCCATGGTATTTAATATTTTTTGCTTAGCCATAATTATAGCAAATGAAGTGTTGGATGTAATTGTCTAGTACACCAATGCATGCATTTCATTGAGTACATTTCATATTGCTACTGAGGTTAGAATGATTCAATTTTTTGTGGTATAAACTATGGCTTCATCAAAATGGAAATTCAAACAACAGAACCTGAAAAAATGTATCTGAGTAATTTTAATGCTGTATCTAAACATTATATAGGAATATACTAACAGTTTCCTTTAGATACGTTTGTAAAGGTATGTCTGTCAGAGAATTTTGAGGAATTTCCTTTAATGAATATAACTTCAGGTGCCATTTTTTGATAAGAGATTATTATCAAATATATCTTTGGATGTGTTGAGAAATTATTATTCAGTTACAAAATGTGTATTGAATTGAAATATTGTTATTGGAAGAAGAGGGCATGTCTGAGAATGATCTGTATAATATTTATATAAATCATGTTTTCATGGCAGTTCTGGATACACATACAAGTTATGTTGCAAGTTTTTTTTAAATTTAAGTGTTCTCTTACAAAAATTATTGTTAAAGACTTCAAAATTGTCTTAGGCTATGCACAATTGATGATGATAAATAATGTCTTAACAAAATTAGTCAAAACCATAAATGGGCACATTACATTGGAAGAAATCGTTGGTTTCCTTGGAAAAACATCCAATGAGGGTCCACGTTGAGGTTGCATATTACTTCAGGTGATGTTCAGCTTTGAAATAGCCATTTTAATGCTTTTAACAGTATTTTTCATCAGAACTACTTAAAAACATTAAGAGCACTTTTGAGAGTAACTTATCAATTGCCACTCATTTATATATTAAATTGTACTATATACTAATTATATTTTAAAATATTTGATTTCAAACTTGGAACTGCTATTATGCGAGTACATTCTTGAACAAAGTGTTTCAGATTTAGATTTCTATTTCTCTTGTTTAAAGTTCTCATATTCTTTATTTTATGTCTCATTACTCAAATTGATGAATGTTAATCATCTGATGATTGCTTGAAAATAAGTTTTTGCTTCTGAAAGCTCTCCCAACAGGTTTAAGAATTTTCATTGGAGAAATTTGTTTATTAGAAATGATACTGTTATTCGATTATTTCCTAATGTATATAAGAAATATTAACAGTAATTATGTGTAATGCAGCAGTAACTTTTGATCCCAAGAATAATAAATCTTATTTATTCATTCTAAATAGTAAATCTTTATAAACTTTATGAACATGCAATGATACGTGTTTTAATGGAAATTTTTTTTCTAGATTTTTTTTCTTCACGATTTGTCGTTGCAAATATTTATTTACTAAATGAACAATGTTAGAGCAATGAAATAAATCTACTTCGAAAATTGATACATATACATACATATATATATATATTTATTTATTTATTTATTTTGAAACAATCACAATTTCTCGACATTTATAACAGGAAAATGTAACATTTTCTTAAGGTTTCATATCCAACTCATAATTATGATCTACCAAATGTGTTCCTCATTATCACTATTTTTTTCTTCTCCATCGTTCTAAAAGTATAGCATTGTTTTTGTTACTTTCGTATAAGTAAAGTGACTAACTTGCTTTAATATATAGAAATACTAAACCTTAAAATTACCTAGAGAATTCATTACAACAAAGTAAGCATAAATTGCACATAGATAGGTTTTCAACAAACTGTAATAATGCTTAAAATATAGGTAATAATCTTAAGAAAACATTGTTATGCAGCGAGCACGAAGTACTGATGTCTGTGACCATTGACATTTAACTGAAAACTGGTCTATGGCAAAACATTGCCAGACACATAGATTAGTGAGGAATTTATGTGATTGAACTAATAAAACAATGTTTTGCATCAAATATATGTATCATAGTTTGTACTCTAGGTTTAACGCCACACCTTGATAGATGATTTCTGCATATTAAGTAAAGTGCATCCCCTTCACACTCTCTCCAAAGAAATCAAGAGCCCACCCATGATACAAATAACCTTATTACATCATAGGCCCTCCCAGACTAGAATTTACTGTGCTGTCTACAAACATCCCTCCAGGACTACAGACTGTGGAATTGTAACACATCCCCTTGCTGCGAGCATAGCTTGCCCTGCAGAGGAGAAGCAAGTTCCAAGTACTTACGTCTTTGCCATTTGATGGCTCTGTGTTAACAGATTTTGTTTGTCATAAGAACCTGGCTACTAACTTCACTAAAGCATGAACTCTCAAATAAATAAACAGAAATTGAAGTATTCCCCTTATCAAGCACCACAACTGCTAAAGGGAAAGGTAATGGCATATTAGTCGTGTTCAATAGAACAAATCTAACCACAATTTGGCTCACATTTTTGTTGCCTAACATAATAAAATATTTTTATTTCCCCCAAAATTATTAATGTCCTAATAAAAATTGCCTATAGAACCCTTAGATACATTTTTAAATGTACAGTAATTGTGACAAACTGACACTTCAGTCTTTCCCTATATTGTTACCATATTTGTTTATTTTAGTATCATTGCCTAGAGATACAAAAAGGTTGGCCTTTTACTTAGTTGAAGTCAGCACATGTAATGCTGTAGTCATTAACTGATTGAATTGCTATTACCAACAATGTAAATTCATTTTTATCTTATTGATCAGCTGAATATGGTTATTCAAACAGGAGATTTGTTACTACGTAATTTTTATGTTTTTGAAGCTTTTTGATTGACTAAAAACTAAAACTAATTTTCTAAAAACTTGTATATTGTACGTTATGTACCTGTAATGCAACGGACAAATTCATGGCAAAAGCATAAAGTAATTTTTGAACCTACCCTGAAAGTGGCCAATATGAATTTAATCCCTTACTAAGTTGGTGTCGATCCCTTCAATAACCATCATAAATTACATTTCAGCAATAGGCTGAAATTGTTTTGCAAGTAAAAATATTTAATGGTTAAGGTGACTCAGAAATGTAGTTGGCTCCCCTTCTGATTTTAGGCTGCCCATTCCTACTGATCCTACATTTCTGAAGGAAAAATATGATGAATGCATTACAACAAATATCTTAGTATTAATAATCCACACTTAAATGTAGGTAAATTACATAATTTTATTTGGTATCGCAAACATAATTCAAATAACAATACTCTGCTAAAGTTAACATTTAAGTTATCCAAACAACGTGCCATACATTTCCTCAAAATATGTGTCTATGTACTGACGTACTCTGAATATTCACTGTACTAGAGAATAATTCACCCACACTTATAATAGAAATGAAATTCTAAGTAATTTTAAAGGAAATATGGACATAATAACATCACTGCAGAAAGCAGCAATCGATACTTATCATCATACAAAAGAGAAAATCATTTATAGAAATGACTATGGAGCATAAAATAATGACTAGTAGCATTATACAATGTGCAGAGCAATATTATTAATGAAAAAACATACTTCACTCAAAATTAGGATATATATCACTACAATAAACAAGGGTAGCAAACTGCCACTGGATACATTTCTTCTAAATGGTCCTGAGAGAAAGTGGAATATGTAATACCATCTGAGAGATAAGAATAATGATGTTTTATAAGTGTATGCTACCTTGCCTATATATTCCCAGTTTTATATTTATTATAATATTATTTATTTATTGCCTAGGTTTTGCTCTATCTTATATCTGATGTGGGCTTCAAGCTTTCATTTTAAATTATGTAAATACTTTTAATCAGTGGGTAGTTGCATTTGCAACTTTTTTTATTAAAACTATCTTAAGTTTAAAATAAAATTTGACATGGGTGCCATAACTATAGCAGTGCCCTCGAACCGAATCAGTCAATCAATCAATTCTTCTAATTGTAAAAAAAAATATAGACTCTATAGAAAGGCTATAACATTATTGATAGCGAACAAAACTATTTAGAAACCTCTTTAAAAATTTATTTATTTATATTTTCTCATATAGTATGTAATTTTAATGTACGATGGTATTCTACATAAAGACAATCAATTACTGTAATGTTGTAATTCTTATGGTTATTTAGTTTTTATTATATTTTCTAGATTTATCCCTGCAATACTTCTATTGTTTATTGCTGGTATTCAATGTACATGTATGGGGATTGTAAGGTAGGCTACTGTTTCTCACAAACTAATGTTATTAGTTATATTTCTTTATCACAAAAAACTGTAATTTCTATGGTATTGACATTGCTTGAAACCTCTTTGTGTAAATCTAGAGTTTAAAAGTTTTGTTATTGTTATATTATACAAAAATAAATTATTTTTGTCTGAGAAGATTCAATATTCTCAGCCTGCCATATGTGTATCTGATTTAGCAGAACATTTAAAACACTACTCTAAATTACTGTTAAAAAATGAAAATGCTGGCATAAGAGTTTTTTATGTACCTGTAATTGGCCTCTGTTACACCTTTGTGCCTATAATGTGCTCCCAAAGTTGGTTTCTTCTTGCCCATTTGGCCATATCTATATCATTTTGCAAACTAAATTTAACACTGAAAGTATACTCAGATTTTTTCCAAAAATGATTTTCTTTGTGTGATCTGTCTGAACTTACAGGTGTGAAGTTGAAAGGGCTCTTTAACCCGTCGATGCACTTACGGGGCCTTGGAGGCCCCTTGACGTCTTCTTATCGTTGTAATCTATTGTGTTTTGCTTGTGGCTTGTAATATTTCTTGACATCTTAAAACAATCATTTTTGTTACTAATACTACAAGGAGAAGAGATGGAAACTAATCTTTTTTTAGAAATCTAGCTTTTCTGTAGGTAGTCACATTTTCCACTTAAGGCCCCCTATTTGTTCTGTGGCTTCATTGAAAATATTTCTATAAAAAAATCGCACAATCGACAATGGACTACGACAATGAAATTCCTTTATACTTTCACTTTTCGACATTATCTCTTTTGAGTTAGCAGATCTTCGATACAAATTTAGTTTTGTGTCTGTCACAAATGTGAATACGTTCTCTAAATTGTGCGGGAAGTAGCGACCTTCAAAATTAATCTCACTTCAGTGAATATGTGTGAAAAACTGTATTGAAAAGAGCTTGATTATATACCGAAGGGATTTGTTTTTGAGTAAAAGAAGTGATCCTTTTTCACAGCAACAATGAATATTCGTATTTTCGAAGACATTCGAAGGTGCATGCACTTTGATGACAAACGAAAGGCGGTGATCTTTCAGAATGTATATGAGGAATAAACCTGATAAATATGGCATAAATATATTGTTGTGTTGTGATGTGGAGAACGGGGTTGCATTCAACAGCAGTGTATATTTTGGTAGGCAAAAGGACAAGCCCTTGGTGAAAGATTTGGCCGCAAATGTGAAAGAACGGACCCAACCCTTGAGGAAAGGAGGATATAACGTTTCTATGTATATTTTTTTATGTCTTTACTCGCAGAGTTCCTGTTACAAAAAAACTTACACTGCTAAGAATTTCATGTCAAAACACAAAAGTGATTCCAAATAACTGAAAACCATAAAAAAAAACAATTTTTTTACTGGTGGCTGCTAATACTAATATTTTTTCTGTCTTCACAAAGCAAAAGTAAATATCTTTATTTACATATCCATACATCACAATCACTAATTTATTGATCTGAAAACAGGAAACCATAAATGATCTTTATATAATAAAACAAAG
>JAHLJT010008446.1:264051351-264062607 GCA_031308135.1 Acheta domesticus
AATTTATTATTTTGTTACAGCGTGAACTTTTATACATAAAATGTTATTAAATCTTCAGCTGTTGTATATACTAACCTTATTAGGTTATTAACAAAATGCATGAAAATTGTAAGTAGTGACTCAACTCTGGTGGTGGTGGTGGGTATGTAAGAAGGCGTCGGCAGCTAATCGGCCAAACTTGAACTTCAGCGATATCATGCGGTCAATGGGAGAATATTATAAAACAATTTCGGACAATGATCACCAAGCTCATGTGATGTCAACGCAGTCAGGTAAATGCACGCGCGTCGTTCTTGGCCGAAAAATGCCGAGATAAGTTCCTTCATTCCAGTGGCGTAGCGTGACTCACACGTTTGGGGATGCTGAACAATAACACACAAAATGTCACTATCAACTACTTCGTCTAACAGGCGAACGCAACACAAGGCAGATACACTGGGACTACTTCCACGATCTCGATTGCTTACGACGGTGTAGGCGCTTCCCACAAAATCCTCACAGCAGTCAGGGCTGCCGATGTCTTGAAAGCAAATTATACAATGGCTCAGCTTTAATTCTTATACGCGAATGGCAATAAGACGATTTGTTAATTTATACATTGCAGACTTAAATAATATGTAATCTATTTAAGAGATAATACAATTTCTTGGATATTAATTAAGAAATAGTAGTCAGGCACTATTTCTAGTTTGTACCCATGACCAAGCAGGGACTCCCGAGTGAGAGAGAGAAAGATAATTTACTGAACGCCTGCAGTGTGCTACGCTCTCGTGCACAAACGAGCTTCTTTCCGCAGTAGACGCTAGCGTAAAGCAGTCGGGTTTCTCTGGGCCAGGGTGAAGAGGGGAGAGGGGGACCTCGCCATCTGCGCATGCGTCATTGCTCGTCGCAATCTGGCGGCAGACGCTGAAGTATTTTAGCTTCCAAGCAATCAGAGGCCAGCTTCAACAGCCCGCCGAATTCAATCATAGGAAATCAATTTTAAATTAATACAAAACGTGTTTCGCTCAACAGACCACTTGTAAGATTATCAATACGGTATTTAAGGTTCTTATATACGGGGATGCTCAGCATCTCAGCGTCCCCTGACGCTACGCCACTGCTTCATTCATGGCGTGATGTCGCTGAAGATAAGTTTGACCGATTGGCTGCCGACTTATTTCGTACATACCCGTACGATGCCTCCTACTCCGGAATTGTCTCCTTAGTCTTCATGATTAAATGTCATAATATCCACCGGCATCGATTGATGACAGTGCTGTGCCTCTAACCGGGAGCTCCTAGGATTCGAGTCCCTACAGTGGCAGGATTTTCAACACTAGCTAGAATTAATCCTGTCTGAAAGAGAATTCCAGAGGTCGCTTGCTCGGATCAGTAATTTTCCGTGGTTTCTCCAAAAACACAAGGCGAATACACGCCGGGGCAGTAACCCAAAAAAACACACCACGGACCGCTTGCGATCTTTCCTCGCTCTTCCTTATTCTATCCTCACCCCTTACTTACACGTAAATGGACTACACTACCACACATGTCGGGATCTTAGAGCTTGTCATGGCTGGAGCGGAACCCGCTTATGGAACATACCTGAATGGGCAAACCCACCCGCAATCCGACGTATAAGTCGGCGCCGGATCTCACCATCCAGGTAGGGAAGAATTCCACCATCTCCCGTGATAAAAAAATGTGCATTATATTTACGGGACGAGCGGTTAACGCGCCCAGAAACACGAAATAACCAATCAACATAATCTCCAGATATGAATTCAACACTTTTTTTTAAAAAAATCACTTGATCAAATATGCGCTATATCCCAATTCTCGTTACGAAAAAAAGAAAAGAAAAAAAAGAATAAAAAAAACTATTTGGTGCAAATAGTTAAATTTAAGCCATAAAAGTAGGACACAGTCCAGTTTTCCAGTTTTACAGACTCCACAGTCCAGTTTTACAGTACAAACCAAGCTGTATACTTTAATAATTGCCTCTGTCTTCTATACTATAACAGGATTTGAAATTATAAGTGCATGAGCTGAATATAGTACTTACTTTTAACACATATGGTGCGAATTATATTTTATCACCCTAAACCTCGATGTAAGCCACGAGGGTATATTGCTACGAGTTTCTCCGGCGTGTACGGACCTATTGTAAAGGGAAAGGGAAAAAGGAAAGTAATATTAATTTTGACAATGATATTTGATGTATTATTTACCATTTGAACTGTATAATTCTAAACAACCTGTAATAAGTATTGTGCGTCAGCTTCTGGGTCGACGAGCCCATCTCGATCAGGTTTTTCGTCCAGTTTCCCTGATCCTTTCAGCAAATACTGAGATGGTCCCTCGTTTTGCTTCTGGACGTAATTAATTATCTGTGCACGTCTTCGAGAATTCAGTGGGAATTATAGTTATTCAAATTATCGTTCTCCATTTGTTGTGGCAGAAAGTATTATTCCTTTACGAAGGACATGATGAGGGATAAAAGCATATATCTATAGCTGATCTATCCTTGAAAATAGATTTTATTACATTGGAGCGAATATTTTGTTAATAATCCTTCCAAAAAACGCTTACTTCTTTCTGTAGTCAAAATTCAATTAGTATATGACTTAGAATCACAGAAATATGAAATCATGCATAGAATTCACTTCTCTCCATAGCATGTCACACACAGTTTTTACTTTTTTGACACAAAATAAAATATTGAACTCAAATGCCTTCTTTCGCCAATTGATATTCTGATACTCTGAAAGTGTTCCAAGGCCAAAAAGAAAAAAGGACTGGTTCATGTTACATCTTTGCAATATCAATATTAGTGAAAAGTTTTCATCATATTCTTTAAATATTTAATATATTCAGGGGGGGAAAAAATCCTTTGTTCCACCCGTCAGCAACATTAAGCATAAGTTCCATGATCTGAAAGTTTGAAGCGAGAAGCCCCAAATTCTTATTTTTCATATTTGATGTTTGAAATTGCCACTACTGTTATCATTAGCCCTATAAATTTTTTTTATGAATGTATCAGAGCAATACTTCCTAGGGAAGATGGAAGTATGTTGGTGTCAGTAGAGGTCACTGAACTGATGAAAGATTCTAGTGGTATAATGGTATAGTGTAGGGGTTTCCAAGGAGGTCGGGGTAGACCTCCAAGGGGTCAATTGATCATTAAGGGATCAATTATCGAATATGAACCGGACCCTGATTAGGATAATCAAGATGCCAAACAATATGAATTAGGTTAATTTAGGTAAATATTTTGTGATACAAAGCAACAAAATGTATAATAATAAATTACAAATTCACTCTTCTTTCCTATTTGTCCTGCATCGATAGACATGATGTTAAGAAAAATCAAGAAAATATAATTATGCATTCTCAATGATACTCTATCATGCATGATAGTACTTACCTCAATACGCACTGAAGAAATGTAATGGCCAATTCCTAAAAACGCTCAATACTTTGTAACCATCACATTTCAATGAAGATTACAAACTCAGCTCTTCAAAAGCAGAAGGAACTTCAATTATTGAAAAATTGATATATTTACGTGACTGTTGGTGTACAAAATTGTTATTTTTTTATTTGAGGCATTTATGAGCAATTCTTTTAGTTTTTTATGGATGCTGTAAATTATGGAGAAAGCATACAGCTCATGAAGCAAGCAATTCGTTTACAAGGGGTCAATGAAACAAAAAGGTTGGCAATCCCTCGTATAGTGCATTCTTTGGAAGAGATTTTTTTACCATTCTGACAAAAACAATGTATTTTTTGAGCATTAATTCATATTTAACCACATTTTAAACATTTTATTAGCACATTAATCACACAATTGCAATAGTAATATCTCTTTACATTTTTTATACATGCTAATTCATCAGGTACTTTACAGGCAAATTATTTTAAAAATATGTTTTCTAGGAAATAACTGCCAAGTTCTGTTAATATAATTAACAGTTGAACAGTTAATATAGATATAACAGTAGGAGTGGAAACTTCCCTCTAAGCTCTCTGCACAAAATTATATGTTTTCATTGTTCTGACATAAATTAATAACTAACATATTCTGTGCCAACTTCCAAGATTTGATGTCAAGTCCAGGTATTTCTACGAATTCCATCAGCGATAAATGTAATATTTTGAGACTTTTTGGATAAATGTTAATGAAATTGTCATGTGTAAATGGATGCATATTTCTTATATTTTAGATCCAAGAAATATTCCCCCAAGTCATTACAGTACAATAACAATGCAGTGTGATAATATGGATACCCTTTTCAACAAGAATTGACTTGTTATCCTGACATTACCAAAGGCACTTTCCAGATCAAGATTCACAAATAAATCCTCCTCTTGCTTCAATTATTATTTTACTGTGAAGATAATGCTCCACAATGCATATTCACTCCTAAAAGATTAACAAGTCTACTTCTTCTATGGCTGTTACACTTGTGATTTAGAATTTTAGTGAACCACTAGTTTTGCTAAAACTAACAATGGGCAATACACCATATTTTCAGTGTATATTATGGCTTATAAACAGAAAATAAACCTCTCTGGGCTTCAAAAAAAACCATTCTAAGAAATCAACTCTTTTAGATAATGTCAAGAAGTCCTAAGTATAGTAATGCCAAACAGAATTTCAAATTTTCACAGAAAACACAAGACTTGTGATTGTGATACCAAGTGAAAAAGATAGTTTTAGTACATCTATTGGAAGACCAAAACAATTACAACTTTTAAGATTAAAAGATTTAAAAATCTTCTCAGTTTAATAATACAATACATTGAAATTATTTATCCATCATTAAAAAAACATCATTGAGATTTGAATTTACACATTAAATAATATTGATATATAATTAGTCAGTGTTGTCACAGAAAAAACATGTTAAATGAAAGCTCTCACTCAGCAATCAGTGATAAACTACAACGTTCCAAGAGGTGCTTTATCTCTCCCTCATTAAGGGGTCATCCATAAATTACGTAATGCTATAAAGGGGTGGACAGGGTATGAGCCAGCGTTATGCAGCATAACATAGGGGTAGGGGAATTAGTTTATTGTGATGTAACATTGATATTTATTTTTTTAATTTTTCAACATTTGCAGAAATAATTCCTTTTTGCTTTCTTTTTGAGATTTGTTCTAAAACAATACAAGATTAACTAATTAATTTGTTTTAAAAATAAAAATAAATTGAAGTTATAAGATGTAAATTGTCACAAATGGAGGAATTTTTTCATCAATTTTTTACTGAATCTGTAAAATTGCAAAGCAAATAATCAAAACTCATATGCAGGCTAACCTAAAATCTATTTAAATTTGCGCAGTATACTCTCGGCCATAATGGCATGTACATGGCTTTGATAAAAAAAATTTCTCGTGTATGCGTCCCTCCTTCACTCACAATTTGCCCTCAATCTTATAGTTAGGAGCAGTCAGAATTGCAACTAATTCCAACTTTAATTATCATAAATTTTAATATACAACACCAATAAAATGAATACAAATGGTTTTAATGTGCTATAATTTTTATTCACTTCTTGCTTTCCTAACGGGGGGGGGGGGCAAGATGTTGTCACAAGCATTACGGAAGTATATAGGGGGGGTTCAAGCATGTGTTACGGGTGCGTTACAGGGGAGAAAGGGGGTATTCAAAATACTCCAAATTTGCATTACATAATTTATGAACAACCCCTAATGCTTGCAGTTTGTTTTATAATGATTAATTCACAGACATCCAATTCTATGAGCTCTACATTAAAAAATGAAATCATTACTACATACAGTGAAACTTGCTCAATGTGGAACATGTATAATGCAGAAATATATTCAATATGAACATAAACCATGGTCCTAGTAAACATAAATTCCACAGTATTATCTAGGCTATCTGGGATGAGCTGCATCTGTCGTGGTGGCTGATGTTTCAACAAATATATTGTGACTTTCTCTGAGACTACAATATGTTGGCTGAAACGTCAACTACCATGACACAGACACAGCTTGTCCCGGAGAGTCTAGATAATACAAACTCTGGTGGCGGATGCCTATGCAATCATAAATTCCCCAGTATTACATTGTATGTTGTGGAAGAAAATTAATGGTCCCTTGAGATTCTGCATTGAGAAAGTTTTACTGTACTACCAAGACAAATTATAAAGAATGAAAATTTCATTAGACTACCAAATAATGAAATCCTCATCATTTCCATTTAGATTTAACATGTACTCTACATTTTTGAACATGCATTACGTCCCAGTTGTCAAAAGAAAATTCAATAAAATATTCATTCAATATTATAAGAAATATTGTCCCCAATGCATATTTACTCAGTTGCTTTACAGAGCAATTTGTTTCATCTCCACACAACCATCACTGATCTTTTCTGAATGTTGTATTGATAAAAAAGCTCTTAGGCGTTTTGCTGACAAATGCCTGTGTAACGACTTACTTACGACTGTGTAATGTTTTAGCGGTGTCTCTTACTTTAAGAATCCTAGTAAAGTCAGTATGATGATGCATTAAGAGATGCGATATGCTGCACTGTTCTTTGGGAAGAGGGCCTAGAATAGTTGTATTACATACGGCTGGATTTACCTACAAGCAAAATAAGCAATGCTTAGGAGTCCCACCCCTGAGAAAAAATGTAAAAATGTTATAAAATATGCTTATACCCTTAAAATAATTGTTGATAAACGCCTACTATACTAAAAATTTGGATTTTACAAATCAAAATTATTTTTTAAAATATTTGATAAATATTTAATTAGTCTTATTGATTCATATTTTTAGTAAACCAGGATGAATTTTCTCTGAAAGAAGCTCCCACACAATTTTGTGCATGGGGGCCCGCAGTACCTAAACCCAGCCCTGGTATTATAGAATGTTCAATTAAAAATCAACCAAAACAGTGTTTAAGAGTTGGTAACTATCTCTCCAAGAAACACAGTCAAGGTATATGTTCTTTATCAGCTAGATACGAACCTGTTGATGGAGAGTTTATGCAGACAAAACGAACCGTTCCGAATCTTCGGGTAGTGATTTTGGTGAAGTTGAAATTTCTTCTATCTTCCCCTCTCATTATACTTAAAATATGAAATAAAAGCTTTTCAGAATGACTAAATAATTTTTTTAACCCTTGCTACCATGTACTCTAAGTTTTTATTAGAGTACTTCCAGATTCTTACTTATTATGTAGAATCCAAGACAATATATGTGTAGGTATGTATATATAATCTTATTTGTTATCACATTGAAAGTTATTAAAAAAGCTGACCTTGATCAAAGTTCAAAATTTTACACTTATAAATAATTTCTTTTGAATAAAAAAGTGCCACTAAAATTAGTGCTATGGCACTGATATACAAATTGCCCTTCGCCATATACCATATACTGCACTACGTACACAGGTTCTGGCTTACCCAAACTCATCCTGAAAAAAATCGACACATAGAAAATTATTATATTCATAAATATTTAGATACTGTCAAGCAAAGAAAGTCATTTAGAACCACTACAAAAAATAATCTTGACTGACAATCACTCTAACCCTAGGAACTACCAACTTCTTGTTTACTTTTGTATAGGGATTTCAATGGGACTTAAGTACATAACCTGTATTACAATAACCAGGTAATGTGCATACAACTTACAAATCAACACCAAAACTAATAATTGAAAATGCATATTAATCCTAAGCTGTTCTAGTTCCTTCAGCATACCTCTTCCTCCTTCGTACAATCATTCACTTGACATCAATTGTAATATAACTTATATTTAAAACAATTTGCACCAATTGTGATTTTTTAAATTGTGTAATAAATAAAAAACATTACAATAGTAATTATGCAAAGGTAACACAATACCATTCTCACCATACACAATCTAGTCAGTTTACTTAGGAACTTATATATAAATTCTAACCTACAACTAGCTTTTTCCCAAATAACAATCTCTTAAACTATCACAACACCTAAATATTTAACTAGTGGTGCTAAAACAGCTTGTACTTTCTCGCCTGTATATTCATGCAAAATTATGAGAAAAGTACTAAAATTTTCAAAAAATTGAACATGACTGTTTTTCAAAATCTATCTTAATGGAACAGATTTCATTAAGGAAAAAATTTCTATCTTCATAATTATAGTTCTAGGAAGATGCCAACCAAATTTTGAACTGATGCAATTTTCAAAAAATCAGGGTTTTCAATGTACATGAGATCTGCACCATTCTCTTAAACATCCTTCACACTATCCAACAACTACAAATTTTAATGAAAAATGATGGAGCCATTTTTTGGAAAATGTACCAGGGACTTAATGTAAAGTACCCTCTCAAATTGAAATATTGGTTTCAAATTCAAAGGGCTGCATTACCAGCCAGATAGATTGGGGATTATCTCACCTTTGGAGAAAATTGGCTGAATGGTTTAGCTGCTAGCATTGTTCACAGACATGTTTTGACATCATTTGATTTTTAGTATTAAGGACCCACAAAACATGAATTCTGGCTACAC
Organism: Acheta domesticus; assembly: GCA_031308135.1. Taxonomy (NCBI): domain Eukaryota; kingdom Metazoa; phylum Arthropoda; class Insecta; order Orthoptera; family Gryllidae; genus Acheta; species Acheta domesticus. The sequence continues at coordinate 264,059,868 of JAHLJT010008446.1, forward strand.
CATGTTTCTGTCTACTCCTTAGTGAGAAAAAAAATTATAACTCTCTCAATATCAAATATTTTATTAATACTTCTTAATTCTACATTGTCAAGTTTATCACATAGTATCATAAACTTCTTTAATAATTAAATCATTAACTCTAATTTAATTTTAATTTATTGATGCTGAGCCAATTCAATAATTTATCACAGCCTGTCTTTTTTCTCTGATTAAAAATGAATGAGGGATAAACTTGAGAGGTGGAAATCAACTATTGCTAAGTTGAACAAGTTCTTTCCATATTTAGGAACTGACCACACCCCATGAATATTAAGATTTAAACTCATAGGAAATATACATGTTTAGGTAACAAAAGTGAAATCATCAAAATTAAGCATTATTATTAGTATATATTTAGTATAGGTGTGGCTGATAAAGTTTCTTCAATTGTGCATGCTATGTAATGTTAAGCATGACTGAAATGTATTCATCTGTATATGCTTTTTAAATCTTTTTATTTCAGGCTATGAGCTTGCATGCTTAAATAGATAAACTTTAAAAATGAATAAGAATTCGAAATTAAAAGAGTTCAATACTTTTGATTTCTATTATTCAGATATATCCTTGTGTTTACAGTTTATCTCACTACTTGCCCAATTATACCTATTTCAGTTTAATTTTGTTAATTTCAATCATTGAAACAAATCAGAAGTTACATACCAATCATCACAATGATAACCACAAAGAAATCACTATAAACATACTAACACATTCATTTGTATCAGTTTTCAATTTGTATCACATTTGTATCAGAGAGCAGAGGCACCTAGAGAAAACCAAGTGCCTGGGGCACTAGATCCACAACTAGTGAGATCCCGTGCGATTAAATCGCACGGTTAGTCAAATAACCAAACTGTTTTCTGCTTAAATTCTTTTTTTGTATTCCAGCATTATAAACAACCTAACCTCGCTAAGATCACTAACCTCTCATATTTCAAAATTTCTATTCAATGTAGAAAATCACGTTCACGTGCTTACACAACATACACTAAATTGAAAGAAACAAAAATGCTTGAGATTGCATTTCCCGCCACCGTCCGAGTGTAATTTTCTTCCGATAGATCGCGCGGCAATCAGATATTACAGATCCCGAATTACTACTTTTTTTAATATTTAGGTATTTTTAACGCCCTTTTTCAATACGAATGTCACATGTGCAGGTGAAAGGAAACACGATTTTTCAATCCATTGCTTCTTTATACAGATCGGTTTCGTATGTCGCCCAATTTATTGAAAAGACCAAACATCCCTTTGAGAAATAATATATAAGAAGATGGTTCCTCATTTCAAACAAAAGCTCCCTTACTCCAGTATAAAAACAGAATTCATTTCACTATACAACAGAAATAACTTAGTGGTTAATGTGAATTAGAAGTAAATGCATTTTATAGGTTTGAATGAAATATTGTTATTATTATTATTTTGGGGCCTCAATTAAATCAGCGCCTGGGGCAAGTTGCCTGAGCTGCCCCTTCTTTTGGGCATCCCTGTCTGTATTGTTGTATACACACACACCATGTGAAACAAGAAATGACAAAACTGTTATTCTCAAACATTTGACATTCCATCACAAGTCATTCATACTAACACCTCAGACAGATCACTTACCTCAACTGCCGAGATATTAAAACTCTTCATTCTTTTCTCATAATTGTGCATGATGTTTTGTACAGTGCAACTATATAATTAGTGTTCCGCGATCATAGACAATTCTGCTCAGCCGACAAGCCCTCACTCGCCAGGAAACAGTGCACTCAACTCTCCTGCGAATGCTATGGAAGGGAGGATTCCAAGGTCTCGCCCTGGAAAGCATGCCTTTTGCAGAGCCAGACCTTGAAAACCTCCAGCCCGCAGCATTTGCAGGGGAGTTGAGCATACCATTCTCTGGCAAGTGAGGGCTCATCATCCTAGCAGAATTTTCTATGATCGCGGCACACTAATAAAATAGTCGCACAACATATTCCACATTTATTCAACCTTGGCAACCCTACAAAAATACACTTCAAACAAACATACTGAATTTTGTGGTTGTCAGATGTCAGGCATAATTTGGTCCCATTTATTCATGGCAGTGTGAGGGAGCAATCAATGACATTAATGCAATTTTGAATACTTATATCTAGGAAGATGCTGTCTCCACAGTTGAGAAATTTTACTTTCTCACTCTAACTGACAGCCTTGAAAACTGATATATAATTTTTGAGAAACACTTGTTAACAGTGTTTTACATATATAAATTAAACTAATAGATAATGCCATAAGGCTACCTAAATCAAATGAATTTCAATATTGTTATAACAAAGCAATTTCATTCCTCATGAGAAATTATGACTCTACATATACTAATCCATTTCTTTGGTGCCATTTCTATTTCTGTTCAACGACTGAATGCTTTCAAAGCTATGGTATTGGCTCAAAATACAGAAAAGCCTAAATCTGATAATAGAAGTGCAAGCAATATTCAATGATGTTTATCTATAGATGCCTTATAACAACAAAAAGACCACTATAGTCACCAAAATGCTGTGATCCAGTCTACATTAATGAAACAAATATTACCATAACATATGATCTATTCTCAGTACCATATTAGAATTTATATATAATGAAATAAATGTATATTAAAAACAAAATTTTTACTGAAACAATTATCACATCATTTGCATCAAAATCACCACACATTTAATAAAAGCCAGAAGTC
>JAHLJT010008446.1:264062707-264079467 GCA_031308135.1 Acheta domesticus
AGAAATGAAATCAATTTACTTTAATTTAATAAATTTTAGGATACGGACATAATACGTAATTGGGGCATGTTGAATTACGTTTGTCGACAATGGACAGAAGCAGTGGCGTAGCTAGGGGGGGGGCGCACCGGGTGACACCAATTAAATTATTTTATGGTTGGAATTACATAATTTCAATAATTTACTTAAAAACTTTATATATCAATAGCTTTCTTCGTTTTAGTAGTTTGAAAATTTTATTGTTGGAATTATATAATTTTTATGGTTTAGTTAAAAATTATTTATATTAATTTAATAAGTATACATTTAAATCGTAAGCATAGATTATGATTTAATTGCAATTATATTGCAATTATTCTTAATTACATAGATTTTTTTAATATATTATAAATAACTATCGTGTGCAAATATGTTTGTATTTTTAATGAAGTAATGTACAATCAATGCAGCAATAGATATTTTTATACCTAATTTATGGGGGGTGACACCATTAGCTTCGCCCCAGGTGACACCAACTGAAGCTGCGGACAGAAGTCCGCAGAACGCATGCGTGACCTATTTAGTAGTGACCAAAAAGCAAGGGAGGAGTTTCGGCGGTAAGTTGGCGATAGAGTATGTTTCATGCGTTTCCATATTATAAATAATATGTGTTAGTCGGTGTTGTAGGGGTTGAACGAGTTTCAAATACTAGTAGTCTTATTAACACCGGACAAGATGTGTTATATATTTCACGAACAATGAATTAGTTAAATGAAGTGAATTAAATGAAGTGACGGAGTACCGAAAACTCAGCGAAAGCCGTGGATGTAATGTTGATTTGAGTGGAAGGCAGATATGTATGAAAAACGAAGTGTCACCTGCGAGCTAAAACACAAGGTATGTTTTCATTAAGTTGTTCTTATCAGAGTGTGATGGATCATCCAAGAAACGAGCTATTACAAGAACTTGTAAGCATGAACTGATTACTTCATTGTTTAAGTTGTTTTGCTGTAACATGAAGTAATTTCATAGACAAATTCTTGAAACTGTTTATACCTAATAGAAGATCTTGATAATGAAGTTTCGTGTCCGCATTTGTAAATGTCAGAAAGTTAAATTTTCCCTGCTGGATAATCATTGGAAGTCAATGCTCTTGCATTCTCACAATATTTGATTCCATATTCTTTATTCTCGGCTTGTTTGTGCTTCACAGACAAGGACAATGAATCCTTTCGCAGTAGACAAAGACTCCAATGAATTGGATTGGATAGCAATTTCTTTTACTAGTATTATGTTAGTGAGTGGATGAGTATAAACATTATTGAGGAAATCGTCCCGTGTCATATTCTTTTTCCTTCTTCAATGCCGACTCGATGAAATATTCCAGAGCATTCAGTTCCCTTTTTGAAGTTTATTAGTTATTACAAAAACTATGTAAATAATTCATTATACTTTGTGGGCACAACCTTAGTGAAAAACTAGTGGTGCTACAGAATGGCACAGACTTCCCCGTATTAGTTTTCTATTTTCCTGGGTCTTCGCTAGCTATTCGGAATTGCCACATACTCTTTCTTGCCAGCTACCATCTATCATCGCCAAAAGTACATTTTTTTGGCATTTTCTTAATTTTTCGGTTTCCTATTGGTAGAACAGAAACATTAATTTTAGAATATTAAAGAACACAAAAACCTAGCCGTAAATGGCAATTTTCTTTAAAAATTATGTGCCGTTTAAGAGAAAATGGCGTTTTAGCACTACTAAAAATGCGAAATTTGAAGCTCATTTTCACACAAAATTTTTGAGTTTTCAAAATACTTTATTTGAAGTTATTTGAAGCACTTACACTCACAAATATAATCATCTTTACAAATTGCGGATAATGTGCATATTAAAGATGTGAGAGATCTTTAAAAAAATTTACATTTATATAATTTTGAAAAAACAAAAAAAACTCAAAATAAACTTCACGCTATACTAATGAGTGTAATTAGCACTATCCGTTACAAAAGTTTGAAGAAAAAAATTGCAGCCATATACGAGAAAATGACGTTTGAGCATTTCTGAAAATGCCGAAATTTGAGCTACTTTTCACAGAAAACGGTAGTGTTTTCGAGAAACTTTACTTGACATTATTTAAAGCATATATACTCGTAAATATAATAATGTAAAAAAATCGCCGATAATGTAAATATTAACGACGTGAGAGACAAGTAAAAAAAATTACATTTTTGTAATTTTTGAAAAAAACAACCTATAGACCAAAATGGCTTTTATGTCATTGATAGAGTACATTTACCACTATCCCTACCAAAAGTTTAAAGAAAAAATTTGGAGCCGTTTTTGAGAAAATTTTGTTTTTGTAATTTTTTAAAATTGCACATATTGCACGCAATATTGCACGAAAACTACCAAAATTGTGAAAAACATTTACATGACCTTTATTAAAGAACTCGATATGCAGAACAAATTTTATTTGAAGAAAAAATCTCTATCTTCAATTTTGTAGTTGGAGAAAGACGCCGCAAAAAAAAATGCAAACTTTCACAATTTTCGAAAATTCAGAGCTGTACGTGAAAATCGGACCTATGCCATGTTAAAAAGTGTATTTTCCTCTATTCATACAAGAAATTTAAAGAAAAAATTTGGAGCCGTTTTTGAGAAAATGTTGAAAATCCCCGGGGGGCTTCATATAAAGTACCCCCAAATTTTAAAAAATCTTTTTCAAAATCACAAAGCTTCGACTAGAATCAGATCGACTGGGGAATATCAATTTTGAAGAAAATCGACCGAACGGTTTAGGCGCTAGCGTTGACCACAGACGGACAGACGGACGGAATGCCGTCAATCGATTTTTAAGTATAAAGAAGCAATCATGGATTTTGACCACACCACGAGATAGACGATTTTTTTTCTTAATTTAGCAACTGGTTTTATCCATTTATTCGTTTTCACGGCCCGGCAATTAATTTTTTTCCGCCGAAAATTGGCCATTTTTTCGCGCAGCATTACATAACTTTCCCTATACTACGTATATCACTCCGTGTATACGTACGTATACGGGAAAGTAAAAAGCCATCAATATGCCTATTTTGATTGCTTGTTTGAGTTCGAATTGGTTAGTACGAAAGATCTAACGGTTCTTTTAGTCGGCTCCGTTGCCGCTCTGTTTGCACTTCTGTGACGGCGAACGATTCCCGTCGCCCGCGAGAGTCATGGGCTTATGTGGGCAATCGAAGTGCAGGGCGGTGGGAAGGGGAAGATACGGTTTTTTGATTGATGCTATTCCGGTGCATCAACAGCTACGGTCCTTAGAACGGTAAGAGTAGTTCACGTTATTTTCGTCGGGAGGTGGTGGTGATCTTCCCCCGTTGGATGCCGGGATCCGGGGCCAACCTTCAGTTCGCTAGCGGGGTTTTCCCTCATCAGGTATCTCCCACCAGCAAGGTATTGCTCCAGCCGGAACAAGCACTAAGATCCCGACCGGTCTCCTGGCCTGTGGGGTAGTGAAGTGCATATTAGTGTAAGTGTATGTAAGGGATGAGGATAGGACAAAGAAGAAGGAAAGATCGCGCGCGGTCCGTGGCCCGTTTGTTAGGGCTCCGGCATTCGCGTGGTGTTTATGGGAGAAACCACGAAAAACTACCAATCAGAGCAGCCGGCCGCTAGAATTCTCCTCCAGACAGCGACTAAATTCGAACTTGCTGACAAGCTAGGGTCAGTAAATCCTGCTACCGTCGGGACTTGAACATAGGACCTCCCAGTCTGCGGCGCTGCGGTGACATCAGTTGATGCCCTGAGCCACCTCTCCCGGTACGTTTTTTTTTGGTGTGTGTGTGTGTGTGTGGGGGAGAGTATCAGCTAATATGTGGGGAGCCTGAACAGACCCAAAAGACAGTTCGCTTGAGGAAAAAAAAGTGTTTGCTCTCAGCCTTTTGCAGCCGGAAGGTGACCCTCTCCGTGAAAAAGACGGTGTACTAATACATTTGATGAATTTTCTCTTTGCGCATCCAGGATTAGGAGCAAGGGTGGTAAACGTTATTTCACACGACACGGATTGACTGAATCCACTGCATCATTTTTGTAACGGTGAACTAGGAAGCTGTGGCTTTGGTGCACTCAACATCATCACTTCAAATATTTTTCTTGTATTCTATATTCCACTTCAAACATTCCAATAAAATGATTATATGGAATTAATGGTCCAATATTAGGACCATTAATTCTTCCATCCTCTTACTGATTAATCCCAATCGAAGTATACTAATATGAAATTCATTATTTAATAAACTATATTATGAATTCAAAATCCTGTTAATCCGAAATAAAAGTATAGGAAGATCATATTTATTTCCCTATTGCCAAATATTTTATTTAAATCTTCCGGGGATTGTTTCCTTGTATTTTCACAAGATCAAGCCATTTATGATATCGTATATCATGAGCACTACCATTATGGTTATCACTTATTTTATACTGATGCATTAATAACACATAACATTTACATAATTGCCCATAGTTACTTCAAGGAACTTTACTAATCCTCATACTATTGCCCGATGGGCTGCTGCAATCCCGGCAACCGTGTAGTGCTTTTGGTCGCTGCTTGGTGGTCTGTTAGAATGCTTTTACTTCCTAGTAAATCTATTGACAGCAGGCAGGGGCGGATCCAGCCAATAATTTTTTTTTCGGGGGGGGGAGCATCTTAGTTTTCTGTTAAATAATAAAAATATTGTTATATTGTATATTATTTTGTAGCGTATATATAATACTATACAAGAATATTTTAAAAATAATTACATACTTCTAACATAAATATTTTAAATCAATTTTGTCATACAAAGGAAGGTAACAAACGAAAATTCTGGGCCTTTTGTGTGTGGGGGGGGGCAATGGTGGATAATCGTCTTAAAAATAGGTTGATACATGAAACTAGAATATAAGGTAACGACGAGTAACATTGCCAGGGGTGAAACATTGCCACAACCTCGAAAAACTTAAGTAGCACAGTCTGTATCGAAAATTTGTTTGCTGACTATATTTCCATAGTTGACTTCTTTTAAAATTAGACAAATTATATACAATCGTTTGTTGCATTGGGCTACAGTTGTACCCTAAAATTTCCGCGAAAATGTATTGTGATGCAGCCAAATCTCGTAATCGAAACTTCGTTAATTTTGGATTGAGTTGAAATAAACAATATAGATAAATAAATTTCTCATATCCTAGGCGTGCTATGTCGTGACTTAATAATTATTCATTATAAACAAGACAAAATGTATTAATAGCATATACTTCTTTCAGGGTGACATATTCATACTGGCCATCTTGTCCCTACATTTGTATCCTTTGAGAAGAAATTCTTACATTTAAATAATTGACATTTGTGAGTTTATATATCATTTTTAAAGCATATAAATTGTAAACATTGATTAATTACATTTGATAAAAAATACTTTTTTGTTGTCGCCATACTTGCACTGTAACTTTGGGAAGCATATCATTAATTTACTTGGTTTTGTTTTTCGAGAGAATACCACGTAGACAAATAAAAAACCCAGAATCTAAGGTTTACAAACCTGCGATAATTTAAAATCCACTAAGCAATGGCAAAAGTAAATAATGGAAAATTAAGAAGGAAAAAGTTACTGAAATGTATGGAATTAGCAGGTCCACTTTAAATGACGTGGAGTGGGTTATGCCAAATTACGATATTGTTACTGCGCTTCCCAGACTAAACATAACTAGTGGTGCTACAGAATGGTACAGAATTTCCCGCATTAGTTTTATTTTCCGTTTAGTTTCGAATAGCTATTCAGACTTCCCACTACTCTTGACAGCTGCCATCTATCGCCGCCCAAAGTACATTTTTTTGACATTTTCTTAATTTTTGGGTTTCCTAATAGTAGAAAAGAAATATTATTTTAAGAATATTAAAAAACAGTAAAACTTTGTCCTAAATGCCAATTTTCGTTGAAAAATTTGGAGCCGTTTTGAAGAAAATGGCATTTAAGCGCTACTATAAAATGTGAAATTTGAAGCTCTTTTTCACAGAAAATTTTTGAGTTTTCGAAAAACTTAATTTGAAGTCATTTGAAGCACTTACACGCACAAATTCAATAATGTTTACAAATTGCTGGAAATGTGCATATTAACGGTATGAGATAATTAAAAAAAATACATTTTTGTAATTTTTGAAAAAAATACCCCAAAATGAAATTGACGCCATATTAAAGAGTGCAATTAGCGCTATCCGTTCGAAAAGTTGAACAAAAAATTTGGAGCCGTTTTTGAGAAAATGACGTTTGAGCGTTTCTGAAAATGCGGAATTTTGAGCTAGTTTTCACAGAAAACTATTCAATTTTCGAGAAATTTTTTATGACATTATTTAAAGCACATATACGTATAAATGTAATAATGTGAACAAATTGCCGTTAATGTAAATATTAACGACGTCAAAAAAATTACATTTTTGTAATTTTTGAAATAACAAAGTAGAGCAATATGGCATTAATATAATCTCATAGAGCACATTTAATACTATCTCTACAATAAGCTTAAAGAAAAAGATTGGAGCCGTTTTTGAGAACATCTGTTTTTAGTAATTTTTTAAAATTGCAAATATTGCGTGCAATATTGTGCAAAAACTACTAAACTTCAAAACAATTTACACGATCTTATTGAAAGAACTTACTTTATACAACAAATTTTATTTGAAGGAAAAATCTTCAATTTTGTAGTTCTAGGAAGAGGCCAAAAAAATTTCAAACTTTTGCAATTTTCGAAAATTCGGAGTTAACCGTGAAAATAGGACCTATGTCACCTTTATAAGTGTATTTTATTCTATCCTTATAAGAAATTTAAATAAATATTTGGAGCCGTTTTTGAGAAAATTTGAAAATGTCCGGGGGCCTTCATATAAATATCCCCAAATTTTGAAGAATATTTTTTCAAAATCGTAGCGCCTTGAGTGGAAGCAGATCGGCGGCGGAATATTCATTTTGGAAGAAATCGTACTTATGGTTTCGGCACTACGGTTCAAAGACAAACAGACAGACACAGACAGACGGACAGACAGACGGATGAACGTTTTGAAAAGAAACACTTTTTCGGTATCAGGGGACCCCAAAACGTATATTTCCGTTTCGATTCCGTTCCGTTCCGAAATCGATTTTCCGCAGCATTACATGACTTTCCCTATACTACGTATATACTCCATATATAAATACGTATACGGGATAGTTAAAAGGAGAAAGCACTCTTTCCGTATCGCATTTTATCACAATGTTAAAACAGTTAATAAAACGTATTTTAGACTAAGTTCTCAAAGCAGTATTTACCCTATTTAATGTATTTAAACTGTCAAAAACCAAAGACAATAATGTTCTGATGTGTGTGTATATATATATATATATATATATATATATATATATATGTGTGTGTGTGTGTGTGTGTGTGTGTGTGTGTGTGTGTTTGTTTCCTATCCACTCTCACACATTTAAACATTGCCAGAGACTTGGAAAATAAAGAGGTGGCAATGTTTGACCCCTGCTGGGTAACATTGCCACTTTGCTTACTTTTAAAAAAGTACTAAAATCTTTCAAATTACGGAAGCTGTGACATCAATATTTTGAAGAAAGGTTGTACTTTTATGAAGGATTAAATTGTCAAAAGAATTATTGTGAAGACTGATGCAACAAAGTAGAATTTCAAAAGAAACAAAGATTTGGCAATGTTACCCCCCTGTTACCTTAATGGAAATGGTGATAAGTACTTTGGAAATAAGCTATTCGATTCTCCGAATGCATGCAATTGAGACCTCTTTGACTTTTCTATGGGCGCATCAATGTATTATTTGTGCATGATTTAATAGTGGAACAACTCTACTTTTTTGACAAATGTTGTTCACTCCATTTTCAGGTCCAGGCAATTGTTTTACGCATATTCCAAATGAGGTACAACTCTTGGTACTTTCTGTGACCAACAGAGCGCATCACAATGCAAGCGAATCTCTGTGGATCGCAGTAAGTTTATTTTGTTAGTGGTGCAACTCCATTGGGTTCCACAAGTCTCGTGTTAGTGGTCTTCGGTGTGTTTCTAGTGGCAGCAGCGATGATAGAGATCCTGATCCAAATTTTCTTCTAGACAGGTGAATTAAAATAATATCACTATTTCGTAAATGTTAAGTCTTCCGCAGTGCAAGAAATGCATGCATAGGTTGTATTTCGCGCGGGAATGATATACTAATGAAAACTAATTCTTACGGATTTCACATTAGTTCTTAAGATAATATAATGAAAGCATGATTATAATATATTAAACTGGCTATTTGTTAATCGCAACTGGCTTATCGTAGAATTAAGAGACAGTACTTTTAGGATGAACGTGTCTATATGTACATTTTTATTCACAGCTCGCTTCACAGCATTCACGCTTCACAGCATATACCTCCTTTACTGCTCAATATTCCGAGTTACAATCAGAATTTTTATTCATCAAACCTGCAGAAAAACAAGATCATAGAATTTGAGAAAAGAGAACACTATTTTTATAATTAATTCCAAATGTTTTTAGTTATTTTGTGCGCAATATCGCAAAGTAAGTGTAATTTGTGCCACTATTAAATAACACCTCCAATCTGATCTCCAAATGTTTTGTTTTGGATTCATAGCTTTTGACTTATAGCTTTAAACGTGATATAGAATCGAGCGATAAGAGGAACAGAGAACTCGTGTGTCAGTTAATACAAAAGCGCTGTTCACGGCGATGCTCCTCCAATCATGGCGATTACCAATCTTTACACCATAAAGGCCACGAGATCCCTGTTGAATTTGAATTACTGAATACTCGTTGGATGTCTCTGGCAGCTCTTTTATGATGTTTAATGAACAAAATTTAACTTAGTTTGTTGAATTTTTTGTTATATGGACTGCTACGATATGCACGTTTCGTTATTACTGATAATTACGTGTCTTATTGACACACGTTACGGAAGTAAAATTATATGAACATGAATAAATAACAACAGAATGAAGCTTCATTTTAAATACAATGATGCGTCATACATAGTTCATTATGGCTCCACCAAGTTGAGAATGATGTTTACAGGAGCGCGCCACCGTCTGTGTTTACAACCGAAACGACAGACGGAGATATAAGGATAATTTCAAAATGAAAATTGGACCGTGCCAAACTATTGCGAAAGAAAGCGCGATTTATTTTGTTGCAAATCTAGTATCTTCCCAATTAAAATTTTAACTATATTTGGACATGTCTGCACCTCATATTGGAAGATATAAAAGTATACTTTTCTCTGCAAATCGATTCAAAATTTTGAAACTAATTCTTTCGTAGTAACATTCGTATAAATCGTTTATTTGTAGTTTATTATGTAGTTTCTCAGAATATATATCAAATAATATATATATCAATAATTCTTTTTTATGTAAGAAGTAACTACCACCATAATGAATAATATTATAGATACTTCTGACAGTAAGGTTAATGTTTTGGTACTTTTTTGCATACCTAACAATCCGTCTAAAGCCTATGGAAAAAAAAAGATGAATGAAGGAGAATACAAAATGTTTAAATTCAATAAATAAATGTTAAAAATTCAATATAAATAGAACTTTTTTATTATAGTCTTGTACCAGAACGGTGAAAAGTAAAAAAAAAAGCAACTTAAAGGGACAAAATAAAACAGTGCAAATCTTTCGTGATGTGTCTCTGAAGTTACATTTTATCAGCTGATTCACAACCTTTATGAAGGAGGCCATGGTAATTCCGTAGAAGCAGTCTCTGAACTCGCTTCACGCTCCTGGTGACGTTTGTTAGCTAAACTGACTGTACAGACCTGTGTTTTCACTGTTAGTTCAACGACGCGCCGCAATCGCAGTCTTCATTCTTCGCTTGGTCGAGTTATACCACTGCTAATCTCGTGTCTTGCTGACACGCTAAGAATGTTGACGTTGTATATGAAATGATTTTTTTACAGTACCATACAAAATTCCACCCATGCGCTCTCAAATTTTGTATACATCACCTGGTTTCTGGTGCGTAATTCTGCATGACTTCACCAATTAAAGTGATGATAAAGTGAAGTTTGAAAATGATGTTGGCTCCGCAAGAAAGTTCTTGTAAGACGAAAGGGAACCGCTCTTGTTTTTGAGATGAATGCGCATTTCCACGTGAAGGAATTTTAGAATACATAAATTGAATTGCACCGAGTCTTGTTAATTTTGTATTTTGCGATGTGGCGTCGTGTCTCGAACGATAACGAGAGAAAACAAGACCAATGTTATAACGTGACGCATAACGTAACTTGACGCATAAACACGTGTACAAGAGCATGGGGCCCAACCTGGGGCAACTGACCACGGCCGTCGCCTCCAGTAATGCCTCGCGGTGTTGCATGGTTGTTGCAATGTTGCCTGTCCGAATCTCTTGCGCTCGCACGGAGTTTTGTAACAGTGCCTTTCTACAAAGAAGGAATCTGAAGGTTTCAGTCACACATCGGTTTTAACTTTGCAATGATGATGATGATGATGATGATGAGCGTATGGGCCACAACTTACGCAACACGTTTCTCTCTTCTGAAGCCCAGTCGTATTATATCCTGAAGATATCAACATCTGTAATTATGAGGACCAGTCTTTTGGCTGTGTCCGTTGGTTAAGACAAGACAGCCTTGAATAATCAATTAGGAGGTGATAGGATGATGTTCTTATTATTTCTGAATAGGGAGGTGATGATGAAGGGGTGAGAGGACTAGAATCATGGTGATAGGTGGGAGGTGTTCGTGAGCATTTGGAACCATCTCAGCATTCGCCTTATGACCAAGGCAGACCACGAAAAACGCCGGTCAGGATGACCGGTCCGGGGATCGAACCCGGACCTCCCGATTGCGATCACGATCAAGCTTCTAAACGTGATTTCCATTTCATAGCAAATTAAAATGTTCGACGATATTTTCAGTTATGTGTGAAACAAATGCTTAGATAGCCCAATTCTTTACCTTCGAGTTTAGCTTTCCTATTTGCTTCCGCCTCGTGTAGTTTTAAATCTTTTGCATTAAGTACAAATAATGTACTTTAAATATTTTTTATTTAATTCTTAGACCCATCTTAAATCGAAAATCCTTAAACAAAACTTGGAAGTCTCAAAATAAACGACCCAAAGCCGTGTTTTTTGTATTCTTCACGCGGCATTTAGTTTTCGAGATGCACATTTTCTATACGACATCTAAAGTAATTTTAAGAAAAAGTATTGCGGCTGCCTGCGGTCCAATTAGGCGAGAGCATCTCCTGAGAAAACGAAGTAAGGAGGCCCGCTTCTGATATGCAACGCGCAAGTAGTACGTACTCAGGTTTCCGTCTACCGCCATTAACATGAAATGCATAATTCACATACGCCTCCACCGCAGCGCTTAGGTATTCGTTGACGTCGCCGCGCTTACCTGCCCTAGTGCCAGCATTCGAAAGCCCCCGCCCATGGCAGGCACTGCGTGCTGACGACACCCCGACCCTCTGGAATGAAAAGATCTCAACTATCATGTCAGTCGTTTCAAGTAAATTGATGTTCAAGTTTCCCTAACTCATTATTCAGTCATTTGTCCACCTACGTCTGTATTTTTTAAAAGTAGCTGTTTGTCCGCAGATTGGAGCACGAATATGTTCTACTTGCATCAGGAGTCGGATAAAACGTTCTCATACGAACAACTTATTGTCCTTGATTTTGTGAGCTGGAACATTGTCATTCCAAAGGGTCGACTATCGACACACAGTCACACCTACGTTTTTGCTCCCAAGGCAAAACGAGATCAAGTATCATCTTATCCTACTATTCTTAATTTAATACAGATTTTGACGCATGATGATCATGCAAATAGGTTATGAATTTGTTATTGCCGTTTGAAAAATTTGAAAGCAAATGCGTTAATCATATGGAATGACATAGAACGAATCGTTACGGAATGTCTAGTAATTTGACGCACCTTTCCGTGACTCAATTACACAGTGAACAAATCTATACCTTTAGTGGGATTTGAGCTTGCATACTCTGTCCTAGAGCAAATGCTTCATCAGCCGTCTGAATCTACAAAGCCAAACATAGTTACAATTAACTATAGTCAACAATGCAGTAAAGATTCACGACAAACTATGACACACAGCATTTGAATGCTCACAAGGAGCATAACACGAGGATTAATGACTTTTACTTACACCTGTATTCGTTCAATGGAGGGGAAAACTTCGATGTAAAATAATGATTACCTTCCTTAGAGTACAATTTTAATGTATTTATTGCAATTCTAAAAGGCTTGCGTTTATCCGAGTTCTGGGAGAAAGTAAAACACAGAAGTGCGTGCATTAATTGCGTCATGAATTCCTGGGAATTCTGATGTGGTATTGTTGACGCAATTGCATGAAGAAATAATGGAAATCATATTAAGTTGATGCAAATGATATCCATTATTTCTTCATACATGAATTCCACTTTGCAATATTAAGGATTCCAAATAAATGAATGTAGAAAAGGAAACTTTCCCAAGAGAATTCTTATGCTTTTTTGTTTTAATGGTGTACTATGTAAATACGAGTTTTAGAGACCCCTAATTTCGAAATACGTTTTCTCAGTCTGTATTTCTGTGAACAACTCTTTTCCTTAATTTGTTCATAGTATTTCCTCCGACACTGCCCGATCGATCTAGCAGATAAAATTCTGCGAAATCGAAACGGATCTTTTAAGTTTTCGGGGCACTGTAAGTGAAGCCCGTAGGACATTTTCAAAATCTCCGCAACGTGACTCCAATATTTTTCTTTATTCCTTTTTGCTCAAATAGTGCGAAGTAAGGTATGGATTTGATTTTCATTAAAACATTGATTGAAACTCATTAAAAATTGCAAAAGTTCAATTTTTTTAATCCTCACCAATTACTTTACTGAAGTTAATGATTTTTTTAACCTGTATCAAAGTCTTTCGATGATCTCTCTTTTCAATGATGTCATGAACAATTTTTTTTCCAAAATGAGTACTTTTCTCGTAATTTTTAGTTAAACCGGGACAATATTTCATACATATGCAAACAAACTTTTCTCAAAGACAGTCACCTGTGAAATTGTATCTCCCACTGTTTTATATGTACACCCGATGTGAGTTTGGTGTCTAATGTTAGGCCTAGATATTTCCCAAAGAATTTGCTTCAGTCGACGGTCATGGGTATTAGTGTTGGTATTCGTTTTCTCGCCAGTTGTATGAGCTTCATGACGCGTCCTTGATAGGGGTTTCCACCGGAGTTCTATCTCAGTGCGTGATGGGAAGATCTCTACAATATCTTCGACGTGGCTAATCAAGGCTGTGTCTTCTGGTCGATTCATCCAGAGTATATCACATGCGAGATTCCACAGGTTTGACTCCTAGATCGATGTGTTCCTATCGTAATTACGCGTCTTTTGTGCGCTGTCTGCAGAGTTATAGACGAGATTTTTCTCTTTCAAATAGTAATTGAAAATTTGTACTACGCAGCGTGGTGTCTTAAATGTTTTCTCCAAGGCCATCAGGGTATCCGTCCACCTCCCCTTCCCTCGCCGAGATGTCAATCGGTATCAAGGATCCGCAAAATGTGGATACTGACTATAATTTTTTATATGGTACATTAAATACCATACAGTTCTCGCTTAAAGACGTGGTAACTAATTCCTAGGAATTTTAGGATCCCCAAGGGACTAAAAAGTTCCTTTTCTCTTTTTATTGCCAGCAATACTAAATTGCTCCATCGTGTTTTACAAATTGGATGTAAAGTTTAATAGAGATCCTGAGAGAACTCGACGAGATAGTAGATCGCTTCGAGACGAGGTTTCCAACGTCTTGAGGGTAGTGACTGGATCTTGCCGTAGCCCAGAAGTTCCAACCATTACCGGCAGGATTTTGGCGTTAGACACTCCATGAATTTGAGCTGTCAGGGTAATGAATGTTTGGTATTTTACCACCTTTTCCTTCCCTGCTTTCAGAAGGCTAGGCTCATCCTCGTAGTGGACAGTCACGTCGAACTTGTGGCTCCCTTCCCGGTTTTTTATTACCACATCAGGTTTGATTCTAACCCCTTGTGACCCCCTGCACTGACCCAAGATGTGATTCATGGTTGCTATCGCTGTATCGCACTTCCTACAATTCACTTCCTCTCTGGGACTTCCTGTACTAAGAGTAGATTTATTCGCAGTAATATTTGATTTCAATTAGAGTGTCATGATAAAAAGACCAGGTTTCAGAAGACTTTCAAAAAGGCATTTCCAATCGGATCGTTTATATGCGCATTAACTTAGGATCCGAGCGTCTCCCAGGTGCCTACCTCGTCATCGACACATTTCTTACAGAGCCTTATAACTTGTTTAGTATAGGGGCAGTTGAGCCTCAGTGCTTTGGCAGACAATGTCCGTTAGTAGAAACTTGGACAGGAGCTCAGTCATTTGCAAATAGGATCTGCAGATTTTTCTAATCGTAAACCTAGGTTCAACGCTACCCTAGGACCGTGTTGGGCGAGCTTAAGCAATCCCAATCCTCCATCTCTCTTGAGCAGGTAGAATTTGCGATTTGCAGTACTGATATGCAGATGTAGGAACAGTTTGACTGCCACTCAGATTGGACTGTTAGCTTCGTTGAGCATCGACATAGTTGGTATCGACAAAACCAGTTGGTAGAGGTAATGTGGCAATCTGTAAGTATGAAGTAATGCCAACTTCTGAGTAGGCTTTAAATGCGCCTTCAGAAGCCTAGTTTCTGCTTGCACCAAATTCGATATGAATGATTTAGATGGGAAGCGTCTTCAAATAGAGTGAGAGTTCACTCCCAGATGTGTTAGGATACGATCATTACTGACCAGAGGAATTCTCTCCCCCACCATTAAAGACAGGGGTCGTGAATGAATCAGGATCGTTCAAAAGTTTGAAATGAACACTCAGCGACAGACAATGTCATTCCTAGGGGCCCAATATATTCCACCACAATATCAATCAATTCTTGAGCTCCTGGGACATATTTTGTTAACAGCACCAGATTGTCAGCACATGCTAACACTAGAAACACTCCTTTACAATAGCGTATATCCTGACTTGTTTTCCAATTTCTCAAGAAGGCACTCCACAATGAGATTAAAAGGAGTGGTGACAAGGGGTTTAACTCCTCTACGAATTGGCACCTCAATTCCTTTGGAGGGGTGCTGAATGATGGTGGAAACGTCAGCGTAAGAGTGCGTTACCAAATTGGCAAAGGCCTTTGGGATCCCTTTCCTGGACAGAGCCCACCGAGTCACCGCGTGAGGAGCTGTGCCGAATGCTTTGTATATATTTAGCACAGCACCGACACCACCTCCTGCTTTTTTCATATCACAGACTGCTTCGTGAAGAATTTATTGTCAAGATTGTCTTTACGTGTTAGAGGAAGTAACTTACTCCACCTAGAAACAAGATTTACCCACTTTATCGTTACCAGTTCTTGGCAATAAGTTTTTTTCTGTCGAAGAAAAAAAAAACTATTTCTGCCGCACTATTACAATATTTTCTCCTTACTTCGTAGTACGTAGTAAGGAGAGAAGTAAAATGACGCGACTTATGTAGTACGTCAACTGCGACGCGCAAATATTGGCCTTTATCCGGCCGTAATCTGAACGATGGTCTCTCCAATACCGTTATTATGAACCTCCATAAGTCACTAAATTAGTACACAGACAAATTTGCGGAGATCCTAACACAAGCCACAGAGCCGACGACATAGTCCCAGGAACATACAGCATATTAGCTAATTTATCATTTATAGTAAGGTCAACATGACCTTATTACTCATTAACAGTGATTCGAGAGCCGACAGTTAAGCGCTGTTTACCACGCACTCAGAAGAATCCTATACCCCAGAGCTAAAATACACATGCAGTTACTGATCTAGGGGCGGGTGGAGGATCGTAATGATACATGTCAAAAAACCTTGTTTGAAGAAATGGAAGGAATATTGCAACTTGTGGTTCTACACCAGTACATACTTTCAGGCATTTTTGTAACGGCTTCTCAATATAATATAACTACATAAACCCGCAAAATGTTTTCAACCTGCAAAACTTTCCTCTTTGCGCTGGGAATTGAACTCAGCTTTTCAGAATTATCATGCCATTTCGCATTAGCATTATTCCACTAGCCTTACCTTCCCGCCGATTAAAAAAATTGTGAATTTTTGCATTTGCCATTTTGAAACATTCAGATATTGTCATCTGCATTATTTCTAGCTCTAATTTTAAGAAACAGATTTTTTTACGGAAACATATCCGAAGGCTGGAAGAGGTCGTTCTCTACAATGACGGTTGGGCACAAGTAGGCAACACTGCGAATTTCCCCAACCGTGCACCCGTGACTGCACATAAGACACAGACACCACATCCAGTCGCAATTCAAAACAGATTTAGTGTTTTAGATTATGAAACAGATTTTCCTCGCCTTCCTGATCCTCACAACCCTTCCCTTCCATCGACAAATACATGCACAAACCAACGCAAACAGGCTAGGAAGCGTGTCAAAACCAAAACACGTAAAGCTTCGCATCCTAGCCCACTTGAAAACAAAGCCATTCCTACTGAGCCTAAAAAACAGGTACTTATTTTAGCTGACAGCCATGGTCGCCATCTTTCCTCCATTCTCAGTAGGAAGTTACCCCCCAACTACTCAGTCTCGTCTATTTTTAAACCTAACGGGAGGTTTGCAGACGTGACTGCAGAGTTGGACACTCACACAAAGACAATG
>JAHLJT010008446.1:264079567-264096872 GCA_031308135.1 Acheta domesticus
TTTTTATCTTGTTTTTTTCCTCCTGTTCCTCTTGTTTTTCTTTCTTTTCCTCTTCTTCCCTTTCTCCTTTCAGGTCCTCCTGAAAGAACCTCCGCCACCGCCGTCGATTTCTGCGGCTCTTCACCGTCTCTTCGCTGTATTGTCTGGCCTGTTCGACCCTCTCTGTCTTTTCATCCCTTCGTCCTATTCTCCACATCGTGTACCTTACCGGTTGTGACACTCTGGCCTTTTCAACCGCTTCCTTCGTTCCTTTCGGTCTATTCCGACCTATCGCCTTCTGCTTTGCTTCTTCGCCCGCGTATTCCCGAAGCTTCCCGTCCCCTTGCTCGCTCGTCCCTTACCGTTGTCTCCCCCAGCTGCTCACGGGTCTGGCGCTTGACTCCTCGCCTGTCGCGCTCGCGCCGGCCGTGCGCTGGCCGTGTGTTGCTCCAGCCGCCGCCGCCGCCGCCCACGCCCCCGCGCGTCCTGTCGCGCGCTCCGCTTCGCGCGGCCGCTCAGCCGCCGGCCGTGAAATCGCGCCGCCGTCGCCTGGCCGCGCGCGCGCGCGCACGCCTTTGAAGCGCCGCCTGCAGCGCGCCACGCCCCCTTCCCTCACTTCTCACCAGCCCTCCGTCCCTCCTTGCCCCTCATCCCCACTCGCTCCCTCGACTGTCTTGGCCACTGCCCGCCCGCGCCCTCTCCACGTCTTCAGCCCGCTCCCGGCCCCCTTGTCGTCCCTTCGCGTCCGCTCCCGTTCCCGTTTGCGTCCCCTCCCCTTTCACCTCGTTCCCATCGGCTGCTCCCTATCTCCCGCCCTCGCCACATCACCGAGCGTCGGTGCGGCGCGACGCGACGCGATGCGACGCGACGCGACGCGACGTCGTCCGCCGGCGACCGCGGGTGCCCTGCTGGGGTGGACGGCGCGGCGGAGGGCGCTGGGGAGACGATGAAGCTCGTGGAGGCGGAGTGGATTCCACGGGAGCTAATGAGGGAGCAGCCGGAGCCGCAGGCAGATCAGGGGGCAGGAGTTCCACGCTCGGTGCAGGGAGAGATCGTACGCACCCGTCTGGTGGAGGCTGTGGCAGTGGCGGTGGCGTTTGGGACAAGGGCAGGACGGCGGCGAGGTGAAGCCGACCACGGGCACTCAGATGATTTAGGCGCTCCTTTGCATTGTACATGCACGCTTGTCATGTTTTCATAGGTTCGTGAAACCTGTGAATAGTCTTAACTCTTCCGTCTGTACTGCGGTGAGTAAGCATTTAATTTCAGGCAATCATGCAAGCTCAATTATTGAAGTTGTTGTTGAAGTTGGAAGTAGGTTATGGATTTAGAGTTATGATTACTATTATGTCGTTATTCATTGTTACATATATAATTTATTCACTTGTGTTTTTAATTTTCTTTTTTTGGACCAATATGCAAGCGGAAGGATATTTTTTTCTGTAAAATGGTGTACGTAGTAATTATAAAGCATTATAAGCATATTTTAGATACACGAAACATATTTATGCGGTTTGTGTAGATTCATGCATTAATATTGAATTAAACATCCACCGAAGGTATTTCTTGTAAATGCCTCATCAGGTATTCGAAATGAAAACGAATACCTATCCCTAGAAAGTAGCCACTTTCCTTGAAGATTTTTATAAGCAAGATAAACCAAAATGAAATTGTGTACAGTATGATTAAAATATCATGCTTTTGCATAACTCGAAGCAGTGAAGTTCTTGATAATGCTCGTTCTCCCATTCTTGGATTTCTGGAACACAAACTTTATGCACAAAAGGAAATCGCGTAATGATTACTAAGAATTGATGGAGTTAAAGATGATATTCCTTAACGACGTTCCAAATATGGGATATCGTTTCTTACGCCTGAAACTAAGTCATGCTAGATGATGAAAAAGGCTACATATCCATTAAAAATACAGCTATTTCAAGGACAATTTAAGTTGTTGTTAGGAAGAAGGACTCTTTGACCAGATATTGTTTTCTTGCTTGAGTGTACTCGTACGTCCGAACCGGGTTTCTGTCGTCAGAAGCAATTTACACATCACGTCATGATTTCATATTTATGAGTGAAGTGATTAATTATCAGGATATTATTTCAGAAATCAGTAAAGCTTTCCAAAGAAAGGAAATCTCTGGTACTTAGATCCCGAAACTGTGGCTCTAGCCTTGTTTAATGACAACTGGTTGAGGCAAAACTGGCTCAAGTTATTCTGGAAGCAGACAAACGTGAAGACGAGGAAGAAGAAAAATCAGCCGATGTGATACATTCTTCATCAATATAATATTTTTCTTCCTTCCTTTCTTTCTTTCTTTACAAAAATTGAATTTTCTTCTTTTGTAATTCGTGGTACAAGATCTTTCTTCATGAGATTTTCTGTCAGTACCGGTTTTCTCCGTAACAACCCTTCCAATACGCAAGCATGATCCTGGTTACAAAAGTGGAATTCAAACATCGAAGAAGAAAGTTGTGAATAACGTTGCGGAAAGAAGTTCAGGATTATAACAACATTCTCACGAAAGATGAAACTAACAATTTGTTTTACAGATCGTTGCCGAAGTTCCTAAGAAATACTCTAAATCCTCTTTTACGAAAAACAATTTTCAATGTTCATTCTTTGAAACAGTGTTTTGATTTTTCAGAAATGAATGTTGAATGAATTCGTGATTCTCTTATAGATGCAGACATTATCAAAAACGAATGTTTCTTTAATGTTTCATGACATTTCAGAAATTATTGAATGAACACTTGAGTAATTTGATTTACAATGCTTTTGAACAATTTGTGGGATTGCCTGAATGAGTCACAAAAATTGAGGAAAAACGAAATGGTTTCGGTAGGGAATAGTTTACCACTATTTAATTTGGAATGATTTATTGCGTATACTGTGTAAAGTCAAGGCGTTAGGGGATCGCCTAGGAATAGAAAGGTTGGGTTTAAATTTGGCACATATCATTTTCTTGTCGACAGAAACTGAAGTAGACGGCGGGAGCAGAAAATATTTAATTTCGGAAAATTACCCTACAGCAACGGGCCGCCCTAATGATTTATTATTCCTTATTTTTTCTGGAAATTTTCCTGTACCATAATACCCTAAAGTACGGTGATCGCAGTCTTTAGCTTAGCGGTGTGTTTCCTTCTCTTCCAGCTGTGCACCGCCACCTCTCAGATATATTTCGTTGCAGTTA
The DNA here is from genome assembly GCA_031308135.1 of Acheta domesticus. Classification (NCBI taxonomy): domain Eukaryota; kingdom Metazoa; phylum Arthropoda; class Insecta; order Orthoptera; family Gryllidae; genus Acheta; species Acheta domesticus. The sequence continues at coordinate 264,082,744 of JAHLJT010008446.1, forward strand.
CATATCGTCATGCTAATTAGCATACCTCGTAACTCCACAGATTGGACAGTTTTGCATTGGAATAAACATAGCAGGGAAGCAGAATTTTAGTTTCCTTTCTCGTTGAACTAATAAATACTGGGAAACTCAATTATTTAAGATGCTCGAATTATTTGCTTTTATATATTACTCTTCTTTCATAATTATATTTTCTCCTGAAGTAAACAGAAAATAGAGGCGGAATATGGAGTTCCGAGGTTTGCTAATTAGCATGACGATATTCGCCTAATCAGTCCAAAAGAAGCGAAGGGAACCGCGGAAACGCAGGATGGGGGATCTTTCCGTTAGGCGGCAGTCTGAGAGGGAGGACGGGTGCCTTGGCCTTGGAACCGGGTAGCGGAGGACCAGGAGGTCGGAGTCGGGGGTGGAGAGGCATAGGCAGTGTGGAAGGGTTGAGGGTGTGTCGGGGGTCGTAGGCGTGACGGTTGTGGGGGGGAGGTAGAAAAACAGGGGTGGGTTTGCAGAAGGGGATCGGGAGCGGGAGGCTGGGCGGGGGTGAGGGTTTGGGTGGGAGCTGCGAGGTCTGAGACCGGGAGGCAGAAGGCTACACGAATAAAAAAGCAAGGCCACAATGCACTTTTGTGTTTTTACTTTCCACCTTGTTACATAGATTTCTCAAACGAATGCCTCTGAAAAAGCACGGCATAAATTTCATTGGGTACTTAATATGTTAGAAACTCCGTAGAATGCAGATAGAATTTCCGTATCTAACGTGGATATTATTCGTTTGGGTGGAAGAGAGAATAATGAGGTGGTGTTCCATGGTTTTTAAAAATACAATATTCAATGGCGAAAGATGTATAACAATATTTCAATTATTTATAGATCTTCGAATATCATTTACAAAACTGTCATTTCATTTATAAATGTTATTAAGTACTTACACCTTACATGATATATGGTTTATTTATTTATTTAACCTCAAAATATTTGAAAGCTTACAGAAAAGGGGAAGTAGTCATCGGTAAAAGTGAACAACTGAATTTATCTCGAACCTTTCATATCCAAAGCTTCAGCCTAAAGCAGAATATCTTAGACCGAATCGCCCTTCCTGAAATAGTTTAGGTAAGGTAAGGGGTAAGGAGTAGGTAAGGAGTAGGTACTAAAAGGTAAGGAGTAGGTACTAAAACGATCGGGTCTTTGTGAGTGTGTAAATGAATGAGTCAATAATTGTGAAATGGTAGTTGTAGCGCTACAAGTCTCTACATAAAAACATTGTAGTTATTTTCACTCTGAGTTATAATATAACATTAGGAATGAAATTATATCAACGCGCCAATATGAGTCTCGGTCAAAGACCTTGCGTTTCCGCGGTGCACTTCGCTTCTTTTGGGCTGATCAGGCGAATATCGTCACGCTAATTAGCAAACCTCGTAACTCCATATTAAGCAAATGCTCAGATGTCCCTTGCTTTGCTTCTAGACACTAGATGTATTTTCTTCCCACCCAAACGACACCAACACGTCTTTACTGTTATTGATGGTAAATAGATAGGAATCGCATACAATTTTTCCATGTTGAAGACAACCTGACAAATTTCAGGTAACAGGTTAGCTGTAATAATATTAATAATAATAATAAATAATAATAATAAATAATAATAATAATAAATAATAATAATAAATAATAATAATTAATAATAATGTTATTTTTAATGAATATATATGTTTGGTGTATAGCTATTATTTGTTATTGTTTAATGACCTTTATAAAACAGACATGGTCATTTATAACAACTTATTGATTGTTATACATCTCTTAACATTGCGACCCTGTTTGGAGTCTTTTTCAAATTCTAGTGTCCAGAATTTGTTGGCATCATAGATAAATTGGTAGCATTTTAATAAAAAATTGTCCCTATGGTGTATAAAAAAGTGTAATTTCGTAAAATCCATCTGGACTAATAATAATAATAATAATAATAATAATAATAATTTGCGCAAAGTATTGTAGAAGCACCGACAATCACCGGATCTGCTCCTTAGGTAGCTGGTTGCAACCTGGAGTAGATTTTATATTCAGCCGACTCATAACATCTTTAGTCGTGATGTAATGGAATAATAATAAAAATAATAATAATAATAATAATAATAATAATAATAAACCCCGTGTGGTGTCGGGGGTTTTAGTAGAATAGCACCATGGGACCTCCCCCTGTCGTAGAAGGCGACTAATCGGAGCAGCTGTCCGCTGTCATTCCTCTAAACATCCTGCAATTCCCACTTTTAACTTGGTGTGTCATTACTTCCACTTACTTGTGGCACATTTCTGTTTTCTGTCCTGTAGGCCAATCTTTCTATCGGCCAACTCTTGTGTTTCTGACCCCGACGCTATTAGGTTTGCGAGGGCTAGGGAGTCGTTTCTATTTTACCCTTCTATTCTAACTCTTTTTTCCACTGCCCTCTTCCCTTCTCCCGTTTCCTTTAAGCTGGCGGTAGCTTAAAAACGCACAGACCCATCACAGTATGGAGACACGAAGCATGAGACGCCTCGGAAAAAAGCCGCTGCCTGGGGAGCGCCAGGGCGCGCCTGGAGCTGGTGCTGGGCGTGACAGCGTGAGAGCCACCAGTGGTAGTGTGCCGATGAGGCGGGCAACTACCGGGTTACCCGAACAAGATACAGCCCATAGTAGTATCAACCCTACCCAACAACACCTAAGGGTAAACGATGGGGGAAGTGTTGCTGGAGTGTGTACTCCCGAGCCCACGACTCTCGTCCCGTCAACAAGGCAACGTACCATGTGGACAGAAGAAATGAACGAATATGTGGTGCGGTGCTACTATAGATTGACTAAACTAGAGACATCGAAAGATCCATTCACTACTGAACTACATAGATTAGTTACAGAGAAGTATCCCAGCTTACGCCGTAAGACAGTGCAGAATGTTATAGATCAACGTAGATCAATATTTACGAACAGGAGAATAGCTGCGGACAGAATCATGCGATCAAGGAGGAAGTAGCTGTAGAATTGGGCATGGTAGAGAAGACGGATACCAGAGATGAGAATGAAGAACATCAAGATCGTGTTACGGAAGACATTGCACTTCACAAAAAGGAGGAGGAAGATGTCTTTCAAGCTAACTATATGAAGTATGGAGGAATCTGTTGTACCCTAAGACCTACGCTGCCCAAAATTATCTTTAAAACAGATACAAAAGGCATCATCAGCAATGTCAACCGCATAATAACTGATCAGTTAAAAGATGAAAGCTCACTAGATGACTTGCATACCATGACATATATAGGAGCAATGACAGTTCTCATTCTTAATGGGCAACACATCAGTAGTACAAAGCCAGTACGGAAGAAAAATCCCAACACTCCACCATGGGAGAGAAGACTATGTTCCAAGATTGAACAGATCAGAAGGAATATTGGCATACTGACCCAATACGCAAAACCGAATGCTTCATCTAAAGTTAGGAGAGCTGGAGCAATTATCTTGGAACGCCTGAAGACGCAGGAGAACACTGGACTGGACACGGTATTGGACACTCAAAAACAAAGGCTTGCTGCACTTGCGAAGAGGTTAAAACGTTACCGAAAAAGTCAGGCACGTCGTAGAGACAACAACCAGTTTAGAAACAACCAAAAGAACTTCTTCAGAAAACTAAGATCTACAGCATCCAATATAGAAACAGACGGAGACATCGCACCCAAGGCCGAAGACGCTTTCAGTTTCTGGCAAAATGTGTGGGGTGAATCTGTTGAACACAAAAAGGCAAAATGGCAGAGGACTGAAAAGCAACGTATGTCCAGATTGAAAACAATGTTTAAACTGGAAAATCAGTGAAGAAGATGTGAAAATAGCCCTGACGAAAACATTGAACTGGAAGGCACCAGGACCCGATGGATTGCAAAATTTCTGGTTAAAGAAATTCACCGGAATCCACAAACATCTTGCCAAGTGTTACACTGGTGTATTGGAAGACCCGCAGACAATGCCTCCGTTCATGACAGAAGGGATCACCTACCTACTCCCCAAAGAGAACACAGACAGAGCTGATCCAGCAAAATACCGCCCTATCACATGTCTCCCAACTTTGTATAAGCTGCTCACATCCATCATAAGCAGCAAAATATACCAACACCTAGACAACAACAAATATTGGATGAAGAGCAAAAGGGATGCCATAAGGGATCACGAGGATGTAAGGAACAACTGATAGTAGATTCCATCATTACCAACACTGTAAAACAGAAAAAAGGATCATTGTATACCGCATACATAGACTATCAGAAAGCATTTGACAGTGTCCCACACACGTGGCTGAGTGAAGTGTTGGAAATCTATGGGGTTGAGAATCATGTAAAGGGATTCCTGAGATATGCAATGGATCACTGGAGTACTAACTTGCAACTGAGTACTGACAAAACGGATGTTCACGTTGGGAATATTAAAATCAAGAGAGGTATCTTCCAAGGTGACGCTCTCAGTCCTTTGTGGTTTTGTCTTGCTGTGAAACCACTAACAGCGATGCTAAATCGTCAGGAGAGGGGATTTAAGCTGGAACAATCAGGAGCACAAGTAAGTCACCTTTGTTATATGGATGACTTGAAAGTGTATGCTGAAAACAAAAGTCATCTTCACAGCCTCCTAGATTGTGTAGGAAAATTCAGTAATGACGTGAACATGAAACTTTGGCCTCGACAAGTGCAGAATTAGCTGTATGAGTAAAGGAGAATGGGTTGAACATCCTGGATATGAAGTAAATAAAGAGCAAGGCACCATCAAAGGAATGGCCGAGGAAGAGAATTACAAATATCTCGGATATTTGCAGTCTAAAGGGATCCAAGACAAACTTGCCAAGGAAATGGTGGGTAATAACTACATCCAGAGGGTGCGCGCCATCTTGAAGACAGAGTTGAGTGCACGCAACACAGCAAAAGCTGTCAACATATATGCAGCCTCAGTACTCACTTATTCCTTTGGAATACTAAAATGGACCGACACCGAACTGAAGAACCTTGACATAAAAACAAGGAAGGAATTTTCTAAAGCAAGAGCACACCACCCACACAGTTCAATTGAACGGTTTCCATATGCCCCGTCAGAGGGCGGCAGAGGTATTCCTAGTGTCACGACCAGGCATTATAAGCAAGTAGAAAATCTTAGAGACTACTTCCTCCAGAAAGCAAAATCCAGTGAGTGGATGACTGCAATTATAAAGGCAGATCGCAGAGCCACACCTCTGAAACTCTCCGACTTAATGTATGATCCTTCCTCGAAGATCCCCGCAAACGAACAACAACTAGAAAGATGGAGGAGTAAAGCCCTCCACGGCCGTTACAGAAACACATTAGAAAGCAATGAAATAAATCTGCAAGCTTCTTTGGCCTACCTGCAAACTGGTAACCTGTTTGCGGAAACGGAAGGCTTCATAATGGCGATTCAAGACCAGGTAATCGCAACGAGAGCTTACTGCAAGTACATCATGCGTGAAACCTACAAAATGCCAACTGCAGAATGTGTGGCCAAAAAGAGGAAGGGATCGATCACATTATTTCTGGATGCTCAGTTTTAGCGCCAAAACAATACCTTGACAGGCACAATCGTGTGGCCAAGATAATACACCAGGCTCTCAGGCAAAAGTATTTTGGAGATGAGAAGCAGGCGCCTTACTACTCTTATGAACCACCACCCATAAGAGAAGATGAAAGTTGCAAACTTTACTGGAACCGCCCAATACAAACGGATAAACAATCCCAAACAACATCCCGGACATTGTACTGGTTTTGAAGGCTGAAAGAAAAACTTTCATAATCGATATTGCAGTCCCTCTACCAGCCAATCTAAAGAAAACACACACGGAAAAAATTAATAATACCTGCCATTGGCAGATGAATCAAATCAATGTGGGGTATGGCAAAAGTCACAGTGGTACCAGTAGTTATTGGCGCTACAGGGTGAAATTCCCATCACATTGAACAGCAGTATTGACATCTTAGACTTGCACCGTGATGTGTACATATCCCTCCAGAAGTCCGTAATCTTGGACACCTGCAGTATTGTCCGACGAATACTGGGAGAGTAGATGAGGCAAGATGTTATGCAGAAATCTTACGTCCTTTGGCTACACAGTCCCGGAGTAAGATGTTGGCCTCCATTAAAAAGGAGTGAAATAAAATAATAATAATAATAATAATAATAATAATATAATAATAATACGCAACGTCGTGTAGAAACCCGACGAGTTGTGAAAGGGTAAATAAACGCTTAGGACGTGTATAAAAAACCCAAACTATTGGGTCTGGAGCGCGTGAGTAGGTGGGTGACGTTTGGTGCGGGGCAGTGGGAAGTGAAGTGAGCGGGTTTCTGCAGCTGCTTCTGACAGCCTGGCCCGTATGGCGCTCTGCGTCGGCTCGGGCGGGGCCGCGCAGGGAGGGCTGAGGAGGGAGAGAGCGGGACGAGGCAGAAGTTTCCTCTGACACGTTTACTTCGTTGTTCATTTGTCAATCATTTGGCCCGAATTACGAAAATGATACGTTATACCGGGTTTAATCAATCTCTTTTCGTTGCGTATTTCCACAGCCCAAACCACTCGAGTAAATTAAGTGAAATTGTAGACAGCAGCTTCCCCCTGAAAAGTAGCAAAATGTAATTGGGTCTTATTTTTCCTTTATGGAATTAAAGGGTAAGTACTGCAAATGTGCTAAAAAAGACTGGGTGTGGTTGCAGTGGTAGGTATTACGAAATCGCTTTTAATAGTGAATACGTAATCCAGCAAAAACGTTTGCCGTAAAATATTGACTGCGTCTAAAACGATTAAAGGAAAACGCAGAGTATAGTCTGTGTGTATTTAACTCATTTTTATATTTCAGTATACGTATAACATAGGGTTCTAGGAAATCGTAAAAATGAACATCGAATTGATTTATATTGGATACACGTTTCTATACTGTGATATGTAGTTTGGAGGAGTGATTGGCATCTTGGTATACATCAGAATTTTTCATAATATTTCTACGAAAGAAAGTCCTTTGATCGATGTGAAAAAAAAAACAAAAATATTAATTGATTCTCCTTTCAGTGGTATCCTCGCTTTTTTATTGCCGTTCTGCAACCTCACATAATGTTTGCGATTGACGCGGGTCTTTTTCTTTCAGATATCAAGTCATCACAAATTGTATTGGTAGTTTCAATGTACGGAAAGCTTCCCCCAAAAAAGTACAATGGAATTTGTACCGCCACATCTTGAATCTCTGTTATCATTAACTTTTATTTCCTTATTATTTCCATATCGAATTATCTGCACGGACTATTTAATTTCTCTAGCTTTCCTTTAGCAAGTCAACGGGCCAGTCAGCGGAGACTCAAAAGTAAGGTCTGTCACAATTTAATTTCTTTCTCGGAGACACAGTCTACCATCGAAATTGTACTTAGTACTTATTTAGCCAAAAAACAGTATAATCTGTATGTGACATATGTGGAAGAAGATCATCTGCGCACGTTTTCTTATGTTCCAGAATCCTTTCCCATCATTAGTGTCTGAACATTTTATGTAAGTTCGTATTAGATACAGTTGGAAAGGTATAGCCTCATCACTGAGCCATCTATTCAAATTAATTTTTAGGAATAATTGAATTCATTTTGTGTTCTTCAGACTTTTTGGTGGGCTGTCTTTTCTCACCCTTTGATGGTCATATGGTGATGGACTTCCTACTAATGTTTATCCTATCCCTATCCAATGAAATTATATTTCCCACTATTTCATTGCGATTTATGTAGTGGACAGTCATAGAAATAGTGTAATCAAATTTCGACGTCTTATCTCAAGCTTCATACCTCAACTTGATCACACCTTCAAATGGTGTGATCAGCTGTCCCTCCCAAGAGTTTTGACACTTTGTTGGAGTATGTATATCTTTATAGAATTTTTTTAAAATGCTAATGGCCAAATACACAAAGAAGCTAAATATAGAATAATTATTGTGTCATGCGATGTTAAGTTAGTGGAAGTAGGAAACCTAATGGAATTACATGGCGAAAGTGTATCATTGGGGCGATTCGAGTACAGTGGACTTTTGGTAATTACATTTTGAACCAACCCAAACGTTCCTCTTGGAGCTCGGCCTAAAGTTCATTTTACATATATCTAGTTCTTAATTATAATTTCGGAAGACCTCCTGGGCAGGCCTTGGTGCAGACCCAGGACTGCATGGAAAATGATTAATTTTAATGTTATTGGTGGAATAAAAGGCTGACTAAATTTAATACATATATTAATTAAGGGAAAAAAGATACAATTAGCAACGTGACAATTATTGTTGGTTGAAGCAATTAAGTTGCTTGCAATGTTGCTGATGCAGACAGTTAAAGTACACCTGGAAAGTCTGGTTAAAATACCACCTGTTGGTGAAATACATTGCCGTTGAAGTTGATAATAGCTGATTACGGGCGGGTTATAAAACCAGGCCCGTTACAGGCTGATGATTGCAGAGATTCACCAGGATGTAGCATGTGATGCTGACGAGATGGATGGCCACGTGGTAATTGCAGCAAGCAGGCCACGTGCCACTACGACGCACAGCGTGAAGGGGATAAACTTGAATATTGGTGGCGCGTGTCAATGCAAGGAGGCCACAGAAGACAGCTACATACATCGTAATGGTGATAAACTCATTGATTTGATTGGAACAGTTAATAAGTTCGACCACGTGTTCATATGGCGAATTTGTACAGCGGCCACTTGAGCAGCGCGAAGTGTACGTAGACGCGATCTGCACAACTGGTTGAATTAAGCACTAATGAGGACATAGTTCATCCGCTCGGCACTCAGAAATTGTGATACGAGACGGCAGATTGATTAGCTGTGAGGTAATGCGATACACTGCTCACGTACGTTGGCACAGAAAAAACTGCGAAGCACGACGACCATCTGTCCGCGCAGGAGAATACCAGCCAACTGAACTTACTTTGCACGTCAAGCGAAGCGTGTGAACAGAGGTCACGTGATTGGCAGTTGCAGGGAGCCGCCGGCCGTCGCCAAGGGGCGAGGGAGGCGGTGCGTGAGAAGCCTGTCTATGGTCCGATTAAAATAAGTTGGTTATTGACAGTTGCGAATGGAAAGGAGCGACGTTGACAGTTTGCGTACCACTGAGCACGTGCTCCCGGGACACGAAAATGAACACTTGACGTAAATACTTATTAAAGGTAACCAAATTATACACTCATATTGTATGAAGTTACAGCTGCAGAAGCGCAATTGCCAATCACCAACTTATTTTAATCGGACCATAGACCTGCAGGGGGCCGCTGCGCGCGGCCGTCAGGAAGCAACCGGGAGGTGTCACTCCCTAGTGAGTCCTAGTAAAACTAGTTGAACATAGCATGACAAAATACAGATACAAATTATGTGCAAAGCATCCTTAGACAATGCATTATGAAATAATAATATATACATTAAGCTTGGTTGCTCCAACAGTGTAGACAGTGTAGCTCTGCAGCAAAATGAAACCGCACAAAAATAGTTTATGCGCAATGTGAAGTTCCATTATGTGTTGAACCATGTTTTTCAACATTTTATCCAAACTAACAATTGAATAAAATCACACATTTCCATGATTATACATATAGAACTACTTTGTTTTAGGACAACTTTTTGACAAAACCTCAGCAATATTATTCAATAAAATCTCTTTTTAATCAGTGCTATGTTGCCTTTGTGATTGAATTTCTAATTGATTATCGTACTTAAAAAAATAGCTATGTAAGCAAATGACCCTCTTTATTTTGTATTACTTTTTTTCGTATTTTCAAGCACAGAAGGTTTTCTGAAGGACTGTGAAGTCTTTTGAAAAGTTAATCAATATAATTTTGTTACAAGGGTACGATATTACTTTTATGATTTGTGGAAACATTTCAAGCATTTGTTTGAAAACCTAGGCCAAAGCTAGGAATTCCCTTGAATTCATATTTTCCATGCAATCTCATAGTTTGATTTTAATTTGCGTGTAAGATCGTGAGTCTACATCACGTTAAAATTATTCTGTTTATAATGTCATATTCCGGTGGGTGAACGATAGATCCAAAATGTAATCGTGTTTTCCGAAGAACATGATTAACGTTATGCGCACACATTGTAGACAGTGTGATACATGGTTAGCGTAAAGAGTGGTTGCTGATTTCAGATTAATCAGACGCGGGGAAAATGGATATGACCAGGCGCTACGCTGATACTGTATATTTTCGTACTCCTGTCATGATATCCAGACTTCAGTTTTAACATGGCGGACGCTTCGAATTTAAGAATTCAAACTGTGGGAAGAAAGATGTTCGGATTCATAGATAAAAGGAACACATAAAGTATTCAATTTTGGAAATTGATGGAATCGTAGAAGGCACGTATATCTTCAAATTCTACGAGTTTGATACCAGTGTTCTGACTTCAAAACTCACGCAATGGGAGGTCAACATTTAGACATTTTTAGACCCACATTACACGATTCCTTGTGATGAATGATTCCGGAGTTTAGTGAACACGCGCGTGAGCAGAATGGTTTCTCACGCTCAAACTACAGAATCATTCTTCAGAAGAACCGTGTAAATTGGGTCTGTGATTCCTTAACTCACTTCACCGGATTCACTTGACCTGCATGGTTTGATGAGTTAAATATATTGTCACATTTTTAGGTGAAAGTCATGGATATTATATTAGTAAAAGGAGGCAGGAGGCGACTTTCACACGTCTGCCCGTACCAAAAACATTAACCTATCGCGCCGCACGTGCTAGCGAATTTGTTTGGAAATAAATTTTAATTTAGTGCCTTCGTTCGATAGTGGAGAACACCAAATTCACTAATCACTTTCATTGAAACCCTCGAGAGCAGATTCCACGCTCTTCCCTTTCTTTTCTTTAGCAGAAGTTCAAAATGAGCACGTTTTCTCTCAGTTCAATAGAATTCATTTCTTATTAAAACTGCGAATACGTCTTTTCGAAACACCCGTTGCATCAGTCAGTCCCTTAAGAACTTCTTTGACATTTTTGACATAATTTGCTTCTCTCTTCAGAAATTGATATACTTTGCAACTACTGTTCGCGTCTGACTGTGAAGGCCTTCCTTATGCAACTTGCTCTGAACCGGACGCATTGCAATAATCACTAACCGAACTAATAATCACTTGAAACACAACTTCAGAATCACGTACAAATGCTTCACTCTAGTAGGAAACACAACTGGAAGCTTGAATCTCGCAGATACGGAAACACAGGATCAATGTTTACGCAACTGGAGTAGGGGTGTCAACACGGGCTGGGAAGGGAAGCACTCCCTCCTAAACAGCAATGTTTCAGGAATAGCAGTTCCGGCAGTTCTGAAGCCACGACCTTGAGCGGCCACGCTAAAATAATACTATTGTACTGTACATGAACACAAGAAACGAAAATTGCTTTTCTGTTGGGCAAAATATTCGTTTCGTGAATAAACGAGGGCGACGGCGTTTGTCGCTGCGACGAGCTGTGTCACAGTGTGATGCAGCATCTCAAAGCAAACGAGGGTTGGCCAAGTGGCCGAGATCGCTAAGCCAGTAGTGCCGAAGTGGTCTGGACCGTGGAGTCGCAGGTTCCAGTCCCGCGTCGGGAATGGTTGTATGTGTTCGTCTTTTCACCCCCTATTAACACCATATCGTTTCATCCACATATAATAACGTTTCAACCAATAGTGGTGGCTAATGAGCGAGTAGTTGATGGTGTTTTGTTAAATAAAGAAAAGCAAACGAGGCCTGCACTGCGTCGACTTGTCGGCGGCGACGTTGGGCAGAAAATCGGTGTTTCCGAAGGCGGCGTGGCGTGGACGGGCGGGCAGGCGGGTGGGCAGGCGGGTGGGCGAACGAACGAACGAGAGCGACGGGTCGCGGAGAGCGCCGCTCAGCAGGAGACAGTGGCACGGCGTGGTTGGACTGTCGTGTGGAGGAGTGACGAAACGGAGGGGAAGAGCGGCGTCGGGAGCGTAGGGGCCGGGGTCAGTGTTCGGTCAGCTGGTGAAGTCTGGAAGGGAGGGGGAGGGAGAACCGGAAGAATAAGGATGTACATCTTTACTCTATGCCGGAAGCAGACAAGTGGATGAAGGCTCGCTGTGTGGTTGGAATGCGTGGGTTGGGAAGCGGGGTTGGGGGCGGAGATTTGAAGACGGTTTAGTGGAAAGGGAAAGAAGAAAGTGGATCGAGGTTGGGAACAGGGGAACAGGGAAGGAAGAAGAGGGAAAGGGGAACTGGGAAGAGCAGAGGGTTTGGAAATGCGAGGGGGGGAGGAGACGGAGTGGAGGAGGGAAAACTTACGTTGGGCAACGAGGTTGGAGACGCGAGCGAGGGACGCGGTGGGGAGAGACGGTGCGCGGGGGAAGCTCGCGGCGCAGAACTCGAGTCGCAGGTGGAGCTGCAGCATCTCGCGTGCAGCATCGTCGGCTCCATTTAGCCGCCCGTCTCCTCGCCGCCCCCCGCTCCTCCCTGCAGCCTGCGCAAACATCGCAGATTTTGCGCTTGTGTCTCTGCCCGTGGGGAAATAATAACTCTGGCGCCCCCGCGCAGCGACGCTGTTCATTTGCGAGGCTGCGCGCGGCGGATTACCGCGCACGACGCGACCCGCTTCTACGCCGCCCCGCCCCCCGCGCCGCCCCGCCCCATCCCAGCTTGCCCTGACTGCACGCCCCCTCCTAGCCCTCGGCGCCCAACCCGCGTCGCCCCGCCCCCGCCTCCCTGCGCACCCGCCTTGCCACGCCCCCTCCCAGCCCTCGGCGCCCCGCCCCGCTCCCTCCAGCCCCACTGTGTCCCGCCCCAGCTTGCCCTTGGCCACCCCGCGCCGCCCACCCCGCCGTCTTCTCCTAGCTTGCCCTGCCATGCCATGCTCCTCCCAGCCCTGAGCGCCCCGCGCCGTCTCGTCCCCGCTATGCCCCACCCCGTCCCGCCTTGCTGCGCGCTCCGCCCCCCTCCCCTCTGGCCCTGCTCTGCCACGCCCCTCCCAGCGCTGCCTGCACATCCAACCCCGCTCCGCCACGGGCGCTGCCCACGCTCTCTCCAGCTTCCACGCACGGCCGTGCTCGCGCCGTCGGAGCTGCGGGCGCTCCGAGAAGGAAATGTCGCCCGGGCCGCCGCCCGGCGCTCGCCTCAGCCACGCGCCTCGGGCGATGGCGCTGGCGCGACTCTGGCTTAGAACCCCGTGCTCCAACACCACGCTATCCGTTTGCCGATTCCAACAATTTTTTTTCTACAAAATCTCACAAAACAAATGATTTGTTCACTCGTAAAATATTTTATTTCTCTACATTTTATTTCCTCTCTCTTTGTTTTTCTTTTTCTCTTCTTTTACTTTTTCGTAAACTCTGTGCAGAGAGAGTTGTAATGCGAGGGAAAAACTACCGATTTTTCTACGTAAAAGCAAGTTTGATGTTACTTAAAAGGATGTGTAAGAAAGCGTTAACTGTTCAGTTAATCGGTAATGCCTTCGCCAAATCTTGGCATTGACATTGTTCGCGTACCACTTACAAGCTTGCCGTGTACTCCTTGTGGTGTGTGACAAAGCTTTTTCGCGTTGACCTCGCAGTCCCTACCGTTCTCATTGCCCTCATCGTTCCCACCTTCGTCGCCCATGCTGCGTACGGTGTCCTGGACGTTCTAGCCATCCCTGCTGCTCTGCCAGCCCTGCCGCCTCCGAAGGGCCTGCCTCCCCCGCCGTGATCACGGTTCACTCTGTCTTCACTGTCCTCGGCGTCCTCCCCGCCCGCGGCGTTTGTTCCGCGCGGCCGGGCCGCGTTCGTCGCCGCTGCCGCGCACAAAGGGAAGTCCAGCGCCGTCCGGAGAGAGGCTTTGCGCGAATTTTCGCGACCGGTGGCGGCGGCGGCGGAGCGCGTGCGGATTACGTAGAGCACGGTCTGAGCCGCGAGGACTGTGACGTCACGGAGCGTGGCCGGAGGGCTCCTGATCCGGGGATCGCGCTCCGCGAGCGCCCCGTGCCACCGCCTCCGCCTGCGCCTCCCCCCCCCCCCCCGCAGTCGCCGTCCCCGCAGCACTTGCATTGCCCTTACGACCCTCCCCAGAACGGTGTGTACGAACTCCTGTTGTCTGTTTTCCTCTGCCCGACGCTATCGCTACC
>JAHLJT010008446.1:264097872-264190807 GCA_031308135.1 Acheta domesticus
TGGCGACGCGCTGCACAGGACATGGCGTGGCGGGGAAGGACAGGGCGACGCTCTGCAGCAAAGGGTATCGCGGGAGAAGGCGAAGGGGAGAGGGTCGGCCCTGGGCGGGACGATGCGGGGAACAGATTGATTGGTTGTTCGGGATCCGGGCGCGTCGACTACAGAGGTCATTAGTTCCGTAAGTGTAGTGCGTGTTTTTTCATCTGGAGGTGGCGGTGATCTTTCCCCCGCTGAATGGCGAGATCCGACACCGACCTACCTTCGACTAGCGGGGTTTTCCTCAACCAGGTATCTCCCACCAGCGGGGCACCGTCACAGCCGGGACAAGCTCTAAGCTTCGACCGGCTCCCGGCATGTGTGGTAGTGTAGTGCATGTTAGTGTGTGTATGTGTAAGGGGTGAGGATAGGACTAGGAAATTGAAGGAAAGAACGCGCGCGGTCCGTGGCCCGTTTGTCACGGTACTGCTGCGGCATTCGGCTGGCGTTGATCGGAGAAACCACGGAAAACTCCCAATCAGAGCAGCCGGCCGCTAGAATTCTCCACCAGACAGCGACTGAATTCGATACTTGCCGACAAGCTAGTGTCGAAAATCTTGCCGCCGTCGGAAATCGAACCTAGGATCTCCCGGTCAGAGGGACTACATTGGCATCAGTTGATGCACTGAGCCATCTCTCCCTTTTTTCAGTTTTCCCCCCACCAGTTACCCTGGTGGGGCAGGAATTTATTCAAGTAAGGGATATACATATAATAAACTCCACCCAATTTGGCTTCTGGAGTGAGGGGAGGGCGTGTATCTTAAAATACTATCTTACAAACCAACTTACTACTAACTTAAAACTATTACATGGCTGGCCTCTTTCGGCCTAGCCTAGTTTAATTACAGGTATTAAAATTTTTGTTTATATAGTTCTTGAGAATGTTCTTTGTCTTCTTTTCATTTTATATGTTATTCACTCACTCATTCATTCTTACAACTATATTTACAACTCAAGCCATCTCTCCCAGTTGGGCGGAACAGGGTGTCGGGGGCGGGGTGGGGCGGAACGGTCCAGGGCGACGCGCGGCCGGTGACTAGCCGAACGCAGGCTTGGAGGCATGGGCCACCACGCGCTCCCCGCGCCGTGTGCCGCTCCGCTTAATTGATGACGAGATGAGGAGCGACGCGCCGTTTAACGCGCTCGGTCTGCTTGTTTTTTCGTCCACGTCAGGAAGGGCGAGAATTGTGCGCGACGACGGCGGCGGCCACGCAGGTAATTCCTCTGTGCGTGCGCGAACACTAGGACATCTCGACGAGAATGCAACGTTTTCGTGCCACTGCGAATTGAATTACAAGTGGAATCGATATAATCAGCTAGAATGTCACGACAAAACTGTGTACATAAGTGATACATGTGTTATTCACAAGAAATAAAGTAGTGTTGCAAGACAAAAATGATCGTTACGTTGTTACAAAAATTACCATTGAAATGTTTATTTCAATGGTTAATGTTTATTACATTCGTTACAATATTTCGTTGCTAATATACATAACAATTTCATTTAAAGTAGGTAATTTGGTAATAACCGTTATTAAATTGTACATTGTTTGAACTTGTATAAAGAATTGCGGTTATAATGATCATTGTTGTAAATATTGTATACTTAATAAATATGCTTTTCAATCTTTGGGGAAGGCTAGCAATGAAATACCCAGAAACATTCTACAAACATGGTTCATTTGTCATGATGTATGATACGCATACGGTAAACCCTGTGTGTCATCACGTATGTATCATGCATGCTTTTGTTTCATTAACGTCAGGAAAAAGGAGTAATTTAGTTGGGCGCGACGGCAATAGATTATCTCAGGCAATTCTTCTATGTGTGAACAAACAATAACACGTCTCAGCAGGGTTGTGACTTGTGTCGCTGAAGAATTGAAATATAAATGGTATCGATAGGGCTTTTAGTTGATGGCATGTCATGACAGAATGTTTATAACAGTACGCGAGTAGTACTACTTTTCATATCAAACTGAAATGTACAAATATTTGCCCTATTTGTACTGATTTAAAAATGTTTTTTTTGCGTGCTCTGGCAATATTGGAAAATGTAGCACAAAAATGAACATGTTTATGGAATCTTGAATAAATTTAAGATGTTCAGATTCAGATGTTCAGTTATTAGTTTACAAACATTGAAATATTCATAAACTAAACAAATTGTTACGGTTTATGACAAACTCTAATAAATATCACTTCGAGTTCTAACAAATTTAATAGAACTGAAACGGTAAGGTTTCTGCACCTTAAAAGAATGTCCTTTGTCGTGAAGTTATAATTCACAGGCTATAACTTACTCTGATAGCGTGACAATGCCAACTACCCTTTTCAAATGAAAATGTTTCTATATTTTTATAATTTCATAAAGAATTCGTATTTATAAAGGATGGCCCATTTAACTTGACAAAGCAAAATTACTTGAAAATGGGCCGCAAGGCGGACGTCTGTCAGACCAAAAATCAACCTCCCCCCCCGTGAGAGTGAGGCGGGAACCGACTTTGAAATCTTAAATGGGAACTCACGCATTTTATTGCAGATTCGGATTCTACTCTTACAATTCATAAGTTTGGTGTAAAACATTTTTTTATCGAGAAAAACGATCCGATTATTTGTATTCATGTACGTCCAGCGGTTTCAAATCGCCCACGCTGGTTTAACCAATTCAAATCAAACTCTTTAATGAAAAAAGGAGGGGTTCCATTTAAGATTTCAAAGTTGCCTCCCCAATCCCTAGGGGGTGGGAGAGGGAGATTTCATTTTAGGTTAGTCAGATTTCCAATTGGAGAAATTAATTTTTTGTCTGGAACATGTCTGGACCGTCTCTTTCGATAAAACAATGTTTTAGACCAAACATATGTATTTTTTATGGTAAAATCCGAATCTGCAATAAAAAGTGGAAGTTCCCATTTAAGATTTCAAAGTTGTCTCCCTCCTCACCATCAAGGGGCGAGCGGGGAAATTTGATTTTAGGTCTGACATGTGCCCCTTGGAGATATTAATTTTTTGCCTTTAACATTTTTTTGTACTTTGCATATTTTTCGAGTTATTTTGATTTGTCAAGTTAAATACGCAACCCTGTATATTTTTCATTATTTTTATCATTGTTTGTATTTGTGATCTAGACGTGAACGGAAATGTGCATTGTTTGGATAATATATTAATTGGTTTTGGCGGTGGCTTTACGAATATATTTATTCTGTCAATTCGTCTTCCAGTCATTGTATCATTCAGAAACATTCAGAATTTGATTATGCGAATTTGTTTTAATTATTTTGCATCACGCTTTGTGTTTGGTTTAGCGACTGCAACGAGTTTTGCGATACGTCTGCAAAGCCATGTAGCCATGTAGCCGTAAGTGTCGTTTTTCACAATCCATACCTGTGAAACTTTCACATTCTTGAGGTGCGTTGTGACTCGTTAGCTTGTAAAATAAGCAACTTGCCTGGATAGATCTATGTCCAAATCGTCTGACTTGGTGTCGTTGCATCTATGTAATCGTTTTCTCTTCTTTGCTCTGGCTCTTTTGTTTCTATTTCCTCTACAACGTTCTTGTTTATCCCAACATTTTGGACGGTAAAATGTAATTAGTTCCCCGCGTTGGACTGCATAATGTTTCTTTGACCTCTTTCTTTTCATTTGTCATTCCCTCCAGGTAAATTCTCTTTTTTATGTGAGCAGTGGGAGTGGTTAGTTTACGTTTTGGCGAGTGTTCCGTTATTTTCATATCTTTGGCTGCCTTTATGAGTATTTCCTAAAAAAAAATCCACGTTTTTTCTTAGACACTTTTTTCGTCTTTTTATCACATCTTTGTCAGGTTATTTCGTGACAGTTTGACGTTCAGCCTCAATGTCCCGGGAGCGTATCCACATTTAAGTTCCATGGGTTCCTTTTTAGAACGTCGATTTGCCTTTTTGCCACTCCCCCGTTGTGAAGCTACGCAGCGTAGAGTTTCCTCTCTGATTAACGTCTTATCGCAAAGAGCGCTGCATACATTCTGTGATACTCCTTTTATTTTTTACCCTTGTTTCAGGTTGTAGTGGTCACCACTAGGTTTTTTGTTTTTTTTATTTATTTGTCAAAAAAACAGTAAAAACTGTATATGACGTGTGGGGGAAAGAAATTTACCTGGGCACATTTTCTTGAGGGCCAGAAATTTTATTTTAAAAAAAAACAAACGAAAAAATGAATTTAGAAAATAATTATTTTAGAAAAATAAAGATATTTGAAAAATGTTTTTCCCGAGTTATAGGAAATCAATTTTAACTGTAAATGAACTACAGGCAAAAGGAGTGCTCAACAAAACGTGCGCACAGTGAAGCTACATTTACGTCCAGAAGCAAAACAAGGGGCCATCTCAGCATTTGCTCAATGGATCAGGGAAACTGGACAAAAACCTGATCGAGATGGGGGTCATTGACCCGGAAGCTGAAGTACATTACTTGTTACAGGCGTATTAAATATTTTTTTAAATGTATACAATGCAAACAAACTAATTCATTATATATCTTTGTTTTGTTACATTAAACATTATTTTTCTTTTTCACGATCAGTATAGTCTCTAATTGTATAGAAACAGTTTTGCAGCAGAAAAGATTTTACTTTTAACTTAAATTTGTGTACCGACTTTAATTGTTTTATGTCATCTGGCAATGCGTTGTAAAGTAACGTACATGTATTGTATGTTGATTTCTTGTACTGAGCTGTTGATACTGACACTTGATGCACGTGATTTCTACGGCGTGTGTTGTAATTATAAATATCAATATTGCATGAAAATATGTTCCCTCCGTTAAGTAGGTCATTTTTGACAAATATTACAGATTCGTAAATAAATAGACAAGGCAATGGTAGGATTCCCAGCTCAATGAAAATAGGCTTGCAGGAATCACGTGGAAGGCATTTTTTCATTATTCGAATAATTTTCTTTTGCAATCTGAAGGTCTGAATACTACAGGATGAGCTTCCCCAGAATATTATGCCATATCTCAGGCGGGAATGCACATTTGCAAAATAAACGCAACGAGCTGCATGAAGGCTGACAGAATTTGAAAGAATTCTGAATGCATAGCATAATGAACTTAATTTAGTGTTTAATTCTGATATATGTACATTCCATTTGAGGTTTCATTGAATTGAAAGACCTAAAAATTTTGTTGCCTCAACATCAGCTAATTGCATATTGTTCATTTTCAATGGAACATGCGATTTCCGATTTGAGATGCAAAAATGCATTGAAACAGTTTTTCTTTCGTTAACAATTAATTTGTTATTATTAAACCAATTTGAAACTTCTGAAATTGTACTATTTACTGTTTCTTTTTTGCAAAGAACATTCGTGTCATCAGCAAACAGAACCGTTCTTCCATTTTTAATAGACGAGGGCATATCGTTTACATATAACAGAAAGAGAATCGGACCTAAGATCGAACCTTGCGGGACCCCATGCACAATTGGCAAAGAATTGGAAATATTGGTATGTAATGTCCTTTCCTGCCAGTATGGTATTTCTACTCTTTGAGTCCGATGTTTAAGGTAAGAAGTTATCCAATCTAGGGCAATACCACGGATTCCATACGAAGGTAATTTTGAGAGCAAGATCTTATGGTCAATAACGTCAAAAGCTTTCAAGAGATCTAAGAATATTCCAATGGGTACTTCATTTTGGTTTATTGATGAAGCAACATCTTTGAGAAAAGAAAAAATGGCAGTTTCCGTAGATTTTGATTTTCTAAAACCGTGTTGTGAGTCTGAAAACGCTCTGTTTTTCCTGAGAAATGTTTCCATTCGTAAGTAGAAAAGCCTTTCTAATATTTTTGAGAAAACTGACAAAAGAGAAATTGGCCGGTAATTTTGAATATCATTTTTGTTCCCTTTTTCAAAAGTGGCTTAATTTTTGCTGTTTTGAAAATATCTGGAAATATTCCTGTACATAAAGAAGCATTGAAAATGTGAGTTAACGGATGTATAAAGGCAGGTGCACAAGTTTTTAATAAACAATCCGGAAATTCATCTAAACCAGATGAATATTTATTTTTTAGTTTACTGACTATTCTGAGGATTTCGTTGGGAGAAGTTTCGGGAATAAACATCGTATCTGAAATTTTTTGGGAAGTGTAAAATGTTGAATTTTGTGATTTTAGTCCCTTCGTGAGATCAGACGGAATTCTGGAAAAGTGTTTGTTGAAGAGATTGGCAACTTTTTCCGGATTACTCGTTTCTCTTTCATTATCCTTTAAAATAACATTCTCTACAAGGTATCGAGATGATGTGGTTGTATTTGTTTGGTGGTTTTTATTTTATTGATTTTATATGGTAGTTTGCTGACGAAAATACGCTTCGGTCTCTTATCTGTTGTCGTGCTGACATTTGTGTGCTGTCACTACCTTCAGTTATTGGTTTTGTGCTTTCTCGAAACTTATATCGTTGTCTTTTATTATGACTATTAGAGCATTGTGCTTATCCTCTATGAAGTGATATGTTTTGTCTTTTTTGTGTGATGACAGACGTTGTAAGACTCTTCTATACAATAAAGGCGCAGTTACCGTTGACAATTTCGCTTGTGTCTGTTTAGATTGCTTAATTTCTGGCTCAAAAAGTTTTTTCCCCTTTGTGTACTTGCTTTCTATTTATATTTCACCGTGCCCCCATGAACACTTCAATGTAAACGTACTTCATTCGGAGAGGTTTTAGAATAGCGATCATTCTTGCTCTTTTGCGTCATGTGTTAATGAATAATGTCAATAAAGTATTCTATGTATTTATATATATTCCAAAGAGAAATATGCAAACGGCCTTAGAAATAGACGATGTGCTAAATGAATAAGAACGTGACACAGTTTTCGCAAGTATTTCTTTTTATTTAAAAAATAGCCTTTTTACGCTCCTTTACCTTGCTGTGGGTGGAAATAGTTGTTAAATTTGGAATGAGAACACATAATTTAATACTAAAATAGTTCCATACATTACTAGTACCGAAAGTGTGTATTTTGGTGTACGAATGAGAGGTTGGCGGAGGAAGAGACGATAGAAGCCGAGTTCGGCATTTTGAAGTGAGTTCGCAAAATACACATTTCTACGAGTTGCTAACGGTATTTTTATTATAATTCATGAAAACTTGTAAGTGTTTACTTTTGAAATCATTCTCAATATTCGAGGCGGTAGCTCGGCTCTACATAGGAACGGACAGAAAGAACTTATCGGTAGGCAACTGTGACGAACAGGAAAAGGGAAGTGACTGAGAAGCACGAAGTTTTTTTTTCTTTGTGAGACAACACATCACAATTACCACAAAACTGAAATTACCATTAGCTAACCAGTAATTTAAGACCACCAAACTACTTGAATACCAAGGAAGTGTTTTCCTTGTTTTGTGTCTTAATTGTGGATTCGAATGGATTGTCTTAGATCTAAGTATGCAGATATTCATTTTCATTATTAGCGCTCTTGTTGCTTCCTTTCGGTGATGCAGTGATTGCCTCTTGCCTATAATGGCTATCAATTTAGGTGCCCAAGGATCTTGCTTTGAGCATGTTCATGAATGGCGAGAAACAAATGAAGAGTCTCCTTAATGTTTTCAGGCGCGAGCACATTTGCTCGTAAAAATTTCTGCAAAAATGAAATGGAAGAGGATACGGAAAGATACTCCAATTAAGTACGTAGGTGATACGAAATCGAGTGTTAGGTGTATAAACAGCAGATTTGGATGACGAAGGCCTGCAGAAAGCGGACGGTGATTTATAATAGTTTCTTTACCTCCTTAAATTACTTGGAAAATAATTGTTCTTGAGAGACAATAGAGAAATTATTCCACATTCCCCGATTTTTCATCATATATTACAGCTCCAAGGCATTTGTGTATAATGTTACAACATTCTTCTGCACGTCAGGGCTATATATCTACCGTCACTGCACCCGTTATTCGTCAATGGCCAGTGAAAACACTTTTGGCCTGTTTCGTGATCTTTACCGAGTACGATAGTGAAGTGATCATTGAATTGTGTGTGTTGCGGATGAGATATCTTTGAGGACGTTGCAACATCTCTCGTGCGTAGCTCTTAAAAGAGGTAAAATTAATTTAACAAAATGTCAACGTATAGTGAAAACTTTAAATCATTTAGGAAACCGAAACATAGATGTGGTAAATGACATCCTACTTAAAACCTAATGTCAAAACAACTGAAGACTTTCTTAGTGTTACGCTCATAAATAATCATTTAATGAGAAAGATATGTTTCAATTTGTTTTGTATTCTTGTCAAGTTGCAAACATCTTGTAAATGCGTCTTAGGACAGGTCTCAATGAAAGTGTTTTTTTTTTCCTTTTCTTTTTCTTTTTTTCCATTACACCGGTCGATTTCTTCACTTAATCTATACGTTGCTCACTCCTTTTTTTATTCTTCAGCATTACGGATTTCCTTCTTCTACTCCTCTTCTTCATATGTCCTTCTATTATAGGTCTCTGAGCAGTCAACATAATCGCAAATAAGAATGTCATCATCTATTTCCAGGTATTATGCATGTCAAGATGTTATTGCGTATTGTGCCAGAATATCTGAATATTTTGTTAAAAGCATTTTTTCAATAAATATTAAATAGTACGTTTTGCAGTGATCACGTCTGGGAATTTCAGACGTTAATTGCTTCCCTTGCTTGCGGTTAGTTTGCGAGGCTTCGCGGAGAGCCACAGAGAGCGGGCGGGCCTTCGGGCCCCGCCAAAGCGCCGCTGCCGGAAACAATCCACCCTAAACGCGGCCGAGCCCAGGGAGGACTTGGTAATCGCGCGTCGATAACCCATTGATTGCCAACCGCACCTCAAAGCTCAGGCGCTCGCTTCAAATTCCTGGAAATCGATTAACGCTGAGCCGCCTCGCGGAGGATGGCCGTCGGCGTCATTATCGCCACCGTCATCAACTCCGTGGTCGCAACTTAGCTCATTTCTCGCCGTCGACAGGGATGTGAAAGAAACATCTGTGTGACTAATGGCTGGGAGGGCTGCCGGCAGATTTGCTTTCCACCACGCCACCTCTCGGCGAGTGTCACTTTCAGGTCGTTCGACCGGTTTGGTGTGTCGGTTTGCGCTGGAGTTGGTACTTTTATATCGACTATTCAACCTAATTTTTATCCTGGCTATTGTTTCTTTTTCTTTCAGAGCACAGAATCGAGAATAATTTATCATTTCTCAATTTAGGCACAGACGAGTATAGTGTTATTTTTCAGTTTAATCTATTTAGTAATTAAAAATAACCCAATGTGATTGATACTAATTTAGGGCTTAGGAACTTTAAACTTTAATTTACAATCAATCAAATTATATTTTTACAGAAACGTTTTATTCATATGTATTGATTGAATACTCGACGTTTCCCATCCTAATGGGAATACTATAAAAACTGAAGAATCTACTGTGCATGAACTGTGGCCCTTCAGCCTCTTCAGACTACGACACTGCCTTGGTGTCACAGCGTGACAACAGTGGACTCGAGAGTCATGTGGCAAGCAGGTTGCAACCTGTTACGCCATTTTTTTTGGCATTCTGTACCTGCGAGAAGGTTTCACATTAACAACCACCAATATGAACTGGAATAAATAATTTCTATAGAACTATATTTTTTACTGAGGTAAATTAAAGATATTGCTCATATGCTATATTATTTTTGTTGTTCGTTTCATGTAAAGTATCCGCCAAAATTAGAATATCAGTTTCAAATGTGCGAGGCCGCGACATCTGTCAAATCGATCGGGGAATATCGGTTTTGGAGAAAATCGGCTGAATGTTTTAGCCGCTCGCATTGTTCACTGGAGGATAGCCACGTTTTGTCGTCATTCGATTTTTCGGTATCAAGAACCCGCAAAACGTGAATTATGGCAATATCACATGATAGAGGATTTTTCTAAAAGAAGCAACTGGATTTATACACTTTTTCGTTACAAGGACCCAGTAACAAAAGATTTTGTCCAAAAGTTGCGTTTTTTTCGCGCAACATTACATAACGTTCGGCGTAAGCTGTAGAGAGAAAGTAAAAATGCAGATTACGTTGCACTTCTTAATTGCCGTAAAGGATATGGCTTAGTAACCAGTTATCCCAATATAGGCATTGCATTTGGTTTACCACTAACGCTGTAAAATCTTTCAGCAAAATGAAATTAATAAAAAATATTTACGATGAGTAAGAGTAATGGTCAGGAGTAATCTCACTATACTGTCGATTGAGTATGACATTGAGAAAAGTAGTATTGTAGACAATATTATTGACAAATTGATTTCAGAAAACGATAGAAAAGTAAACTTTTAAGAGATATGTAATGCCTAAATGAACGAACTCTTGTTTCCCTCCCTACATAATGAGAAGTAAGAATTAATTTTGTGCTTAAATGTATACATAACCTAAATATAAATTAAAATTTCAAAGTTATTGTGTTATTTCTCTTCGTAGAAAATAAGTCTTTGGGCGCAAAATTCAAATCTTGCCAGGGGCGCTCATGACCCTGGTGCAACCCGGGACTCAGTCCCCAAACATTGAAAAATATGTATTAATGTATGCTTCTGTTACTAATGTATGCTTCTATTACTGATTCAAAAATCAGTAATAGAATATAGTTTTAGGCCAGTGATTGCCAACTGGACAAGGAATGACGTTGGAGCTTTTTCCTCCTCCGAGATAAGGCACTCGGAGAAGCAGTGCGAGCGAATGGGGGAGGGAAGGAGAGGCAGTCGGCGGTTGCCGGTACCGAAAACCTTGTCAGTGGTCCTTTGCCGGTGTTTCAAGCAACATGAGAGGGAACCCAGCCACACCGCTCAATTTTCTTTGTGTTTGGGAAGAACGATATCCTTTTGTAGATACTGGAACAATGGCGAAGTGTGTAGTGTGTTCGAAAGAACTGCAGTATGTTAAAAAGTCCAACCTACAGATGGATTACGTAGCTTGCCAGAGAAATCTGAAAGATTAAAATAAATTCTGAGAATTGTTGTCTCAAGCGTTTGACAAATTTATAATAAGGAGAACATTTGAAAGTCATCTTCTTTTTTCTCTGAACTAACGGCTGGTTTCATTTTTCACTTAAGCACGGTTAGCTTATTTTTAGGTAATCCAGACACAAAATAACCTTCGAGTTTCTACACTCGCTAGAATATGTGAGATGTCTACGGTTGCCCGCTATTTCGCCGAGCGTCATTGTATTGATTTTCGCCAAAGACTCTTCCGTGCGCAAAATGATTTCTGCGCATTGTAAACTCTTGTTAGAGTCGAACATTCTTCCTTCCTCTGCTGTGCTTTTAGTCGCACGGTGCTCCCGGGGTGCTCTCAGAGAACTCCCGGGGTGATCGTTGCAGGTTCCACGGCTCTCGCACTGCCCTCTCCTTGCATTCGCACGGCGCTCCCGGGGTACTCTCGGAGCGCTCCCAAGGCACTCGTTCCGTGTTCGCAAAGCTCTCACGTGGCCATCTCGAGATATTTGCATGGCGGTGCCTGGGTTCTCCCATAGGACTCCCTGGGCGATAGCACTTCTAGCACCTCTAGGTCGGTAAAGTTTGGGCGGCAAAGTCCTCGTCGAAATGACTCGAAATTTATCTGAAATATTGTCGCTTTTTGTTGTTAATTTGTTGCCAGAAAAATTTTGTCCCTCTAAAATGAACACCCTAAGTGTGAAGTGTTGCTCATTTTTGTCGCTTGTATGTTTCGTGCAGTTCGAACCAAGAAACACAACGCATCCAAGATCGTTCTACTATGAACTTGAAAGTGTTAAACGTGTTAGTTACGGGAAAAATATATTCTAGTATATAGCATTCCCCATATCTAGTATATAGTGCTAATTGCCTCGAAGCATCCCACATTAATTAATTACTAAATGTTATCCACAGCACACTTCTTTGATCTTGGATAATGTAGGAAGTCATGGAAACAATCTCAAGAGTATAGTAAGATAATCTACTAAGAGTGTTTTCTTTGTGACCCTAACTTCGAAAGACAGTGTTGTGTGTGATTGTTACAGTTGCCATGCAGGCCTGAGTTGTTCAAAGAAAATTCTTGTAGTTTGCACCTCACTAACACGACTGTTGTGATACTCCCAAATAGTTCGGTTGTTTAACTGTATCTTGGTTGTAATTATTGTTAAAGAACAATTTGTCGAATATCATATAGATTTCCAACTTTTAGATTTGGATTTTCGGAATGTTTCAGGCAGATGATTTCCATAGGACGGTGTTGGAGGAGCTCGTAAATGTAATTGACAGGTCTCGTCTACGAATATTTTACCTGTCCTGAATATTACCTACTTCCAAAGCATGATGATAAGAGATTAATTAGTGAATTATAATTATTATTATACATTAATTCTCATTAATAATGTTATTATTATTAATATTCCTCTATATCACGACTAAAGATGTTATGACGCGGTTGAATATAAAATCTACTCCAGGTTACAACCAGCTACCTAAGGAGCAGATTCAGGGTCTGTCGGTGCCTCTACAATGCTTTGCACAAAATGTGGGCTGTTCCAAATAAGCAATTCCTTGCACTTCCCAGGCTTTCGAATAACCTGCGTCTTTCGATTGGGGAATGTTTTGTTGCTGTTTTGGTTGAAATTACATGAAAATTGTGTGTACAGTTTAAGCACTAATCTTGTTCACTAATGGACAGGCTCAATTTGAAAATAAAACTATGGGTATCAGAGACCTTCAAAACAAAAAATCTTTTTGCTGCATTATATACATTTCTCTATTCTACGAATGAATAAAAAACATATGCATTCTCGTATGTATAAAAAAGGATAGGGATGTTCCTCGCGTAATGGTTAACGCATACGTTTCCACCCCTGGGGCCAGGATTTGATCATTCCGGCCATTCTGTGCATTCCTTGCGGAATTTGCAATGTGAAAATCCAAGTCTTGGCAGGTTCTCCACGGGATCCCCCGTTTTCCTTGGCTCTCGATTCACGGTTTCCCGATCATTTCCTTCATCATTGTCTTCGTCATCAACTATTTATTGGACCTTCGCTCGTTCACCCCAATGACCTCTGCAATTAGAAAGGTCCAGTAAAAATGTAAATAAATACACAAAATGATCGTGGAGCTCAACATTTTAAACGGTCCGAGTTTAGCTCAGGGGTAGCATTCCGCAGTCTCTGCAGCGACTCTGATCGGCGCGATGGCGAATTTTCGACACTAGCTGAAGAGTTAGGTGGAATTCAACCGCCACTTCAAGGAGAATTCTAAAGGCTGGCTGCTCTGATCAGTAGTTTTCCTTGGTTTCTCCGATCAGTGTCTAGCGGATGCATGTGCAGTACTCTAAGAAACGGTCACAGACTGCGCGCGATCATTCCTTCCTCTCCTTATCCCATTACTCTCACACACTTCGTTCCATGCACTATACCACCAGTGTCGGAAGTTAAGAGTTTGTCTCGCCTGAGGCGGTTTCCGCTATGGAAAAATACCTGGAGGGTGAAACCGGAAGCATGTTTAGGTTGGCGCCGGATCCATCTCCTCCACCTCCCGCGATATGACCTTAACTACGCCAACTGGACTAACGATGATAGGAGCGGAAACATCAATCAAAGATAATCGATCAATCAACCCTAAACAAAAATGTGTTTCATTTTGCTTTGTGCAACATCTACTTCAAAAACGTAATGTCCAAAATGACGTAGTTTTTAGCACGGGTAGTACACCTCTCTGAGCGGCGATGATAAACGGTTTCCCGGCCTGTCGGCAACATATGCATCACAGGGTCGAAGACAAGGTCGCGGTCATTCTTATCGCTTCGGTTGCGCACAAACGAAGATGAAGTGCGAGAACGCGCTTTCCGGGCTGCTCAGTCCTTCGGAAATGGCACAGAGCCTAGTGTTAGTGCTTCTGCGAAAGGCTGGCTGGCGCGGGGCACATGTGCGCTGTTGAAGAGTACCTTCGAAGCACTTGCTCCGTGATCTTTTTTAAGGTAAGACGGTACTGTTTAATGGTTAGGTCTATTATTATTATTATTATTATTATTATTATTATTATCATCATTATTAAATAGGAGATTAATGTGAAGGTCTCCAAAATCTTATTGAAAAACTGGCTGAGGAAGTCCTAGGGAGAAAGAAAAAAATATCAGAAGGAAAGGACTCTCTCTCTCTCTCTATCTGTCTGTCTCTCTCTCTATATATACGTATATATACATATATATATATTGTGACGTACCGACTGCTCGGGGTCAATCGTGACTTACCCGTGAAGTGGCACGGTACAATAAATTTGTTTGTTTCAGGCAGGGCTCGGGATCTTTTTCGCGAATGTGGACCCTGGGATGTTCGGGGTACAATAAATACATACAGTTTATTATACAACGACAGTTTGATGTTTATTCATCTAATATCACTATTACACTTTCGAACACTGATCCCCTATGCAATGATTACTATGTTTTGGTACCAAAACTTAATACCTTCAATGCTAGCATCATACCTGTTACCACCTGGGTCACGTCGCTTCGTTGGGGCCCGGCGCCGATGGTGGCGGCGGCTTCGGCTCCCGTCGCGTGGTCCCGGAGCCGTTCGGCCCCCAGCCGGAGATGAGTAGGCAAGTGTTCGCCCCTCACGCTGCTCCACGCGTGTATTCTACACTAGTGC
The DNA here is from genome assembly GCA_031308135.1 of Acheta domesticus. Taxonomy (NCBI): domain Eukaryota; kingdom Metazoa; phylum Arthropoda; class Insecta; order Orthoptera; family Gryllidae; genus Acheta; species Acheta domesticus. The sequence continues at coordinate 264,112,518 of JAHLJT010008446.1, forward strand.
ATCTAATTAACTTATGCTTGTCCTGACAGTCTGAACTCCAGATTTGGGTTGTAACTGATTATGCTAAACACGTTACACTATATTACTCTCTGAATCACCGGTGAAATATCGGTAACCTATACCCACGTGTTCTTGTTCTCCTCACGCGTCATCATACAGTTTCATTATGGAAAGTTCCTATACACTGAAAACCCGTCAGACACTGCTTGATCGGTCTCACAAATGATCACTGATTCAGTCACTGTCTTGTGCACTACACATTCTATCTTTCCCGAAAACCTACGTTCGCGATGCATGTGCTCACGCTACAGGCGGGTTTCACACTCTTCGGTTTACCATACACTCTATCCGTTGACTTCCCAATGCTGTTCGCTCTGCATCACACTTCTTTAACGGTCCGAAATGTAATACTATGCAAGTCTATTAAGTTATTCAGCACCTAGGGGTACTTTTCCCCAAATAACTCGCACCGCTCGCGCACCACCTCCGTCCGCTAGCGTGGCTTCCGCTCGTCTCTCCTTCTCAACCGACTTCTCGCTGTCCTCCCCTCGTGTCTCACGCTCCACGTGACGCCCCCCTTCCCCTCCGTGTTGCCATGCTGCCTAGTTATGCTCGCGCCGTTTGTATGTTCTCTGGTTGTTTAAGTTGAAATGTATCGCGTTTCTATTTAGAGGCGCGGTGCGTTTCAATATATATATATATACACAAATGTATATATGCAATAAAGACCCTAAAGACGCAGTAGCAGACAAACACAAAGTATACCTGATATGGTTAGACAACAGAGACCAAGCAGACCCACCCCAATTCTTATTACTCCATAAGGTCCAGTGCAGGGAAACAAAAGCCCTCGTAAAAAAAAATCAAATAAAGGAAACTGTGAAAATTATAAATCAAATTTATATGAAACACCTGGATAAAGATGAAAAAGATGCGGCGAAATTACGATATTAGACGATAAAGAATGGATAAAATACTGTAAATACCTATGACATGCTCATGAAGAGGAAGAAGAAAAAAATGACTATCTAATATGCCAGTCCTTCATAATGCAGTGGACAAAATATAATCTATTTAATTAGAAGAAACACTAACAAATACTAAAAATAAGAAAACACCAGGGCTCGACAATATCAATATAGAATTACTTAAATATCTCCCAAGTGAAGCAACATCTAAACTTGGATCTGTTTAACTATTGCTGGACGCATACCAACGGAATGGAAGACTGCTATAGTAGTCCCTATATTTAAAAAAAAATACGAATGATATGTGAAAATTATACAGGTATAAGTGTGCCGAATTAGACTTATAACGTGTATGCTACAATCATTAATAATAGAATGAAGAAAATAATGGAAGCAATAACTCTCGAAGAACAACCAGGATTTAGAAACAGGAGATCATGTTCTGATAATATGTTCGTGTTAAAACTGTTGATTGAAAAGATAAGAGAATTCAAACTTCAAGCATGTATGGTCTTCATAAATTACGTAAAAGCTTTTGAAGACGTTTTGGAAGGGAAAACTATGATGTTATGGAGAGAATAAGCACACCAAAACACCTAATCGAAATTATTCGAATCATGTACAAAGATACCCAAAATAATGTAAGAATAAAATCCTCAAAGAACTTATAACTAAAGGAGTGAGATAAGGGTGCTGCATGTCACCCTCACTTTTTAATATTTATCTTGACTAGGCTATCAGAATACGGAAGCAGAAGATGACGTTTTTAAATTTACAGATAATTTGAATAATAAAAAATATAATGACACTTCGGTTTGCGGACGACCACGTTTTGATATCTGATAATGAAGAAACTCTCTAAAGAGCTCTGCATGAACTGCAGATGATCATAAAAGAATATAATTAGAGATGTCTGCCCAAAAACCGAAGGCAATTGCATTCCTAGGGAATTACACATTATGTGAAAATTAGTGGTGAACAAACAAAATATTGAATATGTAAGTTTATTTAAGTTCTTGGGTTGTAATCTGTCTTATAAAGGAGAAATTGTTGCTGATAAGAAAATTGAAAAAAAATAACAGAATATGTGGAAACTATTAGGAGGAAGGAGGACACTAAAAAGTAGAGTCAGGGAAGACACAATCATGAAATTTTATAAAACCTTAGAAGATACAAAAATTGGAAATATTATGTATGGAGAGGACTGCAAGAACAGAAAATGTGTAAAATGTATTTGCCCCCAAATGTACAAGCTCGAAGAAATAGATCCTTAATATATTGCTAAATACATGTAATAGTAGTTCTTAAATATATACAAATTTCTTTTAATACATTTATCGCAATTTATTCTGGGTTCTGGTGTTAACACCTCCCCCCGCCCCGTGCATTGGTGTTCTCCGGGGTACCGACCGTCAGGAAGTGTGGAGGTCTGCGATAAGAGCGCTGTGCAGCTACACGTCGGGTGTGAGACGCCGAAGGGAGTTGACTTGAGTAGATGCGAAATTATGTGGCAATGCCATTGCGAGAGTATGTTAAGACTTTATACATGATGAATGCTACAATAATAATTCAAATTAACCGGTGTTCCTTATACAACTGTGCAATTAAATTATGAATCACGATGAACGACGAAGGGGGGGGGCAAATTGGTCGCACGGCTGCGAATGGTGTGGACGGGACAGAGTAGCCAATCAGATTTTTAAGTCGGTGAGAATTTCCAGTCTAACCCGTGAAGGTATAAATAAATTGCCGGGAGAGTCAGCAAATTTAGTTATTGGTCCATAACGTGAGATTCGTAGACCGGAATTTCAATTCCAGCTGATAGTTGGGTTACACATGAGAATTACGTTACCTGGATGGGAATTCTAGAGGGTAGTTCTATAATGCCTTTCGACCCACAAGGTTGCATTTTTATTATTGATGATGTTGCCATTTCTGCGAAAAGGAATTTGGAAATTGCGCATTTTGAAATTATCAAAGGAAGATTATACTGGCAATATGTATTACCAGAGGCTTATGAAACATACCCTTGTGATAGGGTGCATTGCCTACTTTAACATGCTGTAATTTCACTGCTACATGATAATGTATGCACAAGGTACAACGTGTGACACTTTAGATGCCAAGGGCACGGTAATGTGCAGGGTATTATGAGACGGGGACTGTTGCGTAGTCAACACTAACTGCGTCACTTTCGCTGGTTTCCTGGGTCTTTGTACAGGGAAGGTAGTACGTAGCGACGTGATGAACTGGAGGCCTGTAGTTGTGTGTGTCGACAGTTTTGTCAATAGGCGGCGCGTCGATTTTCTTCGCTGGCGGGCATATACGTACAATTTACCAGAACAGAGTACCACATACGACTTATCATTTTCTGACGCAACTGAATTTCGGAGGTCCGCAGGCAGATGTGAATCAGCCTATAGAAGCAGACTGCTCTGATCGGTTGTTCGCACATTTTCTCCGAACGATTCGTGATGGTCGCTCGAGCAGTTCCATAACTAAGAACTATTGACCGTGCAGATCCACTCTTTGCTGATCGCGTCCGCCACTTTCAGACGTACCGCGCACCCCGCGGGGTGAATGGTTGTATCACTCGCCTCTCAAGCCTGATGGTGCGGTTGCGATCCGGCTGAGGTGGATGTATTTTCAACATTACAAGGAAAACGCACACTATAGTCTTGCCTCGACTGGGAATAGAACCCAGGGCCGCGTAGTGGAAAGCGAACAGGCTGACCAAGACCTAGCTGCGAGGCTTTTATAAAATATAAGCATTGTAATATTGTATGATTACTTGTATTTTTATGTTTGTGTTCAATAAATAAACAAATAATTTCGCCGGAAGTTTGGACAGTCGAGACAACAACACGAGGCTCCTCCTACACAGACTCATCGTATCATTTTTCCCTTCAGTTCTCCGTGCAGGCCGTGACCTACTGTGAAGATTTGCAAAATGGACTCTCGTTACGTGACTAAGTTGTATTATAGAAGATGAAACGATATGTAAGGTTGGTACCTTTGTAATGTATATAAGGATAATTATCAAGTTTTTATTGTATTTAATTTTTGGTCGTGTATTTGTTTAATTATTAAATATTAGTCCAATAAATGAAGTGTTGTTTTTCTGGTTGTATACTGTGTATTACGATACAGTATTGAATGAAGCTAACCATTATTTTAAAAGGCAACGGTGCTCGGAAAGTTGTGTAGGGAATCCCTGACCTAGAAAGACCCGCAGTACTACGAGTGCGCGGGTGTGAGGCGGAGGTGCGAACTGTACTGATGCGTCCAGGAAAAAGAACGAAGAGTGTTGCACGCCGCAGTGGAGCAAGAGTGGAAGCATAGCGCGAAAAGGAGATGACAGGCAACGATTCGCACATGCGAGTGTTGCGTGCTGTTTGCATGAAAGCTCTTTGTGTTTGACCCAACAGCTCTGCCATGCCTACGTTAATTCGATAGGAGATGAATGATGAGCTTGTTGGCTCGTATCGTTGCTACCTTGTGTGATGATCTGTCGATGAACGCAGATTAACGGAGAGAGTATTTATATTTGACTTCAGTAACGCGTTTGTGAGATTTAAACGCATCGCCATCCGAGAGTTCGTTCAGCCTTCCTGTTCCGCACATTAGCAGTGTTGGTAATCCCTTATCCTCTTCGGCCGAAGTTGTTTTTCTCGATGGACGCTCTCGGAGTGTAAAACGCGTTTAAGCTATCCCTGAAGCATTTAATGCAGTGTTGAACTTTACCGTCGGATTGCTTCTGGAAGCAGCCATTACAAATTCTGTTGTAATTAGTGAATTGAAGTGATTCGTAAATAATTCATACCTCAGAAAGATAAAACGAATAATTGGAGAGGATTTAAAATTGTACCGAATAAAGTTAAAATAATACTTGTAATATTGCATTATTAATCGCAACGAAACATGCCTTTTTTCACCATTGAAACAGATATCTTGTATTGCTCTCCAGGCGAAATTATAATTCTCCAAATTGACATTGTACGTTTTTACTAAAAAAAAACAAACAAACATTGATATATAAGGAAAACTGTAACTTTGATGGTGCATGACCGCTCTCATCTTGTAATACTGTGCTATAAAGGCATAAATTGCGTTTTAAAAGGAATTATTAAAATGTACTTGAGTACTTGCAATTTTCTCGGATCGCTGTTCTGCTTGCAATTGTTAATGTTCATATTCAACACGTTTTTTTCGAAATATAGCATCAATTTGTTGTGAATCGCAAACACTCACTTTCCAGAATCCTCGTTTTCATACAGTTAAAAACAAATCTATACACGTGTAAATTTCGTCTTCTGGCAGCAGTTCTTCCTCTTCAGGTGTTTTTCAATGTTGAATGATCTCTGCGTGGTCTGTGATGGAGAGACACTCTGGGAAGAATAACAGAGAGTAATAGGTTAGAAATTTTAATCGTAGTGGGACACACATACACACACACATACATATATATATACATATATATATATATATATATATATATATATATATATGTGTGTGTATTAATCTGATAAAATGTATCAATTATCATTATAATATTATTTATTATTTAGATTTGCGATATAGCATTGTTTAGCAGTTGTTAAAGGCATTCTGGATTTCAGCTCTTCCTACACGTACCGATGCCTCTAAGGGCATAACATAAAGGATTTATTTAAGGATAGTATTAAGAGAAAAAAATATTTTTATGTCTGAAATGGCATATCTTACTAGTCCCAATAATTGTGAAAACGACTATTCAGAAGTCTTTCAACGCGAATGACATCGGCGACTCTTTGCTGTATGTGAACAGAAGGACATTTATCCATTGCGTGGTTCATGTGTATTGGTCCAATAATTGAAATTTCTGTCAGCCGACGTTTCGGAGATTTATTTCTCCATCCTCAGGGCTGAGACATTTACAATACGGTTAGATGTATACACTAATTACACAATGTCCTAATCATTTCTTATTACACTATGTGCAAACACAACTACACAATGTATGAAAACTAATGACGTGCAAGTGCTCTCGAAGCACACATGACCAGTCACAATTTTATGTATATAAATCCAATACCAATTTTTTTATTAATATTAAAATAAAAATGCTTACGACATATACCTAGCTATTTGTAGAAAATTACACAACCATCATACTTATTCCAATGGAATAAGAGAGAGAGAAGTACCTTTATGAAAATTTCTCCTCTGTGTTTGTGTTGCGTGCGGTCTCCTTGGAAAGGCGTGTCCTCCCCCCCCGCGTGGAACTCGGCGCTGGCGGGGCGAGCGAGCGAGACTAAAGTCCTTGGAGCTGCGTGGCAACTTGCGCGGAGTTGCTGAGTCGCGTAGTCCAGGCTTACGATGACTAGCGATCAACCATGACTCTTCCTATTTGATCCTAGACCTCCTTAGCTCTCGGCCTCCCTCGATCGGACTCGACGAGTTCATTGGGCTAATACATGGAAGAAGAGTTGACACGGATGTTTAAGAATTCTCATTTTTTTTAGCTTTTCCACGGCTCCGAAAGTTTGCGTGAAATGCATTGATCCACCGTATGTGCGTCAGAAGAGAGCTTCGCGTCTACTGGACTTTCGCGTGGCTTCTCGGAATCCTGCTAGTTCAATAGATTCAAATCTGCGGAAACAAGAATTCCATAAAATTTCATTCGCCTCTGCTGCGGGAGACATAAAAATCTATATTCGTTTGCATCTTCTTACTGTGGCTCTCGTATTGGCCCACCATGACAGACACTGTTTTGAAAAGGGTTTCTGTGTGTGCTCGTAAAATGTAGAATTAATTGAAACTGCAGAGTCTGCTACTTATTGGTGAGAATTAAACCAAGAGGTCAAACAGTGAAGTTCTAACGTGCAAATTATTATTCACAGTAAAATTTTCTTTGGAATGGTGTAAAATGAGATCGTAGAGGTATACGGCATATTTTATGGCTAGTACTTTAATTACTCATGACGTATACTTTCTTTCTGTTTCAACAAACTTTTTGCCAGTCAGGTCAATGCTTCTGGTCTGGCTTTGACTAACTTTTCGTCCTAAACACAATTGAATAATGGAACGTTTTAGAAAAATCCCTACTACGTTTAAAAAATGCCGTTTTTCCTACAATATGATTTCTGGAGTACAGAAATGCATGTTCACTGGTACGGCAAATGGAACGACTCAACTAAATACCAGTTGCAAGTCACAAAATGTTTTTCGAGACTTCACTGTTACACTGTACATAATGAATTAAATACAAGGAACAGTAATGTATTGGTGTTGATACTAATTCCAATTATTTCTTTCGTTTCCAATATTTACTGGTTCATCTCCAACTCTTGGATTCTATGCAAAGGTCAATGGTTAACTCTTGCGTATGATTCCCTTCCTACTTGTTATTCCATTTGTTTGTCAAGAAATTTATCTACAGAGGAACTAGACATCTAGTTATTTCGATATTTATGTCTTTATCCTTTAAACTGATGTGGTTATCGATTGCGGGTATTTCTCTTTTAGATTCCATCTACATACATCTGATTGGTTACATTGCCAGTCATCACGCTATCTGGCAAATATGTCAACTCGTTAAAAGCCTCAAGAACCGAGTTCACTCTGATACGCGTGTAACAGTTTAGCAAATCGTTTGTCTGGTGTATGGGCCTTCCGTGTAGCAAGACGGCGCATCAATACATTGTGGATTTTCTGTGGAGAGATCAATACTGAGTCATTAGTGAGATTTTTCCCGAACGTTTTGCGGACATTTTCAGCTTGCAAGATTTTACTACATGCGAATGGTCGTAATTTCAGGTTTCGCACTTTGAAAATGTTCTTATTATTATGTATATTAACAGCTTGTGTTCAAACCAAGCTGCCTCCAAATTTCTACGTGGAGTCCTCCCGTGAAACCTAGAATTTCAGTTAATCGTCAGAACAGTGGCTTCGCTACAAAATCTATAACCAGTACGGTCGAGCGGGTACTGAAACAAGATTAAGAGTCTCTGCATAATCAAAGGCAGCATTTAGATGACTTTTGTTAAAACGTCAGCTTCTAATCTGGCCGAGACATCTTGACAATGTTCGCTAAGGCTACTTTCATGGATATATCTACGGATAAACTGATTTTGTTACGCGGGCTGCTAACACGAAAATGAACCTCGATATTATATTGAACTAGTGGTGCTTCAAATGCATATACTTTCTTGCACTATTTCTACCGATTCTGCACTATTCTGCTTCTTCATATACTTGCAACGTGTGTCCAACCAGGAAGTAAATTCTCCTCACAGCGACTCGAACTTCGGCCCATTGCAGTTGTCTGTCATGTGCTTTACCACTTCACACTAAAAAAGGCGAATCAGGGCATCAACTGATGTCACTGCAGTGCCTCTGACCGGACAAAAGACGTATTACGCAGCCACCTGCCTGCGGCATGTAATTTCCCTAGCATGTTATTTACTTTTCTTGCAATCGTTAGATGTAAAGTATTTTTTTTTCCAAAATTTCTTCCCTTCCAATTTTGCTGTTTACTTTTTTTATTAAAATACTTCTGTCTTTTCCTCATCATTTAACAAAACCCCTCACGTTCTCCTTCATTCCCTGGCTACTCCGTAGCCTTAAGGTTAGGGCAACACCAGGTAAGGGAAAGTTTTGCTTCTGTAGTGCCACCTCCGGGCCGCTGAGTAGACGGGCAAGCTGGTCGGCGGAAATCTGGATCTCCTGACGCCGGTAAAAGCGTTATAGTACAGTGCGCCAGGAAAGTCTCTCCACACCGAGCCGAATTAGGGGCTCTTGTTAAAAACTGCATTATGTTCGTAGCAACCAGATCACCGGGAAACAATTGAAAGAGACCACACTTCCAGCATCTGTTATGATTGTGATGAGTAAGCAATTTGAATTTTCGTTCGTTGCAATCTGCAGTTCGTGCCACAAACAATTTCTGTTGCTCGTACTGTCACCAGCTACGGTTGCCTCTTCGGAGAGACCTTTATGAAGAATGTGTTCTCCCTTGATGGTTAAGCGTTTTGATTCCAGTTTGATAAAGGTGTCACGATGTTAACTGGATTGTGAGATTTCAATGCGTGCTATTCTATATTGCTAGAATTACGAGAATGAGGACTAAAACTTTGTTATTGTATTAATGAGAAATTGACGATAATTCTTTTTTAAAGAAAAACAATACATGATCAAGTGTTGGAGGCTTATTGTTGTTTTGTTTTGATCATTTTCTTTTGACATGACGTGATGTTTGGTGGACTCTGAAATATTAGGAAGGATGGGACACGTGGAAGCTGAATATCTACATCAATTGTTCAGGAGCAAATATAAGTTACTCTTTACCATTTGATCTATAGATCAAAGGACATTGTTCGGAGACCATAAGAACATCGATGTCACAGGCCCGAAGTATGCATGTGTGTACTTGGCGCGACAGCCCGTGAACGGGCTCAGCCCTACCGGCGACGTCCCTGCCTCGCGGCCATGGGTTAAGGGAGTACGTATGGTTAGCATGTAGACATCCTCATGCCATATTACAGTCCCAAAGTAATTTATAGCAATTATTACAGCTATTATGTACCATCACTAATTAAAATCATTCATTGAAATACACGATAGACTAACGTGCTAGTATAATTACAATGAAGTAAAGAGGATTTTCGTGTGTGATATTGATAGTATAAATTTTATACAGTATTCTTAGTCTAATGATTAATGATGTAATAATTATATATTAATTAGTAAAGATGCAAAGAGATAAAGAGTTGGTATCTCAAAATGTTTTCTCCGTTAAAAATAATCTGCTACGTATAAATAAAGGAGCTTTCGAGTCTTTAACCCGTGGTTCTGCGCAGTGTATTTGATTGCTGTGCTATCTGGGTCGGGTATTAAAGTATTGGCGAGCAGGAGCTCGGAGAAATTATTGATTGGCGGGTACAAACGTCCCCATAAATGACGCAACGATAGAACTTGAAAAGAGATCCTCCTACAGAAGAACTCAAACGCACTTGGCAGCGCAAAAGAGTTCGGTGCTTTTATCTCTCATTTTTGTGGCAAGTCAGCAAAACTTTCGTCTAACGTGCCTTCAGAAAGTTCTGAACACTGTGTAGTGCTCCAACTTTTTAGTAGTTCCCACGATGTTTAGGGCTCGACGAACGCAAACCCCAATTAGATTTGCCTTTGGTTAAAGATTCGTTCACGTTTCATGGTTCCCACCGCAACTTGTCGCAACACCTTACTAATAGTGTTTTTGTAAAGAATATGTGCAAATAGATCCAAGATATTTTAGTGTATCAGACTAAATGTAATTGTACAAGAATCAGGTTTTCTCTTGCAATCACGCAGTAATCTGGGACTCATTGTATAACGGGGCGAGTAAACTTTAGAAGATAATGGAGAGTGATGCTTGTCCGATGCGTGTACAATTCCTAGTTATCATCCTCTGCGGGAAAGCGGCCTTGTCTTGTCTGCTTCCCCATGGCTGGCTAATGGGGCGCAGCAACCAAGGATCACCATTGAAGCGATGGCCGCGTCGCCGCCGGCCAAGTTTGCTGATCTTCCGAAAAGCGGCGCCATCCACACTCTAATAGCGCTGTTGCATATTCAGGCAGGCGAAACGCCAGTCTATCGAACCTAAGGCGAGGCGAGCTTCATGCGGGACCGGCGCCGAGAGGAGACGGAAGCGGGGCGGGAGGCGGAGGCGGAGGCACTTGGCCGGCCGCTGACGGCGCGGCGCTGGGCTCAAAGGCAGGCGGCGAGCGACTGCCTGTCCCTTGCCTGTAGTGTCCCGCCTCTCCTCGCCTCTCCCTGCCACCGTTCCTCCCTGTCTGTAACTCCGCTCCGCCTCCACTCCACCCCATTTTCGCCTCATCCCGCCTCTTCTCCCGTTTCTACCCTCCTCCTTCTCCTCCCGGCTACATCGTGTGCTGTCGCCTCTGATCAACTCCCCGCTTGTGCCCCGCCTCCGCTCCGCCCTGCCTCCGCAACGCCTCCGCACCGCTCTCGCCGACCTTTCGGCCTGTCTGTTTACTCTCCGCCTCCGCTTTGTTCTTTGCACCGCCTTTCCTGCCATCTCCCGCTCGTTCCCTCGTGTCACCACCCGCGTCACGCGTCCCACTTTCTTGCGCATGTGTGACCCGTCTCCGCCGCCGGTCCCGCTTTGCCCCAACTTCTCCGCCTCCGCTTCGCAGCGCCTGCGTCAGCCAGCGGCTCTCACCTCGGCCTCGCCGCGCGCCACGCGCTCCTCTCCCTCGCGTGTCGCGTCGCTCCACTTTGTGCGCCGCGGCGTGGATTAGGCCGAATCTTAACAAAGCGCTGTTCGATAGTGCTAATAAGCGCTGTGGAGACGCGGGGAGCCCGTCCGTGCGCGCGCCTCGCTCGCACGCTTGCGCCTACGCCCCGCGCCCCGCGCTCTACGCCCCGCGCCGCGCCACCGCCCCAAACCTCCTCCTCCTCCTGCCCCTCGCGCCCAACAAGCCATTATTAGTTTGCGAGCAACGATGAAACTTCGCTAGCGGCGGCGGCGGCGGCAGCAGCATCAGCGTAAGCAACGACGCAGTGACGCAGCTTTGAGGAGCAGGCGGCGCGCGGGCGCTGGCGCGGGCGCAGAGGCGGGACGAGCCTCCCCGCCGCTGCCTCGCCGCGACCAACGCCCCGCCGTGGCTCTTCCTTGCGCGCCGTCCGCCGCGCCCCGCCCCGCCGTGCCGCGCCCCGCCCTCGCCGCCGCGAACGAGCCGCCATGCGGAGCACGTCCTGACCGCAGGCCGCCGCGCCTGAGAAAGGGGGCTTTCGTGACTGCCTTCTAGCCCCGGCGTTTTACCTATTCCCGCCCGCCCGCCTGGCCTCGCTCGCCGCTGCGCTTGCCCGCCGAGCCCCTCCCCTCCCCGCCCCGTCCCGCCCCCTCGCAGCCCGCGCTAGCTCACCTTTCGCGGCCCACCCGCGCTGCCCTGGGCTCGGTCGCCTGCTCCGCCCCGCCTCGTCCCCTCCCGCCCCACGCCCGCGCCGCTCGCGTCCTGCAATCGTGGAGCTCGTTACGTATGCGAGGCGCCGGCACGCAAAAGGGATAAAAACTGCGTATCCGGCTCAGGATGTTTTCCACGACTTGGTCCCGTTTTTCTTGAGTATTTTATTGAATTTCTCTCGGTTTCGGGGAAGAGAGGCGCGAAACAGTTTTGAAAGTTGGCGCAAAAAAGTTTGCGGGGAGACCAAAAACAGGTTGGAGGATTACTAAAACTGCCTTGGACAGTCACGAGAATGTTTATGACGACGCGCCTTTAACTGCCGGCCGGGTAGAAGTAGCAGCGGTGGCGGAAGAGATAATGCCGGCAATACGGTGCGCGAGAGAGCTCTGGAAGGGCACGAGCTGCCATGTGCAGCGGTGGCCCTCTGGGCCGGGCAGGTGCCGGCTTGAAGGGCGGTGAGGCAGTTGGATGGCCGAAACGAGCCGTGATTGGGCAGCGAGGGTCGAGCAGCTCGGGATGGCGCGGCACGCAGCGGGGTGGGGAAAAGGTGAGCCGAGTGGAGGAAGATACGCGAAGCGGGGAAAAGTTGAGGAAGGGTGCGGAGTCTAGTGGGGCGGTCGGCATCGGAACGGAATGGAGCAGAGAAGGGGGATGAATGACAGATGAGCGAGGTAGGGATGAGGAGGAGGATGGCGGGTGGGTGGATGAGGGGTGGGTACGAAAATATGGGGGGGGGATCGAGGATGACCAAGACAGCGATGAGGTTGGGAGAACCGTGGGCGAAATCATAAGGCGGACTTGGGGATGGAGACGACAGTGGCGGGGACGGCATGGCAGGCAGAGACTTAGGTGAGAGGGTTATGACGAGGAGGTGGAGAGAATGAATGGGGAGTGGAAATGAAAGATAGACCGGGCTGTGGAAGACCTGCAGCGGAGTGACCGGGAGAGCGGAACGGCGAGGATTTTGCTAAGGCGGGGCGGGGAAGAGGGTCTGTGGGTCGCTGCTGTGGAGCGCCAGGGGTTGGGACAGGCGCGGAGGTGTTGGCGCGCCATCCGATCCGTTTTTCTGTCCGAGGACGGGCCCTTACCACACAACTTTTTAGGCGAGGATGCGGTGGTTTCCCGTTACCCTTGCCGCCCGAGTTTCAGTTTGTGTTCCCCGAGAGCCTGTATTTGCGTGGAGGGGTGTTCGGGGCCTCAGATTACGGACTTGCTCACCGTGACCAGTTTGCGAAATTCGAAACTTCGTCGGGATTCGAAGTCATGTTTGTCTCTTCATTGTCACACTATCACATTCAAACCCTGCTTCGTTTAATGACGTGGTATTTTTACTGTCCCTTCAAATAAGGATAAAAACAAGTAGTAATCGTAACTTAAAAACTTTATCTAAATCTAACATACTTTTTTACTGGATATTCCCAGTGATGATCCTTACATTGAATTGAATCGAGCATTTTAAATTAATTTCATTCAAATTGCACATCGTTAGTATGTGCTGTGCTCAGTATCTATGGAGTACCTGCTTTTTAGTATTATGTACTTTCATTCCATGAATCATACAGCATTCTATTGTAGTGAAAATTCCTTCTGGCAAGGATTAGAGAGAATGTATTATTTATTTGTTGTAAAAATGAGGAAATTCGTTTCAATTCCAACAATCTCCAATATTTTCTAATATTGAGTTACGGTACCTGGATATTCTTATCAGTGAAGCATATATGTATAATATCTCAGGTTTTTTAAAACAAAGCATAACTCATGCTATTTTTAAAAATAAAAATTGAAGTCAAAATCAAATCCATCAATCGTCAAAATGTTTTTAAAGTTGATAATCAAATGAAAAGAATCTCACTGCGTAGGGAATCAAAATCATTATTTCCAAGCATGCAGTTCCACTATCATTGTACAAATAATAAGTTGGCAATATAAACATTGCAAATCTTATTATACGTATGAAAGTGATAGTAGTATTTTCAATGGATGAAATAAGGGACGATCAATGACGTCTCGAAGATGACATCTAGAAACGATTTTTCATAGTGTCAAAATTAGGTAACTAGAACCATCTCTTAAAGGAAGAGAGTTACCACAAAACTCAGCAACCTTAAGTTTGGTTTGAAAAATGATATTAGGGTTTTATATTTTCTGTTATATGTTCAGTTTTGGAAATAACCCAAATTCTAATTAATCAGGAAAATTTACTTCTAGAAAAAGTTCTCAAATTTCCTCAAGTTTTAAACTACAGTATATGTTTGACCGTTTGGAATGGTTATACACTGTAGAATGGAGTATTTTGCTGTAGTATATAAGATTTGAAATTGAGGTATGACAAATATTTAAAAATAACCTTCTTGGAATAATCTTCAATGTAAGCTTTCATGTAAATCGCATGTTTATTATGTTGTATGTAGCGACAAACCCATCAATTGTTTTAGTGGAAACATTCTTGGAATCATTAATTCTTAGTGCTGGTTTTATTTAAAAACCTGATCTTTGAATTTTTATAATTATTGCTTTGAATGAGGCGAATGTAACATTTTAAAATGCACATTAAAACTACATTTAAACATTATTTTTAAAAGTCACTATTTTCTTCAAATTCTGCAATCATTCCGGTCGTCCGACGTGCAATGAACTTGAATTTACAGTGCGTTTTGAGTTTAGCATTAGGAGAAGCTTTCGTTACGCATCCGGTGTCTGTTGAGCAAACCGCAAGCGGGAATCTGCCCTCGGGGCGGTGCCTGCGGCAACGCCTGCTCGAGCGCGTGCTGGTGCGGCGGCACCGCTGACGCTGCGCAGTCGCAGCACAGGCCCCCGTCCGCCGAGATCTCTGCCGTCGTCTAGAGCAGGCTTGCACAAGGACCCCAGCAACGCGCCCCACGACGGCCATGGCGGCCCTTCCGCTCTTCAACGGCTTCTAGTGAAAGACTTCCACTTTTGGGGCAAGTGACCGCTGCCCGAGCCCTCGGTGGGAGGAAAGCCCTGCGGCTCTTAAGATGAAAATGTGTGAAATTATGTTGAACGAAAACTGAAAATAACGGCTGTAGTTTCTGGAGAGGGGAGATTTTGTATGTATACTACAATTGTATTATTGTATTATTATAATGTATTGCAATGTATACAATGTAAACTACATTGTATTATTTTAGAATAAATTGCTCGACAACTTTCACACATTTCACCGTCAATCTTTACTGTTGCAACTGATTTTGAAAATATTTGTAATATAAATTACAAGAACAGAAAATTTAAAAATTTCTCATTGTAATAATAACACACACTTAAAAAAATTTAGTTCAGAAATATATTATTGTAATACATTTGACCATACTTTTTTTTAAAAGTTTCTTTTACTTTTTGCTGTTACTTTTTCTCCTACACCATCCGTCACCACAACATAAGAGACACGTTGTTGCTTCATTTCTCTCCGTGAATTCGTGCTCGCACTTGGCCTTGAACCGACGATTCTGAGAGTGAAGAGACAAGTGGGCCGTCGGGGATTATGCCAACTTTCCTGGTTCTCGTGAGGCGCCGTGGGGCACGGAACGCGGGCTTCCCGGCGCGCTAAGAAGGGGCTCAAATGGGGCGCTTGTGCACCTCTGGCCTCTCAACCTTAGATTGTAGTACGGCGTACATGAGTGACAGTGTTGCCTGATCATATTTCTGTTATCAGGTTGAATTTGGACGTTCCAGTCCCCTGAATAACATTTAACCACTCAATAACCCAATAATAAGTAAAAGTTTAGGTTTAAGATATATTTATATTTATGAGGGATTGCAACTGATAAAAATATTATTCTGTATATATTAGTATTTTGTTATGAGGATGCCTGATTTCCATAACATAAGGAAATACATCCCAATGACTCCACAAATTTAAAGGATAAAAATGAATGAAAATAATATTGTTTATCAAATTAAATATAAAGTTTACATGCCATTACAATAAAAGTATGTAAAGTAATATGTTCATTATTGTCGCTAAGCAATGGCAACACATTTGCAATGGAAGACCAGATGAACTGAGTTTCAGTGCAGAAGACAATAATTGGAATGATATAAATAGTTCTCCCAGGGTATTCACAAACTCATTCTTCCACAATACAGCTAATGCTATTTTTTAAGAAAGAATTTAAAACCATTTCTGTATCTAGCCATCTCATTTTGCCTATGCACACTCTCTTGCCAAAAAGTACGTTGTTGAGTTTTCTTAGTACTCCAACGTGCAAATGGACCACATTCAAAAAATCCCTATCACAATGTTTTATTATTTCTGTAATGGCAACATCGACGCTGTTAGACAAGCAATTTTACGGGTAGTACCAACGTGCGAAAAAGAGACGGAGAGATTCCCCATTTAATTCACTTATTGCATTCTAAGGTTGAGACGTTTTTTATACTTCGGTTTTTCGTTCTTCTCGCGTGGGGGTGTGTCATCAAAATAGAATATCTCACGGTATTTTGCGTCATTTTCGGTTATGCCGCTAGGAGTCGCATGTTCGCGACTGTATCGAGCAGTGCTGGCGATCATGCGAATGCTAGCGGCACAACCGAGAACGAAGCGAAATACCATGAGATATTCCATTTTGATGACACACCCCCACGCGCCAAGAAAGAAAAACCTAAGTATAGTCCCCTTGCGTGGAGAACACCGTCAGCACGGCTACGTGCATCCATGCCAACCGGGTTGCCTACGCCTCCTGATCTGGCTCCGTCCGTGCCACTCTGCAAACGACTACCTGCTGCGTGTTCTGTGATTTTCCCAACTTTGCCTCTCAAGGCGATGATGGAAAATGTGAAGTATCAAGCAGTGCTTGCAATCATTCGACTTCTAGCGGCACGACCGTGAAAGACGCGAATATGCCGTGTGATATTCCATCGTGGCCAGGGGCAGAGTTAAAAAATCGCACTATAAGTGCCCAGCCCCTCCGCGTGCCGTTCCCGTGTCCCTCCCCCGCGCTTCCCCTTTCCCTTTTACCTTGCCCTTCCCGCGCTTCGCCCCACCACCCACGTGCCCGCTCCTTTTCGCCCCACTCCTAATGTTCCCATCCCTGCTCTCTCCGCTGCCGGATCCAGCGGGAGGCATTAGGGACACGCCCCCCCCCAAAAGGCCTAGAGTTTTCGTTTATCTTCCTTTATTTGCCAAAATTGATTTAAATATTTATTTATGTTCGAATTATGTAATTATTTAAACAGTAACATTGTGTAGTATATCTACAGAAGGTACA
The DNA here is from genome assembly GCA_031308135.1 of Acheta domesticus. NCBI lineage: Eukaryota > Metazoa > Arthropoda > Insecta > Orthoptera > Gryllidae > Acheta > Acheta domesticus. The sequence goes on from JAHLJT010008446.1 coordinate 264,129,660, forward strand.
TAAAAATATACAATATAATAGCGAATATGTTTATTATTTAACAAACGTGTACGATGCCCCACCCAAAATGATCGGCTGGATCCGCCCGTGCACTGTACCCTTCCATCGTGCACCGTTTTACCTCCCACGCGCCCCCTCCCCCTTCGTTTTACACTCTGCTCCAGTGCGAGTGTCCCCTCTGCAATCCAGCAGATCCGCTGCCCCGCTCCGACACGCCGCGCTCATAAGAATTCCGTCACTCATTGAGTGCCGTCCCGACGCTATCAGATTACCTCCCATTACGTCGTTATGTATCTTCTTTCTCCATTATACTGCTGTTGTATTAACGAACATGTATAGAGTGAAATCATTTTATGATTTGCAACGAATATAATTAATGCTGTGCTAAGAAGACAGGGTATTGACATTTTTTGGAATTAAACATCGCTAAGTAATCCAATTTTTTAATTTCTCATTTGTAGAAACCAATCAGTTTTGTCTATTTATTTGTCACCCGACGCGAATAAAGCAATGTCTGTATTACAAGAATGTGTTACCAGGGGTTTTACACAGAATAAACGTGTATGCTGAATATATACACTCTAATTACAAGTCGAGAATTCGTAAAATAAAACATGATCGTCAATATTTCTCCTCTGCTGTGTGGCTGATTATATTCAGTGAGAAACGAGTTTACATAACTACGGACCCTACGAAGGGTCACCCGGAGTGGCTGTTCCAGCAATATCCCGATATGACTCCGGGAACAAGTAATAACGCGAAGCTCCACCGTTTCATTTGCAGGGCAATGCTCTCTTAAGCTGGCTCTAAACTTTGACGCCACCAGTGGAATTGCTGGCACACAAGGAATTAAAATATATATTGTCTTCAAACCCAATATGTTATGTTTATTTTAGTCGTAATTAAACTCGACGTAATGCTAAAAAATCACAGGAAAATATTTTATACATCATTCCTTCCATAATTAAAATCTTTATGTGTTTGACATTAATCCATAAGAGAGCAAACGATCGGTAGCGGCATTTTCTGAGTCATTCGCAGACTTTAATAACACATTTCCGTGTGCAGTGCCCCTCCAGCAATAATTTGAAAAACGTGATTTATGTTTTGTCGTGAATTTCTTTTGCCTGCTCACTCTGACGCGTGCCGGTCGCTGAGGCTACCTTCCTTCTCACCCCATCTCTATCACTGTCTATCGCCACATTCACCCCTCTCCTGTCTCGTCTGTCGCGCCCTCTCCCGTTCTGTAAGTCCACGTCTCACTTCCACCTCCCTCCTTTCAGGGTCGCCTCCCACCATTCTGCCCTGCCTCACCATGCTTCTGAGATCCGTCCGTCACACGCCTGCTCTACGCCTCACTTGGTACTACCCTGCTTATGCCTATCTACGCAGCACTGACCCACATCTCCCCAATCGTCCCCGCACCTCCCCGACCTTTCTCGACTCTCCTTGCCCCTTCCTTACCCTCCCTGACCTTGCTGGTATTAATCCGACCCACCCTACCTCGACACGTTCCGACCTGGCTGGACACGCTCAAAACCGCCACCACTTTCCCCATAACCACACAATACTGGCGCTTTCCTCTTCAACTCCATCGCGACCCTTTCACGCTTCCGCTCACTCCACATTTTTTCTCACTCCCTCTCCTTTACTCTCACATTGCTTCCACATCCCGTCGGGCCACAGTTACAACCTAATCAGCATCTCCCGACTTCCACCTCTCCCACTTCATCCCCATCTACCCGCTCAGCCCCCTTCCCTAAAGTTTCCAGCCGTTTCCTTCTTCACCACAGCTTCGCCCTCACAGCGGCCCTGCCCGCTTCCACCTCACTCTGTTTCCACGTTCCTGTCGCTCACTGTTTCACCTAAGTCACGACCCCGCCGAGCTTCTCCCCGACCGCTCCGCCACGCCTCTATCCTTTCCCGCCCCGCCCCTCCCCGCCCCTGCGTGCCCCCGCCGCCGTCGGGAGATCTCGCGCCTCTGGCAGTCGGCGTTTTCGTCGAATGCGGAACGCCTTCCGAATAATTCAGCGATTGAGGATCTGAATACAGGCCCTCGTGCGTGGGATGCATGCATACATGCAACTCAATTCCAAGCAGCGAAGCCGCCGCGCCACGAAGAATCATAATTACTCGCGGAAAGAAGCATGGGTGTTCGTGAGAAAGAGGTCGTGTGTAACGATCAATTTTCAGAACAAAATACCATCTGCCAGGGAAGCGCGGCAAAAGCGAAAAGATTTACTACTGGGAGGTGCTCTTTCTCGGAGAAAGCGACAGAGTGTGTAAAGTTTGCGACACAAGTTGCAAAATAGATTATTTCATGGAATATTAAGAACACGAAATCGATTGTTTTTTAAGCCATTTATATATGAAAATGAGAAAACAGTTGTAGTACAAACAACAGTTCTAAAAATATTATTAATGTTGAAATATTTCATCTTCGCACAAATATTTGACTGTATAATTCCATGTCAGTTTTCCACATTTATGTACATCTTTTATATTTTCTTGGACATTTATGGATACAATTATCATTAATAAATGGATATTTCACTGTTTTTAAAAGTATTTATTCAGTACACAGGGTATAACATATTCACTAAGAAACATAGCATTTCAATTTTATTAAAAATGGTGTATAATATTAAACATTTCCTTTTTTTCTTAAACCTACGTGGTAAGCGATACGATCAAATAAATGTTTTTACCTGAAAATGGGACAATATATGCGTTATAATATATACACATGCTATAGTTGAGTGGAAAATATGTGGTCGATCCCAGGCAAGAACTAAGTATTACATATGTCACACTTTAATTACTATTCGCATGTGTATTTCCTGCGAAGACTCTTCGGGGCACACTTCGTGTTCAGAAAGACATTTTATTTGTAAGCCATTGGTCTTGTCTTATCAAACCGTGCTGAAATTTTGCGATCTCGGCGCGAATTTCGGGAACCGCACGGAAGGCTGTTCTGAAATACCGGGAAGATTTGAACCGACGCAAGTCACGTGTACACCCTGTCTAGGAGGATACATTGCTTTAGCGATTACTGCTAAATCAACATCTGGCATTGAAAAATGAAAAAACAAACTTGCTTATATATATCGTTTAGCAAACGAAGCAAATTTGAGGGGAATTTAAATTGCTCTGAGTAAAATAACATACACAGAAATGGAAAAAAAGTCAACTGATCTATAATACACCGCTGGACGTTAATGAGTTAAAAGATAAATATTTTTAATGCGATCTTTTTACTAATCTTAGGTATTTAAATAGTTTTCTTTTAATGTTAGATTTTTAAGTTAATTTTGAGTTACACGAAGACATTAAGCACACGTTAAGTTCTTTCAACTATTTGAAACTGCGAATTGTACAAGAATATGTGGCGTAAAGGAATGTTTCTTTGCCTCGTGAACTTAAAGCTCGTTAGTTCAAACCCAGCCGTGCAAATTCTTTATTTCTCTAAAATTTTTGAAAGAATTGAAGAGCATACACTGGATTCAATGGCAGAAAGGCGATCTTTAAAGTCCAAGAAAGACTTCCTTTACATTTTTCATGAATAAAAACTATTTTTTTTGAACTCGTTGCTCTTCTTTTTGTTAGGAGTTTTCACGACATCGCTTCAGTTTTACTAGGACAGTCGTTGCAATATTGTAATATTACGTAATAGTTGCTAAAAATACGAGGCAGTGTGTACTATTTTACCAACTACTAGCTGTATGCGTAATGAGCACCCGTTTCGGAAGAAACTTGAAACATTGCACTGTTTAGGGAATTTTAAGCTACCACTTTGAAATATTTAAAGTGATTTGATGTAATAAAGTGAATTGAGATGTAATATTGGAAGATAGTGTAAAATTGTTTGAAGTATTTTATCTCACACTAGCAATCTAGCCGCATTTGTAAGTCTTGATAGAGTAAAGTTTACTCTCATCAATTTAAGAAATTGATTATACGACATTCCTGTTATAATATTTTGAGTTCTCATAAAACATTTTACACTTTGCAGCAAGCTGTAGTGCTTCTAAGCATTTACTGATGCTGGGATAATAGAATTTAACCTTACGGTTAATTTTGGGAATGACACTTTAATTTTTTCAATTATTTGGTCTCAATGTAACACAATTTTTTTTTATTTCCGCGGTAATACTTTGATCAGCTGAATATTTTTCTTTTTGCTTAAAAATATTGTGTATGGGATTTCACTATTATTTTGCATAGAAAGCATAATAGCTCCGAATGTGTGTGAAGGTTGTATGATCCAGCTGTTAATAAGGCTTGCCTCCATTGTGAAAATAACTTGCTTTGAAACCGCTAAATTGCTGTCACCATTTCTTGTTCCAGAGACAGTTCGGGAGTGAGTCCACTTTACTTGCCGCCGGCAGCACCAAAACCATATTAACGGCGTGATTAGCCACGTTAGACGTTTCCTCTGTTGTTGCCAATCGCATTTTCTCCATGTAAATACGTTTTAATGCTTCAAATTTCATTCATTCTTAATTACCGCTTGAGTTTTTAATAAAGAATTGGGGAAAAACAGACGCCCTGCTATAAACGGGTTTTTCGGTGTCAGTGACCCACAAAACGTAAATTCTGACCGCACAGCTTGTTAGAGGAAGTAATTTACTACATATAGAAATATATTTATCCACTGTTTTGTTATCAGGGCCCCACAATGCGAGTTTTTCTTGTCGTAAAATTTCCGACCTTTGCAGCAGCATTACAATACTTTATTTTTAATACGTATGTAGTAGGCGATAAAGTAAAAGTATAACGTCTATAATTTTTTAGTGACTTCGATTTTTTCATTTGTAATATTTGCTGCAATTATTTTCTTGTTTTAATAGTTTTATCATTTTTACAATTTTGACATGAAACAAAATGTATTCTATTCATAAATATTTCTTTTCTTTGTTAATTTTACCCAAAATACATTTCTCATATGTGAATAACACCAATCAATTTTTGCCCATTTTCGATTTGATCAACGCTTTGATTTTCGGAAACAAAATGATATATTGAAGAACATATCGCTATGAAAACTCGTCAAACCTTAACCAAATACTCTCAGGCACCTTACTACGTTTTCAGACTGTCTTATGTTCCTGATGTTGACTTCATGTTTAAGGAACACTCCAAATCAGAAAGTCACTTCTCGTACTGCGATTGTGTACAAGGCGGCACTAGGCGCAGAACAATGGTTCTAATCTTTGTGTGTAATTTCTAATCTTCAATATACTAATAAGAAAGTTTTTTTTTGTTTTTCTACTCCAGTATTGTACACGTTTATATTGTAATCTCTAGTTTTAATGTAGTATCTCTCCTCTGATGTAAGATAGATATTGAAGTAAGAAAAGAAAACATTTCTAACATATTTACAGTCTCAAGCAAACATTCCAAAAATATGCAGTGGTGGCAGCAGATAGTATTTAGTAGTCGCGGGAGAAACGTCATTGTAGTTTATATTAGAATGTGAATCAAGTAATAAAGCTTCTAAAGAATTGTGTACTTTTACGAAATCATGAAATTCATGCAAAAACCAAAACAAATTGTTGCGATAATTTGCCTCATAGTCAGTGGATTTTCACAGCAACGAAAATGAAGATTATTAATACACGTATTAAAAAAAAGAATAACTATAACAATTTTCAAAATTAAAAATTACAAAAAACAAAAAGAGAATAATATATAGAAAACATATACTACGCAATTGAACACCTATAAACAAACTGATAAAAACGTAATTACGTGTTTGGTTTTGTTGACACCATCTATAGATAAGTGAGTTGAGGTGGGGGTTAAAAAATGGAAGTGGAAGTGAAGACTAGAGGGAGTGAGTCGATCAGTAACAATCAGTTTAGGTCACAAAAATAGTTGTTATTCAATGTAAGTAGTAGAAGTACCAAATAGCAGTTGTCTGTGCTGATACTTCCTGAAAAACAGCGCTTACAAAAATTTTAATTTTACATCGACTTCACGTAGACAAGACACATTTTAGTAGGTACTGTTTTGAAAGAAGGAACAAAGGAGAAACATTTTCAATAACCGTGCATGTATATGGATACACAAGGGAAAATCTCTTTAGCATGTAAGAATTATGTTAAATATTAGGTACCGATTTTGAAAGAGGTTTGAGTTTTTTTGTATAAACATATTTTAGGACCGTTTAGACGTCTTTAGTGTGGATACTTTTCTGATCGTCTTTTTGATTGTAAAATGAAATGTGATTTAACGATAGTACTGCATTTGTCCAATAAAGATAGCACTCTACAAATTTATAAAGACACGCTGGATTTAGCAAAAGGAATTTTGCAGCGAATGAATACATTTGGTATTGTTAGAGCGGCTGAGAAAAACTGCTCATGAATAGTTATTCGGTAAACGGCGCGGGGGGCGCGGGCGCTGCGAGGGGCGCGGTGCGTGGCGGGAGTGGGGCGCGCTCTCCTGCAGATCGCTCCGCGTGAGATATTGTGTCGCTTGGGCCGCGTACAATGGGCGAGGCGCGGCAACGTGCAGCCCTCCGCCGCGTCTTCGTGCTTCTTCCTCGCGCGCCCTCGCCGCCCTGGAAGCGGCCCCATCGCAGCGACGGCCAAAGAGGGCGCAGGGGAGCGACACAGGCGACAGATTCTCTGCCGCGCCCTAGCGTTCGCCCTCGCCCTCGCCTCGCCTCGCCTCGCCTCGCCTCGCCTCGCCTCGCCTCGCCTCGCCTCGCCTCGCCTCGCCCCGCCCCGCCCCGCCCCGCCCCGCCCCGTCCCCGCCCTCGCCCTCGTCCTTACTCCTTGGTTACTGCCTCCGACCCCGCTGCCGCCGCACTCTCCCTCTCCTTTGCTCTCGCCCTTTGCCTTCGCCCTCGCCTTCACTCCTCGGTTATTGCCTCCGCCCTCTCCATCGCCATTGCCCTTACCCTTACTTACCCTTACCCTTGCCCTCGCCTCGCCCCGCCCCGCCCCGCCCTCGCCCTCGCCTTCACTCCTCGGTTACTGCCTCCGCCCCCGCCGCCGTCGCCCTCTCCCTCGCCCTCGCCATCGCCCTCTCCCTCTCCCTCGCCCTCGCCATCGCCCTCGCCATCGCCCTCGCCCTTGCCCTCACCCTCGCCCTCGCTCTCACGCCTTGGTTACTGCCTCCGCCGCCGCCGCCGCCGTCGCTCCCGCCACGACCAGCGCCTCGGCCATCCCCCTTCGCCGCCACTTCCGCCTTCCCCGCTGCCGTCTGCACTCACGCCCTCCTCAAAAACACTCTCCCACCGCTGGCCCAACACTACATCTGCTACACATCATGCCACACAGCGTGTCATCTCCGTGGCCCCAACCCCCGTCTTTGGCGCTGAATCTGGTATCACACCGTCAAAAGCATCTTCGCAAGCACGTCGACATTAACGTCCCACTAGCGCTGACGCCGCCAACCTTACAGTTTACCCCGACGCCACCGCCTCCACAACTACTACTGCTACTACTGCTCCTAGCACCATCACCACTAGCACCCCCGCAACCTCTGTCGTCACCACCACAACCGACGACACTAAGCCGTCCCCATCTTTGGCATCAGCATCAGCCCTACCAGAAGCAGTATCAATAGGCAGTACCGCTACTGTTAGCGATTTCGATAGCAGTACCAGAACCATGCGAGACAGCGGTACCAGTAGCGTTTGCGACAGTACACAAACGAAGTTCTGCGAAGATGTTTTCCGCCCAGACGCTGCAAGATAGCTCTGAGGATGATAGCTATGCTATCGAAAAGATCTTAAGTACAATACATATTTGGACCAGACAACACTCGCTTTTTATTCATTATTAAAAAACGGTATTTACATCACCAGGCAGTCATATTAACTACCAGTAATAATTGCGATAGCAGTCGCGGTAGCAGCCCCAGTACCGCGTCCTTTGCGACCGCCGCCCTTCGCCCGCGCCGCCGCTGCGGGGCGCATCGGGGAGGGCGCGGGGCACGCGGGAGAGCCCAGCGCCGCGCCGCGTCGCGTCGCAAATCTGAATGCGCCCGCGACCCGCCCTCGCGCTCCCTTCGCTCTCCCCTCGCTCTCCCCTCGCTCTCCCCTCGCTCTCCCCTCGCTCAGGGTGCGCGCGGCGCGCAGCGGGACGCGGCGGGACACAGCGCACAACACAGCACAGCGCAGGCGGCGGCGGAGGCGGCGGAGGCGGCGGAGGCGGCGGAGGCGGGCGGAGGCGGCGGAGGCGGCGGAGGCGGCGGAGGCGGCGAGGCGGCGGAGGCGGCGGAGGCGGCGGAGGCGGCGGAGGCGGCGGAGGCGGCGGAGGCGGCGGAGGCGGCGGAGGCGGCGGAGGCGGCGGAGGCGGCGGAGGCGGCGGAGGCGGCGGAGGCGGCGGAGGCGGCGGAGGCGGCGGCGGCGCGGAGGCGGCGGAGGCGGCGGAGGCGGCGGAGGCGGCGGAGGGCGGCGGAGGCCGGGGCGGCGGCGGAGGCCGGGGCGGCAGCGGAGGCGGGGCGTGGGGGAAAGAAGGAAAGCCGGAGCGCGGTCCACGCCGAGAACGAGGCATCTCCGCGCGAGATCCCACGCAGGTCACAGGCAGGGAAGCGCGGATCAGAAAGCCAAACACGCGTATCCGAAGCCACACGTTTCCGCTTTCCGCTCCGCGCCGCGGCCCTGCGGGGCCCCGGATTGAGTTGCGCTTGCGTCCTATATCGCGCGAGACACAGGCAGGTGAATGTGAATGAAGTTAACGAGGCGAAATAAAAGAGGTGGTCATGCCGTGGAGGAGCAGTAGATGGAGACGTCTGGTTGAATGCGAAACGTGATCGATCATTTTGCAAATTTGTCACAAATTAACTAAGCGCTTAGTGTTCAACCGTATGTAATTTATATGCTATATCAATGGTTCACCAAAAGGAAGGCAGAGTACTCATGATGCTTCAGTTCCCCTCGAAAGCCAATGATTTTTATTAATAAAAGATTACACCTTTTCCTAATCTTCTATAATAACAAAAGTTATTTAATATATCAATTGTTTACGTTATATTAACTACGAATCACAGAGAGAAAGAGCAAACTTACTTTTATAATGCAAGGACATAGTAATGGTAATGGTGCTGAATCTGATAACCCGTGTTTCATATTAACCCGGGGTAGTGCACATTAAATACATTTATATTGAGCACAAAATTCTTTATGAGAAATTCATCAAGCGAGCTGGACACTGTACCCCTCTACCCCAAGAGAAAAATTCTGGGTGTACCATCTCTCGTTATTATGAAACACGATTATCAATTCACCACCATTGTCATTTACTATGTCCTTGCATTATAAAAATAAGTTTTCTCTCTTGAGAGTCTTTTCGTGGGGGTTTAGGAAGCACATTCGAAGGTTTGTATGTTGTTCAATTAGATCACAGTTGTCACTCACTGGTTTGGATGCAATTCATGTCTCTCCGTGCCAAGTGATAGTGCAGCTAAATCCATTATTTTACTGAATTTTTTATCCTGACGCGTAATTTAAACTGCTTGGGCCAATCCGAATATTTGGCGAGTGCCATGATTTCGTGTTCCTTCACTTTGGCAATGTGTGTATGTGCGTAGGGGTATTTTGACTCGGTATATTCATGGTGGGTAAAACGTAACAGTTTAATGTGTATATAAAACTACAGAATGTCTCAGAATATATGTAATAAACTTCATTAGGACATGCATATCTATCGCAAATGATTACTTTTGCCAACGAACACACAGTGGGAAATTTCATAAATCGTAGTTTTTACCTTTAGTCATCCCTTTATCCACAGCTGTTCGGCAGGTCATGGTCTGTCGCTGTCAAGGATGTTTCATGTACCTGCCAAACATTGTGAACACCACATTGGCAAGAAGTGATAATTTTCGATCCCGTATTGTACGATAGGAATTTGTGAATATTATTTTGAGACATTCTGTAGTTTATTTACATAATGTTCTGCTATAATTTTTTTTACCGAGCAAAATGCCTCAGGGCTTAGCGTGCTGACTTCGCATTCGAAAGGTCCGGTTTCGATTCCACGCCGGCCATCCTGATCAGGTTTTTCTTGGTTTCCCTCGTCTTCTAGGTGAATGCGGGATGGTTTTACTGAAAGGCCACGACCGCGACACCGGCGTCGCTAGGCCGAATTCGTTAACTACGTGAAGTTTCGAAGGTTAAGCGAATTCGAGACATCGCGGGTTTCTGGTTGGATGACAGACTAGGAACACTGGGATTTAACGTGCCGAGACCAATTACCCTTACGGGACATATAATGGCTAAATATAAAAAATACATACGAATACTGTTACACTTTACCCGCCGCAAATAACGAGGTCGAAATTCCCCCTCCCCCACACACAATGCCCAAGTGAGGCAACAAGAAATTGTGACATTCGCAAATACCTGAGATTGGCTCAGTGAATTGAATCACGGCTTTTTATTTAGAAAGAGTTCACTAAAATAAAGGACGTAGCTGCATTACCAGAATTGAGTATAATATGTCGCATATCAAGTGTACTTAATTAAAAAAGTTATCCTAGAATGATTTCAGGTCAATTACTTACAAAATACCGATTTCCTTGCTAATAATAGTGTACAGGAGCTTTTATTCCTGAACTGTCTTTACATTCCTCAATGAAGTTTCGAACAAACAGATCTCTTTAGTGAAAAAATATAAGAGCTATTGTCTATGAAAAGGCCCAATGTCCCAGTGAGATTTTCAGATTGCTAGATTAGTTACTTGTATTACTTACAGTGCTCCTTAGTTAGCACTAAAAGCAAAGAAAAACAATTTATTTGAAATTTCGCGAATTAACAGCCTAATAACTTCGATGTAGTTACCGATATAGACACTTTGGACTCCTCAAGGGATAAACATTCTTGTTTCACGTACATAAAGTTTGCACGCAATTTTCCAAAACCTATTTCTTAACTTCGGCACCGTTATCTGGTGATGTATTCGTCCCGCCGCAGTGAAACTTTTACCATGTTTATAATAGCTACCATAAATTAATAATCTCAAACTCGAAAGTAACTTAGGCGGCATTTTCCATATATTCCAGAATGCGGCCACAGCGTGTAGCAGACGAAAGGTTGGGGGTTAGAAAGTGACCGCATATATTTTTCTTTTTATGTTAACGTTTGCAGAATCTTTGGGAGGTTTCACACGAAATGGATGTGGGCAACGTTTACAATAATTGTCGACGAGGAGACACGTGGCATTGTAGTGCATTTGTTGTTTTATAAGTGTATATGATATACTTGTCTCAGGTAGGTCCAATGGATGCTGCAAGAGAACCAGTACGCCATTTTTACTTTGTCGGCTCGCTACGTAGCAGAGAGAAAGCTATGTAATGCGGTTCGAAACGGCGAACGTTTGACAGAAAATTCTTATTACAGGGTCCCCCTGGTAACGAAAATGGAAAACCCAGTTGCATAATATTCAGAAGAATAAAACCCTTAACACGTTGTATAGAGCAGTCTCCATATTTTGTGGATCCTTGATAGCAGAACAATCGAACGACGGCAAAAACGTCTGAATTACGCCAAACTGTACGTGTGTGAACAACGCTAGCGCTAAACCTTCAGCCACTTTCTCCAAAACTGATATTCCGTTATCGATCTGGCTGATGTCGCGGCCCGCTTGAATTTGAAACCGATATTTTTATTTTGGAGGGTATATTACATTGAAGCCCCTAGGTCATTTTCCAAATTTTCAAAATATGGATCCATCTTTTTTTGATTTATTTTGTTGTAGGATAATGTGAAGACGTTCAAGAGATAGTGTAGGTCTCATGTTAATTGAAAACCCTGATTTTTTCGAAAATTGCAAAAGTTAAAAAATTTTTGGGGCGTATTGCTACAACTAAAAATATTAAAGATAGAGATTTTTTCCTTAATGAAATCGGTTTTATAAAGATAGTTTTTGAAAATCACGTACAATTTTCGATAATTTGAGTACTTTTCGCGTAATTTTGCGTGAAAATACGGGTGAGAAATTAGAGATGCTAAAACATAGAGCACGAGAAACGAGAAGTGCTTCTCGCTGGCGTTATTTATTTATGTATTTACGTATATTAATATTAAAAACCTGCCTGAAACTATTAGTACTATTTCCACAAGAGCTAGATTTGAAAATCCAGAAGAGGAATGAACTATTTCCTGTTGCTATACTTCTCTTAAATGATGAGTTATTAGCTAATGAAACATTAAGATTTGTAGAGGTGTGTAATGTCTGGCGCATCGACCTCCCTCTCAGCTGAGGCCCAACCTCAATTCCTTGCCAATTTATCTTGAATTTGTGATGGAAAAAGAGACTTTCGAGAAGTTTTCGAGGTAATCTCCCGTTCCCTTACCCTCCATTCTAACATTCCCCATCGTTATGACTATCATCTACTTATTAGATCATTCATGGGTCTCAATGATATTAGCAGTTGATGGGTTCGGAAAACTCCTACTAATAAATACAAATGTTCAAGACTATATGATTTTGTTGCTTTATTTAACACTCTAACATTATTTCGAAGGCTTTTTTGGGTAGTACACGATTTCCTATGAAAACTTCATTACACTGCATTATGTTTATAGGTCTGTTGCCATAGGACATTATATCACTAAATGTTATTAGATACCTTCGGTTTAGTAATATAGACCTACGAACTCAAGTGTTAATTTATCCCTGTTGATACTTTAGTACGACACAAAAATTTTAAACTGTGGGTGGTGAAAGGGGTGACTGCCTGATTTACTGTTCCACATGCGAAAAAAGGGAATTTCTAAGGACTGCGAATCTGCGAACGATTCATTCAAGAGAAATCACAAGTTTTAGTATTATTCTGAGCAGACGTCATTAAAAAACAGTTATATTCTTCATTTAATTATGAATCAGTGAATTTTGATGTTGACATTATTAAAGTTTAAGGTCATCGAATCCCCTGTATATATAGGCTGTTTGTACCATTGCTCTACCCTTTAACAGGTATTTGGTTAAGAAAATTTTCTTATTGGAAGATTTTTGTGGTAGACTTAGCCCATCACATAAATGTGTCATTAAATTTCAATGTATTCTAAAATTATATTACTCAGTAAAACATGGTGGTAAATTTGGTTGGGTGTAAATATAAAAAAAAGTTCAATATTCCCGTTGAGAAACATGAAAGCGCAAGCTGCCGTGGTACCCATCGTCTGCAAATTTTTTCGCGGAAAACCAGGCAAGCAGAGAAAAATCGACGAAAGGAAGCTTGCGGAACGCCGTGGATACGTTTCCGGCGTCGCAAAGCTTCTACGGAGCCGAATAAATATTTCTGGCGGCCCCCGCCTCTGGCCCCGTGGCCCTTCCCCGCCTCGGCTCCGCCCCCATTCCGCGCGTTAAGTGCCGCCCGCTTTCCCAGAACGCCTCCCGAAGCGCTCAATGCGCACTCAAAATATTCACCGTTTCAATCCTATGACTTTTCAAACGAAACATTTTACGCCCGCCTCCTTCCGTTCGGTGTTCCTCCCGGTCTTCTTATTCCTCCTTCTCCTCCTTCCTCTTCCTCCTCCTCCGCCTCCACCGCCTCTGCTTCGTGAATATTCATCGACACACACCTAAAAGTCAATTTAAGTCTTCACTCCGGATTTAATGCCTCCAATTACAGACAGGCGGAGAAGTCTTGGAAATCGTCCTGCGAAAGTTCAATTCTTTTTAAAGCGTTGGCCTTCGGAGGCGCGGGAGGAGAAGAAGGTGGTTGCGACACTGGGGTGGGGGAAGTGACGGTTGGAGAGGGGGAGGGGGGAGGCGCGGGAAGGGGAGGATTCGCCTGTTTACCCGTTTCGTGGACGGTCGATTAATCTGCTCATCAAGCACAAAATACGGCTGTGCGGTCGTTTGAGCGAAGATGTCCTGGTCCTGTGAATTTCCTATTGGGTCGTCGGTGACCTTGTGTTTTTGTCATGCGATGGGGCAAGTTCCAGACAAATGTGCGTTCCACTAGCCGAGTTTCCTGTGGTGAATGCGTTGATTGATCAGAACCAAAATCTACTAAGGCAAAACGTGTCATTCATCATAATATTCAACCAAGTGCTGTGTTACAAATGGCTTTTATTTACCCATTTCAATACCGTGTGTATTGTGTTGACTGTAGCGTAAGGGGTAGTAGTAATTGTAGAAGGGAAGGTAATTTGCACAATTAGACGACTCTACCATTCAACTTTCCACCTGTTCCTAGTCCATCGCCTGAGCGAAGTCTCGCCTGAGTAAGTCGCTTTTCTTGTCATTCAGAAAATGACCTGAAATGGCCCATGACTGTTGGCTCATTTTAGATTTCGAAACGACGCAATTCCCGTAGATCTGAGGTATAGATACATTATTCCTAACTACAAATGATAAGTATGAGTACTCGTGCATATTGGACAGGAAACGGCGTATAGAGTCACCTTGCATGGTTGCAAGTATGGATATAACTATTGAATTGGAATATGAAAAATGGATAATTATTTTAATGTGTACTTACTAAGTATATTGCATTACTTTTCTTAGATTTTTATCACTCTGCAGGTTTTGAAAAAAGGTGAACCGTACCCTAAACGACAATAAGTTTGCAATTGTATGAATAGGCCAATATACACTGTAATATATTGACATCAATTTGATATCTAAAATAAAAAAAAATCATTTGAAGAGGAAGAAGTTCCGATGTTTATAAAATGAGGATCAAACATGCGGTAGAATTTACAGTAGTTATGACAAACATATTGAACTTTTTAGATTTCTGTGATCCAAAAGAAAAATAAATAGTGCATTGTGGTATTATTATTGTTTTAATAATAATTTATCGTTGCTTTAAATAAATAAAATAATAAAATTTAAACAACTCGTTGCTTGAAATTTTGAATTTCAGTATAGCGTCCTATAGAATAAAAGCTGTTGAATGTCCTTGTAGCCCCTTGCTGGCGATCAGAGCGTGTCTTGACGGGAATCGGATCTCTGCGAGAGACTCCTGCGCCGCATTCAGAAGGAGCCCGACGTCCATATTCCCGGCCCGCGCCCCCCGCCGGCGGCTGCGCCCGGCGGTCGCCCCGCGCGTTCGTCACCGGCCGAGGCTGCGACCGCATCGGGCGGCGGGCGGCGGGCGATGGGCGATGGGCGGCCGATAGCTCAGGCCATTTGCGGTCAGGCGCGCCCCTCGCCCGGCGGCACGCACTGGCTCGCGCTGGCTCGCACTACCTTCTCCTCTCCTGCGGCCGGGAGCAGCGCCCGTTCCAGAAGCTTAGGCGGGCGAGGGGTTGCGCTTTCGGTCGACCTCAGACTCGACTCAGGAAGATGCGCCATGATTCGATTCACACTCTATAAACTGTGTATCAACGCTTTTTCTATATTGTATTGGTAAAATAATCTCTTGTATTTTCCTGACTAACGTTATAATAAACAGTAAACAGATTTTATCAAAGATATTTCATAATTAATGAAAGTCCAAAGTCAACGTCGCCCTGATTACGGTTATGCAAACCATATTAAAGAGAAAACATCGTAAATTCGTTGGCAGACGCAACTACAAAACGACAAATTTTAAATTCCATAATTTGGTGGCAGAAAACGACGTACAACGGCATTATATCTGCGTCATTCACAGCCCCTCTCTGCCATGCGCAGCGCCCAGGCATCGCTGCTCGAAGGAAGCCTAATCTTTATTCGCGAAAAACAGGAAGTTTCCTAAGGAAAGGTTTGTAAAGTGTCACCGTAGTGGATCCAACCGTTCATCTGTGAGAAGAACATTCAAGGAATAATTCTTTGCCATCCATTCGAATGCTTCGGCGGGGAGTAACCTCTACATGGGAGAAAACGATTCACCTTATACTTGAACAAAAGCTACCCAATTTTCTCTGCCCTAGAACGTCTCTCGATGTTCGGAATATCAAGCCTTAGGAACGTCTGTTTGCGTGTCTACCTTCGTGTCTCGAAAAAAATCTACAGCGTTCTGTTGAGACGCTTGGTGAATAAGTTCGAAAATTACGCGAAACCGATATAACGCTGTGTCCTGGGGGCCGAAACGATACCCCCAATTATTTTACCTTCCTTCGTACGCATTCCTTCGGAGGGGAAGTAAAGCCGACTGTCCCATGTTAATAGATTTACTGCATGTAAAAGATCCTCAAGCCTAAATGACGGCTCTGAGCTAAATTCAAAATCGCCTGTTTCGTCGCCCAAGGAATACCTTCTTTCTCCGCTAGTTGGTGACAGGAACGTAGCGAAATTTGCGTGGTCAGACGGAAAGAGCAGGCCTCATGGCCTGAGTCTCGCCACGTAAAATAAGCCATTAATTCAATTCAATTATTTTATGGTGTTAAAAGAGGCGCAAGATATTAAGTCTTACGTTTAAGATAAATCACAATTCATATTTCGAATATGGGAACTCGTATCTAATGTCGAAATATTCAATACTTCAAATGCATTCCCCCGTGGTTCGAGATATCGTAGTTAGGCAGCGAAAATATTCGTAAGATACAAGTAGCAAATCGTCACCGTTAAAATACGAGGAAATTTGTTCACATTGTAGCATACCTAGCTTTTCTCAGAAAGAGGATTCTTAGCTCAGAAAGCTAACTTTCTCTCAAAAGTTCACTTACTCTTACTTCCTGAGGACGAAAATTTCATATATCTCGTACATTCACATCCCTCTGGGAAGCAAGAAAGATGCCCCTGCAACACAAAAAAAAAGATGCCACGCACATTATTAAATCGTCGGCGTAATTAGTTTGCAATGAGCGCTCTGGCAAGACGGCGAGCGGGGGCGCCGAGCCAGAGACGTCGCTGAGACACGCACCTCACTGAGAGGCACTGGCTCCTTCTCCGCCTGCTGCTCGGGCGCCCTCTGCCTCACGCCCGGCGCCCCGGCCGCGCTTCACTCTGCTTCTGCCGTTGCGCTCCTCCGCGACGCCGCCTCCTTACAAGCGCCGCCCTCGCGTCTCTCCGGTGACCTCGGCGTCGTCCCGACGCCGCCACCGCCCGGCGACGCGATGTTCTGCCCCGCCCACCGCCCGCCCTCGGCCCCGCCCGCGCAGCCGTCTGCCGCGCCCCGCGGCTCCCGTTTCGGCGCCGCGCCGCGCCGCACCGCGTCGTGCGCACTAGTACAGCGCCGACGTCTGCGGAAATATTAAACAGCATGGGCCGGAGAGGGACGCCTTGCTCTCGGGCGGGTCGGCGGGGGCCGGGCGGGGCGGGGCCGGGCCGGGCCGGAGGCGGCCGGGGCCGGAGCAGGGGCAGCTGCGCGACCCTGCGCTCAAAAGCACCGCGCGCTCTATCCCGCCCCACCCCGCCAAGCCTGCCCCGCCCCGTCCCCTCCTCATCCCCTCCCTCTGCTTCTCGACGCTCTTCGACATCTCTCTCCGTGCCGGCGCGGCATCTCGTGGCGAGGCGGGGGCGGCCGGGCAGCAGAGGGCGGAGGAGATGGTGACAATGGAGGCAATGGGAACGGTGATATGAGGGTTGGAGGGGGACAGTGAGATGAGGATGCGGGGCAGTGGGGTGAGGGCGGAGGGAACGATAAGGTGAAGGCGGGAGACACGGTGAAATGAGAGTGGGATGGGTCGCTGAGGGGAGGGCTGGGTGACGGTGAGATGAGGGCGGGGGACGAAGAGATGAGGCCGGGGGTCGATGAGGCGAGGACAATGAGGTAAGGAGGTGAGAGAGGAAGGGACGCCGTGGTGAGAGCGGGGGGGGTGACTGAAAGATGAGAACTGAGGGTTAGGGGTGAGATGAGGGCAGGAAGGACGGTGAGATAAGGCGGGGGTGAGGTGAGTGTGGGATAAATTTGGGGCGATAGAGAGATGGTTGAAGGGACGGCGAGGAGAGGAGGCGCAACGGGCGCGCCGAGGGGGCGGCGACGGCGACGGCGGGAACGGTGGAGACGGAGGAGGCGGTGTATGCGGCGACGGAGGGGCGCGGAGGAGGCTGGGGAGACGGGGTGCGGCAAAGGCGGTTCGAGGGGAGCCGCCACGCCGCTCCGCTCGCCTCCGCTCGCCACCGCTCCCCTTCGCGCTCGAGAAAGAAGCGAACAATACATTATTAAGTCAAATAGGGCGCTTCTGAATTTCAAGCGCGGCCTGCGCCGTCGATCCGCACAGTGCCCTGGGCGCAGGGCTGGCGCGGGGAGTGGGGAGCGCGATGGCGGGCACGGCGGGCGGGGTGGGCGTGGCGGGCGCGGGGGCGGGGTGGGCCCAGGTGGCGGGGTGGGTCACTGCGTGAGCCGCGAGTGAACGAATTTCCTAGCAGGCCTTGGTGACGTCTCGGGCCGTTGCGCGTTGTTCGCGACTCGTCATTCTCTGGGTCTCTTCAATTACGCTCCATAATATCGTTACTGCTAGTAAACGCTATCTTCTCTGAATCGCTGTAGATTGCTGCTCTGATGTCGCCGTCTGTAATGATTTCGTGCGCCCCGGATTGACACTTCGTGTGAATTCGAAATGTTTCCTCTGCACGTATGGGTATTATATGTACTCACGCGTTATGTAATGGCGGATAATAACTGAGATACGACGGATTGAAGCACATTTGCAGCTATGGAACATACAAATATCGTTTGGGAAATACGTTTTCTTGTTTGCCTCCATTTCAATGCTTGAAACCCCTCCTCCGTATTCAATTTTGTTGGTATACATTACCTACGAATGCTGCTATGCATAATAAAATAAAATAGGTGGTTTTTGGGGGTTATAAGATATTCTGAGGAGTTAAGTCCTCTACATATAACGTAATGTATAGTGTGTGACTGATTTAGAGAATTTGTAAATTTTGAACTTGCAGTATTAATGAAGTACAGAAGTTCAAAACAATTTTCAAGAAAAATTGTAATTACAAAGTTCTTTGCAAAGGAATTACAACGCCTATGTTTTTCTTTAAATGTATAAAGAAATACTCTATTGAGAAATATACTCAGTTATGTACACTATAGTACTGTTATATTATATTGAAGGTTCTTCGCTGTAAGCTAGGGTTCTTGTATTTAGGCTTTATTTACTTCCTGACGATTCAGTCCATATTTGGACCTTCTAGGCCTAGCTAGCCGTGATGAAGGCCTAAATTTGGACCAACACTTCAGTAAGTCGCCAGGCAGCAAGACCACTAATTTAACTAAAATTGTTTTATTGCACTCAACATTATTACAGTAGCACAGTAGGTTCCCTGTGCTCGAGGCTGCAGGAGTGGTGGAATATTGTCTTTTCGGGGCTGAAAATTAACACAGAACAATCATTATTTGATAACAATTTCTTTTTATTAAAAATCAATTAATTTTTCTTATTTTGTACATCAGCAACGTAAGAAAATCCTGTCCTAACTTAAAACAAAAGCATTTGCTGAAACATAAAATTGCAGAACTGGTCTTGGAAATCGTGAAGCATATTTTTAACACTAACTGCTAAGAGGATTTAACATACGAAGGAGACAGTAGTTGAGATGTGTATGAAACCTTTCCAGACTACGGTAAGAGTAGACCGCAGAGCTCTACGAGGGGAAGTAGTGGCGTTTAAGGTAGTGAGCTCACTATTAGGGTAGTGCTATTAAGGTAGTGAGTAGATGGGTTTTGATTCCGATTAACTCATTTATTTTTTCCTGTCGAACTAACCTGTGTCTCGGCCATAATGTTTATGGAAGTCTTGTCAGATTTGTGTGTGACTCATCATATAATTTCATAAACATTTACCTTGCACCCCATACATTCTTCATTATTATGTAAAAGACCAAATATTATTAGCATTCTCGTATATTTTTCGTAATTCAACGAACACAGTATTTAACATATATACGAATGTCATCTCTCTTCGTTGACTTTTGTGATTTTTCCTGTAATACTTGCTGAAATTGAGGCTTTGCTCTGTTGTGGGTAAATTAATTAAAAACTTAATTAAAACGTGATGAGTTTATATATTTACAGTACTTACGAGATGCGTTAATACATACAAATTACTGGCCTGAGAGTTTCCTTGGAAATAGTTTACTAATCATTCATCTCGAGATTTTCTATTCAACAAAACAATTTAATACCAGGATCTCGGATTGAATGATGGGTATATATTGTTTGGGTTAAATTCTGAACCCATTGACATGAATATGAAAATTCCGTGAGTCCTGCAAATATTTCCCATTTTCTTTTCTTTTTGTAGTTCTCTTTCATTTTCTAAAGGTATTTTTTGGCAATAGGAGAAAGGACGTACACCTTTTACTATAATGAAATTATTTGAATAACATTGGAGGATGACACTTCGTGAATGTTCCTTGTGATGCTCACAGTCAACCATTATGTAACAGCTTGTCTAAAACCTTTTGGAGGAGTTTCAGTTCATATAATCTTACAGCCAACCCTAACTTTTCATAATTTTCCTCCTGAGATGGTGGGGTTGAGGAGCTGTGGGCGCAACGAGGCATGCCGTGTGAAGCGTGAGGCGGGGAGAGACTAGCGGGACGGGGAGATGGAACGGAGAGCGGAAGATAGGACGTACTGAGAGCGGCGAGCGGCACGGAACACGGCTTGTGGACCACGGACGTGGCGGGGCGTGCGGAGCGCAGGGAATTGGGTGTGCGGCGCTGAGCGACGCCGAACGGGGAGCTTAGGGAGGATGGGACGCAAGGGCAGGGCGTAGAGCACTGTTTGGGATGAAGCATGGGACTGCAAGTAGAGCTCGAGACGCCGATCATGAATTGATGCCTTATTTTACGTGGTGAGACTCAGGCCATAAAGCCTACTCTTTCGTCTGACCACGCTAATTTTGCTACGCTCCTTTCACTGACTAGCGGAGAAAGAAGGGCGACGAAACAGGCGATTTTAATTTAGTTCAGAGGGTTCATTTAGTCGTGAAGATCTTTTACATGCAGTAAATCTACTAACATGGGACAACCTGCTTTACTCCTCCCCCCGAAGGAAGGCGTAAGAAGGATTTTTCGCCCTTTAAATTCCACGCATTCGATCGGGTTTGAACCACTCCAATCCACGACTTCTATCTGATGTAACAGTCCGATATGCTAAACATTACACCATCGACGCCGCGACATCGCGCTCCTGGGATGTGCAGCATAGGACATGGAGCGTGGTGCGCGGAACGTGGGGAGCGGGGCGCTGTGTGTGGCGTGAGGAGGAGCGTGGGGGGACGGAGCAGAGGGGCGGAGCATGGGGTCTCTAGCAAATGCTTCGGGGAATGCCGCAGGCTGCGCATGGGAATGTGTTCGCAACGCGATGCGTTTGCTAAGCCTACAGGCTACCTCAGCGCGCGCGGAGGAAAGCAAATCCTGAAGGGTCGATATGCCGGAATCACGCCTGGCGCGGAGGGTCGTGGGTGGAGTCAGTCTATCCAGAATGTCGTTAAGCTCCACGTTATGTCACTACACGTAATGGGAAAATTTAATAATTACTAAGCCACATCAAGCTAACTTTGCGCCAAGAAGTCCTCTGACATTAGCGATAGGATCTGAAAGAAAGCAAAAGCTTTCAAAATCGAGAGAGGCGGATTAGCTCAGCCAGGGCCCGAGGGCAAAGGATTGATCCAAGTGGGCGGAAGGGGATGCGGTAGGTGGGAGCAGGGGTAATGAAGGAGATGTGAGGACAGGGCGGCGGCGGCGGTGCTGCCGACAGCCCGTCCCCGAAGCACCGAGCCCAACTGCAGAGTGCGTCTCCTCCCGTCCTTTCCCCCTCCTATTCGCTTCTATACTTCGCACCCTGCCCTGCCCTGCCGCTTGACCCTGCCCTGCTCGTCCCAGCCACCCTCCGGCCAACCCCTCCCCGCTCGCTGGTGCCTGTCCCAGTCCTCCGCTCCCCAGCGCGCCTTGCTCCGCCTCTTTGGCCGATTTCTCGCACACGGCGTGGGTGGCCTTATAAAGGGCATCACAAGCTGCTAACTCTGGATTTCGGGGATACTCTGTTCTAAGATAGTGCCCGAGTCGGGATCTATATAAAGGAGGTCCCAGGGGACGCCCGGAGCAATGGAAAATGTTCCGATAACATGGTTGTTGGTGGGGCGATTCCCTTCCGCGGAATGGAATCCAGATGGCGTGTGTAGCTTGGATTACCTTTATGGACGTTTGTCGTGTTAACACATGTGAATGTCAAATATTCTCGTCTATTTAACAAATTGTCAAAGTACAGTCTTTAGATTTTTATTTCGGTTTTAAGAAGTAAATATTCGTTACAACGGTTGTTATTTCTGTATATTCACTATGATTGATTATTAGTGATTCCAGGAGCGTCAACTACGAAGGTAATTAGTCTCGTATGTGTAGTACACGGTTTTTCATTGGGAGGTGGCGGTGATCTTTTCCCGCTGAATGGCGAGTTCTAGCGCTAGCGTGGTTTTCTCCAAGCACGTATCTCCCACCAGCGGGGCATCACCCCAACCGGGACAAGCTCTAAGCTCCCGACCATCTCTTTGCGTGTGTGCAGTACAGTGCATTTTAGTGTGTGTGTGTGTGTGTGTGTGTGTGTGTGTGTATGTAAGGGATGAGGATAGGACAAAGAAGAGGAAGCAAAGATTGCGCGCGGTCCGTGGCCTGTTAGTTAGTTCGACCTAGCTGAGAAGGTAGTGTCGATAATTCTGCCACCGTCGGGACTCGAACCTAGGAACTGCCGGTCAGAGACACTGCTCTGACATCAGATGATGCCCTGACTCACCTCTCCCAGTTATTCACTACGTGTGTATGACGTAGTATGGTGGTTCGCAATCGAAGATTCGTAGACAAGAAGGTCGTAGATTCAAGCCTCCATGTCGTGCATCTATGCGACACCAGACGAATAACTGTGTCGAGGCCGACGTCTGCCTGGATGAGAAATGAAAGAGGTCGGATTGTTTGTTTCCATTGGCTTTGTTGAAGGATTTGAGGTAGACGCCTCAACTGCGGACCTTAAACACGACCACGGATTGAGCGTGATCTTTGTTAACGCTACGATCCTTACAGTCAATTGTGGGGTAGAAACATTATGTAGTTATTTTTGTAAATGAGTATTACTCATCTTAATGTTCAATTGATCATATTTAATGAAAAAAACAACTAAGAGTTCTAAAGAAATTACGCATGCAAGACGTTACGACGTAACGACTCTTAGATTCTGAGTAGTGAAGTCGTGCTTGCTGTACAGTCCTAATTTTGAAGGCAATTCGAATTCATCGAACACATGTATTTCTGTAAGAAAATAATTAGTTTTCAATATACTTCAATGAGAGTATGAAGCTAATGTTTAAAATTTCATCACGTAGGAAAATAAATCACAGCAAAACATGGAGTCCCCTAATGCCCTTTTTGTATATAATCATTAATGTGCTCAGTGGTAAATATTATTTTTCCTCTCTGAAAATTCAGTCGACAAATTATATCCTGAGATTCGTCAAAGCTAATTTTTAGCTGTTTTATCGTGCATTACTTAGTAAATAATTCTGAAAGTATTAGCTGTTGCATGTCTGTTCTGTTTAATGCACAAGAACTTCAAAAGTGGCGTGTCTTTTCGAATAATTCAGATTGACTGAGATTAAATTCATTTTGGGAGGGGCCTAACTGCG
The DNA here is from genome assembly GCA_031308135.1 of Acheta domesticus. Lineage (NCBI taxonomy): Eukaryota > Metazoa > Arthropoda > Insecta > Orthoptera > Gryllidae > Acheta > Acheta domesticus. The sequence continues at coordinate 264,153,133 of JAHLJT010008446.1, forward strand.
CTTTGAAGAGAAGACTAGGCTCAGAGATCTTGTGCTATTCGTTAGAACATTTGCAAATGAGGTTCTAATGGGCTCCGGTGGAACTTCAAAAGAGCATTACCTCCGCGATGGTGCGCTTGGACGAGTGGGAGCATGCGCCGCGACCTTGCGATGAACTTGCTCCTCCTCACAAGAACCACACTGCTGCCAACCCCACAAATGCTGTAACGAGTGGGGCCGCTTCTTGTTTGCACATTCATCGCCGACACGATTTCAAACTTTCATATTTGGGAAATTGCAAGCATAATTACTTCAAAATTACTATTAAATACTTTTTTACATGTTATTGATTTTATGATGAACGTGAGTGGTTTAAAATTTGTTCTTGAATCAGGACAATTAAATAATTATTTTTAATGTTAATTTCGTATGTAGGGTGTAGAACATATTCAAACCATGGGTTAATGCAAGAATTTGTTTTCTTAAATCTCCGTAATCCCCGCGCTAGGAGTCCGATATCAAAATTAATTTACAATTTATTCACAGTATTTTAGAGACATTTGTTATCGCAGTTCGGCTGTTACAGTTTTAATAACATAACACGTAACTTTTCTATAACATATGAGCCGTTGAGAGCCAAAGTTGTGTAAGTCACGTTTTCGAAGATTTTAGTTATATGCACCGGTATATGGTTTGAACGTTGTTCCATCACGGGCTAAAATCGTGTGAGTCAAATTTCAATATATTTTAGCTAGAGGCCAGCAAAATCCAGAAGTAGCCAACAAGTCGCTCATACCGCTGCATGCAATTGTGGTGAAAGTCACAGCTGGGACGAAACAACAATTTCCAGAGGCTCACAAGAAATAGCTTCTTGTTTATTTGCACCGATACGTTTATCACAGAAGAAGCATCTCGAAAAAATCATTTATTCACTTTTAGTCATACGTGCACAGGCCAAAATTGGAACTTCAAAATTGCTCTCACTTGGTTGAAAATCGTGAAAAAGCCCCATTTCTCCCTATTTTTACATCACATTACAATCTCAGACGAAAATTGTGCATGCCAATTATTTGAATGTAAGTCATAGTTTTTAGAAACAGTGTGTGCGAAAGTGGTGAAAGTCAACAAAATAGTTAATTACTTAATTAATAAGCAAAGTGTCAGTCCAAAATATCTGTTGTAAGTTAAAAGAATATCTCTGTAGCACGTTCATAACACTTTAGGTCATTTATTTCTAAGCATTATAGTTTTAAAGCGTTTTTTGTTTACATGTCATTTTCCGGAAAGTATGTTTCTTGACTTACACTACTTTTGCTCTCAACGGCTGATATTTACTAAAGTTTATTACAAATAAATAAGAGTTTTCAGCTATTAGTAAAAAACTTGGGCTTGATTTCTATATTTTTTAAATATCTGCATTCACCATTTGCATTACATAAAATGGATATATTTACAAGTGTTCTTAAAGTCAGTTTTTGGAAGTGGCATATAGTGAAAACAATGACTTTATTTTTATTCATCAAAATTCATCAAGGATAAAGCAGGAAATTTTATGGTACGTTCCAGAAGTATTTTCCCAAATCCTCAAAACAAACTGGGTGAAAGCTGACTGAGTAAGTAAGCTTCGTGATTCTTGTTTTCGCGATGAGCTTATAAAATATTCTGAATGAAAAATGTAACAATTCTGTGTCCGATTTCCACAGGTCAACCGCAAATAACAAAACAATTAAATATAAAGAATTTTTACCGCGCCTGCAGTGCTATAATTTATCGAATTGAATTGTAAAACCACGCTTTTTATTTCCTCCTTCAGCGTGCACGCAATGCCTGCGTTGTTCACAGCGCTCGCAGAAAATTCTCGCCGCTTTTGTTTGTAGATGTGCGTAAACTTTTCAAAGTTGGGCGACGATGCAGGACCGGTTAAGAGGATTTTCAAAGACTGGGAGCGTCTTTGTTTCGAACAATGCCCGGATTATGAGGGAAGAACAGTCCGAGATAACGCTACCCACTCATTAATCCCGGAGATCAATTTGCTGACTATTACGGACACTACCAAAACCATCCGCGTCTTTTGTCTCGCGTAAAGTAATTTTGAAATGAGCAGGGTGCAGCGCTGCATTGCACGCGAACGCCGAGTCGCCGGCGACGCCAAGGCGATACTGCTGCACCCGCCCTGCCCACCGCTGCCCACATCCATCCTCTGCTGCCCACTGCTGCCCACTGTGGCCCATTGCTTTCCACCGATCCCCACTGCTGCCTGCCGCAGCCCACCACCGCCCACCACCGCCCACTATTGCCCACCACCGCCTACCACCGCCCACCACCGCCCACCACCGCCCACCACCGCCCACCACCGCCCACCACCGCCCCACCACCGCCCACCACCGTCCACCACCACCCACCACCGCCCACCACCGCCCACCACCGCCCACCACTGCCCACCACCGCCCACCATCGCCCACCACTGCCCACCACCGCCCACCAACGCCCACCAACGCCCACCAACGCCCACCACCGCCCACCATCGCTCACCACCGCCCATCACCGCCCACTCCCGCCCACCACTGCACACCACTGCCCCCCAACGCCCCCCAACGCCCCCCCAACGCCCACCACCGCCCACCACCGCCTACCACCACTCACCACAGCCCGCTCCCGCCCACTACCGCCCACTTTAGCCCACCAGCGCTCAAAGCATTCACTTGCTTCAAAATCATACGAATTCCTGTCATTACGTTGCGTCATGCTTACTATAATTACGTACTACATTCATGCAGAAAATGGAAACACTAGTTTTTTCAAGGATTTAATTATTTTCAACTAGAAAAGTTGGAGAATGGACAAGACCTTTTTGACCTTTTGAAATAGAAACTGCATATTACGTGTGAAATATTAATTTCTATGGCTCCATTTTTACTATATAATCGTTGTGAAAATTATTATGTTCCATTTCTTCCGATTTGGCATTGCAATATAGCAGACTATTTTTAACGAGAATAAAATACAAAATACTAAACCCCCACGCATGTCCTACAATTTGAAAAAAAAAACGTTACATGCATCTATTCACATCATTTGGGTATGCATGCATTTCTATGAATGTTTCAGAATTTTGTATACACTGTTAGCAATCCTAAGACATGCAGAAACAGCGGGAGCTGACAGGGCACTGGCCCGAGTCCACTAGTTTGTGTTGAACGCAAGGGGTTGTGCAATTTTCCTTAGCGGCCCCCTCGAGTCATTAGAAGCTGGGGACGTTGCCCTGCCGTCGAAAGAGACGACGGAAAAGGGGACTGCTCGGACGCCGCCGTCAAAAAATCGGCAGTGCACCGATACGTTTATCACAGACTTTTAGCGAGGCCCGCTTCGGAATTAGAGAGGAATTTCGTAATTGGAAATTAGTAGGAAGAGACGATGCGCTTTTGTCACGTCAAAGGAGCGGACGGGGCGGGGGCGGCGGGGTTGGTATGGAGAGCGACAGGGGCGGAGTCAGAGGTGGTGTGGCAGGCGAGGATGAACGCGAGGGCGGAGGCGAGGGCGTTAAAGCTTTGCCCTTCTCCGTTCCTTGTCTCCGAGTTTCTGGTCTCCCCTCTGACGCTGAAGGTCTTCGTACAAACTGCCTGGGACTGAAAGGTTGAAGTCAAATTAATCTCCAATACATCGCATTATTCAAATTATTCTTACAAATATTAATACTTTAAAATAATTCACGAAGTGTCATTCTTTGTCATTGGCTGCACATTCTTCACTATGTATGTGGTTTATGAATATCTATGAAGCAGTGGTTTCATTTAAGTTGGAGTAATCGTTTACTGTGTTGTGTGATATTTGTAATGTAATGTTCTGCTGATTGAAGGACGTAAACATTGACATTCTTTGATTAATGTTTCTCTAATATTATAACTTGCGTACATACTTGGAGTATTAACATTTTTGTCATAGCACGTATTAATTTGTTGGGTTTTCACATTGCAAAAACTGCAGTGGCAATCACAAAACTTACCTTGGAAAATCAGGCGTCTCACTGCCTATTGAAAACCGTTTCCTTGTTCTAAAATTATTTACATACGAAATGTTTGCATTCGAGTTAATTTCATTTTTACTTTTTGCCTTAATTTCATTTTTACTTCATACTTACGTAGTTAAGAGAAAGTGTAATGGTGCGACAGAAATATGTGAATTGTCGATAGAAAACTTTATTGTGGAGTCCTGGTAGGGAATACGTAGGTAAATCTTGTTAATATCGCATTGTGTTACTTCCTCTAACAAGTTGTGTTGTAAGAATCCATTGAAATTGTACTAACAAGTTGCAAGTAATGGTCTGATCCTCGAAATGGTTACTTCTGACCTATTGGTTAATTCCCTCTCTACTAACAGGGGAGAACGAGGGGTGTATAATCGATCCCGCCTCACTCTCGACAGTGGTAACCAACGATTTTATTAGGAGCTTTGCTCGCCGTTCGATCGCGTTTCCGTTGAACCCCGTTGCCAACCCCATCCCTCCGCCCCCTCCGACCACCCTCCTTTCCGTTTCCACGCCTCGCCCTACGCTCCTGCGCTCCGCCCCATTTCTCATCGCCTCGGCGCGTGCCCCCCACTCGCGCTCCCCCCTTCCTCCTGCTCTCGCTCTCCGCTCTCCCCATTCCCGCTTCTTCACCATTACCATATCGGCACTATTTCTACAAGTCTACCGTTCTCGCATGGACGACATTTCAGTTTTTACACCATTCTCGCGTTATTCCCACATCCCCGCCATTCTTTCTTTCCTTCTTTCTTGCCTTTTCGTCGTCTCCATCAATATCTCTTCTTACTCTTCTCGTGATTTTGCACTCCTTCCTTTACTGCCTTCTTCCGTTCCCGTCATCCTTCCGTCCCCGTCCTTCACTCTTCCCCTCACTTTTCATTTTTCTCTTCCTCTGAGGAATTCCTCTTTCTCTCCCGGATATATCTCCCTTCCCCCTTCACATCCTCCCCCATTCCCCTTCCCATATCTGATACCCCACCTCATCTTTCCTGTTACATCTAGCCCCCCTATCCTTTATTTTGCCCTTCTATCTTCTTTGACTTTTCGGTAACTCCCTTTTTTCTTTTTGGTACGCTCTTCTCTCGTTTCCGTCTCTCTTCAAGCTCTCTCTTGCACTGCAATACTCGCCGTTCGTGTACCTTATCGTTCCTAACGTTGAACCCTTCTCTTTCGCAGTCCTTCTACCTGCCTAGCCTCATCGCGCTTGTTTGGTGCCCATCCCCCTTTTTTGAAGAGAAATCTCGTTAGACGGTTTGCTGTTCCACGGTTTCGCGCGGGCCGAACGTTACGGGCCACATGTAACCGAGTCACATGCGTTTTCACTGCCTTGGAACCGCACTGTAGATACCATTAAACTCGGATAGCTCTCCAGTTGGTGTCTCGAAGCCGGGCCAATCTCGAGAAGCGAGAGCCCCCACAGGAAATCGAACTCGAGACCTCGCGCAGTGTAACCAAACGTCTACTGATGTCTTTTCGAGAAGCTCTTACTTGGCCCTCAACAAATTTTGTTGAATATCGAAAAATTGTCGTAAAGTATTTAATATATACCTTTTGTTTGTGATTTTATTTTACCTGATTCGTGTCATTATTTTGTATGGGTTTTCTTGTATATTTGTTGTTTCAAATTACTCAGTACCTGAACTACGGTTTGCACAAAGACGCCCTCAAAACCGTCATCATATTGCTTTACGAGATTGACTTCAATCGTTTTATTATTTCTTGACGTTATTGCCTGATTCTTTTTTCCGTTTATCCCCCAACTAGAGTTCTCTGCTGCTAGCAAGCTGGTCTCATACCGTCCTGATTTCGCTGCTTTTGCTTACTGGTTTCCTTCTTTTTCTTGAATAACGCAATTTTTTCTTCATCATTCCAGCACACCTTCGATCCGCACACCCCTTTCCGCCTTTTTCTGCGACTCGGCCCTGCTCTCAACGATTCGTGATTCGTCGTTTTCCTCATCACGCGTCTCTGTCACTCACTCTCTCGCACTCTCTCACCTCTCACCTCTCTCACTGTCTCACTTTCCCACCTTCTCACTCTCTCTCGCTCTCTCACCCACTCTCTCACCCTCTCGCACACTCTCTCAGGCACTCTCACTCTCTCACTCTCGCTCACTCTCTCTCATTTTCTCTCACTCTCTTACTCTCTCTCACTATTTCAAACCCTCTCTCACTCTCTATCTCAAACTCTCTCTCACTCTCTATCTCAAACTCTCTCTCCCTCTCTCAGATGGTGCGGTCCTCGCCTTCGCTTCCTTGGCTCTCGCCCATCCCGGCGTGCGAGCGCGCGCCTCTGTCCTCAGCACGCCACGCGCGTAGCACCGCGTCCTCCCATTTATTTCCCGGTCGGGGCTGCGGTGGCGGCGGCGGCCGCGGTGAAGGCGTGCGGAGCGCGGGAAGCTGAGCGCGGGCAGCGGCGCGAGCCGACCCTGTTTGCTCTGTGGGCGGGACGCACCCGACGAACGCCGCCACGCCCACCCGCACCTCCGCCTCCACCTTTCGCGTTTTCCCTGACGCCACTCCACTCCGCTCCGCGTCGCTCGTGCCGCCGCACCGGCGACGAGGGTGGAGGACCGCTGAGCGGGAGGGGGAGGGGAGGGACGGCGCCGCATTTGCTCTCCGCGCCCGCCCGCAGAGGCGCCGCGTGTGCAAATAGAGCGCGCTCCCGCGCAGAAAACGCGCCTTCCCCGCCCCCGCCTCCGTCCCCACCACGTCCCCATCCCGTCCCCGTCGACGTCGGGCAAACGCCGACGCATGCTGCCTCCAACCCAGCCTACAGGCCCCTGCCCCTCAGGACCCTGCACCTCTCGGCTGCAGCCTCGCTCCCACACGCTCCTCTCCGCCCCGCCCTTCTCTCCGCAGACGTCATTCTCCCCGGCGCCCTCCCAACCTCCTCGCAGCTCGCCTTCCTCCTCACCTAGCTTCTCCGCTTCTCACTGCCTTCCTCTCACTGCATCGCGGCCTGTCACGTACATTCCGAAGCTCCTTCATTCCAGCTTGCACCGACCCTCTCGCCAACAGACCCTCAATCCACCGCACCCCACTCGCCTCTTTACCCATCCCTCTCCTGAATCCGCTAATCAACTCGCTCCCCACCTTTCATCTCACTCTGCCCCTCCCACTCTCAACTCGCTTTCCGTCTCACTCGCCGCCCCCGCCACCTGTTCGGCGCTCCGCTCCGCTCCTCCCGCACCCACTTCGCCCTGCGCCAGCCGGCTGAACTAGTGAGAGCCGTCCTGCTGCACTTTCTCCTCTCCTCTCCTCTCCGAGCGTCATTTGATGGCTTCCTCTCCCGCAGCCACCTCCACTTCATTCCGACATCCCGATTGCATCTGCTGTCTTCTCCGGCGGACGGCCGTCGCCCGCGCGCTCAAGCTCCGTCCCTTTCCGCCTTGCGGGGGCGGCGCGCCGGTTGCTTCTCGGCCCGGCCTGGCCCGGCCCGTCTCCATCCCGCGTCGCCCGCTCCCTCCTCCCACTGCCTTTTTCGCCTTTCGCCCCGCCCCTCGCGCCACACGCCCTCTCCCGCTCCCTTTCCCTTGCCCTCGCCTCGTACGTACTGCCCCGCGTTGTCCGCACCACGCGCCTCGCCTTTCACCCTGCTTCCTTGCCAGTCGCTCTCTTTCCACGCCCCGCGGCCCGGATCCTGCGATCTCGCGCTCCTCGTCTCATCGGCATCTCCTGTGCTCCCGACACCTTATCGTGCGCACTTGAGCGCGCAGCCTCATGATGGCGGCGGGGGGGGGTGCGGGGCGGGAAGCGGGACGAGGCGTGACGAGCACGGTGAGGCGATGGCTGGAGCGGGGTAGCAGCAGGAGCCGGTGCGGGGGGGGGCGTGGTCGGAGCGACGTAGAGGGCCAGATGTTCTGCCGAACGCCCCAGCCCAATTCGCCCCAGTCGCTCGGGACGCTTCCGCGGCTGCCTGCGCACAATCTTGTTTGCACTTGTTAGCACAGTCGCATTTCGCTTCGCGTCAGCCGCCCACTCTTCGAAACGACTTCATACGTATTCCTAGTGCTGTTGAAATTCCTTATTCCGCCCATGCAGATTTTTCCTGCATTCCATCAACTTGCATTGTACGACTACCAAACGGAAGAGCAAGATAACGTTTCCATTTCTCTCGAAGTGGTCGTCGATGTTATTGTTCTACAGTGTTCTTCAGCGTATGCGTTCTTCCGTTTGAGATCGAGCAATCTCCATTTCAACCTTGAATTTAGTTCTGCTTCTGTCACATCAGTATAATTCCTGTGATACAGAGCAGATGTACCTGCTCTTTGGCTTTCAATAGTATTCGTAAGTATTCCTATGGAGATCAATAAGTTTAGAATTGCGTTATAATGCGTATTCCTATGGAGATCAATAAGTTTAAAATTGCGTTATAATGCGTCATTTAGACGAACTTTTTGTAGCCCCTATTATGAGAAATGAGACCATCGGACTTACGCCCCTTCGGAAGTACTCGTTTATTTTCGCCCTTAACAATCCACTTTGAAAGGAGTTTGAACCTGTGAATTTCATATTTCTATCGTCATTAGGGTTCTATAATGCCTTAAAATGATGGAATGTCTTCACTAGTGAATGCAGTGGCAGTGGGGAGAATTCGCTTACAATTATAATTTTAAAATAACATGTCATATAAATATGTTTATGTCTAAAATATTAATTTTTCTTTTTCTCAGATAATACTTGATATATTTTTCTTGTAATTTTCTATTTTGAACTAAATTTTCTTCCTGGTATGTTTCCCGTTCTTGGAAATACGACTGTATTGTTCTTTTTTTACGAAAATGTGTGGTGTGTGTACTTTGTGTAGTTTGTCTTTGAATGTATATTTACACAAATGTGTAAATACAAGAAAATGTGTACTTTGTCACTGACGAAAATAAGAGCCAAAGTCTGTAGCTCGATTTTAGAAGCAAGTGGTTTTTATTACCTGAAGGTGAATGTTTCTTGTTAAGTTGTGTTAAAGGCAATCGTTGCTACTTTTATTCATAATTCATTTCAGTACAGTGTGAGAACGAAAGTGGGGATTCTCGAACAGAAGACAAATTTTCTAAATAAATTTGATTTACTTTCCCTTTCTTGATTTGATCGTTTGAATATGAAATTTTAATGTCATTGCTCTTCGGCACAGGGCCCCAATCTCGATCGTGGTTTCCATAGAGTTTCTCAACAGAGTGTTGAGCTCATCCTGTTCCCTCCAAAATACTAATTGTATGTTTACCTCTACCAAGACGCCACTCACTGTAATAATTTCAAATTTTTCTTTATACATTATTTTTTTAATTACATTTAGAATTTCTCACATTTGAAAGTACTTTACACGGAAAACAATGTGACACAATGTTCTGTATCAAAATACATGAGAACTATTCACCTTACCCGTTTTTGTATTTAAGGACGTATTAAACCTGATGACTCCACAAATGACTAGGCAATCCATGTATTTTTGTAAGCGTTTTCTTTTCTGAAAACAGCGGTGAGTGAAAATATATCAATATTTGTTATCGTTGAAAAGAAAAAGGAAATAATCACATGTTTGAACCCTTTAGTAGTAATTTCTTAATTCATCTTACTTGTTAGCGTTATTCTCATTATCAAAGATCGGAGTGAATTAAAATCCTATATCAGGGATGGTATTTTGCCCGATCGGACGCAATTTTGCTTTTTTCGAGAATTTTCACCCATTCCCTTATTAAGATTGTCGGAACATGTGGATGGTTGTTTTCTGGGTGAGTGGTATTAAGGCTATCAAAGTATGGTGTATACTGAAGTATGAAGGCAGAATAAATCTCACGTATTTGACTGCACACATTTTGTCTTGTTTTAGGACTTTCTCACGCCTATTATGTTATCATAACAAACTTGTAAGTTTTGAGATATTTATACGTTCTTATGTTGAATATGGTACAAATGGAGGTGAGAAAACAAGCAAATGAGTCAACTTTTATCTTGTCATATATGCGAGATTGGTTCATCAGGTAATGTTCAATATGGCGGCGCCCGAAAACCATAACCCTGTACGCACCTGCTTACTGGAAGGCTTTCACAGGACACTGTGCTTCCTCGAACGTCGCGAATTGCTGCTTCTTCCTGAAGAGATTCCCTCTGCTGTATTTCGCCCTCGTTTGCTCTTCTGCAGGAACGCGTAAAAAATGTTTATGTTTATACATTATATTGTGAATGAATGATTAACCTCTTGTAAAGTCAATGTAACATGGAAATATTCCAACATAGTAATAATGTTTGTAGATTACGTCTCAAATGCTTAAAAAAATTGAAGTGAAATTCTTGTATTTTGTGTTTTTTTATGTTGATCCTTCACGTAAGCGCCGCTTTTATTCAATCACACATGCATATTTTTCAACTTTTTTTCTGACCAAATTGAGTGCTAAAGTAATTTCACTCACCGTCATGTGAAAAAGACCCACAAAAAATAACTGCCACCTGGAAGTAAGTGAAGGTCTTTTTTGGAGGTGTGGAGTTCCAGAGTTTAAAATGTGGATTAATTCCTTAATCTGTGTTTAAGAACCTGCTCACTTGGAAGCCTTTGCTGCAGAATTTCACGTGAGCACGCGTGCTTGCGCAAACGTCCTTGGCCGGCGCGGCGTGGCGTGGCGGGGTGCTTCTTTGCGAAGGGCTTCGCTGGGCCGTGCATTTCGCACTCGTTCGTCGTTCTGCGGGCAACCGACGCAAGATGTAAATCTTCCAGCGAGGGCGGAGGACGTGGGGAAGGGGGTTCCGGGCCTCCCTAGCACCACCGGCTGAAAACTTAAAAGTATTGACTCAACTCTCGAAATTACAACGTAGAAGATGAAGTCTTTCCGGGCGAGGATACATAAATTTTACGTGAGGCCGTGGAGTGGCAGCGGCGTTTCTTGTAATGCTCTCGCGTCGCTTTTCCGGGTGTGCGTTAAAGTGGATGCGGGGAAAGCCCCGAGCCGCTCGTGCTCTGAGCGACAGGAATAAGCAATTGCATTTTTGGCGTCACATTCTCTGAAGACGAAATTTGCTGTCACGTTGCAATGTGTATGTGATTGTCATGGGTATAGGGGAAATTTCCGATGCCAATAATTTTATTTGAAAATGTCCATTGCACGACTGTTATTGAATAAACTTATTTCACGACTGAAAATATATCGAACAGTTTCAAAATACACCAAATATTAATTACATTACTATAAACCCTCGTCAACACGAATTCCAAGAGACTAAAATAATCAGTGTTCGTATTAGAAAAATTCGTGTTATCCGATTTTTTCGAAAATTCGTGTTATCCGAAAATTGCATACAATGAATTAGATTCGTATTTCGAGTATCACCACGTTTAATTGCCGGGACCCAAATTTCGTTCATGGTACGGCGAATTTAGTGTTAAAAGTGTTCGTGCTATCGAGAGTTAAAAATAATGAAATTCTCGCTTAAAATTCACGTCGCCCCAATAACTTATGTAGGCTGTATTAAAAATTTGAATTAACCAATAAAGAGATGTGAGAAAAATAGGAGAAAACACGTGATATTATTTTTTGTAAATAGCTGTAATTGAGATAAAGCAAATGTAATGTTAGTTGTATTAATTTCATGAGTTGAACAGACACTGAATTCAAAGTTTTTGGAGAGCGAGAGAGAGAGAGGTATGTTATGTTTGGTATGTTATCACAGTTGTCCTTCCTGTGTACGAAGAATGGGAGTGTGATAACGAGAGATGAATTGTGCTAGATGGTTGATTGGATATTGATCGGACAAGATCCGTGGTGGCATGATAAGCGAACCTTGCCACAGCATTCTTCGGCTCTATACCATGCGCCGGGACTCCAATACCATGCGCCACCCAGTCGTCTTTGTCACGTGAATAATCGAAACGAATATTAGGTTTCCTAAACAGTACACAGTTGTAAAGTGCCAAATGGTTTCTACTCTGACCATCCGAATTTCTATTAAAAATTCGCACAGTAAAAGTTAATACCCACAAAGTAGATTGCTATTTAAATTAAATATTGAAATATCATCATGAACATCCATGACAAAAAAAACGATATTGAAGATTAAGAAAATTAAAATATTAACTTTACAATAATAGCCATTGTAGAGATATCCTTTCCGCTAAAAATAATAATGACAAAACTAATAGTTTTGTTACATGCCGAAGACGAAGGTAATTTTTATGTAATTGAAATGACTCACACTATTTAATGACTCTATTGTAAATTCTAAAAGGAAAAGATTGAAGGAATTGGTAGTAAATAAAATTTTTTTGCCAATAATAATGTGTATTTGAACATTTATTATATGTTTCATATGTTATTTTGAACATTTCCTGAGTTTACATCCTCTGTAATTGTTATTAAGTATTTGTAGTTCTGGAAGAAGACAGTTTCAATTAACAGAATGCAATACAATTGAATGAAATATTTGCAATGTAGATAATTCAACCCACAAAATACGATTTGTATAGATATCTTTCAAGTATCTGTTTTCTTATAGAACTTTTAGTCAAAATCTCTTCTTCATGATTTCTTACAAAATATACACTTCCATATAGAAAATTCATCATCTCAAATGATTAAAATCTTGAACTCAACAGTAGTGATATATTTTTTGCTTAAAACTATTTTTAGCTCTTTAAAGCCTATCGAGAAATTGTGGAAGCATAGTAACTTTGTTATAGTAGATACCCATACAGGGAAGTTAATTGGTGGAGGCGAATAGAGATGGGTAGAAGCCTACTGATAGAAGGTGTGGAGATGGGCTGAGATGGATGAAGTCTGATGCAGACGGTTGGAAGAAGGAGCAGACGGTTAAAAGTTTAGCGGGTACAAAGAAGCTGGTTCAAATGGTAGGTTAGAGACGGTTGGAAAGAGTAGACAGAGAGTGATGGAGGCGGGCAGGGACTGATGGAAGCGGAAGAAGACTGCTGGAAGCGAGCAAAGACTGATGGAAGCGAGGGGAGACTGATGGAGGCGAAATGAGACTGATGCAGGCACGCAGATAGTGATGGAGGCGAGGGGAGATTGATGGGGTCTGGAAGAGTCTTTGAGAGGCGGGCAGAGGCTCTTTGAGACAGCCGGTGACTGATGAAGGCAGCCGCAGGGAAATGGAAGGGACGGTCGGGAGTGCTGGGGATGGGCGGAGTGTTGGAAACGAGCAACGTCTGATGGAGGCTGGCAGAGACTGCTGGAGGTGGGCGATGGCTATTGGTACCGGGCAGAGACTTTTTCAGGCGGACAGAAGCTGTTGGAGGCAATCCGATACTGACGGAGGCGAGCAGACTGATGAAGGTATACAGAGACTGGCGGAGGGTGCAGAGATTGACGAAGGGTGCAGAGACTGACGGAGGCGTGCGGAGACTGACGGAGGGGTGCAGAGACTGACAGAAGCGTGCAGAGACTGACGGAGGCGTTGCAGTGACTGGTGGTGGCTGGGGATTTATGTTGACGGGCAGAGAATGATGGAGGCTGTTGGATATTGGCAAATTGGCTGAAGGTGGTAGAGACTGTTGGAAGCTGGAAGAGACTTTGGAGGCTAATGGCGATTGTTGGCGACTGATGGAGATTGTTGAAGGCTGTCGGATACTATTGAAGGCGTCGGGAAACTGGTGGTAGCTGGCGGAAACTGGTGGGGTGGACAAAGACATTTGCAGGTGGCCCAAGACTGAGGCGGGAGAGACTGTGAGGCGGGGCAGAATATGATAAAGATGATCAGAGAGCGGTGGAAGCGAATACAGGATACTGGAGGTTGGCGGAGATTATTGATGGCGCGTAAAGCCTTATGGAGGCGGGAGAAGACTGATGGAGGCTAGCGGAATCAGCTTTTGGTGGCCGGAGACTGTTAGAGGGCAGTGACTACTGAAGGAGGGCTGAATGTTTTAGGCGGCCTGAGATTGTTATAGGCCAGTGGACAGGCTCTCGGACGCAGTCGGAGACCGTTAACAGTATGCGGAGACTGCTGAACGCAAGCGGAGACTATTGGAGGCAAGTGGATACTGTTGAGGCTGGCGAAGACCATTGGAGGCGGACTGATAGGACTTGTGGGACTGTAGGCTGACGGTGACTGTTGGAGGCGCGCAGAAACTATTAGACGCTCGAGGAAACAGTTGGAGACTGGTAGAAACTATGGAAGGTTGGTGGAGAGTGTTGGAGGCGAGCAGTGCATGTTGGTGGCGAACGGCTATGTGCTTTAGGTGGGCGGAGAATTGTGGGGCTGGCAGAGGTTGCTCCAGGCTGGGAGAGGCGGTTGGCGGATACTTTTGGATGTGGGCGGAGACTGTTGGAGATATTCGGAGACTGATCGAGGAGGAAGGAAAGTTTAGGTGGAGACTGTTGATAGTGGGAGGAAACGATTATAGGCTGGCGGACACAGTGTGGCGCGGGAAACTAGCGGAGGCGGCTGGAAACTGACGGAGACAGGCGTAGATAATGGAGGCTATCGAAGAATGGGGGTAACATGTTGAGACTAAGGAGGAGACTGATATTGCTCGGCCAGTGAGTTTTGGAGGCGGTTGGATACTGATGAAGGCGGGCGGAGTCTGTTGGAAGCGGGCAGAGTCAATTTGAGTCAGACAGTTTCTGTTGTAGACGGGCAGATTCTGTGTACGGCGGAAAGAGACTGTTGGAGGCGAAAAGTGACTGTTGGAGGCGGTCAGAAACTGATATACGTGGTCGGAAGCTTGATGCCGGGAGGAGACAATCGGATGCTGACGGAGACTGATTCACGCGTCAGAGAATAATGGAGGCAGGCGGAGGCTGATGGAGACGGGAATTGACGGTTGGAGGCGGTTGAGAATCGATGGTAGTGTGCGGATAATGTTGACGTAGGATGAAGATTGATGGATGAATGCAGAGAATGATGGAGTGCTGACACTGACGAAGGAGAGCAGAATGTTAGAGGGTGACGTAATTCTATATATTCGGTAGTAGACTTTAGTGCGAACGGAGAGTATGGAGACGTGCTGATGCCGATGGAGGTAGACTGAGTCTATTGATGGCGATCTGACACTTATGCAGACGAGCTAACTCTGATGGACGCGGGTTTGAGTGTGATGGACGCAGGCTGTGTCTGATGGCGGAGGGCTGAGTCTGATGTCTGTGGGATGAGTCTGATGTAGGCGGGCTGAGTCTGATGTAGGCGGGCTGAGTCTGATGTAGGCGGGCTGAGTCTGATGTAGGCGGGCTGAGTGATGCAGGCGGGCTGAGTAATGCAGGGGGGCTGAGTAATGTAGGCGGTCTGAGTATGATGTAGGCGGTCTGAGTATGATGTAGGCGGACTGAGTTTGATGTATGCGGACTGGGTTTGATGTAGGCGGACTGGGTTTGATGTAGGCGGACTGGGTTTGATGTAGGCGGACTGGGTTTGATGTAGGCGGACTGAGTATCATGTCGGCCGGTTGAGTCTGATGTAGACGGGCTGATTCTGATGGAGGGAGCTGAGTCTGATGTTGGCGGGTTGAGTTTGTTTGAGGCGAGAAAGTCGGTTTGACGCGGACGAGAACCTCTTAGAAGCGGAGACTTTTAGTCGGGCAGAGGGTTGATGGAACGTATTAAGATGTAAGGAGGCAGGTGGAGTTGCATTGAGAAGGGCGGACTCCCCTAGGGTGAAGAACGTGGAACATTTGGTTAGCGATTTCTCTTACATTACATCATTATATATGTTTGACCCAATTTTTAGTAAAGTGAGATACACTGGATGAAATGTGAATAGAGACCAGATATAACAAATTTAAACTGATTTAATCATGTAAAGCAGGGCCATCGCAATTATAAGTATCTCAATGACCGTCAGGACGGTGCTTCGGAGTCCCAAACAAATTCCCAGAGAGGGAAAGCGAGTGTTTAGCAAATTTCGTATGGAAGCTGCATTTTGATTGCAGCAAATGTTTTTGTATGTCATAAATATTATTATATAAATTACATGACTTTTTATTATTTATTTACTAATCAACAAAAACCTTCAAAGTTTGTTAATTATCTGAAAATAGTTTGTCTTAAAATCAGTTTTTGATGGAATGAAATAGCAAGATGTGAAGCAAGGTATATCGCTTGAGCAGTTATGTTCATCCGAGAAATGTGTTTCCCTTCCTTTTTTTGTAGTATTTTTTTTACAAATTTTGCTTCTAAATCAAGTTGAAAATATCAAGAAATCAAATATTTTCGAAATTGTTGACGTTATTTTTAAGAACTTGGAGCATATAAGTGCTCGGATAGCCTTGATCATAGACCTTATATGAAATAAACGAAATGCGAAATTATACAATTTGAATTAATCATCTTTATAAAGTTAGTATATAAGATACTATGCTGGCCAATAAAAGGTCAATTGATTGTCACATAAATGATTCTAATATATAAAACTGGTATATAAAACCAATATATGAAATTATATATGGTACCAATGTATAAAACCATTACATAAAACCAATACATAAAATTAATATTTATATAAAACTAATTTACGAAACCAAAACTTAAAACTAGTTTATAAACTAACACAACCAAAATATGAAATCAAAATGTGGAATCAATGCATGAAATAAAAATCAAAACCAATATATTAAAACTATATAATGAAAATATTATGAACTCATAAAAGTATGAACTGGATAATTATTTTTTAATATTTATTTTTTGTTATTGTTATCATTTACTCTGACCTATCTTACTACTATAACTATTTATTACCATAAACGACTTTCAGAACATTATTTCATAATTTTCATTATTCTTTTTTACTTTTGTTTATTTTTGATAACCTGTTATCATGAATAATTAAAATGAAACTACATTCAGAACCACTCTAGACGGTTCATGGAACACATTTTGGTGGAGTATTTTTACTTCCGCTGTCATTTCCCTCACCAACTTGACACAGATATGATGTATGCACCCTGGCAAAAAAAAAAAAAAGGAACAGAAAAAAACATTTCGCCTGTTGTGCATCACACATAATATTGCATATTTATTTCAGTAGTGTTCGGAATGTCATTAACTAGATCAAAGAATATGCTTAGTTAAATTTTCTTCATGAGTCAGTATTCTGAAGTTACGTCAAAGGATGTTCTGTACAGGGAATTATGAACAGCCGATTCTTTTGATTTTAGTTCGTTGTTAGACTCGAGCTTGCGGGTTGAGCAACAGACCTGCTCAAGGGGCACGGTTCTGCCAACCTCCCGCCTGTGCGACCCCACCTCAACCCTGTTTGTGCGATGGCGCCTCAACCCCTTTTGTGCGTTTCGCGAAGCCAAGGGGCCACATTCAGCTCCTTGCCTGCGGAGCGTTGACGCATTACATTCGAATTTAGTGATAAGTTGTGTCTGCCTCCAGGGTCATTTACGTATTAAGCAAATGCTCGTTTATCGTGACTGGTAAAATGAACGCTTTACGTCACATTTTCACGTGTCGATTTTTCGTCTTCTAGTGTGCTCGGGGTGAGTGAGAGAGTGATTTAAGAAACGGGTCCTGCCACACACGAACTTCTGCATTTAGCGGCCGCGCCGGCTTCTGGGGTGGGTGCGCCGGGGTCGCTGCCGCCGCCCCCCGCGCCAGCACCGCGTCGCGTGCCAGGCAGCGGTTGGGCCGCCACGCACTGCGTGCCACGTGGCCCGGAGGTGGAGGCTTAGGCGGCGGCGGCGGCGGCGGCTGCGGCTGCGTCGCCCACGTGCCGCGCACGCACCGTCTTGTCGCGCTGAGCGTGAGCGCCGTTCGATAAATCGACGCGGAAAATTCGATAGATGTAGGCAGCGATTGGTGGACACGCAGTCCGCCAGGCTGGCGGGCGGCGTGAGGCTGGCGGCGGGCAGCGGCTCCACGGCTGCAGGACTCCGCGCAGGGCGCGCGAATGCCGCTGGTCCGAGGCTGGTCGCTTCCCGGCGACGCAGCTTCAACGGCATGCTCTCGCTTTCATAGACTCACTGGGGTGGAAATAGTTGCTCTTTTCCTTTACACGAACTGTTCGTTTTAACTAGAGACTCCTTCAGTACGTCACTAACGGCAGTGTCGGAACTTCATACTGAAGTAGGTAGTTACAATTTCTTGCACTACACAGGATTGATATTCGATGCAAAGCATTCAGCTTCGCACAAGTTCCCGTTTCCCGTGTCTCGTGAAGTCGCATTTTACGAACAGTGCGTGGAGCACGTCCGGTAGATGAAAGTAGGGCGAAGCGAACGGCACCTACTCTTGCCGACGCGTTTCCGCCCTCGCAGAGTGGACCAACTGCAGCTCAGTCGTCGGGACGAACGCTTTGGATTGTTTGTGAGAAAGCGCCACCGGGAAGCGCGAGCGACGTGGACGTTAGAGTTGACGTTGCTTTCACGTTTGTTGTTAAAGGCGGACGACACGTCGCTCACCTAGGGTATTTTCTTGCTACGCGTCGGGTGTGGGACGACGGAAAAAATAGCGGTGGGCGTGGTATGACTGCTTGGATATGTATTCTTGGCTTCGTTGTTAGAGGCAAACGACACTTCGCCAACCTAGAGTCCTTTCTTGCAACGCGTCGGGTGTGGGACGACGGAAAGAAAAACGGTGGGCGTGGTATGACTGCTTGGATATGTATTCTTGGCTTGGTTGTTAGAGGCGAACGACACTTCGCCAACCTCGAGTCTTTTCTTGCAACGCGTCGAGTGTGGGCCGACGGAAAGAATAGCGGTGGCATGGTATGACTGCTTGATACGTGTCCATCCTCCATCCTTGCTGTCGCATCTGTCGACGCTTTGCCAGCCGCAGCCGCACCTGAAGTTGCTGTCGGCGAGCAAATGGAGCACGGGTATCTCCAGGCCTGTGTAGATTTTACAAAATGGCTTTTGCTGTGCTCTCGGTGCGCTACGCGTGAGCGAGTAGGCTTGCACGGGGTTGCGAAGCCACAGGGCATCGCCTTCGCAAAAATATTGCAACAGTTTAGCGGGACGGGAGCGCAAACGTTGCAACCCCTGGCGTGATGTGCGGAAAAGTTGTGTGGTGCTCAGGCACTGGCAGCGAAAGTTATTGTAATCGCGTTGACTTTTCGGAAGGAGGGCGTTGTCGATTTTCTGCTCTAGTTTTAACTGATCTCGCAGCACTTTTGCAAAGATTTATAGTGTAATCTCACTTTGTCAATTAATTTTCAATTTTCACAATTCATTTTACTCACTAATTGTATTCTTCAGTTTATTTTGTTACTTACACTGTGTTTGTTTTTGCAGTGTCCCATGAATTCTGCGAGACATCGCGCACCTCTCTGCACTCTTCCTACAATTGGAGGTAAGGAAACAGATTTTTCACAAACAATTTTTCTTACGAGAGATTTCTGAACCCTCTGAGTGTACAGACGTCTCTCTTTCTGTCTCAATACTTTTGAATTATATAAAGAATCAAACTAGAGAGTTTAATTGTTATAGTGCCTACCGTCCAGGATTTTTAGAAATATTCTGCTACTGAAACACACTAAATACTCTTTATCGTTTGTCCAAAAGTATTAAAGACATGTCATTCATATTCACTCTTTGTTTGTCCTTTAAGATTGTTTTGGCACATGAAAACGAAACGATATCAAGTCGTAGGAATCCACAGCCATCAAGAAGGCCTCGATCGGGATGGTGAAATATTTGCAAACCCATGACGCGACGTTCCCGATCAACAGCCCAGCAAAAGCATTTTATCTTACTAAACTAATTATATCTTACACTAGCAAGTAACATCACTTGAACACAACCTTATAATGACTTAAGCCTTGACTTCGTGGCGAAATCGTAGCAAGCCTCGTGTTCTGCTTGCGTCTCGTCTGGTACCACGCTACCACCGTCAGCCTGGCACGCGACACGTCGCTACTGAGCGATCGTTGAAAGTTGTAAAGCTCGCGGGTTGCGAGGGAGAGGGATAAAGCTTTCACGCGTCTCTGGAGGAAGACACGAGTGGAGCAGCGGCCTGTGCGGTGGGTTCCTCTTCTGGGCTCCGTCGAGCACTCCGTTCCGTCCGAGCGAAATTCATGGTGGCCGAGACGGATTGAGAGTGGCACGACGCACTTCCAGATCCCCTGTCATTAAAGCATTTTCATTCATGTTATTTGTCACGGTGCCTGCTACTTCACCGCATCTTTTCGCGATTCACCGTGCCCAGAAGATGCGATGAACTGAGGAAGCTACAGAACTTGTTCTGTTCTTGCGATTTAAACCATATGAAATATAATACTATTATATAACAATTACTCTACTTGGGAGACTAGCTTAAAATATTGAACAATTTTTAAAATTAATGTTATGAGACGTTTGTCATCCCTGACATTGTCAGTTGTTCCTAACGAATTTAAGGTTCATACAATTTTTATGAGTTCAGATAGATGGTGACTCTTCGAGTTCATATTTCAAAGAAAAGTTGCGAATACACACATTACAACACTATGGTTTCTTCACTTATTTACACCAGTAAGAAATTATTAATAGGTACTTTAAAGCTTTCGACCATTTTTGAAATGATACAATTTGCAGTTCGAAATATTAAATGCCAAAATTAAATGCAAATTTGTAATTTGCCTTTTCACTAATCGTAACACAGATGAATGCAGTAACGTCTCTGATTTAATTCTGTGCCACATATGTAGTAGACAGAACGAGCCTCCGTTCTGGAGCCTTGCCTTCAGTAGAATGTTTATGCACTAGTTACAGAACTTGTTTCCACTGAATGAACGTTGAAGAAACTGTAGGGGTAGATGTAGAATGCAGATCAATTGTTTTCTCCTAGATCACTTTACGACCCACGTTCCACTCTCACCTCCCATCGCAATCACTGCAATTCGCCCCATATTTAAAAGCGAAGAGTTTTCATGCCAGGCAGAAGTAAGTTTCCAGAAGTGGACAACTGTCGGCGAGTGACATGTCGTTCCTCGACCATTTCTCACGCTGAAAGAACTCTTTCTGTCCCATATCCACGTATACACTCTAAACGAAGGGTCGTGTTACCTGTACTGCTGTGTGAACAAAGAGATTTCTTCCTCCCTGCGCAGTGTTAGGAATGTGTTGAGGAATAGCGAACACGAAGTAGAGGAACACAAAGTAGAGAAAAATGCGTAAAAATACCACTTTTTTTGTGTTTTGCATTCTCAATTCAAGGTCTGTTCCAGTCATATTAATCACGATATCGATCACGATATTGATCACGCATCATGGGAATAGAAGATTATGGAATCTGGTTAACAATTAAAATTTATAAAGAGCTCTCAATAAAATAATCATGCATATTAATTGCCACTCTGATAATAACCATCCACATAAATATCATTAAGCGCGACAGCGCTCTGCACACCCGGAATAATGCAGACCGCGAATTATGGCGGCAGGAAAGAAAGAGCGCGGTCGTCCGTCAGAGCTCGGTATTCGCCTCCGCTCCCGTGCGCTGCCCCATCCCGGACTTCCCCTTCCCCTCCCACTCGACCCCATCCCGCCTCGCCCCGTCCCCGCGCGTGCCCTCTCCGCAGGCGCTGCACCAAATCACGGTGGCGAACGGGCGCAGCGCAGCGCGGCGTGGCGCGGCGGGGCGGGGCGGGGCGCAGCCAAGCGGGAGCGGTAAAGGGGTGGAACGGAGAGCGGCGATGGGGGGTGGGGGCGGGAGGAGGGGAACAGGGGGCGGATGCGCTGGGAGCCGGCCAGCGGCGGCGCGTCCGTTACCGGAGACGTGCGGTTAATGTAGGGAGTGTAGGACGCGGGGCGGGGGCGGGGGCGGTGGAGGGGAAGGAAGTGGGAAGGAGACGACTGCGGTCTTAAATTAGGGACGGCGCGGGCACGGCGGCGGCTGCCGGGGGGGCGGTGGCGGCCGTGGGCGGCCGCCGGAGAAGGGAATGGCTCTCCATATGCCGGCCCGCGCAACGGCCCTTCCCGCCGTCCTCCGCTTCCCGCGTCAATTTACCCCCTCCTCCCCCCAGATTTCCTTCCCCCACTCCCGTTGGCCTCCCAGAAGTAGCAGTAGTAGGAGGAGGAGGAGCACCAGCACCAGCAGAAACAGCAAGAGCAACAGTAGCAGTAGCTGCAGCAACAGCAGCAACAGTCGCAGCAGTAACAGAAGCAGTCGCAGCAGTCACTGCAGTAGCAGCAGCTGCGGCAGCAGAAGCAGCCGAAGCAGCTCTGCCGCGTTGCGTCTTCGCCCCCGCCACCTTCCTTTTTTCCGTTGCCACTCGCGTTCACGACCAGCCCTTGTTGCTTTCTCGCACTCTGCGCGCTGGATTTCTCTCACCGCTCTTCACCTCGTCCTATTATTCCTTCGCCCTCCAGCTCTCCGCGGCGCTCATAACTTGCATTACACTAATCTTATATGCCATCTTTAGCCCTCGCCCGTTCCTCTACTGCCGCTCGTTATTCCTCATCACATTCTCTATAATATGCCGTCCCCTTTAATCACTCGGTGATCTTACTCCACCCCTTCACTCTAGCGTCTTAATTCTCGCTACTTAACCATTCAACGTCATCTTTTACCCTGTTACTTCCCTCCATCTTTTCAATTTTCTCGCTCTCCTTCGACATTTGCCATACTTCTTAACCGGTTTTACACTTTAATCTCACATTTCTCCCCCTATCCAACGTTTGCCGGCCTAGAACTCTATGACTGCCAGCGGCTAATAGTAGTGGCCTCCAACAGGAGCCCCGAGCATCGCACAAATACTGCAAATAACAGAAGTGCCACCCACTGGAAGTCATCACCAGAAACCTCCAGAATCGCGCTCAAATACCTCCAGCCAGCAGCCATTTCCAATAGCAACGTTCCGGGGCACTCTCCAGAAGGTCTCTTCTGCTGATCGCTCCAGATGGTCGCTCCAGATGGTCGCTCCAGGTGGTCGCTCCGGCAGGTCGTTCGGGCAGATCGCTCGAGCAGATCGCTCGTGCAGGTCGCTCGGGCAGATCGCTCGTGCAGGTCGCTCGGGCAGGGTCGCTCGGGCAGGTCCTCGGACAGGTCGCTCGGACAGGTCGCTCGGGCAGGGTCGCTCGGGCAGGTCACTCGGCAGGTCGCTCGGGCAGGTCGCTCGGGCAGGTGCTCGGGTAGGTCGCTCGGGTAGATCGCCCGGATAGGTCTCACCGCAGGGTCGCTCCAGCAGGGAACCACGACAGGGTCGCACCCGTTAGGGGGCAACAGCTCGTCGTTCCGGCAGGTCGCCCTGGGAAGCCGCCTTGGGAAGTCGAATTGGCAGGTCGCGTCGACAGAGCGATAGGGCAGGCGTTCCGGGAGGTTACGTCCTCAAGGTCACTTCGGCAAGTCGCCTCCGGGAGATCACTCGCGCCGGTCGCTCGGTCAACTCGCTCGGATAGGTCGCTAGAAGCAGATTGTTCGGACAGGTCATTCGACAGGTCGCTCGTACAGGTCGCTCGTACAGGTCGCTCGGGCAGGTCGCTCGGGCAGGTCGCTCGGGCAGGTCGCTCGGGCAGGTCGCTCGGGCAGGTCGCTCGGGCAGGTCGCTCGGGCAGGTCGCTCGGGCAGGTCGCTCGGGCAGGTCGCTCGGGCAGGTCGCTCGGGCAGGTCGCTCGGCAGGTCGCTCGGGTAGGTCGCTCGGGCAGGTCGCTCGGGCAGGTCGTCCCAGCGGGTCACCTAGCAGGTCCCGTCAGGTCCGCTCCAGCCAGTCACTCCGTTAGTTCGTATCTGTGGTACTCTCAACTGCGGCGTCTTGCACCGCTACGGTTCTTTTCTCCAGAAGACCACTCCGCGTGCGTCCGGAAGCACACTCCACCAGGAGTTGTCAATAGCGCCTTTAGCAGCTGCCTCCGCCGTAGTTACGCTGTAGCACATTACAAAAAGTAAAATTGTTTAAAACATGTCGAAAATTATAAAAGATAACGATTGGGAAGTGAACGATACGGAAGCAGTTGTCTCTTCAACAAGTACTTTTCAGAAATTCCGATTGATTTCACGAAGGATCTAAAGATACAAAATTCAACAAATTAACATATTTTTTTATTCTGGGCCTCAAGAAAATGTACGCAGATAATCTCTTTCCCCACACGTCATATACAGTTTTTACTGTTTTTTGACCAAATAAACAAATAAACAACAGATTCCCCCCCTAAATGTTTGATTACGATGTTTGTTTCTAAAACTTATCTGTTATGAAATTTCTGAAAATAATCGGTAAACTAAAAAGAAAACATTCCGCCGGTTTTGATGAATTTCCGGATTGTTTGATAGAATCTTGTGCGCCGGTCATTATACAACATTTTAACGCAGAGTTGATGCATCTTTAAGCAACGGAACAATTTCCATGTATTTTCAAAACAGCTAAGATTAATCCAATCTTCAAAAAGGTAACAAAAATAAAATTCAAAATTATATAGGCTGATTTTACTCTTGTCAGTTTTCTCAAAAATATTATTGAGACTTCTGCGTAACAATGGAATTCTTTCTGAGTACGTGGCATTTTCGTATTGCCAACATGGATTTAGAAAATCAAAATCTACGGCAGCTGTCGTATTTTCCTTGAAGATGTCGCTTCATTCTTGGGTTGAAATAAAGTTTCTATTGGAATATATTTAGATATTTCAAAAGATTTTGACTTCATTGATCACATTTTACATTCAAAATTATCTTCGTATGAAATTTGTGTTATTGCTCAAGATTGATTGGTTGGGTTCGTACAAGAATCTCAGAGAGTAGAAATACCGTATTGGACTGAAGGGGCATTATTTACTACCGTCACCAATTCGTTGACAGTTGAGCATGGGGTCCCTCAGGGTTCCATTTTAGGTCCTTTTATCTTCCTAAGATATGTAAACGACATGGCTTCGGCAATTCGAAACGGAGGAGCTGTCCGATACGAATATTTTCTTTGCAATAAAGAATCAGTAAGTAGTAAAATTTCAGGTTTTTTCATGTACGTTCCGTAATAACAAATTAATAGTAAACAAGGGGAAATGTTTCAATTCAGTTTTCAATTTCAAATAAACAATTGTATTCTCCTTTCAATGTGAATGATGTGCCCTTGACTAACGCTAAGTTAACAAAGGACCCCGCACAGTTCTTATGGGAAACGATGCGATATCTGGAATATATTCTTATCCGAATAAATCCAGGCTCATTTCTGTTGCTGTCAAGTTGAAAAACATCTGTTGCATCGTAATCTATCGTTGCATAGTACACTTCTCAGGTGGATGTCGTCTACCGTAAGTTCAGAATCGCACATAAAGAAAGTCCAAAACTATGGGGTTTTGGACCGAGTGGCCACTGAGACTTTTGATCGACTTTCTGAGAACAACAATATATCAAACAATCAGCCAATTTAACGAAAGCCGGTTTTCCATAAGCGGTGTGCTGGGTCCTTTCTTGGGTCTCTCAATACAGTCACACCTCAAATGGAATATCAATGTAAATAAGTTGAACACAAAATTAAGTTCATTATGCTAAGCATTCAGAATTCTTTTATTCTACCTTCATACTGCTCGTTGTGTATATTTCGCGGATATTCACCCCCTGAGATACGGCATACAATTTTGAAGAAACATTTTTATCTATTCTCTGACATAGATTACAGAAAAGAATTGTGCGAATATTAAGCAAATCTCACCCACGTGATTCTGGTAAGCCTCACTTCATTGTGCTAGCCGATTCTACCGTTGACTTGCCTCTTGATTTACAAATTTGTGATTTTTGTAGAAACTGACTTCAGAGCGAAAACATATTTTCACCCAATGCAGATGTCTATAGGTACTCGACGTAATATTTATCAGGGTCAGTATGAACAAGTTACTACAGAAAATTCACTTACAATATGTATACGTTTATTTAGAACACTGCTAGATGACATTAAACGATTTAAATAGATGAAAAGTAAAATATTTTCCGCTGCATAACTGCTGCGGCATAATTTTTTATGCACAAGTGTTTCTATACAGTCGGAGACCACTGAGCATCAAAAAGGAAAATAATATTGGTTTTAATAATGATACGTAATGTAGTCGTTACCATTAGACTGTATATTTCTAAAAGACTAAATATGACTGCAAAAAGTATTTACTTCAACTTCTGTGTCAATAACTCCCATTTTGATAAGGTGTTTCGTCTACTTTTACTGATTCAGCAAATACGGAGATTGGCCCTTAGTTTGCTTTTGGACATAAATGTTTCACCAACTGAGTTCGTTTTCTTGAGCTGTGTAGAGAATGTAGATATTCAAATTCATGTTCTCCATTTTCTGGCTGCAATACGTCCTTTCCTTCACACCATACACTAGAGATAATAGAAAAAACTGGTAGATAATTTGATTTTCCAAATAGTTTTTATTACATTAAAACGAATATTTCCATACCAATTATCGCCCAAAACGGTCGTTACTGTGTTCAGAATCCAACTCAATTAAGGATGTGCGTTTGGGCAGAGATCGTAGGATTGAAAAAACTACATAGAATGCATTTTCCCCATAGTACATCACACAGTTTTTAATTGATTTTGACATTAAATAATTAAATATTTAAATAAATCTCCAATTTAGATTACTGACAATGTGCACGTGACCTGCTGACGAGAGAGCGAAAGCACAGCGATGGAGCAAGTGATATCTGATGGATGCGGGAAATGGAGAAAATGAAAGCCTCTACGGGTTCTAATATTAGAAAATGTTTGTATTTTTGTCAATTATACTATTTTTTTCGATTACGTGAACGGTAAACGCATGACTCAGAAATATTTATCATGCACTTAGCCGATGAACTGGAAGTTGAAGTTGTATTTAAGTATTTACATTTGTTGAACTGGTATTTTAAGTCCAGGAGAATATTCGGTTACTGTTATGGCCCGATTAAACCCAAAAGACCGTAAAGAGAGGTGGCTGAGGTAGACCATGCTCTAGACGTAGGCCATGCTCTTTTACTTTGTGATATACTGTGTCTGCGGTTTATATACGTAGTACTAAGAAAGTTATGTAGGCTTCAAGAAATGGACGACGAGAGATGGATGCAAATTCATGTTTTTGTGATACCTAATACAGGAAAAATTTTATATTTCAAATTTTGTGCGTGTGAACAACACTGGTGCTTAAACCACACACAAGATATTTCCAAAATGGATATCCACCAATCGATGTCTCATGAAAATGTAAACTTGAAACGAATGCTTTAATTTTTGGAACACTTATCATGAAGCACTTAGGATATTTTGAAAATTTTCTCAAAAAACGGATACAGCTTTTGCTTTTTGTGAGGGTTTGAAATATTCGGCCATAAACGGCCGTGTTCGGCCAAACGCGAATTCGGTCTGATATGGATCCACTTTAACCGTAGCGTAACAAGGGACCGTCCAGCGAAACACTTCCAACGCCGCAGTGGCCGAGCGGCGACAAAGAGCACAGGCAGGGCCTTTTAACTCCCATATAATGTGGTGGAGACCAATACAATGGCGCGCTCTCCTCCAGCATCTTCTTACTGGAACTAAAATACGAACGGCTGCCAACTATACTTCAAACGTGTGTTTCTCCTGTTTCGTAAGTTCGCGAGACGCAAGCAGGCGCGTCGTGTTACAAAAGACAGCATCGATGTTCGCGCTTTCTTCAGAGGTTACTTAATAATATGAATAATTGAACGTTTAGACGACATATTTCGTATTTCTCACAAATGAGCCAATTTTTA
Source organism: Acheta domesticus (assembly GCA_031308135.1). Classification (NCBI taxonomy): domain Eukaryota; kingdom Metazoa; phylum Arthropoda; class Insecta; order Orthoptera; family Gryllidae; genus Acheta; species Acheta domesticus. The sequence goes on from JAHLJT010008446.1 coordinate 264,180,689, forward strand.
TGTCCGGAAGTTGGCGATCGTAACCTGCAACTGTACCCGGCGACACTAGCTCCTCCTATAGTAGCACCCTCAAGCTTTGTCCCCTGTTTTGATGGAGAGTTGCAAAGCTCTGCGGTACAGGCCACCTCGGCCGGCGGTGGCGGGGGAGGGGGCGGGGGCGTGGCCCGCGGCAAAGAAGCGCGTGGGCGGAGACGCTGCGCGCGGGGCAAGCGCTCGCCGCTCAGATATCCGGCATTGTTCGGCTACTTGCCACATTCCTGCCGCGCTGCCCTTATTAAATTCTGTCGCGCGGCACCGTCCCCCGCCTCCGCCGCGCTTCGGGTTCTCGGCCGCAAACATCTGTGTTCGCTTGCTCGTCGTTGCCCGCCCCCCTTCGCCGGCCACGCCCCCGCACGCGCTCTCGCCTCGGCCGGCATCTCTTGATAGTTTTACTGATGGAGGTTTAAGGGGCATTTCATTCGTGAGGTCATTGAAGGCCATGAGTGATTATTTACTGCAGTATTGTCAAGGTCGATGACACGAGGGGGAGTCCGTGGCACTGGTGCCCCAACAAAATCGTCCCTCCACGTAGTTTATAACCCCGCCACCAGAGACAACGCCATCCCTAATGTAAAACGGCAGGGTTCCTACTAATAATTTCCTTCCCGACGCTAGTTGCGCAGAGAAGCTAAATACTAAAGCGCCACGACGCGTACTACTGCAATCAATAGAAGACCTTTACACCCCTGATTTACTGACTAAAGACCCTCATAATGATGATAGTGAAGTGAATGTTGCACAATGAGAAACAGGGGAAATGGAAGAACCCCTGCCGAGAGACATGCCAAGTACTCGCTTTGTCCACTACAAATTCCACATTTGGCCTGGGGATGGCACCCGGTCCCCGGTGTTACAAGGGCAGAAGACCGACCATTCCGCCACGGTTCGCCCTCATCCGTTGATGTATTTCATTAATGTCGACTGCGATGGAAATGGTTAGCGCAGTCTTCTACTGGTCTAGTTCTACTGGTGGCAGTGGCACGCTTCGTGGCACCGTAGCATGCCACGAGCATCTCTGCAGCACTAGTGACGGAAAAAGGAACTGTTAGTAGTAACTCCGCCGTTTTACAATAATAATGGCGTTGTCTCTGGTGACCGGGTGATGAACTGCGCGGAAGGGCTCTTTCGTTGTAGCACACGTGCCACGGACTCCCGCTCGTGAAATCGACCTTGACAACTCTGGGTTCGTGTATCGTTCTGATATAAGTAAGACCTGTTTTTCTCGCTTTCTTTTCACGAACGATCTCTCCCACCCCAGCAGCCTCTGTCCGCATGCGCGCATCCGCTGACTCCACAAATGATGAATTGGAGGGAAGTGTGTAAGAAGTTCGCGACACCGCACCCGGTAGGAAATGTTGATTTTCAAGAACGAGAAAGTTCTCGCCAGCGCCAATTCTACGCTGACCTGGATCGCTGCGATCTATGCTGTGACCAAAGCGTGCGGGTTTCCTTTGTCTTACACGCAACACTCACCATGCTGGATACTCGGATTGACTTGAAATTTTACGAGCTTGTTCAGCACCTTTCAAAACCCCTACATACAAATTTTTACGTGCTATGAAGCATTGCAAATAGTGTTTTTGCGATAATTAATATTGGGACCTTTCTTGACCTTACCGTGGAAGGGCGGAAATCGCTGCTCGCCGCTGGTTCTGCGGCCGTTACTCACACACCGCCCCTGCACTATCGGAGTGTCGACAAGGTCTCAGTTACTTGGGAGGCAGGCGGGGTGACAAAAACGGGTGTTTACTTTGCAGGTTCAGATGGATGAGTAGAACGAGAAAACATATATGATTAATTCGAATGCAATAATTAAATGCATACTGGCATTATTTACAGGTTTTAAAGATTACAATGTGGTTTAATTAATCAGATATTATCAGACTTATTAAATAATAAATACGTAAATAAATGCACAACAAATCAGTAATTAAAAATAAATAATAAACAGATACAATAAAGCAAACATAAGTTTTTAAGACGAAATTGTCAGAAATGGAAAAATTTCAGGGCAGTAAGGAAAAGAAGACAGGATCAAAAAGGTCCGAGGTGAGAAAAGTGATACACAGTGAGCAGATGAAAGAGAACTGAAGGAAGAAGAAAGGAAAGGAAGAAGCAATGAAATTGGTGCGTGGTCCCTAGATGACCCAAACGAAAGAAGAAGAAAGAAAAGATAAGTAAGAATTCTTGAACGAACGCGCTTGAAAGTCTGATACCAGCTGATAGACGCCGCGTAACGTTCCTAGCGCTGCCAAAGCAACGGCTCGCCCGCTGCGGGAAGCGCGAAGGTCACGAAAGGTCCTGATACAAAATGTCTATAAAACACTATTTATAATATTCCATAGCACTTCAAAATTTGCGTATATAGGTTTTGCATGGTGTTCTATCGGCTGGTGAAATTTCATGTCAATCCGAGTATCCAGCACGGTGGGTGTTGCGTGTTAGCTATGCTATAATAAGTGAGCTGCACTATCAACGTTTCAGTCGTACTGCAGAGTTGAAGACCTAATGTATTGACAACCTTGACTAGGTCAGCGGCGTCTCTCAGACAGCCGAAGATCTGATTTCGGTCGCAAAAACCTGCATGTTCATCTTGGTACTGCTTTCTTTGAGAGGGAAGTAATGTTGTTTGTCTATGTTGAATATTATTCCAAGAAAAACTATTTCAGGCTAAAATTCAGCCTATAAACTAAATTCTAAAATCGTTCTTTTCCGAATTAATATCTCTTGCTTTTAGATGAAATCTTGTCGGTAGGCGTCGTCATACGGTTACTGTACCACAAAATATGAGTACATAGCCAAATACATGACTCAATGGGAAATCTTTTGATCTCCGGATAAACAGGTTCGATATAAATAAATAGTATAATGTTTTGTAAATTTCTACCCAATTATAGATCAGAAACAATTTGCTAAAACTGGGTCCTATCAGTACGCAAGATCAGTAAGAATTTGCTATACTGTGTCCAATCAGAATGCGGTAAAAATCAGCATACATCATTCCTGCATTATTAAGTTTGGCTGTCCGGGTGACGCCGCGTCCATGGCAAAGGTGCCGACGTTTCGGTCGCCATTCTGCGACCTTCCTCAGGGCGTAATGCCCGCGTCGCGAGGAAGGTCGCAGAATGGCGACCGAAACGTCGGCACCTTTGCCTGGACGCGGCGTCACCCGGACAGCCAACTTAATATTGACTCCGGCCGCGGAAGCCTACGCTCTCATCATTCCTGCATACTGATTTTTTTAATTATTTATTATTATTATTATTACTATTATTACTTTTATTATTACATTATTATGATTATTATTATAATAATTATTACTATTACCTAAGAAATTTCGCAAGATTATCAGAAGACAATTACTACTGTTTATCTGTGTATTCTTTCCGCACCGCATCAGGCATATCGTCAAAGAAATTCCACAACTGAATTAATCATCTACTGTGTCAAAGAGACGAAATTAATAATGTACATTTTTCTCCTAAAAGTATACAGCATAAATCTGTACCAATACAGCCTGGGGATGAAATCTAGCCTTATCTATCATACACTACTGTAGGAGGAAGTTGAGAAAAATAGAAACAGTCCTAAAAAATTAAACTCCATATTGGCCAGTTCTTACTCGTAGGGATCATTGGATAACAACGATAAGCATCAGTCGCATGTCTCAGAAGTGGAGTATGAAAAGTTTGAAACACTCATTATAACTGTTCAAGGCCAGTCACTGTGTTCTCGCTTCTATGAAGAGTGTGACTTGAAAAACAACTCAAGATAACCAACATATTGTTTGTAGACTGGATGCATTCTTTAATGGTTAACAACGTTGATACACCGTGCTTCATTTTAGCAGATCGTGAGTACTTCCTGGGACCTAAAATGATTGGTCCTTTCCGCGTTAAGGACTTCAGAATGTGTAATTATTTTTCTTTCGAAATCCTTAACGCCGGAAAGGACTAATTGTACCCCCGCCATTCCCAATACGTCTGCAGCGTAGACCGCCGCGGGATCCACAGACACCGCGAAGGAGGCAGCGAGGGTTAGAATATGGGTGTCCTCGAGAGGGACACCTCGGGATATTTCCCTTATAAGTACTTTTCAACCGCGTAGCTGTCTTCTTGAGGACTGGGTGGCAATTGTTTCTGGCAAAAAGATGTCCGTCAGAAACTACTGCGAACACAGTTATGAGAAAACTGCTAGGCAGTCGGAAAGAAAAAGATGACCAGGGCTAAGAAGTCACTCCAGCTTTTTTCCAGAACTTTCTGTTCAGGGTTCGCTGGATCACATTTTTTGATAATGGGATCAAAGATTTAGATTACATTACAATCTGACAAAATCACATTACTACTCATAATACTTATAACGGAAAATATGTTTGCAGCAGTTAGCTCATATCACAAAATTAGCACAATTGTATTTCAATCTTCCCCTCGTATTTGACACAAGTATCTATAACCAAGGTCTGCATCTCTCACCCCTTTTCACGCGTAAGCAACCGTGTTGCATTACTCATATCCCTTAACCATTTTGGAAAAACTAGATGATCTCACAACTCTTCTTCCCATTTATTATATCCCTCCAACCATAATAAGTCTAGACCAACGCCAATGTAGAACCACATGAAGTTTTTTAATAGGGAGGAGACCATAACCTACCTGTTAAAATAAGCATTACAATATAGAAATACTTAGTTCTGCAACTGTAGAGCCACTTGACTGAACTTTGTATTGTTTCTCATTAATTCAATTTAGAAAAACTGTATTCAGTGCACCTGGTGTGCAGAGGGTGTTTGTTCACAACCGCATTGCTCTCCTGTCACCGATAGCGCAGTGGTGCACCAGTAAGTTTATTAACACAGAAAAACATAATGTGTTGAGTTGTTAAATGACACTCACATAAGTAATTTTAAACAAAGCAATTCTTATACATTACAAAGCATAAAAATGTCGGTACATCTTACATCGAAGACATAAAGAAAAGATACCACTCTAAAAGGTGTTTGAAACTTCCTATACAATTTTAAAATTTTGCACAGTTTATTTTTATATATGTGTGTTTTCAAAATCTCTTAGTTTTTCGGTTTCATTAAATCTATTTGATTTAAAAAATGAATAGAATTGCAGTGTTTTATGTACTTTGTTTAACTTGTACATTGCATTTTGCGTATCTTACTTCAAGGTGTTTTGTAAGAAAAAATGATTAAGTAATACATAAATAAATACTCGGAATATGCTCCCTCAAATATTTGTAGGGAATTCCGTTTCTCTTTAACGTTTAAATGGCTGCCTATCAAGGTAAGTCAGTAAAAACCTCCACCTCGTTTATTTTCTAAACGGTTTAAGATATTGAGAAAGAATATTCATCACACGATTCAAGATATTGGGTCTCATCAGCTCTATTCATTCGATTTTTGTAACGTTTTTTTTTATTTTTAATGATATTGAAATAACTTCATATTTTAGAAAATGGAACGCTATTCCTTTTTTACACGAGAGATACGACTTCAGAAGTCAAATTAATAATGGTACGTGTCACGAAGACATATTTTGGAGTCTGATGAATCATTAACAGCACAAAAAAGTATGAAATTTAACGTCGTTCGAAATGCAGGTGCTCGGAAGTTCATGGCACGGCGCCAGGCAATTTAGCGGTTTCGACGCCGCAAGGCACATGCGACCTTACTATCAGCGACCTTAATATCAATCGTCCGAATTTCCCTTTCAAGAAATGTCGCTGCGAAGCCCTCGTTGTTACAATCTTTCATGGTATTAGCCCATATTTCATTCAAAAGAATCAATCGTATTTACAAGAAAATCATCAATATGGTCTCATTAGCAGCGTAGGTTCATCAGGCAAATTAAAAAAATCTTTTTTTAAAAGGGATATCTTATATTATGAATAGAAGTGTAAGACTTGCAAATACCCTCCACAGCAAGCATTACGTGGCTCATTTTTTTTAAATCATCAATTGGCACTCAAGGTCATTGTGCTTTGAACGTTCACGCACAGAGCTTATCGATACACTTTCCTAAAGACAGCAAATACCCCATTTACAGTTTGTATCGCGGTGTCCACGTTTCGTTTGGAGATTACAAAATATTGTCGACATTTTTTCCTTTGAACAGCATACGGTAAGAAGCCATGGAACAAGCATACGGTAGAAACCAAGAGATACAATCGTACCGCTAACTTCTACCACCCTTCTTCTACTACTTCTAAACTAAAATCTACCGTTCGGCTGGATTTTAAAACCAGCCCGCGTAGTTTTAATAATTTTTCAATTAATATCAACATATTTAGTATTGCTTATTTTGCGTTGAGAAGATCTATCTATTCGGATAGAAAAGTACAGTGCCCCAATTAAAAAAGATGTTAATACAATATCTGTGAAAATGCTATAAAAAGTTAATAACTACAACCATAGGTCCCTTATATCCTGAATCGTTTGGTGAAAATTTCATCTCAGTGTCTTGAACCGTTTAGAAAATATTCGAGGTGGACGTTTTATTTTCCAACTCTGTATTTACACCTATACATAATGTAGCTTCATTCTACAGATTGGTGAACGTTATGTCATTTACATTATTTATTTGTTGTAGCGGAAAGAAAAATTTAAAATATCATGACTTCTTAGCCTTGGTCTCCTCAACTTAGCTGTTAGTATAGATTGGTGTACAATTTAATTTGGCCTATGTAATTTACTTAAAGTTGATAGGCCAAAGTTTAATGGGAATTTGTAGAGCTTTGAGTTTTCCTAGATGTAAGTATCACATACAAACCGTAGCTCTGGCTAGATGTAGAACATGAAGAAACAAAGAGAAGCAATCTACGATCAGCTTAAATTAGCTACTCAATTTGTCTTCAAAAACCGTAAGACACCAATGATGTAAAACAACAAGGCAGATATAGAGATAAAATAATGGAAGGAGAAAAGAAAACAGAAATATTTCAGACCAAACGTTAAAAAAATTGTTACTGTAGAAAAAAGGAAGTTGATAGGTGCGATAAAACGGAGAAAAAGAATGACGAATTATTAGAAATAAAGCAAGAAGAAAATAATACTTTGAAAAGTGATTATTGATTTTATATGGTGTATCAATAATAATGTAAGGATACCTGCAAAACTTCGAAAGACACAATTTTTCGGGAAATAAACTTAGGTGATTATCCTAAGCTCCAGCAATACTACTACAGTAAGTCAAAATCGGTTTTGACAACATTCTTTTAGTTCAAGATATCACACATACATGTTATTATCATATAGTAATTGTTATATCATTCATTCTAAAGCATTACATCGCTAATACAATATATGTGCTGAAAAATAGGCACAATTTACGACTACGGTGATCAGTGATTTTAAAACTCCCGTAAAATTTTTATGACTTACGAAGGTTTCCGGGTATACTCTCTAGCATTTAATGATAATGGTAATAATAATAGTAATAATAATATTAAAGATAATAATACAAATTTCGTTTTAAATGTTTGTAAAGCCGATGGGTCAAAGTTTTGCTGAAACTGAGAAAAGCATACTACTGGATTCTCTTAAAAATTCTCTATATTTGGATATGATTAAATAGCTTAAATTCCTTCTTGTTTCTGAGATATATACGCAGATGTATTTGTGAACATCATATTAATTTCACAAAGTCGCATAGCTTAATAGAGAATTCTGACACTTCACGCAATGACAGGGATTTGAAGTCATAGATAAACATTAAAGAAGTTGAGTTGACTATATATTCCAGCCAGAAGGTGAGTTGAAATAATCACAGAATGATATATCGTTCGTGGGCTGCAATTGCGGAACAACCCAAAAAAATACGAATGTTGAGTTCATGTGCTCTCCAGAATTGTAGATTGATCTACCTTCCTGCAGCAACAGCAGCATATCTTAGTGCAGAATTCCACCGAGAAATGGCAGGAGTCTGAATGCAAGAATGATGCATTTCAATAGAAGATAAAACTTTCAAACGTATTTATCTCAACACCTGCTTTGTATGAGTTGCGCCACGATTGCAGCCCACGAATGACATATTGCTCTTCTATAAAATGTAGTTTTGTCGAGATCGAGAGTTAGCAAGAGTTTTACGAGGTTCTTCACCTGGATGAAAAGAGACGGTAAAGGAAGTATGCACTACCTGAGTGGAGTTGGCTGCAAGCGGCCTCGTCCCGTGGCCCTCAGCCCCAGCGGCGGAGACGGCGGAGGCCGCAAGGGAGCAGCTGGGGCGGCGCGGCGCAGCGCGGCGCCCGCTCACGCTCAGGCGGAAGTTGCGGCTGACGCTGAGGCTTACACTGGAGACAGCACGAGCTCTCGATCGCCGGCATATATAGCGCGGCGGGCGCATCTCGTACCGCCCACCCCACCCACCCCCTGCTGCCCCGCTCCGACGCGCCCCTCCCCCGCCGCGACTCGCGTCGCCTTCTGTCCCGCACCGCCCTGCTCCGCCTCCGCCCCGCGTTGCCCCGTTCCGCCCACGCTCCGACTCGTCCAGTCCCGCTACCTCCCGCCTCGCCCCCACTCGGACGCATGTCATCCCACCGGGAGAGATGGCTCAGTGCATCAACCGATGTCACCGCACTCCCTCTGACTGGGAGGTCCTAGGTTCCACTCCCGACAGTTGCTGGATTTTCGACACTACCTTTTCACCTACGTCGAATTCAGTCACTGTCTGGAGGAGAATTTTAGCGTCCAGATGCTCTGATCGTAATTTTCCGTGGTTTCTGCGATCAACACTAGGCAAATGCCGGAGCAGTACCCTAACAAACGAGCCACCGACCGCACGCGATCTTTCCTTCCTCTTCCTTGTCCTATTCTCAACCCCTTACACATACATTTACACTAACATGCACTACCTAACCACATATGCCGGGAGACCGGTCGAGAACTTTGAGCTTGTCCCGACGGGGCGATGCCCCTCTGGTGAGAGATACCTGGTTAGGGGAAAACCCCGCTAGTCGACGGTAGGTCGGCGCCGGATCTCGCCATCCAGCGGGGAAAGATCACCGCCACCTCCCGATGAAAAACATACACTACACGTACGGGAGTAATGACCTAAGTAGTTGACGCGCCCGGAATTACGAACAATCAATCAATCAAGCATGTCATCCCGCACTGCCTCGCTCTACCCCGCCCCGCCCCGCTCCACGCCTCACCCCACTCTTCTTTTCCGCCCTGCTTCAAACGGCCCCATACAGCATTGTCCTGCTTTTGTTCGCCCCGCCTTCGCTCGTCGCTCTTCCGCTCCTTCGTGCTCCGCCCAGCCCAGACCTCCCCTCGCTCCGCGGCTCTCCGCGTGACTCTGCGTGACTCGACGCCAATCGCCGGGACCTCCGGGTCAACGGGGGCACACGCGCCCGCTCGTTTAGCGTTTCCCGTAAACAACCCGTCGGAGGAAGCCGGCGACGCGGGGGCCCGGGAGAGGAGCATATCCATCACAAAAGGACGCGGACGCACAGGGGCAAATCTCCATGCTTTAATATGGATCACGATAGGACCGTGAAAGTTAAATTGCAAATAGCACCTTCTTCCCGCAGGGCGGATCTTCGATGTTTTTTCCTCGGTTTCGCCGCCAGGCTGCTCGCCTGGAGGTCGTTCACACCTCATTTCCGAGGCGCGGGCGTCTGCCGGCGCGCCCCGCGACGGCGCGGCGCCAACCCGCCGCCGACCCGCCGCGCCGCGCCGTTCCATATTGAAGAGCAGGTCCCGGGCGCAGAGGGCTCGGCTCCCCCACGTGGCAGTGCGACGCGGCGCGTCTCCGGAGGCACGTTGCCGGCTGCGAAGTCGTATCGGGCACTCGCGCTGTCCAGAACTCGCCAAGGTCTTCCATTGCGGGGGAGTGACCTTCTCAGGGAACTTGGAAACTGGAGGAGAATTCGCCGCTTTTAATTATTTTAGTGGGAAATGTGTTGTTTTTCCTGCGCTACAGCCCAATTCGGGCCTTGGTCCGACAACACTATACTCGCAGTATTGCTGGAGTCTTTCGATTGATTGATTGATTGACGTTACGGACACATCAGTCGCGTGATCGTTAGATTAGTGAATGTTTTCTCCCCGGGAGGTGGCGGCATTCTTTTCCC
>JAHLJT010008446.1:264190907-264257448 GCA_031308135.1 Acheta domesticus
CTCGTTCCGGTCTGCGGGGAGATTGGAAACGCAAGGCTGCGCGCAGGGCCCCGCCCCGCCCCCGCCCGCCGCCCCGCCCCCTCCCCGCCCCGTCTCCACCTCCATCCACCGAGCAGCCACCGATTTTCTGCAGGTTTAAATGGGCGAGCAGGAGAGCGAAGCGAGGTTTGAAGTGTAGGTGTGGGGATGAGCGTGGGACAGAAAAGGACCCGAGTGGGACGGGTGACATAGGGACGCGATTGTGGAGGAGGGGGTCGGCCCACTTGCCCGGGGAGCGTGTGGATTTCGAAAAAGGAATTACTCCCGCTGCATTCTGTTCTCTAAATACATCTGCGCGGACACGGAAAATACGCGTTCTAGTTTTAAAAACTGTTTGCCTTCGGAGAGAAATATCGAAATGAGGTCGCATTGAAGACGAAGGTAGGAGGTAGCGACAACGAAAAATGATGCACGTTTCAGAGGTATGGAAAAATAATTATTGAGTTACTGTCTTCCTGTGCGAGTGCTATCGATCCTCTTTCTTGCGGAGCTTCACAAATGTCTCGACGTGATTTTGCTGATGGCATTCAATTTTAACATTCTACAAATGTCTCGACGTAATTTGACTTGTGACATTAATATCAACATCAAGGAGTCATTAAGGCATTTTGCACGTCCTACATTGTCTCTATCGCTGGCGTGGTCATCTTTTCCAGGAAACAAATCGTTTCATCATCACCAATGCAAAGACAATGAACGGTCTGTAGTAGCAAGACATCATTTGTCTAGGGAAGGATATCTTGACATTTATTAACGGTGCTGAACTCGTCTGCCAGTTTCCAAATTCTATAACACTTGTTCCGAGAATTTGTCATTGCACGATAGTAAGCAGAAGCTATTATCAACTCACCTGTGCCGTATAGAATGTTGCAATAACAACAGAATTGGCATTAAAGTGATAATGTTAGGGCTAATTTTTCCGTGATAGAACTTGTCTAAAGAGAAGGTCGAAATTTTTTTTCTCTCGCGAAGTAAATGATTATATTAGGATAATAAGTCGAATTTGCCCTGAAATGTATATCTTGCCACTACGAGTGCAATTTACAGGATATTTTTTTCATTTGTTCTGGAAGAAAACTGCCATTAAATTATATGTTCTTAGAACGATTTTGTTCTGGTATTCGGAACAAGAATTTGCATACAATGACGCAATAATAATAATATTACTAATAATAATAATAATTATTATTATTATATAAACCGATGATTTATTGATATGAATACACACTTTGATCTGCTTTTAACGAAATTGTAATGCTTGAACATAACCTGACGTTACAGGTGCACAAACATATTGTTCACTTTATGGTAGCATTATCTCCAGGACGTTGTAAAATAAAATCCTTTTTCTAGAATCCTTCTCTCATCGTGGCTTCTCGAGTCTTCCATGCGAGTTTCAGGCTTCGGCTACCTTCCCAAGGTCGTGTCCTCTCTCATTCTGTTTCAGTCCCTTCCCTGTCCCGTTGCCTTTCCTCTCCCTCTGACCACGTCCTGCCTGTTTCCGTTTTGCCTCCGCCTCCGGATGCCGCACTTTGGTCCACAAGGGGTCGAAAGGCGCACATCAAAAATTATGGGAGAAACTTGTTTACCTCTGAATGGTTTACAAGAGGAAGATGTTAATTACTAGTGATAAATACGACAGTTTTCAGATGAAGCCATTTGCAGCACAGGGAATGATGATTAAGGACAACGATGAACCCGTAAAAGAAAAACTACATTTCTCAATGTAAGTGTATAAATAGTTACAATTCACTACGGGATGTAACGTGTTTATAATGTACTACATTTTGTATGTAAAGGAATTACTGCTACGAGTGAGAACCTCCTGGCAGTTCTCTCTATGAAAGAAATGTTGAAATGAACAAAACCTTCTGAATGTGGAATGAAATACGACGTCATTTGGCTAATTACATGTAGCCTGGAGGCCAACGCTAGCATTTCACTTCTGTACACTTGCGTTCAAACCCCAGTGTATCCATGTGGAGTTTCTGGTGGGCAACAATGGATCGTTGCAGGCTTCCTAGAGATCTCGCATTTCCCCTCTGTCTCTTATTTCACCGGTCTATATTTACGCTCATTACTCGCCTAATCTCTTATCATCGTCGTCTTCATCGACATCGATATTCATCGTGTGCTCACGCTCGTGTCATATTGAGTAGTTACGACTTATCTCCGGTTTTGTGACTATCGAGGAATTTTCTCCCAATCAACTAATCGCATTACAAATTTGTAATTTTGCCGGTCCGCGAAAAGTAAGGAGAATTACGTGTATTGCTACCAATTTTTCTCGATTGCATCCCTTGACTTGGAACCAATGAACGTATATTTTGATGGCTAAAAAATAAACGATTTATTTTGAGTGTGGTTTGATAGAGGCTGTGTAAAATTTACTTGAAATTTTAGGCTGACACTAATAAAGTAACATTGATCTAAAATGTTTACTGCATTGTAAAGGAGAAACCTAGCTGCATGTACGATAGGTTACGATTTCTTTTCAGTTAAAGAGAACGAAGATAATCAATAATCCATTAAATCACATATTCTACAACCAAGCTTAAAATATAAGCGACAGTGAGTGCGTACATACATACTTTATCAGAGTTGTTGAGTTTTCCGCTTCTTACCTGAACATTTTTTGTTCAGATTTCCTTAATTTATTCACCACATACTGAGGTGGTTCTTTGCTTCACTTGCGAATACTAATGTAGCTTCTCTCTTCCCCAATCGTCACATATACGAGACCTGTCTAAAAAGTATCCGACCTTAATTTTTTCCGCGCAAAGTAGTGATCCTAAGGCGGCGCCACTGTGCACGGTTGGAAGGAGGATATTTAATGCGCATGCTTGAATTTTTTTCACCGCGTTCGCTTGTGCCAGTCGCTGGCTGGTGGTCGCTAAGTAAGGTGCTGTTCGTAGTGTTCGTCGGATTTAGTTTTCTCGCAAGATGGACTGAACGAATTGAGCAAAGATACTGCATCAAATTGTGTCAAAAGCTAGGTGATTCTCAAAGCCAAACAATTCGTAAGATTCAGCAGGTGTTTGGAGAAGATGCAATGGGTGTAACACAAATTAAGCAGTGGTTCAACCGATTCAAAGGTGGCCGCACATCAGCCGAGAGTGAGCAGAGTGGCGCCAGGCCCCAAACTGCTCGCAATGCAGCTGTTGTTGAAAGGGTGTGAAATTTTGGTGATGGCGGAATCGCCGATTGACAGTGCGGGAGATGTTCTCCGGCGACTCCGTGACGCCATTCGGCGCAAAACACCAGACATGTGAACGGTGAAAAACTGGCATTTGCATCATGACAACGTCCCTACACATTCATCCCAATTGATCCACACTTCTTAGCTTCTCTGATTGTTTCCAAAAGTAAAGATGTCACTGAAAGGATCCTGTTTTGAGAGTAGAGAAGAAATAATGCGGAACGCGACGACGGAGCTGAAACACCATTCCAAAAGAAGACTTCCAGAGGTGTTTCCAGCAGTGGAAGGAACGGTGGGCTAAGTGTGTGGAAGCACAAGGGGCCCTACTTTGAAGGGGATTAGGGTCCCAAATCTGTCAAGTATTCGAAATATTTTTTCTGGCCAAAGGTCGGATACTTTTTAGAAAGGCCTCGTATACTGTAGTTTCCTAATTTAATAATGTTAAATCATTAAATATAAATAATGAACAACAATATTGTTTCATATTCTCGTTGAATAATTTGCACTTTTAGGTAATATTAGGCACTAAAGTAGGTATTGAGCGGATGTTCTGACGAAGTACTTCGGCTCACCAGAAATTTTCCAAAACATTTAAATGAATTTTTTTCATAACATCAATTGTTGGTTGTATAACTTCTTAAAATTCTTGGTATGGCAGCACTGCACGAAGTACCTCATTTTTGGTAACTTCTTGACAACCAATGTTTTGATTTGTGTGTAGTGTTCTGTTCTGGATTATAGATGCTTCTCATTCATTTGATTTAATTAAAATTATCCATAAATTACAGTAACAACTATGACGTATGGTAGAGATGTATAGTATTCATGAGTGTGGTTTTTGTGTTCCTAGCGATGAATACCAAATACCGATGAAGGAATGGTTTGAAGCGATATGCTACGCAGGAAGGTTTTCATGCCTCCCACAGGCAGAAAATTAATTGAATGTGTTATGCAGTATATTCTCTGAAATGAAATACAATAAACTCGTTAGCGTGGACTTGCTTAATACAATATTTGACATCAAATAAACAAAATTTGGGTCTCGCCAAAGAAACGTATTGAGATGATGTGTAAAAACCAGGTAACACGGGTTTTTATAACAAGAACACCGATTATTTCATTCTCTTGAAATGCATGTTAACGAGGCTTTACTCTACTTTGAAATGCAAAGTACAAAATTACGATTTTCTTGAAGTCGTAGTTTTGACAATAAACCCAATCAGGGGAGCACCTGGATTATTATTATTATTAATAACTGTACTTTCAAAATGTTTTTGAATGTATTACAACACTATATCTGCTATAATTCAATAAATAATAATAATTTAATAAATTTAATAATAATATATCTGCCATTTTGCACAATTATTGTTGTGAAGTTCCTCAGGAACTCTGATCCTATCTCGATGGAAGTTTTCGTTCAGTTTCCCATGAAGAGTTGAGCAAATGTTGGTATGATTCCTTTGTATTATTTCTGAGCATTCAATGTAGCCTCTCTCCCTTCCGAATGTCACATTCAGATTTACCATTTTGACGCCAAATAAACCAATCAATCCCCCGCTCTATTCCTCACCGCTTTAATCCTCTCCATTCTACGCCGCCGCGATCTAGACAGTCCCGCCACGTCGCCCCGCTTTCATCAGCACCGCTGAATGCTGCCCCCGCTCTACACCACCCCGCTCTACACCGCCCCGCTTTCATCCTCCCTACTCTACGCCGCCCCGCTCTACTCCTCCCCGCTCTACATCGTTCCGCTCTACACCTCCCCGCTCTACGCCGCCCCGCTCTACGCGGCCCCCCTCTACATCGCCCCGCTCTACACCGCCCCGCTTTCATCCTCCCTACTCTACGCCGCCCCGCTCTACTCCTCCCCGCTCTACATCGTTTCCGCTCTACACCTCCCCGCTCTACGCCGCCCCGCTCTACGCGGCCCCCCTCTACATCGCCCCGCTCTACACCGCCTCGCTCTACGCCGTCCCGCTCTGCACCTCCCCGCTCTACGCCGTCCCGTTCTATGCCACCCCGCTCTGCACCGCCCCACTCCACGCCGAGCAACTCCGCTGAACGCCACCCAACACTATTCCGCCCCGCTCGACGCCGCTGCTCTACCCCGCCCCATTCTAGCTGCCCCCGCTCTACGCCCTCTTGCTGTACATCGCCCCCGCGCCGCGCATCGTTCGCCGCTCTTCCACCGGCTGCTATTGACGTCGAACGGCGGAAGTGGTAATGACCATCTGCGGATCGTTACGAGTGTCGACGTCAGCGTAGAGTGGTGCCTTTGAACCGGCGCATGCCTGCTGCCGCGCGCTATCGCCCGCGCGCTGGCGATATTAACGATCATAACCTTCACTTCAGCGCCGCTGTTTATCGATGGGCGCGCGCGCGCCGGAAGAGGGCCCGGCGAGGTGCGCGCGAAGCAGCGGCCGCATTTTAGTGGCGAAAATGAAGCATCCGATAGGCGGCCGCGCAAACGCCCACGGCCTTGCGGCGTTCTCTTCCTGGAGACAGATCGATTCGATCAATAATTTTTGAATTCTAGCGAGAGCTCTGTACTAGTATATTGAAGAAACTGGAAAAAAAATATCAAAATCTTATGGTTCATGAATAGAAAAATAATACTGTTAGCAAGGATAGTTCATGATATGTAGTAGTATTCAAGATATAAATAATCAATAACAACCTTTGTTTTTGTTTTTTGTAGTACCTTTTTTTGTCATTTTGTGAGCCAGGAAACAGTCTCCCTTTTAAACCAAATTTTTGTTATCCATTTTCCCCGATATTGCTGTATGACATGCGTTTACTTTCTTAGGAATCGCAAGAGCAGCAGAAATAACATTTTAACAGTGCTGACGAATTAAATTACATATTACATGTAATACCGTTTAATTATCCCAAGGTCTGTTCTTCTGACCCTAAAAATACGCACCTGAAGTACGAAACTTCAAAGCAAAAAGACGATTTTCTAATAAATTCAGATTTACTAACGTGTAAATACACTTGTCCGAATTAAGCAAGTGCTGAAATGAAAATTTCATATTAATGTAATTTAATGTACATTAGTGCCATTTATTGTAAACACTGTGACGAAACTTTGCACCCAACTACTAGAACAAGCTGACTATTGAGGGAGCGCCTAAACTAAATAATTAAGGAAAACGTGAAATATTTGACCGATAAAAATTTCACAGTGATCCGCGCAGCATCCAAACGTTGGATATTGTTCCCCGTCGTGTCCCCCTCCCTCGTGACGCCGCCAGTATATCCAGCCGCCAGTCGGCATTATTAATGCGCGTCATCTCCCATAAAGAATAACGCGCAAGGACGGGCGGCAACGATTCACGGGGGCAGCCAACACTGCGGAGCGGATAAAACAGCGCAACGGGTCAGCTTGTCTCCGCGTAGGATTACTTTTAAAGCATTCTATTGCAAACCAAAGCACGCTTTCGACCTGGAGGCTTAAGAGGGGCCTAGGTTGTAGATTCGCCGCGAAGATTCTCCGACCTTGTCCGGTGGCTGTCCAATCAACCCGGTGGGGACGGGGACGCACACGGGGACGGAGGCTTGGCGCGAAGAGAGATGCAGGAGCCAGTGTGGCGGCTGCATGTGTAGCAGCGGCGGAGGCGGGGCGGCGGAGGCGGGGCGGCGGAGGCGGGGCGGCGGAGGCGGGGCGGCGGAGGCGGGGCGGCGGAGGCGGGGCGGCGGAGGCGGGGCGCCGGAGGCGGGACTGCGGAGGCGGGGCTGCGGAGGCGGGGCGGCGGAGGCGGGGCGGTGGAGGCGGGGCTAACGGGGCGGCGCGCGCGTCCGCGCTCGGGTGGTCCGTGCAAGCGATCGTTATCTTATCTGCTTCGAAATTCATTCCGTCGTCCGTCAGGTTTTTACTGCTCCCGTTTGAATCCCGACACTATCTGCATGTATTGGGGTCTGCGCCGAGCCCGGCCCGAACGTCGGTAGGGAATTCGAACTATGTCCGCGCTCAACCAGAATAATAACTCTTGAACGCGGAGGTGTTTTTATTTATGGAGCCAGGCTGCTGCAACCGCCGCTACCGCCGAGCACTCGTTGCTCCTGAGATGCGAGCCTGATGACCTTCCATTCGGAAGCGCCATCCGACGATGGCAACTCGCAAACGGCACGTTACTTTAGGTGCCGAGTCCCTACTAATTAAGAAGCAGAAAGAAGGACGATATTTACACCACGGGATCCTTTTCTTAAATTAGTCTATTTACATAAAGGTGATGGTTTAGAAAACAAAATAGAAAGCAAGGGAAGAAATGTGGAGAGTCGAGATTCACCACCGTCCATGTCGCTGTCTGCGCCTTTCCTCCACAGCTCTGGCGGCGCTGTCGTTTGTGGCACCTGGTATTTTGGTATGAGTGATCTGCAAAACTTTTCGTGGGTTTTTGGACATCATAGGTGTACATTCAATGAAGAACTCTGAAATTTTGAAGAGCTGTTGGTCCCCCGGTTGGTATTACGTAATTTATTTCACGTTACATGTTACGATAGATGCGCCACCACATTTCATTCGCGCACATTTCCAGGAACCCAAGGCCAGAAGTCTTTCAATTGTTTGAGGCAACAAATTTATTAGAGGTATTGCTACCACGGTTGCGTTAGACAGAAGGTGTCGGGAAACCAAATATTCTTTTTTTATTATAATTCTCCTTGATCGGCAGTTGTTGCCTTACAAAGGTTTTTAACAATATTTGCAATAAGCTTATACATAATTTTTCGAGGGTCTTCCAAGGTGGGACCTTTTGTTAACTGCTTGTTAATTTAACACTGAATATAAAAAACAGTAAATGTACAAAACAATGAATATTTACAGCCAAGAGTTTCTATTCTGTCTTAATGTGGGAAGAAATGGTCTGTAGTAATAATTAGACTATTATGATTGCAAATTATGGAGGATGAAGATCTTTGCTATGTCGAGTCTTAATTCTGGGAAAAGGATTTGAAGTTTTGGCAAGCTTATATTTTGTTGTAGAGGGGCAAAAGGGTAAGGATGAATAGAATCTTAAGGATAATTTGGAAATCCATTTCTTTAAGGAGGAACCAAATATTCTAAAACTGTCTTCACTTTGTGTCGTTAGATAGAAAGCTTAGCTTGTTTGGTTTAGGTCCTCTCAGCTTTCTGGTGCATTTCAGATCTACACTATGTAATACAAAGGGAAGGCATTGTCTTCCTATGTTTAATGCAATTGTCCTTTTAAAGGGAGGAGCTGAGGAAGAAAGGGAGAAAGTAAGGTAATTGGGGGAATAGAAAAGCTCTCATTTGCTTCGTTTCTCAGGAACGTAATTCCGTGATCGTTACCCTCGGTGGAAAATATCCTATTACAAGCACCGATCATTAGACAGAAATGTTTCAGAAATAAAAGTTAAAGAAACATTTAATATAAAAGATCTCAAACATCGGGTAGTGATGGTAGTGTTCACTAATAGGTATATTACTAAGTTACTACCTGTAATTATAATTAATACTATATTTTGAATACTGCTTTCGGAAATTTTGATTGTGCTCTATTAATTCACAGTAAATGCCTTTGTTCTAGAAATCACTCAAAAGCTACTTTTCGACCTTGTATTATATAGTTATCTCTTCTTTTAGTACATTTTATTGTCTTTGTTTCTTCAATATCTTAGTCATGTTTTCTCTCTTCGCTCTAATGCTAGTCTCTTACCTCAAATACGCAGTAAATCTTAGCAGTCAACTCAACGCGTTCAGTCCATTCACTGGCTTACCTCATTCTCCTTAGCTTGTTTGGAACTTCACACATTCCTTCTCGGTTTGGAATGGTCCGAAGCGTTAAGCTCCCTCTCAATGGGGAGACACTGTTTCTGGCCATTTTCTTCGTATATATTTACCATTTATTACCCTGTCGATTCACAATGTTCCCTCATGGTTTCTTCGCTTATTTGATCCTTCCCACATTCCGACTCTTGGTTTGCAATTTTCCGAAGCCATGATTTTGTCTAAAAGACACGCTTCAGTTTTTGTTCATTTCCGTCGCCCGCATTTTCTTCTGTTTTCTGAATTAGTTCAATGGTATCGCACTTGTCGCCTTGCTTCACCGTCTGGCATTGTCGTCTTTGATCGTCTTTCAATGGCACATCTCATCCCGTCCGACGGATTCCTCGGTAGTCGCCCGCCTTCCCCCTTTTTCCCTCTCCCTTCCACCCATGATCGTGCTTATAGGCCACACCATTTCTACTCGCAACCGCAAAGACATTGGCCCCAGTTCCCGCCGCCTTCGCGATTCTGCTTCTTAGCCCAGTCCTTCCGCTCTTGCGACTTCCAATGCCCTCCGGTCCCGGCATGGAAGGACATGAACAGGGATAAGAGCTCAAATCTATAGCTGATTTACCTTTGAAAATATATTTTATAACATCGAAGTGAATACTTTGTTAACAATCGTTGCAAAAAAACACTCATTTCTTTCTATATTCAAACTTCAACTAGTATATGGTTTAGAGTTGGGTTCACAGAACTATGAAAACGTGCACGTAAATCACTTCTTCCCGTAGCACGTCACTCAAACATTTTAACTGTTTTTAACGTAAAGAAATAAAATAAAAACACTCCTGCCCCTGCTCTCGGGGTCGGGGAGAGGCGGTACGAGGGAAGGCGGGACGAGACGAGGTGGTACGAGGCGAGGCGGGGCTAGGCGCTTTGCCAGTAGCAGCTAACCTTGATGGCGCTGAAGCGGTGGCGTCAACAGGGGCCTGGACTTGGACGAAGACGTGGGCGGGGAGGGCGACAGCGTCTGAGGTGGCATAGGGGCGATGAGGAGCGCCGCGGCGGCGGAGGGTCACGCACAGGGACGGGGCCAGCGAACTCTCGCTGCCCCTGCCCCCGTCGTCGCCCGCGCCCGCATTCGACCCCTGCCTCCACACCCCACCCGCGTCGCTCGGCCCCAAACCGCCCAGCATTACCTTAAACAAACTTCTCGTCGCGGGTAATATTTCTCCCGGCGCGGTTATCTATATGAATATCCCAAAGTTCATTTCATGACCCCATCCATTCGGCAGCGGGCGCTGGCTTGGGCTTGGGCGGCCGATTTATATCTATCGGAACGCGGCGACGCAAGTTGCCGACCTCCCGCGTGGCCGCTGCCCTCGCCGCCGCCGCCGCCGCCCCCGCCCCGCCGCTTCCTGCCCCTTCCCACCACCCGCCGCCCGCCGCCCCCGTGACACTGGCACGGGTTGTCCGCGCCGAGATTTTGTCGAAAGCGCAGCCCCGTCATTACCTTACAGTCCACCAGAACCATTCAGTCCTTAATTTTGCTGATGTGATTTACACGATTTTGCGATGATTTACACGATCAGTTTCGTTCAGTGGGGATGCGTCAACTCAAACTTAGTGATAAACCTACTGTAACGGTGTCTTATACTTTTTGTTGTTTCTACCGTTTTATTCCCGTGGATGAAGGTCTGCCGACAGAAACAATGCATGCACGGCTACGTCTACAACGGATTTTCTTCTCGTAGACGAAAGGTACGATGAAACAAATCGAGAACCGGAAAGAAGTGAAATGATTATATTTTATTTGATAGCGCATCCGATTTGGGAAGTTTAAGGCTCACCCCTCCGTGAGTCCTTCCGTGTAAACGGTCGCTGGCGAGGAGAGGGGACGCAGCCTGTGGCGCAGAGCAGGCCACCCGCTGCACTCAATTAAAAACCTCGATGAAGAGTCCTCCAGGCACGTGCTTCGGAGCGGTCGTGCCGCCGCTTGCCCCCTCCCCCTCCCCGCTCCCCCGCTCCCCCCGCCTCCCCCACCTGCCCCCGCCACGATCTCACGACGCCCTTGCCTGTGACTCCTGCCCTGCCCCTTGGCCCCGGCACTGGGCCGCGCTCCTTACGGCGTCGCTTTCCCCTACCGATCCTTATCCTGCTCCTTTCGGCCGGCGACCTCACATCGACGTGCGTTGCGTTTAGCAGGCGCTTTACTTTGATTTTCTCGCTTAAAACGTACTTACGTAGTAAAGCGAAAGTTTTGTAATACTGCAGCGGAGCGGTAGCGATTCAGAAAAACTATTATGGACTGATATCGAAAATGTTGATAAGGGGTCATCCATGAACTACGTAACGCTAAAGGGGAAGGGAGGGGGTTTGAGGCAGCGTTACGCTGCGTTACATAGAGATTGGGAAGTGCGTTACAAGGGGGAGAGGTTAAAATACTCGAAATTTGCGTTACGTAATTTATGGACAGCCCCTAAATCGTGTTTCTATTTGTAGTAAATTACTTTCTCTAATACATTGTGTAATCAGAATTCACGATTTCTGGGTCCTTGATACAAAAACATTGATTCAAGACAAAACTGATAGTCCGTCGGTCGCAACGGTCCGTCCGTCTGTGGTCAGCATTAGTGACTGAATCGTTGAGACCATTTTCTCCAAAACTAAATTAACATTTTGAAAAGTTTTTCAAAGATGGCTCAAAATTTTTGGATTATTTTTTTTTCGGGGGATAGATCACTAGGCGAGTAAAGAAATGGCGCACGGCTCATCTTCGTAGAATTATCTGAATTTCCGTAAATTGCAGGGGTTTCAATTTCTTCGGCATCATCTAAAACCTACATTTTTGAATGAAGACTCCAATTTTTTCTTAATGTTTCTAAAATGGAGTGAAGTACGTTTTAAAAATTTACGGGGGTCCCATTTTTGGTTAACTCTGTGACGTCAAAAATCGCAAATAATTAACATTTCGAAACTACAAAATTTTGATGATATATTTCTTAAATTAAAGATCTAAAAATAGATGTTGAAATAAGGTCATGTGGAGTATTTTGAAGATGCGAGTAGTTTTTGTGCAATTTTTGTTTGAACTTAAGGGAATTAAATTTTTTTCTCAAAAACGTCTCCAATGTTTATATTTTGAATTATTTTTTTCTTTGAATTTTAAATTATTTTCTTGAATAGAGACAACCATGCTTATAAAATTTGCACAACACTCATTTTTGTCAAACTCTAGGAATTTTCGAAAACTAGGGAAGTTACAAATAAAGTGAAAAAAATGTCACCACTAGTTTATCTTACTATCTCTCTCTCTCGTCTTTTTGAGCCTTTTCTTTCTAATCCTCTTTCTTTGTATGTCCTTTTTAAGTATTTTTCGCCTTTTTCTGTTTTCCTTTGTCGTCTGCTTCTTCTACTTCTTTTTGGTGTCGTAACAGGAAAGCGGTGAATAAGTACAGAAAAGACATTATTGCCTTGTACATCATAAATCACCCATTTGAAGACAGTGTATGGACGAATTGTGTCTTTAAAAATTATTATATGTGAGGAGATTGCAAAAGATGTATATAGTGAGCTAATTATTTCATTATATTTACACATCGTTTAGTTAAGTCTTATTGTAATTCCGTCGACTGTAAAGAGGGGTTGAGGTGTATACATTGTGGGGTAAAGTATTGAATGTCGAAATAGTATGAAAAGGTAGAGAGTGTTACAGAATGACAATGTTTGTTTACTTATCTTCATACCTAGTGTTCAAGGTATGGGTGTAGAGGTGAGCGGATCGATCCTAAAAAATTTCCCAATACAAAAAAAGGACCCCCCCCAGCCGCCACAAGCTTGCGGTGATTGTGGCCGTAATATGTCAGAAGAAGTTTTCTCTGAATTAAATTTATTGCTTGTAGTCTTACATTTCTTTAGCACTACTTC
Source organism: Acheta domesticus (assembly GCA_031308135.1). Classification (NCBI taxonomy): domain Eukaryota; kingdom Metazoa; phylum Arthropoda; class Insecta; order Orthoptera; family Gryllidae; genus Acheta; species Acheta domesticus. Next base: position 264,203,807 of record JAHLJT010008446.1, read on the forward strand.
CTTGGAGAGAGTTTCAAACAAACTTATATCGCACTTACGTATTGTTGCGTGTCGACAATTACTACACTTATCATAGGAAAAACTGAATTCTGTTTATGCCAATTCTAATTTTGTGGCAGTTCGTTACTTTAGCAAGAAGGTCCCAGAGCTCCTTTAAATAATTTTCTCATTTTTTGTCTCTATAAGTTGTAAAATTTATGAATTAATGTTCACATATAATAATTTTCAAACAATTAATATTGGTATTAATATATCTTGATGTCTTGTTTTGCGACGTTTTAATTTCAGTCGGTCAGAACGAATGATACTAAAATGTGTAAATGTCACTAAGGTTTCGCGAGGGAAATATAAGGGCAGACTGCCTACATATAATTCACCTCAAGTTCGTTGTTTCTGTATAAGTGATTCGGTAAAACCTTCGTCCTTTCTCTGTCTCTCCCTCCCTCTCTCTCTCTCTTCCGAAGTTAGTTTGTTTCCAATCCACTCGCCGTCTTGCCTTAATTCTCAGGTGCTGTGCCCCCGTGCTCGCCCATCTCGCATTGTTCCTTCACCCGTATTTCATGAGGCTCCCAAGGTCGCCGTGCACCTCGGGCCCTTCGCCCCGGCCCGGCCCGGCCCTGTGTCTGGCGCCCCGCGCCCCGGCCTTTGCGCTCGGCGGCCCTTAGCGCCCTCGCGTCCTTGGCGCCCTCCGCCCTGCGGCGCTGCCGCGACGCCTTTGAGCTGCCGGCTTTCACGCTCGGCTCGCTCCTCGCACATCGCGCCCCCGCCACGCCCCTTCCTTTCACGCCCCGCTACGCTCCACCCCACCCGCCCTCGCTCGCCGCCGCGCCCCCTCCCCCAGTTCCTTTCTCTTTCGATTCATCATTCGCTGAAGCACGCGCGCCCTTTCTCTGCCTTGCTTCAACCTTAGGGGCAATAAAGACTCCCGCCACCCACTGATGTTTCGCCCACCATTCCGCGAAACACAAACCCTGTTGCTCCGCTCCAAACGGTCATTCATGAAAAACGCTTCAAATCGGCTTACAGGCACTCTTTTTTAGGAACTTTTATTTTAATACGTACACATCGGAAGAAACAACCCTCTTCCAATTTTACGCTGTAATTTTGCTGTTCTGTATCGGCTGAGAGTTTCTATATGCTGATAATGTGGAGGCAATTTACCAGATTTCATCCAAAAATAGAATTGAATTTCGCACTTATAAGGCAACAAAAGCACAGTCCAATCACAGTCTACGTACTATTTCAATAAACCCTCCCTGGAACGAATTCGCTTAACACGAAATTCCCCGTAACATAAAAAAATGTAGTTCCTGTCAAGGAAACATAATTATATGCATTTTAATAATAATCGGAGAACACGTTTTTTTATAACACGAAAGCCGATTATATCGGCCCCTTGGAATTCGTGTTAACGAGGGTTCACTCTATTACTGTGCTGTCAAGTACATCGTCACATATTGAAAAACTATTACATTATGCTTGTAAGGCGTCATTAGGATGACTATATAAAAGCTATTTTGTCACTATAGTTCATTTATTCCGCTTATAAATGCGTATACGCAAGGTGTACAGGCGTGTAAGAATGTAGTTTTAATTTGTTTATTGTGAAACATTCATTGAATACATTCTATCTCAAACTCATGCTGAAGAATTGTGTAATCACAGTGCATTCGAAATTAGTATTTTGTAAAACCTGTGCCTATCAACATCTGACGTAACTCACGCCTTAATGAACATTAAAGTTGATACTGTGACTGGAGAATTCCGACATGTGCTGCATCTAAACACGTGAAGTGTGTTGTATCCGACTTTAATTCGTCACCAGAGTCGTCCCGCGCGGGCTGATGGGATTGCTTTCCGCCGGCCAGACGTTCGGTTTTCCACGTAACGAAGCGGATTGGGCAGCGTCGCGCCCGCTCTGCGTTCTTGTCTGTTTCGGACGAGATTTGCCGGCCTCCCTTCTTTGTTTTTATTAGAAAACCAGCCCTGTCGGTTCAGCCTCTTTACAGCCGGACCAGAATTCTCCCTGGTGTGGAACATTAAAGGAAATTGTATCACACACACACTGCTGTATACCTCCAACCTACTCTACGTGTGTGTGAATGAAATGAAGGCCCTTGGGATGAAAATGCCAGTGTACTGACTGGCGTAATTGGTGTATTCGTTTTGCTACGCAATGCTTCCTTACTTTATAATTAAATTAATATTTAATTATTCTAATGAAGTCTACGATTCTACGGATATTTATTGGTCGTTTGACGATCTTCGACGAGTTATTAATAGTATGAAATAGCACTATATTACAGAATTGAAGTTAACTCTCCGAAATATCTTGTATATTTCAATGAAGTTGAGTAAAACGTCTATATGTTGATCGAATGTATATTAATTACTGATAAATGTTACAATACATACATAATTATGAACTTCGAGAACCTTTTTCTATACAGTAAACCCTCATTAGCACGAACTCGCTTAACACGAATTTCGCCGTAACACAAACAAAACTTTGGTCCCGGCCAGGGATTACGGTAATACGGACATTTATAATACTCAGATAACACGAATTTTTATAACACGAACTCCATTTTTTTCGGTCCCTTGGAATTGGTGTTAATGCGAATTTACTGTATTAATCCATCATTAGAATGATGGAGATAAGTCGAATTCATAAATCCACAAGAAATGTATTGAATTTTTGTGTATATTTCAGTTTTAATCAACTAATCATCCTACGAAATTTGATAGAACGTACTAAAAATGTCTGCATATTTTAACTGAAAAAGAAATCATTAAATGTACGTCATCTGTTGATGCAATTGTTCTGTTGATGGTGTTTCAACTCTCGTCACGAGTTGCCTGATGGCCCCGCGAGGTGCCTGATTGAATGACGAAATAAAAAATTGAATTCAACATTTAGAAGTTAAAATGATAATGTAATAGTCTAAAAATTGTAATTAAAATTGAAAGCAGAAACCACAAAACTAAAAAAAACAGAACATACACATCTTGCATGGACTAAATGTTTTTTTAATACAATCCTATGTTTTTGCAATTTATTTAGTGCAAGTCAGCCTCTAAAATGATATGCACCCATATCCAATAAAAAGGTATGCATCCCAAACGATTTCACTTCAATGTATGTCTGCAGAAAAATATTTGGAATAATGCGTGTGCGTGACACGAATTGTAGTTATATTTGTTTTCGTTTATCGGTTTTATTCTTGGCACATCCTATTCATTTTAGCACCTCTAGGTGTACTGACGAATCGTTTATTTCAGGCACGTCCGGTCGAAAGCTTCTCAAGTCCATGAACCTGGAGCAAAAGGAGATATATGTAAGTTCCTGTCGATATATCCTCGAAAGTCTTTAAAGGAGAATATCCCCTTGCAGAGAATAGATATTTCGTCATTCATCAGTTTCATCAATCATCTATACCTATTTCAGAAATGGAGTTTTGATTACGCTGTCGTAACGATAGCACACTACAAATTTTGAGTACTGTAAAAGCAGGAGCAATCATCTTTGTACACTTTCTAATAATGGTACATGACGTAATGGAGATGTATTTCTATGAGAAAAAATTCACAAGTAGTCATGATAGGGCATTCGTTCATTTACTCTAATTGTAAAATAAAAATTTAAGTTTTGGTACGCAATTTTAAGAACCTATGTACATGCATACTATTCGTCTCTTTAGTAGACAACACTCCATCTGTAAACTTCCATTCGCCGAATTGCTGCCTTTAAAACTTTATGTTCGACGCAATCCATTATATAACGTATCGCTTTATTATGCCGACAAAAAAATGTGTAGACCTCAATCCTTATTCGAGAAAGGTCTGTTTGAATGTGTTTCCCGAGCAAAATGTTCGTTTTTGAGGAAACAAGGGTTCTACGCTGCTTCTGGGCGCGCAATTAAAATACTCTGCTCTGCACAGGCACGTTCTGCCTTGAGGAGTGGAGGAGACGGGCAGGTGGGCATCTGTCTTCGCGCGGCGGCTGCCATACCAGGAGAGGGGCAAAGCTGCACGACAAGAATCGCCGTTGTCCCTGAGTTGTCAACCTTACAATGCAGAGCGCTTTAATACTACTACTACTACTACTACTACTACTACTACTACTACTACTACTACTACTACTACTACTACTACTACTACTACTACTACTACTACTACTAATAATAATAATAATAATTCAGCTATACCTTTTTCCTTGGAATATTTTGGTGAGCATACATATAGCGCGTGTACCCATGAAGAACAAAATACGTGAATTGCCCGAAAAAATCAAAGAAGGGGAGAAAAAGAAATTTGTCGATGGTAAAATGAACCGAATCGAAAAATGACACCAAACTTCTTCAAATAACAATCAAATGTTATGATACTTTGTTGAAATAATTAGCATTTTGTGCAGGATACATCATTTTAGTGTTACCAAATGTTCAGTATTAACTGGGCACAGAGATTCAAACTTGTTTGAGGTAGCGTCTTGGAATGCCATCCCAGAGGTAGCAAAATGAAAATTCTGTCCATATTTCCTATGGAAGTTATCAACTCAATAGGCCACTTTTACTGCTTTACGGGCGTCCTAGCAAACAAGAGTCAACAGTCATTTTTTTTATTTCTTAAATATTTTTTTTCAATCAAATGTTTTGCATCCTTGGGAAGCAATTTTTCTCGACAGTAGAGAATTATTGAATAAATTTATTCCAATCATTTTTGATATATTTTTAACACTTAATAAAAGTTACGGAACTAAAATATTGTTTAAATTGTTTTTTTTAATTAAAAAAAATTAAATTCTTAGTTAATGTAAAAATTAAACAATAATAATAATATTACTTCGTTAATAAAAATTTACACTATAATATGGTATACATTTTAGAAATAACCTTATTAAATATGGGCCTCTTATTTAATTAAGTAATCGCATTCTTGCATATTATGTTCGTTCTTATATTATGGCTCTAAAAATCAATGGTGTCTGTAATCATAGATTGTCTTTGCATTTACACGTAACGGAATGCACAAACATTTATTTCATGTGAGAATGATCACTTGAAAGTTATTTCCAACTTTAAATTTACAAAGCGCCAAAATTTCTTTGCAGACTCCCTTTTCATACACACGATTGGACAATGCATTGGGTTTATATATGTACTAAGTTCTCAAAACTTCTACAGCGCGTATGTTTAATATTCTCAGCAGCATACAACTGGAAGAGATGTTTCCTCATCGCCGCAATTGTATTCCGCATAACTTTTACAGTTCGCAGATAAAAAAGTTTTTTTTGATTTATTATGTCAGAAACTTACAAAACTGTCATTTAGGTCGAGCAAAAATTACATTTATTGTTCAGAAGGAACAATAAATGTTCAAAACAAGAAACCAGTTTAGGAGTTGCTCTGTGTCAAAAGAACGTGGGCTAAAACCTGAAGGAGACGGGGGGTTGTGTCTTGAAGTTTTGTCGTAAAATTATCTATACCGACTATCTTGTCTGTTGCCAATTTCTGAATGTTATCGCGAGGTTAACGTCCGCGAGGAGTGTGTCACAGGCATCTCAACTGCAGCCTTATCCGGCGGGCGTCGCTCGTTTAGCAGCCACGGTGTCCCCCCCTGCCCCGCCGGAGCCCATGCTCGATGAGTTAGTTGCCCACGGAGGAGGAAGCGCGAGGCCACGTGGCACTCTGTGAATCCCAAGCCGTGTCGCCCTCGTCCTCGTCCCCTTCTCCCCTCCCCCGTCCTCGCCACCAGGCTCTCACCCGGCTCCTCACCCGGCCCCTCACCCGGCGCCTCACCCGGCTCCTCACCCGGCCCCTCATCCGGCCCCTCATCCGGCCCCTCATCCGGCCCCTCACCCGGCCCCTCACCCGGCCCCTCACCCGGCCCCTCACCCGGCCCCTCACCCAGCCCCTCACCCAGCCCCTCACCCGGCCCCTCACCCGGCCCCTCACCCGGCCCGTCACCCGGCCCCTCACCCGGCCCCTCATCCGACCCCTCACCCGGGCGTCAACCGGCCCCCAGCCGACCCCACATGGACCAGACGCGGCCCTGCCGTTACTCAGTGACGGCGCCGCTGATGAGCAACAACGCCTGTGCTCCATAACGACACAGGTGCTTTGTAACAGCGCCGATGCGCAGACACAGCGCGCAGTGCACAAAGTGATTTCAGCCATGGGAATGTCTGAAACTCCACGGAATGTGACTGGGTGCTGCCGGAAGGTATAACTTACATTTTAACTGTGATTAACACCCATCCAACGCCAATAGTTTTTATTTCATCGGAGTGAATATTTTCATTCCACTTTTTGCCAAACTCTCTTTGCTACTTGCACTTGTAATTCAATGTATACAGTTAAGACAGAGATCTTAGAAATCAAGAAACCGTTCACAATATGCAGAGTTTCTCACACAGTTTTTAACTGTTTTTGACGTTAAATAAGTAAATAAAAAGCCTGACCATTATCACCACCACCATTACTGCTGCCACTTCAAGTAGTACAGCCGCCGCTACAACTCCCTGGTCAGCGCCGCCCTCGCCGGTAATACCACCGCCAGAGCCAACGCCGTCGTCTCCACCGCTGTCCCCTCTGCTCCAGCTGCCCCTTTCGCTCAGCAAATTATATTTTGGGTAAGAGGCAGAAAAACATCGGAAGCCGCTGCCCGATTCAGCGATCGCTCTGCCTGCCCTCGTCGTCCTGCGGCCGCCCGCTCCACCTGCCCCCCGCCCCCGCCGCCGGCGCTTCCGCCACCGCTTTCTCGCCTTCGCCCCTGCCTCCGCCTCCCTCGCGCCGCTTTTTTCACGCAGCCGCGCTTCCGTTCGCGGCCGCCCTCGCTTTTCCCGCCTCGTTTTCTTCGCCGGTCTGCGCCGCCCTCCGGACTTCGGTCTTCGGCGCCGGGATCGGCGGAGAGAGAGAGAGAGGACGAAGAAGGGGCAGACGTGCCGGACCCCCTCGACCGATTATTAGCCGTGGTATACGAGCTGTTTGCCGTGTCCACTTTGCGCAGACTGACGCAGCGATCGGCCAGAAATCGAATGAAAATTGTCGCGATCGTGTGCGATTGAGCCACAAGGACGCTACCGCTCCCCACGTCGCGCTCTGCCTCCCCACCCCCGCGCCACGCTGCGCTCTCTCCGCCCGCATGTGTCCCGCCCATGCCGCTGCCGCAGCTTCATTGGTTACCGCCGCCCGCCGGCGCCCCGCTAGCCCATACGCGCTCTCTTGATGTTCTTGCCATTCCTTGCGGTGTTCAGGTACCGCTGCATCCGCATTTCATTTTGTTCGACCAGATGCCAAATTCTATTGTTACCAATCCCGCGTTGTTTATCGTTACAATCGTGAATTACATGAATTAACCTGCCCCTGACGTATATTTTACAGCTTTTCCTGTCACCCATGTTTCCTTTCTGTCAGTGTTTTGTATTTTCTCTTCTATTTTATTTGTCCTCTTTCATTACTATAATTAGTATTCTCTTTTAAGTCCTTCTTGTCCTCATTATTTTCATCTTATAACATTACCACATCTTCCTTCTCCCTTTTAACCTCTCTCTCATTCCTTCTTCTTTTTTGTCTCCCTTTCTCTTTCTCCCTTTTTTTCTGTTTACCATCTCCCTCTTGTTAGTTTGACCTCTGCATTCCAGCGATTTGGAAGCTAAAGTTCCCGTTTTCACGTATCCCCGCTTATATGCTCCCCCCTCGCTTCCGTTCCTCGGCACCACTTCTCTCTCCCGCGTCTCCCTGCGCCTCATCCCTCGGCCCATGCTCTCGCCAGTTGACCTGTACAGTGGCACCCTGGCGTGCGGTCGCCCTTGACCAGCGTTGCCAGGCAACGATTTGCTCTATAGAGAAACCCCCGTCAATTGCCTCCCGCTGAGTACCGATGAGAACGCAACAGCTCCGGGTCAGTAATAAATGTTATTAATTCTGTAGTAGTATGGACGTATTCTTGAGTGTAAGTCAGTGAAACATTAATTCAAATTGCCAACGTTTCGGCTCTTATTAAGCCTTCATCAGAGCTACAAACGGAGTTTTTTAAACATTAAATACAAAAAGTTGCTTAATCATCTAATACTCACTAGCCTATTACACAATTTTGACTAATACGTATAAAAATTGTATAATTGCATACCATTTTCCGGATCTCTCGGACCTATCCACGATTCTCGCACCTCATCCTCCTCACATTTCATTCTTACACTTCTTGTGAAAAATTCACTTCTAGCGAGAATCGTGGATAGGTTCGAGAGATCCGGAAAATGATATGTAGTTATACATTTTTTATACATATTAGTCAAAATTGTGCAATACTGTGTAAACATTTTTGTACTTAACGTTTAAAAAATCGTATGTTTGTAGCCCTGATGACGGCTAAAAAGCCGAAACGTTGGCAGTTTGAATTAATGTTTCACTGACCTACACTCAAGAATAAGCCGAGACTATTAATCAACAGAGGCCAAGAAATCAAGAACGTGTTAATTCAGTAGGTTGCTCTGTAAGTATTTGGTGACCATTTTTCAGTAACGATATTAGCAAATATGTATCGCTTAAGGCGACGTACATTACGTTTAAGAATTCCCAGATATACTCTCATTCAGATTACGAATATTGGTCAACTCATTCTCAATGATCGGTATCTTTCAGAAAGACGTTGACATCCTTTTTCACGTCGGAAAATGAGTTGTTAGCAAAACCGTGCTTCCTTGTTTTGAGGAGTCATGGAGTTTTCCGCGACCGTAATATTATGCTGTAGAATTGCTTATTCACCATAATGGCCAGGCGGGCAAGCAGGCCAATTCACCTGAGCCTCACCGCCAATAAATACTATATGATTTATTTATTTAAGTTACTTAAAACATAAAAGTAAATTTTCTGAAACTGGAAGGATAGTCATTGAAAACAGTTGCTGATAAAATATTTTTCTTCCTTCTCTTTTGTAATTGAAGTATTATAACTAAAAATATCAATCGAGCTATCACAACAAGACAATATATTTTTGATATTTAGATAATTTTGTGCTGAAAACATAAAACTAGTTGTTTTTGATATAATAAGATGAGAACCAAATATTTACTTAAAAAGAAACAAACACGAAAAAATATTAATAATATTAAGAAGAATTTGCTTGGTATAATATACATCCCCATGAGATTTATAAGGTCACGAAGCAGCACGAGATTTCTGAAGGGTTAACATATTGTTTCTAGTTATTAGTTATGAACATGAAAGTTGTTTTTAGCAATTCCTCGGGTCCAATTATATTTGCCTAAATCCTGAACTTTTTGTAGAACCTGCGTTCGAGTGTCTCCACGGATTATTCGGCGTTCTCTGTTGCATTTCCGTTATTCACTGAACATTTCGATTGGATTGCATCCTTTTATGGCTTAGAATGTGTCCCGTTAGGGAATTAAATCGCTTCTTGATAGTAATCAACCGAAGTTGTACCTCTTCTGCCATCTGCGTGACCTCGATATTTTCTACATCCATAAAACGTGAAGTATACGGGGATAGCATCACATCTCATGAGCATTGGTTTTTCTTTCTCCATCTGCTCTACGGTCTGTCTTTCACTGTCTCGGGACGGGATATTCTAAATCAAATACCTTCATCATTTGCAATATATTGTACAGTAATTCTGCTTTTGAACAATCAATTAACAATATGAACAAATACGGCAAAAAAAACAGTTGTAGAAATCAACGTCGAACCCGCTGGGGATTGTTCTCAATGTGTCATAGAAAGAAAAGCAGCCCAATAAATGGCTCAAAATCCAGGAAATAAATTAATTAAGTATCCCGATAATATACCTGAAGAAATCATTAAATAAGGGGGTGAAGCCTCAATTTGGTTCCTATTAAATTTATTCCGAATATCTAGCAGCAATAACAGCATTCCGTAGGACTGGAAACAAGCAATAGTAGTGCTAATCAGAAAGGAGAGAGAAAGATCGGATGTGAAGAATTAGTCCAGTTAGCCTAATATCCGTAGTATGCAAAGTAATGAAGCCCGTTATTACAAATTATATAAGGAACGAATGGAGTAGAACAGGTCGGTTACACTAATATGTTGGTTTTTCGGGATGGACATTCTTGCGAGAGCCAATTATTGGCATGATCGCAAGAAATTTCTGATTTAATAGACAAGAGTGCAATTGTTCTTAACACGCAATTGTTAAGAACTTCGCTAAAGCCTTCGATCATGTGCCGAGTAACAGTCCTATACACAAAGTAGCATCATTATGTTTGGATCAGTGAGTACTAAGTTGGATTAATGGATTCATTCAAGGACCTACCCGAAATGTCAAGGTAGCACTCAGGTTACACTCAGGTCTCATAAGTATAACATCTTGTTTGACGCAGGGCAGTGTATGTAATACGGTCGTTGATTTTCATAGAGGGTTTGTCACTGGCAGGGTTATGCTGGTTTAAAGCGCCAATTTACGGTTTACTAGAGAATATAGGCTGAAAAGTGCAGCATAAGTTTTGTTCAGCCGATGGATAATATGGGATTTCTACGTGAGACGAGTGTCTAGCATTGCTCCTAGATATTTTATGGACTTGTTAGATGGAAGCCAGGGGGCTGGTGAATTCACTATTGTGATAGTTGGAGGGTGGGTTATTCTTTTACGTGCGAAACGTTTTGCTTCGCATTTTGCTGTATTTAATTGCAGGCACTATTTTGCTACCCAATCAGAAAAAGTGTTGATGGCTGATTGTAAATTGTTGATTGCTATTGATAAATTACGGTTTACAGAGAATATCGCGGTGTCATATGCATATAAAGCTGTGGAACAAGTTGTAGTACTTGTTATATTACTGTAAACAAATTGAAGAGGGTTGGGATGTGAGGTGAACCTTGAGTTACCCCGACTTGAATTATCTTACGGCGGAGAGAGATTTATTCGTACCGAGAAAGCTTCTATTTAAAATAATATTAAAAATTCCTGTACAAAATTTTGGAAGTTCAGATCTGTAGAAATATTGGGATGGCAAGCATCTTCGAAATGGTTGGTAAGCATTTCTAATTTGTCTGCTTCTGTATATGCACACTCAGAATTGACGGATAATGGGGGGGGATTCCTCGATGAAGGTGGAAGAAAAGACGACAGTTTCTACAAAATATGGGCATTTTTATTAATATTTGGTTATAGTTTTGGAAGTTTTGATAGAGAAACTTACTTAACTCTTCGTGAACCTTATGAATTGCCTGATTTAAAGCAGTTCTTAAGTGAGATAAACCGGCGTGATTGCCAAATGCCGTCTTATATTTCGCTTTTGTCTAATAAGATTTAGGATGTTGGGCGGAAGGAGACTTTTGGCTGCCTCTGGTGGTTGTGATTGGGCATAGCTGCATTTATTGCACTGCCGACGATATTGCTGAAGAAAGAAACAGCTGCGTCAACTTGAACTGGGGATTATAAGAAAGGTGGCAGAATGTAGAAAGAAACTCTTCGATAATTCCCAGTTGGTCGATTAATTGATGATTCCGGACACGGCAACTGCTATGGACATCAGTATAATAGTGAATGTTTTAGACCTAGAGGCGCCGATGCTGCTGTCCTTCTTGGTAGTGAGATTCGTCGCCAACCCTCACGTCGCCATGCGGGGAATTCTGCATCCAGGTATCTCCCCCCAGCGGAGCATCGCCGCAGCTGAGACAAGCTCTAAGCTCCCGACGTAAATGTTAGTGTAATGCACATGCGTGTGTGTAAGGGGAGAGGATAGGATACGGAAGAGGAAGGAAAGATCGCGCACGGTATGTGGCTCGTTTGTTAGGATACCGCTCGCCATTTACCGGTCATTGATCGGTGAAACCACAGGATGGGTTTCATTGTTGGATGAATCGGTGAAACCACAGGATGGGTACCAACCAGAGCAGCCGGCCTCTAGGATTCTCCTCCAGACACCTCATGAATGTAGCTAGTGTCGAAAATCCGCCACTGTCGGGACTGGAAGCCTGGAACCTCCCGTTCAGAGTCGTTGTAGGGACAGCGGCAATGCTGACTCTAAGCTTACACTCAGTCGGTCGTGTCGTTTCGAGGATCTCTCCCAACGTGAAGAATTTTGTTAACGTCGTTCACCAGGTACAGCTCGCGCGCTTTACGCGTCTTATTGCTTCTTCTCACCTTACGTAATTTCTTTTCCCCCCGAGTTCATCAACTTTAACACCCGTCCTGGCAAGACTTCATTGCTCCCCCCCACCTGTTTCCAACAGCCGCCCGCTCGCTGCTATTCCCGAGCCTGACCTTTTGTTCCACAGACCTCAATCTTTTAGATACTTCTCTCTCCCCCTCTTTCATTCTCTCTCTGTGTCAGTTTCGTCTGTGCTCTCCTGCACCGCGTGTACTCTACTCTGCAAAAAACGCCTAAGTCTTATGACTTGTCTCACCTCCAACAGTAGTGGTCAATAGTATTTCACCGTGGACAATGGTTGAGAAGCATACTTAACGAGAATGATTAAAGTGAGTGCTCAATGGTATTGCTTGATGAAGAGGTCACGACCCAAGGCTATTTACAGGTAAAGCTTGGGTTGAGCGGATCAGCAGTGCTCAAGGGTAGTGCTCTGCATCGGTGCACAGCAACAGCGGCGGTTTGATATTTGATATTTATTTGGTCAAGAAAACAGTAAAAAACTATATATGCCGGATGGGAGAGAAGATTACCTGGGCACATTTTGTCGAGGTCCAGAAATTAAAAAAGCGCAAGATTTGCAACGTTATTTATTTATTTTAATTTATTTCAGATCGCTGTGAAAGGACTTGGTCATAAGCGATCAAAAATCTACTTTACAGTTTTACATAATAAAATATTACAATTACATAAACAACCATTACAATGAGATATTTAGCAAACAATTTAAAACATTTAACTCTGTTTTCATTCAATATTACAGGCATGTGCATTTTTTGTAGCAATAAAGGAACTATTAAATATATTTATCTAATTATCTATCTATTAAATGTTAGCAACGTTATTGAAAAATTAGACATTTTCGTTCCCGAGTTATAGAAAACATTATTGCAACGGTAAACGAACTGCAGATGTGACTTTTCTGCATTGCTAACAAAATTGTAACTCACCCTCAGCTCTACTCCTACCACTAAAAGCGAAAGGAGTGCTCAACAAAATATGCGCATAGTGAAGCTACATTTACGTCCAGAAGCAAAACAAGCGGCCATCTCAGCATTTGCTCAATGGGTCAGGGGAATTGGACAAAAACCTGACCGAGATGGGAGTCATTAACACGGAAGCTGAAGTACAGTACTTGTTACAGGCGTTGTAAGTCTTTTTTTAAATTATGCAATACAAATGTAAACCTAACTCATTATATATCATTGTTTTGTTAAAATAAATTATTTTTCTTTTTAACGATCAGTGTAGTCTGTAATTGTATAGAAAAAGTTATGCAGCAGAAAATATTTTATTTTTTAGTTTAAATTTGGGTAATGACACGGTTCTCGGCAGCAACGTCGGTGCTCTGTAACAGCAGCGCTACTCAGCGCCGGCGCCGGTGCTGAATAACAACGCCGGTCCTGAGTAACATCGCCTGTGCTCAGTGATAACCCTGGTGCCTTTGTAACATCGCCGATGCGCTGACAGCGCGCAGTGTTTATCTACTACAAATCATCAAAAAGTTTCATAACAGACAGAACATTTACAGTAACTGTCGAAAAAGCATGTTTCCAACCCCCGCAGAATAAAAGCAGGACTTCCCCAAGGTTCCCCCCTTTCACCCACCCCTTTTCAACCTATACACATCTGATATACCTACCTCTCCATACACACATATCGCACAATTTGCTGACGATACTGCCATCTTCATGTCTCACCATTCAGTAAGTCACATTTGCAATAAAATTCAAATGCATCTGAAAAACATTGAAGATTGGTCTCTAAAATGGAAAATCAAGCTTAATCCGTCAAAATCACAGCCAAAATATTCTCTCTCAGAACATTCGCCACACCCACCCCATTCCAAATTAACAACAACACAATTCCCTGGACCCCGTACAACCAAACCGTTAAATACTTAGGACTAAACTTCGATACAAGATTAACCCTGGAAATCTCACATAGCAACAAAAATTCAACAAACCAAAATCAAATTAATTCAACTAAACCACTACTAAATCACAAAAGCAGTCTCTCCTTAAACAATGCCATCGCCCTGTATAAGACAATAATCAGACCTTTAATGCTGTATGCTTGCCCCATCTGGACGAACGCTTCACAGACTAACATTAATAAAATCCAAATAATGCAAAATAAATTCTTAAGATTAGCCACTCACGCCCCATGGTTCATTTCAAATGATCAACTACATAGAGAATTACATATACCAACCATCAATCATCACATCGCTCATCTCTCCAACAATTTCTATTCAAACATATCCTCAATAAATCAAATAGCTCACTACAACCTAGCCACACTCAACGAATTTCCGACCCGAATCCGCAATAGACATCCTCTACACACCTTCCTCAACATATTCTCTGATGTAAGCTAAGCGTAGGTGCTCAATGAGTATCCTTAGCCCATTTTGTAGTTAGATTAGAAATAGTTTTTTAGGTTAGGTTAAGTTAAGCCAGACGAATTACATGTGAAAAAGTAATATTACTGAACCATGTATCACTCATTTCAAGTAATAAAATAAAAATAAAAAAAAAAAATAAAAAAAAAAAAAAAATAGCGCGCAGTGCACAAGGCGATTTCAGCCATGAGAATGTCAGGCAACTCCACGGGTGGCGACTGGGCGTTACCGGAAGGTATAACTTACATTTTAACTGTGGTTAAACACCAATCCAACACCTCTCCCCTACTAAAACAGCTCAGGCTGTTCTTGTGTGTGTTTTGCGTATATGTGTAGGCCTTGCGAGCACTCGGTATACGACGAATTGTCGCTTTTTTTATGGGAATAAATCGGAATAGAAATTGAAGGTTTCCCTTCTCTGCGGGACGTGTCTCGTATGAAATTGAAAGGTGAGATTGAAAGTCCATTTGCGGCATTAATTGCTAAAAAAAAAGTAATATGGTAAAGGTAAAAACGTTATGCGTTTGCCATTTCGGAAAATCAAAGCCAAGGGTCACTGAAGCTCAAACATCGTGAGAGGGGTGACGTTTTACAACAGTAACAGCAACAGTTTTCTGGTTCGGGGTCCATCCTCGATGTGCGGAGACGTAGCGAGACGAGAACGACGTGAGAAGCGAGGGACCTGACGGGCGAAATCCCTCCTCACGACGCGCCAGTTGTACCCCGTTCTTCTCGGCCTCGCCTCGCCGAGGCATTCGGGGTCGCCCACGCGGACGGCCCCGCGAAAGCCCTCGCCCAGCCCGCCCATCGCCCTCGTTATCTTTCACTTCATCGCCCACGCCGCCGCTCGGGTCCTCGCCCTCTCCCATCCCCACCCTCACGACCTCACACACTCTTGCCTTGGTCGTCCAAGCCCCCACGCTGTGGTCCTCCAGCTCGCCCTTGCTATCTCCCTCACCCTCTCTTGCGTCATCTCTCATGGCCACGCTCGCGCCTTCGCCCTCGCCCTCATCCTCACCCGCGTCGCGCCCCTCCACCCCTCCGCCATCCGGCCGTTTCCTCTCGCCGCCCGCCCCGAGAGTTCGTAACGATCTGCCCCCCGGGGCTTCGTGCGACTTCCCAAGCGAGTTGCATGATTTAAAGAAATTTGTAAGGCAGGCAGACGCACGCCTTTTCTCCGGATCCTCTGAGTAATTCTTGATGGCGCTTCCGCCAGGGGTGGCCGCACCTGGCGCCGCAGCGCTGGCCCCAACGCCTCGCCCCTCGCGAGCGCACGCCAGCGCCCTTGCGTACGCACACGTGCCTTCCTGTGCAAGGCCTGTCCAGGATGCCCCGAACAGTAATGAAAGTGAGATTCGGTATTGTGATTTTTTTTTTAAATTTATATGATGGGTTACGGATTTGGAAAAATTTATGTCAATGCGTAGGGAGGTTAAACGGCCAGCATTAGTCATTCGCAAGTTTCATAAAAAAGATACAGAGTTTTTATGAAATATTGTACAGAAATCTTTAGAATGAATTTTTTGCTACATAATGTATCTAATCGTAAAGATATATCACATGATATTTTCCTGAAATTTAGGAAAAAATAGACAGGTGCTACTTTTGAGAACGCAAGTTTTACAAATTGTATGTGATCAAAGTTTTTAATTGTGTTATTGTGGCCGGCTTCCTTTTTACGTTATAATAAAAATGATCGAATTTCGTATTATATTTCTATTTATAAATATCTATATCTATCTATAAATATCTATATCTATAAATAGGGTCCTTCAAGACTCCATCTTTTATGTTGCCAGTGCTTATTTTTGCAGTTAATAAAACTTGTGTCCACCTTTTCTTGTTTTAAGATCATTTGTTCTTTGATGACTTGTCCTGTTTCTTTCTCACTGACATTCCGTAATTATTGGCGGGTTTTTCGCTTAAAATAATTATTCCTTGTCCGCGTTTATATGGAATGAACTGAAAATGATTTTCTTCATTATAAAATGAATGTTTTACTGGCCATTAAGCATTCTAAGCACAGAAATCGATTAATCGCGTAAATTGTAACCATTACCTTCATTAAGATAAAAATTGTGGTTGCAATTTGATACAAAAAGTCGATTTCATGCAGTTTTCGACGTTCTAAGCATCTCAGTGTACAGTTTTCGTGTAAAAAAGGCAAATATGACTATTTTTCCTTGGTCGCTCTTTAATTTGTTTAAACTTGCGTTTGCACTGTGCATGTACACGTGCATTTCACATTATAAAGCTAAAAATATTGAAAATGTTAACGATAAGAATAAAAGTCTTATGGTTGTGTTCAGAGCACTGTGTTCTCAATGATTATTCATTTGAAATTTTATTGGCACAAATATTGTGAGAATATTACAACTTTTCAAGGAAAGTTAATTTGTACTTTGCATTCCCACGAACACGTTTGCTGTTATAAAGTATGAGTATTGGAATACATTAACCAAAATCCGTCTGCAATGTACTCATTGCATTACTCATTACTCAATGACAAGTTCTCATGGCAGACAGTAATGATAATAACAAGGGGTGACTTTTAGCCTGTCTCCCCTAGTTTTTGTGGTAATGAACATATGTTAAAATAATAATGACAGCCTAATATGAAAAGTATGGGTGTAGTATGGGTGACAGACTAATAAGAAAAGTCTATTCATGTTCATCAAGAAACTGCAAAATTTATCTTTCTTTTCCCCCAAAACAATCAGTACTTAGCTTTAAAAATTCAACGGTTTTTAGACGCACTGAAAATAATACGTTTACTTAATTCACTGACAATTTAAACAAAATTAAAAGGTGTGGGAGAGTAATCGTAAACAATCAAGGACACGAAAAACTAGTGTGATAAAATAAATAGTAGTTAAGTCAAAATTGAAACTATCAGATAATTATTAATCCATATAATAATATAAATAGCATTAAAATTTAATATTTTAAAAGAATGACATTTTAAAATCAAGAACATTCTTTTAATTCTGAAAAACTTCTCAATTTAACTCCGTCTGTACCTCAAATTCAGTTCAAGTACATTTATGTTTCACATCATACTGGTGTTTAATTTTTTCGACTGACTCATAAAGTGCTGGTATTATCAGATACACTTTTCACGAAATAGCATCATGACCAGATCCTTAAGTTCCCATACTAATTGAATATTGTTTTGACATAACGGATAAATACTGTGGCCAGTTTTGTCAAGACTATCGTTTGAATGCTCCTCCAATATCAAGAAATGCATTACTTTGCAAGGATAATTAAAAACCTGCCCATTATATTACAATAATTTGAAATGTTTATTCAATTGATTTTCAATTTATACAATATTTTTTCAACTTTCTGAATGAAACATTGGAATCTGTAAATTAATTATACTTTTCAGAACTTCGGGATTTCTTGTCATTATTATTCCAAGCCCTGACGAAACTTATCAATCCTATACTCTATACTCTTAAATCTTTTATCAAAGCTCGCAATTATCAACTTGCATGTGTTTTCCATTTCTTAATATAACATAATAAAAAGCATATTATTAGAGTGCGTGTTTACCTTTAAAAATAAAATGATATAGTTTATGGTGTAGATGTGAATCTATTGGGTAATTACAAAATTTATCGCAAAATATTCGTCTTACAATTCTTCTAATACAAAGTTTGTGTTTTTTGTATTTTATAATAATTATTATTATTTTTGCCTACATTACGAATTAGAGGCCATTCCAGAAATGTAATGGTGAAATACAGCAAAGGAGGAAAACGTACACCCTGCAGCACTTAGAGTAGCTACGTAATTTTTTTTTGTCGTGTACTTTTTGCGTGTTTACTTTTATTTTGTAGATTTCCTTATCAAGTACCATTTTTTAAAGCAATTATTGGGGATTATTCTGGATCCAATTTGTGCTGAAAACAATGTTTCCATTCTTAATGTGAAGATTCCTTTTGTTCACGAAGTTTATGCTCATTATAAATATCTTATATTGTGAAGTAGAACTGCTCTTACACCAGCCGCCGAAGAGGTGGAGACATATGGAAACACAATGTTGCGTTGTACATTTTGATTTCTACATTGGGATCGTAAATAAAATCATATTTATTTCGAAATACAGTATCATTTTAGATTATTCAGTGGCCCTGTTTAATGATTACAATACTCAGTACTCGGCCGAGTATGTGTCGTGTAGATTAAGTTGACCGTGTCAAAGTGTGCTCCATTTTTATTTTTAGAGGAAACTTTTATCTGGCGTAGACTACCTGTTTTTCTGCCAAACCGGTTCTTATAAATCATAATGCAAAGGAAATTATTACATTTTGCCATTCTTTCTCGACATAATCGGATAAACTATGGCATTGTTTATATTTGCAATTCCTTCTTTGAGGGATCTTTTAGTGTATTTTATCATTAAGCCGAAAGCATGGCTTCGACGGGGCTTTTAAGACACAAATATTCTCATGATTTTGAGCCATCTCAAAATAAACAGTTTGAGAGATGTGGACCTGCCCTTTGTTATGCGACAACAACTGATTGACTGGAATTTGTATTTCCCCTGTTATATTCATTCCTTGTAAATAAGCTTACGATGTCATTGGTTTGCACGTGTGTCTGGAGGAATACGCGTTGAAACAGGATCTGAAGTTGTTAAGAAATATCCAGAATTGGAATATAGACTCTAAGGAAAAATCACCAATATAAATCTGGCATTCGATGCTTTTAATTCGATTTCGATTTGATGAAGTTAAATTTTAAGAAGAGGCGTTGTTTAAAAGGAATTTAAGTACTTTTTGGATGAATAGCATATTTAATAACACCTTCTGTATTCCCTTCTTAAAATAATTTTGTTTTGTTATTTTTAAATTTTATAAATTACGGAGGAATTAGGCATGTGCTGTCGGTAATAGGACTCCCTCTGAATAACTTTGTAATGACAAAACACATGGAACATTCCACCCGGCTTCCGAAGAAAATTCCCGATTCCATCCCCGAAGGAGGCGTCGCCTCGGACGCCTTTCGCACTGCGGCGTAAAACCCGGCTTGCAGCCTCGCACGGCGCCTGGCGCCAGGCGCTTGCGCCAACTGCCGGCGCCAAGCGCTTGCGCCAACCGCTTGCGCCAAGTGCTAAGCGTATGCGGCCGCAAGGCGTGCGCGTTCGCCATTTTGGCCCGGGCCCTGCCTTCCGCCCCGCCCTGCTCCGCCCTCTCCACCGCCCCCCGCCCCTGCGGCCGTACCTCTCTCAGCCGGCGAAACGTTAGATACGTTATCATAAAGCCACAGCCCGCGGCGACGCCCGGACCGCTCTTAGCCGGGCCGTCTCTCCTGGTTGGCGCCGCCTCTAGCGGCGAAGAATAGCCCCCCCTCACCTCGCCCGCTCCCCGTCCCGCCCCCGGCCCCGCCCCCAGCCCCGCCCCCGGCCGCACCCCATCTCCCACCCGCGACTCCGCTTTCGCAGTCGCCACCCACTCCGTCCCCGTCACCGCCACCGCTCTTACGGCAGCCGGAGCCCTCATTGTTGTCGTTCGCCACCCCCGCCTCAGCCGCCGTCGCTGCAGCCGCTGGCAACTCCGTCCCGCCCCGCCATATCACTCATGCTCACTCCTCCGCCGGCTCTCCCTGGCGGCTTCTCGGCCCTACTCCCTCCTTCTACCTGCCCTCGCCAGCCACGCCCCCTTCCCCGACCGCTCCACTTCGACTTCTTCCACGCCCCCTCGCTGTTAAGCGTACTTCCCCCCTCCCGCAGCTGCTGGAACCCCTCTGGCGTTTCAACGTTCCCAGGTTATGTAGCCTAACACGCCCGGCTCCCCGTACACTGCCCATCTCTCGCATCTCTTGCGCCAGTGCCTAACCCGTTTCTGACGCGGCTCGACTCTCCTGCGAGGCCTTTAGAGCCCGCTGGCCCTCCTCCTCGTCTTTCTCCGCCGCCTCTTCTTGATGTCGCGACTTCCTCCTCCTTGCGGCAGCGCAGGCGCCCGAAATCTCCGCCCCCGCACCCCGCCCTCCTTCACCCCTAACACGCCCGCCTCCGCGAACTTCACCCGCCATGTCGCCAGCCCATTCTCCCCACCCGCTCTCCCATCCGCTCTCCCCGCCCTCTACTCGTCATAACACCCCCCCCCGCCATCTCTCCCCGTCCCAACCCGCCGCTGTCGCGCCTCTCCACAATTTCCCGCCCTCGTTCCCTCCCCTCCCCTCTTTACACCATTTTCTCTCTCCCCGCACCCCATTTCCGCAGCGCTCTCCGTTTGCGGGCTCCCGCGCCCCGGCCGCTATCTCGAATGGGAAATCTGGCCGGTTACAAGCGCGAATCAGAAATTTCAGAAGAACGTCGCCGAAAAGCGCGCGCGCGCGCGGTGTCCCCGAAAAGAGGGCGATTTCTTAAATCGGACGACTCGTACAAAAGTTGCCACATCACATCTCTTTTTCGCCCAGGGAAAATAATCCGAGGCTCATGAAAATTAGACGCTTTTTATTAACGTAAAAACTTCCTGATGTTTTTGCGACTTAGGCGTGTAATTAGTTGAACAACTTCTTTAAGGATGTATACTTTAATGAAATGTACATTTTTAATAAATAAAGAGGCTCAGACCGCGGCTGCGGGGGCGCGGGCCTGGGGATTACGAGCGGAGAACTTGACGGGCGCGGGAGCTCGCGATGGGGAGGCGAAGCAACGCTCTTGTGCATGTGACACGAACGAGGAAATATACGTTCATACTCGACTTCTTGCACAGCGCTGTCTGGAGGTGCGTGTATATGTATACCTGGGCGCCCATACTATTTTCTCACAGCGTGTGTAGTCTGTGCACATGTATTTATGCATGATTATATCATGGAAGCAGCTTACACTCGGTGTGGAAATATTGTTTTCTTGCAGCCCGGTCTCCGGAATGCGCGGCGAGAGAAGCAAAGGAGAAGAAAAAAGCTCGGGCTCGAGAAAAAGGTGACCCCATAAATCAGGTTTCTTCCAAAATGATGACGTTGAATCTAACACACGTAAGCGTTGTTAAGAAGTTCGGCCATGGAAAGAAGGGGGATGAGAAGGCGACCTGCGAAGAAAAAAATAATCGAAAATACGTTCGCGTATGTTTTCGTACGATAGAGTTGTGTAATTCTATAAGCACGCACGCACACACACACATGGTCTTGCGCGCGCGAGACCATGTATGCACATATGCTCACCTACATACACCCGCATGCGCACTTGCACGCGCGCATCTATGGCCTTATTGCACACATGTGTGCACATACTTGGAGAGACCGAAAGGAACATTGAGCACACATGCTCCGCCGTATACTCTCCTAGGAGCTTGTACACTATTTGAAGAACGGATTCCTTAATATGCGTGCGCACGGGCGGCGGCAACCTCGTGTAAGGAACACTCGCTTCCACATCACTTCTTGCGCCCCGCCCCCCGCTCCTCACTCCTCGTCCACCGGCATCCTGAATCCCGCTTCCGCCGCCGCCAGCGCCACTGCCAGCTGCCTCGGCCCCACCGCCTCCACCACTGGCGCTGTCGCCGCCCCCGCTTTCACTCGCCATTCTCATAGCCTCCTCTAGAAGCCATCACCGCGGTTCCGTTGCCATCATTTCCCCTTTCGTCCCTGCACCACCGCCATCATTGCCTCCTTGCCCATTGCCTCCTTGCTCATTGCACCATTGCCGTCGCTGCCACCCCTGATGCCACCGCTTCCGCCACCATTGCTCCGTATACCCACCGACGTTGCCCGCCCCCACGTCCTCCATCTCCCCACCTGCGTCTCGACCAACGCAACTCCATCACTCCGCCACTTTGGCCCACATCGCCCTCGGCACCCAGCCGCTGCTACTCGGCACGCCCCGGAGCTCCCAGCGGCGTCTCCAGCTTGGGCGCTCTCTTTCTATCCCTCTCCAGGGCCGCCCCCGCCTCGCTGGCTCGTCGCTCCTTCCGCAGATGAACGGGCTGCCAGCTCCCGCCATTTGCGCTACTTCCGTCCCCTCCTTCTCCCTCCCCTTCCCGCGTTCCCCCTCTCCCCGCCCCTTTCCTTCAGTCGGACCTATTTCCCGCGCACAGAGGCGGCTTTTAGACGAGACCTCATATCGAGAATTTTAACTAAAACTTGTCGAGCAAACTCAATTTTGCCAAAAATCGAACCGAAATTACTGTCGCTTTTCACGGACACCGTAGATGTTTTGTGCGTGTATCGCGAAGTAGTTATCGAAGCGGAAACCATTTGAAACAAAAGCCCGAGAAAAAAGTGCAAACATATTTTGTGTCAAATAACTTTTTTTCACGAACGCGGCCCAGTTTGGCAATAATCTATCTCCGGGAGGAAAAGCGTTGATTACGTGGAATGCGTCGCGCGGTTGCGGATGAGCCGTCACCCCCCACCGCAGTTGCCCACACCGCCCGTGCCCCGTCTCCGTCCCACCCCCTCCCCGCGCTTCCCCCGCCCCGCCCCGCCCCGCCCCGCCCCGCCCCCGCCCCGCATCGTTGTTGCTCCCGCCCCGCCCCGCCCCCCGCTCCGCCCCCGCGCCGGTCCCCGCCTCGCCCCCGCCCTGGCCTCGCCCTCGCCTTCGCCCCGGCCCCGCTCCCGCCCCGCCCCGCCCCGCCCCGCCCCGTCCCACCCCAGCCGCATCGTGTTTACCGTGTAATTTTCTAAATAGTAGTATGCAGCGAATTAGAAAATGACCTGTTACGTAAAATTTGGCGAACGGCTGCGTTCCTTGCATTCACATATTAACCATATAAAACAGATAGCATAATTAACCCATTTCCACCTATGTTGTAATCGTTATTCTGTAATAAATACTGGAATATGGGATTTCATGAAATCCCGTTCAGTTGGGCCTGAGAGATGCGGTTCAGCGAATTTAAAACCGTGTGCCAAGTGCGTGGTGTTTTCCCAATCTGAACGAAAATTGAAATGATAATATATTCGTTTAATCTTCTGGCATTTTCATATAATAGGTTTTCCACGTCGGTCTCTTCTATTAAACAGATGTTGCGACCGGCTGGGCGCTATCAGTGCGCCGGCGTCCTGGAGGCACGAGCGGGAGGCGGGATGCAGAAGCACCGCTGGCAGCAAAGGCGGCCGCGAGAATGAACAAAAATTCAGAGATTCAGGGCGCGCGCGTTAAATTAAGACGATAAACAAAGCGGAGCCTCCCAAAGCTCTGGCCACGATCCTCTCGTCGTCCGCCACCCCTCAACCCCGTCCTCGCGCACCACCCTCGCGCCCCGCCTTTGCGCCCCGCCCTCGCTCCCCACCCTCGCTCCCCGCCCTCGCTCCCCGCCCTCGCTCCCTGCCCTCACTCCCCACCCTCGCTCCCCGCCCTCGCTACCCACCCCACACAACACCACACTCCCCACCCCGCTCATCTCCCCATCCCTCTCCCTGCAAACTCCACAACTTTCTGTCATCGTTCGTCGCCCCCTCTCTCAGTCCTCGCAATTTAAAATAAAAAAAAACATGAAAGTATGGCTCAACTATTAAAACTAAACATAGGTTTACACTAACGCATACGTTGAAGAAACTATGTTGGCACAACATACTTTTTTTCAAGATCTAAGAGAGTTTTTAGGAATGTGTACCACGGTTTATTTATGATGCGAGTAGGATGTGAGGGATTTTAACATTGAACGAGGACTGATTTTCGATATTGGAGAGTAAAATGTGGGAGAGGTAGGTAATATGTTGAAAGATAGGTTGAAGGTTTAATCTATTGTGCATTTGATGACTTGATACGAACGTGCATTAGTGATAGTTCGAACCGCCCGTTGTCGTCGCCAATCATGCTCATCGTTATCTGGAAGTGACCACTGTTATCTTTGCCCGCGGCCTGCGAGCGTGGACTGCTCGACGTCGCTTTGCTGGTCACAGGTTAAGGCTGCCACAAACGAGCTCCCTTCACGTAGCATATTTGTTTCCTTCGTCTTTCCGGACGTCATCAATTGTTAAGTGAATGGTAGACGTTTTCCTCGTGCACCTACAGCGATGTTCCCTCTGCGGTTTGCTAGTTCGACCACTTCCTTCCCCCCATCACAGAACGGTCATCTTCACTAGTTTTCTCATGGCAGCTTGTATTTCTGCCTTCGGCGTTCTTGGAAAGCCACTCCGCCTATAGCTCTCTGTGTTGCGCGCTGCTTCTCGTTTGCCATGCCTTGCCCCATGGCGCGTTCCGCGCGCGCCCTCGCCATGAGTCTCGTCTCCCACCCCACCCTCACTCCCAACAGCCACACCTCCGTCCGCCCTTGGGTCCTCACTAACCCACTCTTGTCCTGCTCCTGGCGTTAGTGGTCGTTCTTTCTGCCTCACCCTCATCCTCCTTCGCTCCCTCCACCGCTCTCGAGCCCGTCCCCGCCTTCGCCCCCGCTATCGTTCTCGTCCCCATGCTCACCCCGCCTGCTCTCTTCTTTCGCCCCCGCCTTCGCCCCCGCCTTCGCCCCTGCCTTCACCCCCGTCCTCGCCCCCGCCTTCCCCCCGCCCCACCGTCGCACATTGCGAGTCGCTGGCCGCCGCCGCCGGGGAGGGCGTTCGCCTCTCGTTAACGCGTTCCTTTCTTGCCGGATGGCAGCCGTCTGCTTGTTTTGAGGCAGCTCCTTTGGAACAGAGCGACAGGGTATTTGCATTGCTTTGCAGTGGGGGCCCTTACTTTAATTTTCCTCCGGTTATCTCGCTCTGCGGCCGCCTTCTGGGTGCGCCAGGGGGAGCTGCCCCTCCGAGGTCCAGGGAGTGCTGCTTCACGCGTACGAAATACGTCGGTGAATCAACCACTGCAACCTAAAACGCTAAGCTTTTACATGTCGTTGAGCACATCACTTTAAATGAATTCGCGAAAAGTAATCCTGGGACGAAAAAAACCTAGTTCAGACCTTACTGATGTGATTATCAAAGTTTTGGTGAATTTCCTTTTTGTTGTATTTGCAATACACGACAGTCATAAAAGGTATTTCCAATATGATTGTAATTGACAGTTTTTAGAGAGAAAACGATGGATAAGTTTTTTCCCTACCTGTCTGAAATAAAGCTCCTCTCTTTTTGTGCCCCTACTTTTTCCGCCAGATGGGTCTCGATAAATATTGTCCGAACTGTCTTGATTGGTTGAACACGAGATCTCGTTAGATTGTGATATTACCTCAGGGGTTTTTAATGTTGCTGGGCACCTGCCAGGTTTCTTTCTCAAGCCACACACATGAGATGCAATTTCAAGAATTTGCGTCCTTGGGAAATCCACTGCCCTCTGCCGGGATGAATCTCGCGAAGTCGGATTTTGAAAGACAATGTGTTGGCGCAGGAACTCCTCCCTTTCGGGTAAGTCACACGGCCTTTTTACTTTCCGGCTTTGCTTCGTAAGAAGAGAAAGTGTTGTAATCGTTCGTCGGAAATCGGCGATTTTTAGACAGAAATCTCCTATTGCGTGTCCTGTTAACGAAGAAGGGCAGAAATTTTCTTCTATACGTAGTAAATTATTTTATCACCTTGTGTAGTTAGAATCAATGTTTTGTTAGTCCTTGATACCGAAAAATCGATTGTCAGCAAAACGTGTGTCTGTGGTCAGGGCTAGGGCCTAAACGGTTCAGACTCATTTTCTCCAAAACTGCTATTCTGTGACAGATCTGTACTTTACATGACACCTCAACATTTAAAAAATTTCTTAAAAATGACGTTTTTTAAATTAAACTTTGACTTCTGATAGCATAAAAAACTTAAAAATGGCGCATGTTTAATTTTCATTAAAATCCCCGACCTTTCGAAAATGGCAATTTCATAATTTCAATTTCATAATTTCAAGTTCATAATTTTTTGACAAATTCCTACAACTACAATATTAAAGACAGATATTTTTAATGAAGTTTGTTTTTCAAAATAGATCTTGAAATAGGATCTTGTACACATTTTGGAATAATTGAGTAGTTTTCAGTCATTTTGGGTGTAATACAGGCAGTTATTAAATCCTGTTTTTTTAAATGTGCTGATCCCAATTGCGGCGATCAAACTGTATTTTCGAAAATTGCAAAAGTAGATCATTGAAGATACAGATTTTCCCTTAAATGAAATCTGTTCTAAAACATCATGTCTCAATAATGTCTCCAATTTGTTTATTTAATGTTTTCCCACGGATAGAGCAAATGACGTTTAAGACATTATTAGGATGTCTCCTTTTCGTTGAATGCTGCATTTTCTAAAATTGCAAGTTAGAAATAATGCGAGAGAATATGTTATTGAAGCACATTTAGTTTTAATTTTCTGGTTAGAAAAATAAGCATAAAATCCACCCATGTGGGAAACATATTCTCAATAACACTTTCAGGAACATCAATTTAGTCCATAATTTTGTGTTTTAAATTTTCTTGTTTTCATTATGAATTTTTGCGGTCAATGAAATACTAAATATAGTAAGATTATTTTAATACATTTTTTCTATTTCAGTTAAAACTAACATAAATGTCCATGAAATGTGTTTTTCAAGTGCTACTGAGACAAATATTTTTGTTTGCTTAACGATATTGCCAATGTCATTTAGGTACTCGAATCCAGCCGTATGTTGCTACGCAAAAATTGTCTTCCCTATCATAAACTGCAGGCCTAAATTACCTCCTCAAAATGAGATTCTTCTTTGTATAAAGAGGAACTTCACGGACGCATGCCACCGTCACGCTAAGTAAGTGGGATAATTATTTCGAATCTAGGTGACGTGGTTTGGAGTGTAGTGAGACTGCTTGCTGACCTGCGGCTCTTAAAACAGTTCCCCAGAAAAGAGGTTTTATAATTGCTTTAGGGGTAGAAATACTTTCCAGTTGCAAACAAAGAATGTTCTGCGAGTCGGCTTTAACACTTGCAGAAGAACAATGAATGTTCTCAATTTTTTCCCTTCTCCCCCACGGCAGGAGCGAGGAGGGGAAAGGCCCAGCAAGATAATCGGGACTTCCGTTCCACCGGTTGAAATTTATTAATGGAAAAGATGTGCTCTTTGTTGTACATTACCTCCTTTAAATAAGTGGTTTTTAAATAGATATCATAATTGCAAGGCATAATTCCTTTTTGCTGCTTTCTCGGTAACTGGAGATGGTGAAGTTATTCTATTACTACGTTTTAAATAAAGAGTTCTGAAGGAATACATGCGTATTCTATTATACACATGAAAACAGTAGGCCCAGCAAGAAAATAATATTAGGAAAATATACAATAAAATATCGGTTCTTGGGTATTAAGTAGCGCCATGTTGTATAATGGACAAATCACTGCCCTAAATTTCTCAAATTTAATTGGAATCAAAATGTATTTGCGTTTTATTAGGTAAATAAGAGTTGTAAAAAATGAAATAGTATTACCACTGTATCGATTATGACTCTACATATCTTCGAGTCATTGTCTTAACAATACCAAGCATCACACTACAGATAGATTGTAAATCTTCAGCTAAACTCTGACATACCCGCTGCTTGAAGAAAAATACCCACCATCTAACATCCGTTTGCTGTAATAAAAAAATTGTTTGTTTTAATGCTCCGACTTTCTGAAAATGGTTATTATTATTATTATTATTATTACTATTATTATTATTATTATTATTTTACATTACGTGTTGACATTTTGTCAAAGTTGTTTTATCAGTTGCGTGGGAAAATGTTTCCCGTTTTACAATTGTCAACTTCCGTTGCGACCTTTAGGTACTTGGCAGAAGTAATGTTAAAATAATAAACAAATACGATTGATTTTCAGATGCCACGCCAAAATAAACAGGGAATTTTGTCTCACCTATACGTCACGTCAGATCATGTTTGAAATGAGCGTGCTTTAGTGTGTGGTAAGTCAATGCAATGCCCGAACTTATGAAACCGATGCTCCAGGAATGTACTTTAAATGTATGCAGTGTATTAAAGTTTCTTTCGCGAAACACATTGTGGCTCCTCTCTAGTCTTCTAGGTTAGCGAAATTCCATAGCTGGATCTTGGGAGTGACGCAGCGGCGGCGCGCGGCGGAGGTGGATAATAATGCACTCAGCCGCCCTCTCCAACTTTCCCACGCCCTGGGCCACCGTGCAGCGCAGCTAGCCCACAGCCCGTGCGTGCTGGAGCTCACAATGCGGCGACACTGACGGCGGGCGGGCCTGGCCCAGCGGAGAGGGTGGAGCGGGTGGGCGGAGCGGGTAGGCGGAGCGGGTGGGCGGAGAGAGTGGGTGGAGGGGTGGGCGGAGCGGGTGGGCGGAGCGGGTGGGCGGAGCGGGTGGCGGAGCGGGTGGGGGAGCGGGTGGGCGGAGCGGGTGGGCGGAGCCGGTGGCGTAGCGGGTGGGCGGAGCGGGTAGGCGGAGCGGGTGGGCGGAGAGAGTGGGCGGAGGGGTGGGCGGAGCGGGTGGGCGGAGCGGGTGGGCGGAGCGGGTGGCGGAGCGGGTGGGCGGAGAGAGTGGGCGGAGGGGTGGGCGGAGCGGGTGGGCAGAGAGAGTGGGCGGAGGGGTGGGCGGAGCGGGTGGGCGATGCGGGTGGGCGAAGCGGGTTTGCTGGATCGGGGCAGGGAGCGGGGCGGAGTGCAGGGCGGGGTGGGTGGCGGGAGCGGGGCGCAGTGGCGGGGGGATGAATCGGAGCACGGTAGAGCGGGGGTGAGTGGGGGGAGCGGGGTGGAGCTGGGAGGGGTGGAACCTGGCGACGCGGGGAAGGGGGATGGGGCAGAGCTTGGGAGCTGAATAATTACACTACGCAAAACAACATTAAAATTGCAACGCCTGTTTCGTGAATGAGCGTCCTCCCTATGTCGCGAGAGCCTGTCCCTGTGCAAGGGGAGCAGCGCCGGCTCACTGAGCCAAACAGATAGTTGTGGGTTCAAATCCAGGGAAAATGCAGGTATTTTAGCACGGGCTTTGGATATGAATGACAATGATAGACCTACTTCTACTCCATTCTTAGATACTCGTATTTATGGTGCGTGTTCTGGTGGTGATAATGGAGGAAAATAGTTCATGTGCTCTATCTGAAGTTTTTCATGACATTGTGTTCTCTGTTTGTTGACGAACTACGAAAACTCTTGCTGGAGTTTGAATATAATCGTATACTACATTTCATTAATTTATTATATATTTTTATTATATTATTTATTATTACTATTTAGAGATTTCAAGGATTTGGGAACCTTTGAGAATTTGTAATCAAGAGAAATTAGCAGTCGCTCTACCTCCATAAACAATCCTGCATCCTTGTTTAAATGCTCTAGTATTATTTCCAATCATCACATTAATGCATCCACTAGTCATGGATGTACTCAAAATACCACATATGTAGTTTTTAAAAGCACATAACTTAATCAAGACACTCGAATCAATGCAAAAGAAGGTAGTAAATTAACCATTTTCTCATCAAAAGCTACTTACTACCCCCATCTTTTCAGAATGCATGATTCTTCAACCAGAATGATTTTACTGCATTGGTTAAGCAGATTCCATCAAATTACAATTTTTTTCACAGCCAATACTGCTCAATAAATTCCGTAATATGATTGTAGCTTTTTGTAATACTGTGCTGTTATTTTTTATTTTTTATTTTAATTTTATTTTATTTCTTGAATGAATAATACATGGTTCAGTAATAATACTTTTTCACATGTAATTCTTCTGGCTTACATTTAACCTAACCTAAAAACTTATTTCTAATCTACCTACAAAATTGGCTAAGGATACTCATTGAGCACCTACGCTTAGTTTACATCTGAGAATATATTGAGGAAGGTATGTAGAGGATGTCTATTGCGGATTCGGGTCGGAAATTCGTTGAGTGTGGCTAGGTTGTAGTGGGCTATTTGATTTATTGAAGATATGTTTGAGAAGAAAATGTTGGAGAGATGAGCGATGTGATGATTGATGGTTGGTAAATGTAATTCCCTATGTAGTTGATCATTTGAGATGTACCATGGGGCGTGAGTGGCTAATCTTAAGAATTTGTTTTGCATTACTTGGATTTTATTGATGTTTGTCTGTGAAGCGTTCGTCCAGATGGGGCAAGCATACAGCATTAGAGGTCTGATTATTGTCTTATACAGGGCGATGGCATTGTTTAAAGAGAGACAGCTTTTGTGATTTAGTAGTGGTTTTAGTTGAATTAATTTGATTTTGGTTTGTTGTATTTTCGTTGCGATGTGAGATTTCCAGGTTAATCTTGTGTCGAAGTTTAGTCCTAAGTATTTAACAGTTTGGTTGTACGGGGTCCAGGGAATTGTGTTGTTGTTAATTTGGAGTGGGGTGGGTGTGGCGAATGTTCTGAGTGAGAATATTTTGGCTGTTGATTTTGACGGGTTTAGTTTAATTTTCCATTTTAGAGACCAATCTTCTATGTTTTTCAGATGCATTTGGATTTTATTGCAAATGTGACTTACTGAATGGTGAGACATGAAGATGGCAGTATCGTCAGCGAATTGTGCAATATGTGTGTAAGGAGAGGTGGGTATATCAGATGTGTATAGGTTGAAAAGGGGTGGGTGAGAAGGGGGGAACCTTGGGGAAGTCCTGCTTTATTCTGCGGGGGTTGGAAACATGCTTTTCGACAGTTACTGTAAATGTTCTGTCTGTTATGAAACTTTTGATGATTTGTAGTAGATAATTTGGAGTTCCTATAGATTTTAATTTATATATTAAGCCTGGATGCCAAACTCTGTCGAAAGCCCGTGAAATATCCAGGAAGGTGGCTACTGTGTGTTGTTTGTT
Source organism: Acheta domesticus (assembly GCA_031308135.1). NCBI lineage: Eukaryota > Metazoa > Arthropoda > Insecta > Orthoptera > Gryllidae > Acheta > Acheta domesticus. Next base: position 264,235,007 of record JAHLJT010008446.1, read on the forward strand.
CTGGAAGGCTGTGTGGATGTGTTCGGATATTCTAAGTAGTTGGTGTGATGTGGATAATTTATTGATGAAGCCAAATTGATGTTTTGGTATGGACTGGGTTATGTTTAGATGGTTGTTAATTCTTTTTAGTATTATTTTTTCTAAAATTTTGGATAGGGATGGGAGGAGACTGATTGGCCTGTAGCTTTCAGTATTGTTATGGTTTTCATGAGGTTTGGGTACGGGGATTATTTCAGAATTTTTCCATATAATTGGAAAGTATCCGGTTCTCAGAATTGAATTGTAAATATTGTTAATGTAGGCTATTGCGGGGTTAGGCAAGTTTTTTAATATAACATTACTGATTTTATCATGACCAGGTGCTTTTTAAGAGGGAGATTTTTAATAAAGTTTTTGATTTCATTTGGGGAACTATATTTTATTCTATGTGGGATGTTATAATTGAGTGCAGATACTGATTGTGTTATATCCATGTGATCGGAATGTGTGGGAGTACTATTAGGGGTGAATGATTGCTCGAAGTGATCTGCCAGAGCTTCTGCTTTCCTCTGCTGGTGCGTATTTTTTGCCTGTAGGTGTGTTTAGCGGTGGTATAATTGTTTTCCTTTTTTAGAACATTTTTGGTGAACTGCCAAAGCGAATTGTTTCTTGTACTCAGTGATTGAATTAGTTTATTATACGTTGAGTGGTTAAAATCTATTATTGCTCTTTTCGTTATTGTAGTGAGTAAGTTCAATTCTTTTTCACTTGAGTCGATTTTGTTATATTCCATAGTCTTCTCGTTTTATTTTTAATTTTAATTAAGTTTAGTATGGTCTTGGGTAGTATTGTGTTGGGTGTTTTTGTGACGTATGGAGGCTTATTGTCTTGCAGGGATTTTACTGTGTTGATAATTATGTTATTTAATTGTGTAATTGATTGTTCGATTTCCAGTGGGGTATTTAACGTTTTAAATTGTGGCGTTTTATTAATGATTATTTTTTTAAATGTTTTCCAATTAATTCGCGTGTTTAATGAGTGGGTGGGGTTATGTGAGGGGGAAAGTTGCTGGGTTGAAATGATGACAGGAAGATGATCAGAATCCAATTCAAATATGGGAGAACTATAGAATTTGATTTGTGTGTTAGTTATTACAATATCCAGAATATCCGGGAATTTGTTTTGGTCGTGGGGGTAGTATGTTGGTTCAGGGGGAGCGATTAGATGTAGTTTTAAATCTGATATAATTTTATGCAATTGTAACCCAGCGGTATTGGAAGTTCTACAGCCCCAGTGAACGACCTTGGAATTGAGATCTCCGACAAGTATTGTGGGGGTGTTTTGTTGGAATAGTAATCCAAAATTGGTACTATGAATTTTGATTTTGGGAGGTTTGTAAGCTGCTATGAGAGTTATTACTCTGTTGTCGAGTGGAAATTTAATGGCTACTGTTTCTATTCCAGGGGTATGGGGTAAATTACTTTGGATATAAGGTATAGATTTTTCGATTAGAATTAAAACACCGCCTCCATTTGAGTTTATTCTGTCTGATCTATGATTATTATATCCAGGAATTTTGAATGTTTCATTTGGTTTTAAATGTGTTTCGGTGATACATGCTAATTTAATCTCTTTGGCTTTTAGGAAGTATGATAACTCTGCTTTCTTATTGTTTATGCCGTTGGCATTCCAATTTAGTATATTTAGTTTGTTATGGTGCTGTAGAGCCATGATTATTATTAAAGTATGATGACAATGAGGTTTGTATATTGCTGATGATTGCTGGGATGATTGAGTTGATTATATTTACGATATGAGTTGTGATAGAATTTATTAGGGAGTGTATGAATGAATTATTATTATTGTTATTATTATTATTGCTGGCGTTTATGTTGTTTGGTGCTTGTTGGTTATGTAGATGAAGTGGATTCGGATTAGAGGCTGTTGTTGGAGCGAAGGTAAAGTTAGGGATGCTGTTTGTGGGTGGGAGGTGTGGGAAATTTTGATGAAGTAAGCGAAATGAGGTGTTGTTGTTGGGTCTGGTACTGGGGTTGATTGGTTGTGAATTTTTAGGTAGAGGTGCTACATGAACACTTTGAGAAGCGCTTTTTACTGAGCGTAGGTCTTCACTATGAGTTCCTTTAGGGGGGTGGGTTTGAGTTAGTTTTTTGTAGAACGGGCAATCATCAGATCGAACGTCTGCACGATGTGGCCCATTGCAGTGTTTACAAAAAGGGGTGAGCATTTTATTTGGGCAATTTACCGAATAGTGGTTTTGTGAGCAGTAGATACAGGCTAATGTATGATTACAATTATTTCGGGTATGACCAAAGTCTAAACATCTTAAGCATTGCACTGGACCTTTGATTCTGCGTCTTTTTTCGCTGTGCTGTTATGTCGACATAACGAAATAAAAAGATGATGGAAACGCCACACTAAAGGTCGGCATTTGTGATAAATTTTAACCGCCATATTTACATTTTCTTTTTCTTTTTCTTGGCATTTCAATTTACGTAGATCAGTACTATAGTACTTTTACATATGTATTTTTTTAATGAACCTTAAAAACTAACTTAATTTTAAAACTAGTCAAGGTAAGGGAGCTCATGAAGCGCTTTACTTATTCTCCAACTCGGACTGTATGTTCAAAAAAGCATAAATTGGGAACCTATTTTCAATTCTTGTACGGAAATCTGGGATTTAAGAGAGGTTGAAATGGGATAGGTGGTCGGTTTGATTGATGTATGAGTAGAATTTGCTAGAGATCTTGGTAATGAATGGAATTATTTATGGGATATTTAATTCTTTGAGCAATTGTAGGTTTGATACGAACCATACGGCTTGAGTAATTGTTCTGAGGTACTTATTTTGAATGATTTGGATTTTGTTAAAATTGGTTCTTGAGGCATTTAACCAGATGGGACACGCATAGGTCATAATAAGTCAGATAATATGTTTGCGTAGGGCTATTGAACTGTTTAGAGAGATTTTACTTTTGTACTTAATAAGTGGTTTTAGTTGGAGGATCTTTATTTTTGCTTGATGCAGTTTTGCGTTTATATAATAATAATAATAATAATAATAAAATTGCCTTTATTAGTGGCGAGGCTCAGGCCATTTGGCCTGCTCTTCCGCCTAACCACATTAAATAAATACATTATTTCCTAAACTAGGAAGAAGATCTAGGGGGGCAAGATACTTTTACTTCTGGGAGAGAAAACTAGGGACCATCCCGGCATACGCCTTAAGCGATTGAGTAAACCCAGAAAACCTCAATCAGGATGGCGGCTGAAGGCCGAGGACATTGACAAAAATAGTAAATCTAAATTTACTTAATACATTAATTAGAAAAATAATAAATTACAATATAAATTAATTAGAAGAAAAATAATCAATGGTAATACAAAAAAGGCAAAAATAAGAAACAAAACTTATACAATAAGAATAAATATTGTGAAATGTTAAGTAGTGATACAATATCTGCAACAATATGGTAACATAATATTGATACATACAACTGATAATTATAAGAATAAAGATTAGAATATTTTCAATTTCTATATTAGTTACAATCAAATAAAATTTATTTTATAAGATGTCCAGCGAAAAGAAAATTTAAAGTTTACAGATATCACAGACAAAAGAAATTTAATTTTAAGATAAATAGATAGTAGCAGATAAACATTCTACACTTTATGATGATTTATAATAAAAATAACCGTCGATTTCTTGGGAATGAGAGTTCAGTTAAGTTTAAAAACCGTTTGAGTACAAATTAAATTATAAATCTTGTTTTTGAAGGAGGTCTTTAAAGGCTTAATGATTTCCCGGAAATCAATATAAATTTTAGTTTAGATGCTAAACAATTACTTAACTTGTGTGTACGTATTCAATATGGTTAGTTATTAATATTATTCTGATTCTTTGTCATTTACTTTATCATGTTTTCCAAGAAAAGCGGACTTGAGCACTCTTTAGCAAGAATCGACAAAAATATAAAAGAGACAGTAAAAATGAAATTAATTACTAATACAACTAGGTAAAAATATTTTTCATCAATTATTTGAAATAATATTACACTACCATAAGTACGTAGTAAGTTTGAGTTTTGTAAATTGTATGGCAAAAATATTAGAGGCTAAGCTTACATGCCTTGGAAAATAATAGAGCTTTTAATAGCTTCTTAAAAGAATTGACAGAAGGACTGTGTTTAATGTTCTTTGGGAGACAGTTCCAAGCTCTCGTTACGCCTACGGTAAATGACTTGTTATAATAATTAGAATTATGTTTTGGTATTTGAAATAATAATGATTTATCGAGTCTAGCGGATATAAGAGGTCTGAACCGACTTGTTATATGCGGTAGATGTTTTGTTTTTAGTAATTTGAATAGAAGAGATAGACAATGAAGCATCCGCCTGTCGCTTAGCCGCAATATTTGATTACATTCAAACATGTTCGATATGTGATCGTATTTTTTTAGATTGTAAATAAAACGAATACACGCATTTTGAGCTCTTTGTAACCGTGTGGCATGTGCTAAGTTTAAATCGTTATACACAACGTCGCAATAGTCGAAGTGCGGAAAGACGAGGGATTCTATTGCAATTTTTTTTAATATTGACCGGTAAAAACTTTCCAACAATCCTAAGAGAGCCAATTCGTGAATAGACTAACTTTGTAACTTTATTTACATGAGAATCCCAGTTGAGGTTATTGTTAAGAATTACTCCTAAGTTTTTGACTTCGGAACAATATGGTACAATGATTTTATCTAGAATAACATTTTCTATACGAAGATTTTCAACTCGTGATTGAACTTTTTTTGAACAGATTAACATGGTCTGTGATTTAGCAGGATTCAAGGAAAGGCCGTTTAATTTTGTCCAATTCAGCAGGGTTTCCAAGTCCTTATTGGTTCTATCTACTAGTTGTTTCAGTGCAGAGGGTTTTCCGCTAATATAAATTTGTAGATCGTCAGCATACATATGATGTTTACAGAAACTAATGGAATTTGGCAAGTCATTTACGTATATTAGGAAAAACAATGGCCCGAGAATGGATCCCTGGGGGACACCCTTTGTCATTGTTTCTGTCACTGAGAAATCCTCCCCGACACTAATAAATTGCTGACGGTTTCTAAGGTAATCTTCTATCCACCGCGTCGTGGTTAACGAAAAGTTTAAGTTCCTGCATTTTGTGAGTAAAAGGTCATGGTCAACAGAATCAAAGGCTTTGCTGAAATCTAATAGCGTTAATACAGTTATTTCCCCATCATCCAGGGCTTTCCTCAGGTCTTCAGTAACTTCAAGTAATGCGGTTTGTGCACTTCTACCTGGTCTGAAACCGGACTGGTACGGATTTAATAATCCATACTCTGCTAAGTATGAATAGATTTGCCTATGAACAACTTTTTCGAGGATTTTTGATAGTGTCGGCAGAATACTTATAGGCCGGAAATCGTTGGGAGACGAAGGGCTTTGGGACTTCGGAAGAGGATGAACTTTGGCTAATCTCCATGCCTTTGGGAAACAAGACGTAGTTAGTGAATAATTAATAATGTGAGTAATAACGGGAAGAGCTATATCTGCAATAAGCTTCCACTGTCTAGCATTAATTCCGTCAGCACCGTTTGCATTTGATTTTAAACTCCCTAAAACTTTACGAACCTCTCTATTGTCAACACATTTAAAGTACAGTTTGTCTCTGAGGTCATCTATACCGATGCTCGAATACTTTGATAAAGAGTTTGCTTTCAGCACTGGATCAAATGAAGGAGCCGCATTTAAGAAATGTTTATTCAATTCGTTCAATGGTATATCTATGATTGGAGTTGTTGATCTATCCTTGCCCACACCAATATTTCTAAGACTGTTCCAGATTTGTTTAGAATCAGTTTGTGCTTTAAACAATGTGTTGTAGTATCGCAACTTAGCATTTCGTATTTTTTGGTTAACTATATTACGCAATTTTGTATATTCAAGTTTGAGAATGGCCGTTTTTTTCTCGTCGGTATCGTTTTCTGAGCTAGATCGCGATGCTTCATGCAAGCCCGAATTTCATCATTCAACCATGGTGCTGCCGGACGCGTAACTCTGGATGTTTTTAGCGGAGCATGTTTAGCGAATAAGTCCCTTACAATATTATTTAACACATTAACTTTGTCGTCAATAGACGTCTGTTGGTACACTAATTGCCACGGCGCACGGATGCTGTCGGAAAGAAAATTAACTGCATTGAAATGTTTGTAGTCACGGTACGAAATAATTTTTGGCTTGTACTTAGGGCAGTTCATTGAATATGACAAGTACACAAATCGTGCCTGGATATTCCAGGAACTGGAATCTGGCCGTAAACTATTGCCTTGTCAGGCTTCGAAAACAATGACATGATCAATCCAACTTTCACTATTTAAGGATAATGAGTTGGATTTAATTTGAGAATATGCAAATTCAAGGATTCAAAAGTTTTCACAAAATTACGTACGGTGTGATTGTCTGCATTTACTAAATTGCAATTGAAGTCCCCCATGATGATGACGCTATTGTAATGACTAATAACAGCGGAAAGGTGTTCTTCCAGCACTTTTAATGTTCCGGTTTTCGGTGGCCAATACACTACTATAGCTAGGCAACGTTTACACCAACCCTAATTTCTACAAATAAAATTCCAAACCAGTCGACTCTGCAGCGGATGAATGTACAACTTTGTGTTTTAAATCATTCCGTATATACATGGCTACACCACCACCCGATTTGTTAGTGCCTTTCTCTGTAAGAATATTACGATCTTGACGTACTATTGTATAACCTGGTATCGCGACAATGTTGGATGAAATAGATGGTTTCAACCACGATTCGCTAATCATTATTATATGAACGTTTATTTCCGAAAATATTGCAAGAATTTCATCGTGGTGTTTGCACAATGACTGTGCATTTATGTGCACTGTATTCAGACGACGAGGAAAAGCGGCCAATGTCTCTTTCAATTTCTCGAGGGTTGTGGGATTTCCGCCTCCCAGGTAGTTCGGAGCTTAGCGGGGTCCTGGCAGGCGAGGGGCCACCAGCATTGGAATGTGGTTTCTGCGAAGGGTTCAACATAACGAAAGTGCTTGGAATATTCTCTTTTACTAGCAAGTTAGAAAGCTCAAACTTACTCAGTACTTTTCCTACTGTGTTGAAAAATATTTTTTTTACAATAAAATAGAGGACTTTAACAACTTAATATAAAAAACAAACAAGGTATGAAGTTAATTTAATTAGTGGCAGGTTGACTATTACATAATTTCAAAAAATCTGCATCACAATTTATTCTAATTTTGTAATTTTTATGTTTAACTATTATTGTGCCATCTTGGGTCCATACATTTTTTAGACCAAACTTATCGATACATTTTCTTAGGAGTTCTACTCTTTTCTTAGTCAAATCTTCCCTTACAGTAATTTTAGTATTAATTAAAAGTCTCTTTGCACGAAAGACCTCAGCACGTTTTCTGTAGCTGGTAAACTTTACAATAATTGGCCTATCACGTCCTTCAATTTTCCTACCTACACGATGGCTCCTATCAATGTCAGCATAGTTATATCCACTTTCAGAGTTTGAGCTACCTGAATGGCAATATCATCGGTGTTCTCGCGATCACTTTCTGTGTAGCCGAAAATTCTCAGCGAGTTCCTCCGTTGATATTGCTCGAGTTCGTCCGTTTTTGAGTCAATAGTATGCTGCAATACATGTATTTGATTGTTCTTCCGCTCGACTTCCTCCTTAAGGTTTTTCATGGTCCTTCCATTCTAGCTACGTGTCGAGATTAAGTCCTAGATATTTGATGTTTTGATTGGATGTAGTAAAAAGAATTAATTAATTCCTGATTTGGAGGGGGGAGGAGTGAACATTTGTCTGAGTGTAAAGATTTTTGCATTAAATTTTGCGGCATTGAGTTTGAGTTTTCATTTCATGAGCTACTCATCTATATTGTCTAGGTGCCTTTGTATCTTCTTTGTTATGATGTTGCATGAATAACTGGATCCGTGTATAAAGGCATCGTCAGTGAATTGCCCGATGTTGGTGTTGGGTGCTACTGGGATGTCAGCTACGCCGAGATTAAAGAGTGAGGCAGATAATGGAGATCTTGGTTATATATTTCTGGGGTTTGATGTGTGATTATCAATGGTAACCGCAAAAGTTCTGTCTGAGAGAAAACTAGTTATTGTTGAGAAGATATACCCGGGTGGCTATAGATTTTAATTTGTAAATGTGACCGATAGGCCAGACTCTCTCGAAGGCCTGGGTTAGATCTAGACACGTGACGATTGTATTATACATTTTCTGGAAAGCATCTTGCATGAATTCATTGACCCTTATTAATTGGTAGGAGATTGAAATGGTGTTGATGAATCCAAATCGATGGTGGGGGATAGCCTTAGTGTTATTTGTGTAGAGCTTTAGTCTTTTAAGGTTAATTTTGTCTAGTAATTTAGCTAATGTGGGAAGGAGACTGATCTGTTTGTAGCTTTCCGGGTTATCGAGATTTTTGTTGGGTTTGGGTATCAGAATAATAATAGAGAACTTTCAGTTCAGTGGATATAACTGCCTTGAGTTAAAGATCAATCGAAACAAAGAAGATGTACCTACGGATCACTACTCCTTCTCAAAGAAAAGATACTTATTTCTAAGACTTTTTCTTACAAGAAGACCGTATTAAAAGTATTGAATGTCACATAGCCTAGATCTCAAATAACGGACTTACTTGATTTACTTGCTTCTGTGTAATAATGTTAATAACTTTATCATTACAGAGTATTCGTTCATTGAATCTAATAATTTTGGTTTCCTTAATGCGCGTTTTGTTGTCTCACCCAGCTTTTTGACACTTTTATTAAAACCCTACGTATGCGTGTGTAGTTATGATACATGTAGTACTTGCGTGTTTTAAACCGATCTTTAGCATCTGCACAATCTCTGTTGGCACAACAGTAGGCAAGGAACTCATTTTGCATTGCGCTGACAGGCGCAGAAGCCTCTAGCGGACGATTAAAGTGTAAGTGTCGAAATGGTTAAGATTGTTACATTTCGATTTTTCTACTATATTTTCAAAAGGTTACTATAGTTTCAACTACTGCATACTTTCGTCAATTCCGCACGGTTTCAAAAACCTATCATACTTAATTTTTTTAAAATCAAACCAATTACGAGAATAAATGAATAAATAAATGTCTTTTTTATGAAAAAAATTGACCAATCGACTTGACTATAAAGAGAGTACACGAGAATAGATTTTTTACACGAATACTGGGCTCGTCCATTGATGATTTCCCGTTGACTTGGATTGCGCAATACTACTGCGCAATATTTCCCTTCGCATTCTTTTAAGTTGTAATGCGTACATACCGAGTGATTCCCATTGTTTCAAAAGAAATGTTTATCAACCTGAGAATAATGAGTGAGAGTGATGCCATGCTAAGTTTCTGTAACTTTCGAAAATAGTGAGTTCACCAAAAATGGTACCAGCACAATTTTTTGTACCTGCGTTTGCTACATCTGTCAAAAAATTAAAGAAAAAATTTAGAGTTGAATTTTAAGAAAAAGGCTACTTGTTTAAAAATTTCAAGCAAAATTAAGCCAAAACTACCCACAATTTCCAAAAATTGGCTTTGATCGACAGAGCTCATTCAGGAAAAAAATCTCCATCTTCAATATCGTAATTGTAGGAAGACGCTGGGAATTCTGCAATTTTCTAGCGGATAGATTGACGCATAGACAGGTAGACAGACACATAGATATGTAAGGGAGACACATAGGTAGGTAGGCGGACACATGGACGGGTAGGCAGACAGTGGTAGACAGACAGTCAGATAGGAGGACACATAGGTAGACACATATGTACACACATGGACGGTTTGGCCGTTCATGTCACACGCTGTCAGGTTTGGCCGTCAGTCGATTCTTTAATACTAAGGACCCACAAAACGTGGATCCTGACTACACAATGTCTTAGAGAAAGTAATTTACTAAATATAGAATCAAGGTTTATCCACTTTTGCGTTACCAGGGCCCAACAATACTAGTTTTTTGTGGGAAAAATTACCATTTCCGCCACAGTATTACAATACTTTCTCTTCACTACGTACCTAGTAATGAGAGAAAGTAAAAAGGGAAACCTTGCTGCAGCGTTGCTGAAAAGTTAACGTCGTCGGGAATTCCTCAACCTGTAACTGGAATTCGTGTGGGTTGATTTGTTCGAACCTAAAACTTTACTCGTAAGTTCCTTGAGAGGAACCTTCTCCGGCATCCTGCTTTGAAATTCAGTAACTCAATCAATGTTATTCCCATTACCCCTGCATTTGAAAGTGCTTCATCCTCGTTTTCGTGCTTTGATGCCACTAGCCGGTATTCATCTAGTAACTGAAAGACTTTTATTTTAGCTATTAACTCAATGACTGCGATAATATAAATTGATTATGCAAGCGCAGTGAAATGGTTGCGTGAGTCATACCCCGAAGCTTCTCTTCAACATGCAGAACGGAGTAAAATCTTGAGTTATGTTCATGTTTCAGAAAACATTGCTATATTTACGCTCATTAAACAGGATATCTATATTAAAATTAGTTTTTGATGACCAGATTATTTCTGAATGCATTACCATTGTATTAATTATAGAGTGGTAAAGCTTAGAGAGCTACAAATCTGACCCTTAGATCAGGAGATGTCTGGGAGCTTGCTCAAATCCAGTGAAACCGATGAACCACATGATCACTACCCTGTGAATACATCAACACACACACACACACACACACACACACACACACACACATTTCTCTTCGACACACTACCTCAAACTTGACACGCGTCTTATCCGCTCCCGACTCCCTCGGGACCCGTTTCTGACCCACTCCCAACCCCACCCGACTCCCTAGGGACCCGCTCCGAACCCGCTCCTTACCCGCTCCCGACCCGCCCTCAACTCGCGGTGGACCCACTCTCGACCCGCTCCTGACACGATCCCGACTCGCTCGCGACGCTCTTCAGATATGCTCTCGTCATATCCGATACTTTCCCAACACGTTCCTGACACATTCCTGGCGCGTTCCTGACATGTTCCTCACACGTTCCTGACACGTTCCTGGTACGTTCCTGACACGTTCCTGGGATGTTCCTGACTATCTTGTCCTGACCCCATTCAGATGGTGTCCTATCTCATTCCCGGTCAGATCCTAACCCGGTCCCGTGCCGACTCTGACACGATCACGGACTGTTCATTTCGTATGTTCATTCCCATTACCTCCCACAATCGTCTTTGGCCCCGTAACGAGACCTTTGAAATCAAAACAAGGCGAGACGAGTCGTGGCGTGTCAGGTGTCGCGCTATACTTGAAGGGGTGATAGGGGAGGTGCGCGAGGATGTTCAAATTCTCGCACCCGTCTCGCCACATTTCCGCCGCTTCCTTCCACCCCCATTCCCGCTCCACCCTGCCCCGCCTCTTCGCGCCTTGCCCTGCCCTGCCTCTCTTCTCGTCCCGCTGCGTTCCGGCCCGCTCTTCAACGGCCTTCTCTGCCCCTGCCTGTTCTGCCCCACCCCTTCCGTCTTCGCCCCTTTCTGCTCCGTCCTATTCGATCCCTTTCGCCCTGACCACTTTCTAACCCTTCCCCGCCCTGCTCCGACTCGCCTCTCCACACCCCTCGACCCGTCACACACCCATCCGATTCCCGTTACGAGCGCGCTCCGGCACGCGCCACGATCTCAGTTCTCGCCTTGATTCCCGTCTCCCGCCCGTCTCCCGCCCCGTCTCCCGCCACGTCTCCCGCCCCGTCTCCCGCCCCGTCTCCCGCCCCGTCTCCCGCCCCGTCTCCCGCCCCGTCTCCCGCCCCGTCTCCCGCCCCGTCTCCCGCCCCGTCTCCCGCCCCGTCTCCCGCCCCGTCTCCCGCCCCGTCTCCCGCCCCGTCTCCCGCCCCGTCTCCCGCCCCGTCTCCCGCCCCGTCTCCCGCCCCGTCTCCCGCCCCGTCTCCCGCCCCGTCTCCCGCCCCGTCTCCCGCCCCGTCTCCCGCCCCGTCTCCCGCCCCGTCTCCCGCCCCGTCTCCCGCCCCGTCTCCCGCCCCGTCTCCCGCCCCGTCTCCCGCCCGTCTCCCGCCCCGTCTCCCGCCCCGTCTCCCGCCCCGTCTCCCGCCCCGTCTCCCGCCCCGTCTCCCCGCCCCGTCTCCCCGCCCCGTCTCCCGCCCCGTCTCCCGCCCCGTCTCCCGCCCCGTCTCCCGCCCCGTCTCCCGCCCCGTCTCCCGCCCCGTCTCCCGCCCCGTCTCCCGCCCCGTCTCCCGCCCCGTCTCCCGCCCCGTCTCCCGCCCCGTCTCCCGCCCCGTCTCCCGCCCCGTCTCCCGCCCCGTCTCCCGCCCCGTCTCCCGCCCCGTCTCCCGCCCCGTCTCCCGCCCCGTCTCCCGCCCGTCTCCCGCCCCGTCTCCCGCCCCGTGTCGCGCGCGGGTTCTGTCCGTCCGTTCGGCAGCGGGGCGCGTTTGCCTGATACGCGCTTCACAACTCGCGCTGCTCTCTCCAACATGCTTTATTGATCCTTGCGTGTCGGCCGCGAAGTCGGTGGCGGCGGCCGGGAGACGCGAGGGGGCCGGAAGCGGGACGGGGTGGGGCGGGGCGGAGCGGGGCGGGGCACCCAAGAAAGGGCGCCGGAGGGCGTGGGGTGGCTGGAGACGGGACCGGCGCCGGGTCGGAGGCTGGGGTGGGGCACGCGCAGCAGCGGTGGGTGAAAGTGACTAAAGGGCATGGCGTGGGCGGGGGGTAGGAGGCGGCGGGAGCGGGGGAGAGGCGCAATGGAAGAAGATGATTCTCGCGCGGAGGCGCCCGCCGGGGCGTCGGCGAAAAGCCAGAGCGCCACGATGAGGCCAGCGCCGGCGCGGCGGCGGCGGAGGCGGCGCAGACGCGATCTCGAGGAGGCGGGGCCCTCAGAAAGTGTCAGGACTGCAAATGCTTCCCTTGTACTCGCCTGGGTGCGCAAACGAGTTAACCAACTTCTTCTCTAGCAATGTTCATTAACGTACGGATATGGGCACTGTGATGTCAAAGTCTCACTAAGCAGCATGTGTAAATGCAACAAGGTAATTTAATAACGCGTGCAACCAAGGTAAATAGTTTAAGGTCTGTTGTTGACGTGAAATGTTACAATTAGGCTCTTCATTCGGGTAGCTGTTTGGAAACATTTAAAGGAATTGAAATGCACGATGCAGCCAACAAAATACTAGAACATACAAATGTGTATTTAATACATTTTATCAAACGTTAGTTCTCAGATTACTTTGTTGTTCATTGAGAAAAAAATTACGACAACATTGACTACCAATAACGTGAAACATAAATCAGTTCTTCTAGTATTCTAACAAAGAAATGGTTTGTGGGAAAGGAAGTGATATGTTGTGGAAATACATGGAGAGTTTCCGTGATGCCAAGCAATTTTTCCGTTATTACCACGCAATGTTTATTTTGAAGCTGCTTCGCAGAGCATTCTTTGCCTCGAATCTTCGCGCAGAATGACCCTCGCGTGAACTTCGTCACTCGTCTGTCTGCGCCATACAGCACTGGCTTCCTGGCCTCTGCCTGCCACCACCCCCGCCGTACCCCTACTAGCCCTTTCTTGCTCCTCCTGCTCTCCTTTTCCCTCCCGTCCGCCCCGCCCCGCTCCGCCCCGCACCGCCCCGCCCCGCTCCTCCGCGTCCCGCCTGTGCGCCTTGCTCTCTTTGGGGCCTGAAAATAAAAGCAAAAATTCCGTTTTTACGGCCAGTACTTAAATCATGCTTACTTTCGCTGCAGGAATTCCTAATTGTGTCGGCGCGTTCCTCGACGTGCCTTTCCTGCGAATTGTGCATATTTATATATACTTACACGTAACGTACTGCTCGGAGCCGTTTTTAGTCTTTACGTTCTAGGTTTTGGATGCTTACCAAATTAAAAGCACATATTTGGAGGCGCCTGCGGGGCCGGCTGGCGGCGGGGGCGGGGGCGGAGACGGGTGGGCGTGGCGGGGCGAGAGGAGAGGGCCGCGAGTCTGCGCAGCGCGCGGTGGGGCCCAGGGCTGGGCGGAGCGCGGCGCAGTGCGGCTGGCCGGCCGCGCCGCGCCGCGCCGCGCCTCGGCTTTAACGCCCAATATAAAGCAATTGAGGGCGGACGCCAACCCGTTGCTCTGCCCCGCCTGCCATCACGATTCTTCCCCCCCCCCGCCTTCCACCCACCCCTTCCGACTCGGACGGGGTCTTCTCCGAGCAGTCTACCTTCCTCCTGCCGTTCAAACCCCAAAATTCTTGTCTATGTTGCTCATTCTCTTCTTAGACGATATGTTCGCTTGTCGTAGAGTATAAGATTCTTCTTTAGGATGTATTACTCGGCATTATTTTTGATTACATTGGACCCTACACATTTACTTCGCTTGTGTTCATTGGGTCACCCATTTTTCTTACGTCATTTTTCTCAGTGCCACTTTTAATAACAATTGTTTGCATATTACTACTGTTATAAAAACATTTGATCATTTTCGCTGTTACGATTTGCCGTATCCACTCTCCTACCTCTCATTGGATTTACGATCTTTCGTCCTGGATACCACGTTGGCTTTTGTCGATCCCTCACCGCGCCAGGTGACTGCCCCCACCCAACCACCCACCCATCCGGCGGCTGGTGCCTCGGTCCCTGAGCCCCCTCCCCCCAGCTCTGGCAGGCGCGGCGGGCAGAGGTCGCGCTTCGATTGCCGCCGGCGAACCCTCGCTCGGCCCCCTGCGTCTTCCTCCCCTCCCCATCTCTCGCCTTCCTCTTCACCGCCGCCACGCCCCTTTCGTCCCCGCGCGCGCCCTTCACTCGTCGGAGTCGAGGGCGCTTGAAGGGCCCGAGGCCACGCCAGCGCGGAAGCCATCCAACACCCGCGCCCTGCGGCCCCTTGACGCGCTGCAGTGGCCCCGCGCCCACGGCCGCCGCCACAGCGCCAGCAGCCCCCGCTGAAATATAAGGAGGCGCGTCGCGATCGGCGTGAGGCGCGCCGAGATGAGGTGAGGTGAGGTGAAGCGAAGCGAGGCCCGGCGAGGTGGGGAGGCGCGGGCGGGCAGATCCGTGAGATATCGACATGGCGCGGTGGGCAGCCGGAGAAAGACGGGGGCAGTGCAAAAGGCGGGTAGAGAACGGGGCAATGAGAAGGCGGTGAATTGGGAAGAGGGAACGATGGGGAGATCTGGGGAGACAATGGTACGGGGCATGGTGGGATAGGGGGGCTCGGTGGGACGAAGGAACGAAAGGACGGGGAATCTGTGGGACGGGACGACGGGCGGGCGGGCCGAAGAGCCGGCGGGGCGGTGAGATGACGGGCGGGGTGAGGAAACGTCGGGACGGGGGAAACAGCGGGAAGGGGAGACCGAGAAGCGGAAGGTCGTCGGGCGGGGCGGGGTGGGGATGGGCAAGCGGGGAAGCGGAGGCGGCCGGCCCCAAGACTGCTGCCTTCACGTTGCATCTCTCGCAGCTCAGGCCATTGAAGACGCTACATCTCAAGTTACGTCGCTCCTTTGTTGAATCTGCCTGTGTTCACGATGACGTGTAACCATGGATCCCGTGGAATCGGAGCGCGTGTTTTGCACATCCACATTCTGGGCGGCTGACTTTCGCGTAGCTTGCCCATTGTTGGTGCAAGACGCGACAATAGATTTTCTGGATTTTCCAGTTCTGTCGAAAATGACTATAAAATTGTCTGTCCTTACGTAGGTTTCCGTCAGCTAACTGTCATATTTTCCCTCACATTGTACTTTCATTGTACATTTCTCAGAGATGAGTTTTCCCGAGATATTAGTTCTTCTAGAATTTGTTGAAAATGGAAGAAAACCACAAAAATCACTTATTCATGCGTATAGTTTTTGTCATTGTTAGGAAACCGGAAGTTCAAAATGTGGTGGTTATACATAAGGGGTTTCCTACAAAAGAATAATGTGGCCCGTATGTTACGCTGTGCCTCGCGTTATGAAGACCTGTGGTGGCAGAACTTCAAACAAGCCTCAGTGGAATTTTCGGACAGCCTGCAGAAAGAGTGAAATATGTAAATGGATTTCATTGTGTGACAATGCATATAAACTGGACAGAATGTTGTGAAAAATAATGAAATATTCAAAAATATCTGTC
This sequence comes from Acheta domesticus, assembly GCA_031308135.1. Classification (NCBI taxonomy): domain Eukaryota; kingdom Metazoa; phylum Arthropoda; class Insecta; order Orthoptera; family Gryllidae; genus Acheta; species Acheta domesticus. The sequence goes on from JAHLJT010008446.1 coordinate 264,251,129, forward strand.
TTCGCTCAGCGCGTTCTGGGAGCGTACGACGGCCATTGGCTTCTGGAGGGGGTGGAGCGGGAGTGCGAGAAATAAGTTGCAGAAAAAATGTACCCGGGGTTATTTAATGGTCACGGAGAACGCGAGCGGCGTGAAGAAATACAAGGTGAGAAGGGAAGGATTGCGTAAGGATTTATGGACTTGCCCGACGTTTTTTTCGAAAACTTTAATTTCTATGATGTCATTCATTGGATGCGTTTTCATTGATGCTAGAAGCCGGATTCATTTCACCACCCCGCGTCTCCGCCATATCGTTCTCCACTGCCACCCTTCCTCCAAAGCACCGCCATCACCATTCCTATCACCACCACTACCACCACCACTACCACCACCACTACCACCACCACTACCATCACTACCACCACCATCACCACTATAACTACTACTAACAGAACCACCATCACAATTACTACCGCCATCCCCACCGCCAACAGTCTCTGTCACTAGTCACAGCCGCTCCACCTCTGCCTCCGCTTCCGCCGTCAACGCCACCACAACCGATATCGCTACAGAGGATGACTATGACCGACCGTTCATGTTGTCCGATCCAGAACACCAAAAGTAGGCGACGTCGAACGAAGTTGCTATGTCTAGCCAAATATTGCGAGTCGTTCTCTATGACGAGAAAATAAATAAGAGCATGCGGATCGCGCAGCGGGCGAGAGCGGTGGGGAGTTCGCCCAGTGCGAGAGGGAACACGGGAGAGAGTGCGTCGCGTTAGAGGTAAGGCTAAATGAAAGGGGGGCCTAGGAAGACGGAAGAGATTGAAAGAAAGGACGACATGGAAAAAAACATGACACGAAAGATTGAGGCCCAATGTGTATCAGACAATTCGAGGAAGGGACGAAATTGGTTTGGTGAACTTGGTAAGATTGTATGAACGCAGGAAGAATGGAGTGTTAGTGGAGCGGGGCGCGTGTGGCGGGGCGCGTGTGGCGGGGCGCGTGTGGCGGGGCGCGTGTGGCGGGGCGCGTGTGGCGGGGCGCGTGTGGCGGGGCGCGTGTGGCGGGGCGCGTGTGGCGGGGCGCGTGTGGCGGGGCGCGTGTGGCGGGGCGCGTGTGGCGAGACGCGTGTGGCGGGGCGCGTGTGGCGGGGCGCGTGTGGCGGGGCGCGTGTGGCGGGGCGCGTGTGGCGGAGCGCGTGTGGCGGGGCGCGTGTGGCGGAGCGCGTGTGGCGGGGGCGTGTGGTGGGGCCGCGTGCGGCGGGGCGCGTGTGGCGGGGCGCGTGTGGCGGGGGCGCGTGTGGCGGGGCCCGTGTGGCGGGGCGCGCGTGGCGAGGCCCGTGTGACCGGGGTCCGTGTGACCGGGGCCCGTGTGACCGGGGCCCGTGTGACCGGGGCCCGTGTGACCGGGGCCCGTGTGGCCGGGGCGTTATGAAGACAAAACCCGCGAGAGGGTGCAGGTGCCGCGGGGAGCGTCGGAATTCTCGCAAGCCATCCCTTCCTTAGACAGACACGGGGTGGCGGACGCTTTGTCGGCGAGAGGGGCGCGGCCAGCGCCGATATTTTCTATTTCGCTCTTTGCTGCTTCCCCTGGCGCGCGGCCTGCGAGCAACGCTTTGACGGGCGGCTTCCTTCCTCTGACCCGCGCTCGTCCTCACCACCCCCTTCTCGGCGGCACCCTTCGGCGCGGCCGTCCTCCGGGGACGAGGCTTGCGTCCTCAGCCTTCGCGCGAGGGTGGGCCACTGTGAATCGGACCAGCCTTAAGAGTCAAGGAGCCTCTCATATTTATGGCTAGTTATATACCGAGTATTTAATGTTTGTTTTAAATGTAGTTTCAAATATTAATAATAGATTGCAGCCCAAATGGAACTCGGAAAAATACGAATACAGTAACAGTTATTTCAATTTATTATTTAATATTTATTTAAATTACTATTACGAGATCTACTACAAACTCTTTTAATAATGTTTACTCCATCAGCGTTATTAAGCTTTAGATTCTCGTATTGCACTCGCCAGCCACACGTTTAAAGAGTGGAGTAGAGAGAAAGTTATGAAATTCTACGCGAAAAAACGACGAATTTTCGGCAGAAAAACTATTGGTAACAAAAAAAGTGGATAAATCCAATTCCTAAATTTAGAAAAAATCTCTATCATGTAGGGTAGCCAGAATCCATGTTTTGTGGGTCCTTGATACCGAAAAATCGAATGACGACAAAACGTCTGTTGACGGCAAAATGTCCGTCTGTGAACAACGCGTGACGTTAATTTGGGGGTACTTTTCATGAAACCTCTGGAAATTTTCCAAATAAAAAAAAGCTCCATCGTTTTTGATTAAATTTTGTTGTTGGATAGTGTGAAGGACGTTTAAGAGTATGGTGCAGGCCTCATGTTCGTTAAAACCATGATTTTTCGAAATTACAATTTTTTATTTCTACTGAGTATTCCTAAAATTATATATTAAATATGGAGATATTTCCCTTCATGAAATCTGGTACTTAAAAACAGATTTAGTTCCTTAAATCTGTTCCTTAAAGATAGATTTTGAAATAATAATATACAATTTTTCGAAAATTTGACCTTTTCTTTTAATTTTGCACGAAAGTACGGGGGAGAACGTACGTGGTGTTTTAGCACCACTAGATTCTTAATTCGTTGCTTGTCTAGTCAGGTCAGCGGGAAGAAGGGAGGGGAACCACTCAAGCTAGTCGCAAGTGGGAAAATGTAGTGGACCACCGTGAGGAGACTGCCCGAAATTCTTGCTTTTCAGTACCTCTCCACCAACACAAATACACGTGGACACACCCACATACGAGCGTTCACCTACACAGGCACACGCGCGCACACACACACACGCACACACACACACACACACTACGGTCCCTGAGAATCTCCCGGATTTTCGGCTGTATTTTGAATTTCGAATGCTTGTCAAAGATTCTCTTGATCAGGATTTCCCAACAGGATCGGTATTGACACCTTGGAAGTTGATGAAATTTTAAAAAATGGTCAACGGAGTCTGAGGGGTTGACTAGTGTAGCACATTTTGCTCAGCGCGGACAAGTTCCGGCGACTTCCGCCCACCTGGGCACTCTTTGGAGTGCTTCCCGCTAAATTATGGGAGTTCCATGCTAGACCAGGGTGTCATGGGGGCGCCAATTCCAAATTCGCGCGTCCCACTTAAAAAAAAAAAAAAAATCAATCAATCAATGAAATGGAATGAAGACATTAATTAAATCATTGTTTCCCCGCGCCTTGATGCATGTGACAGCACTTCCGCCGCCCTGCCAGGTTGCAATCAGCTACCCTCGCCGCCGACACCGGTGACGTCACTACATCACCACCGTCACCGCCGCCACCAACACCATCGCGCCGTCGCGCCCGTATCTCTCCCCCCGCCTACGTCCGCCCCCCGCCGCCAGCTAGCCGGCTGCCCGCCCCTCTGAGCCCTGCCCGGGGTCGAACCCGGGGCACCGCCAGAGCATGTGCGGCCAGCGGGCGAGAGAGCTGGTGGAGTGTGGGCCAAGCGGATGGAGCTATGGGTGGACCGGGAGCATGAAGCATCCAAGGCGGTGAAGGGCATTTTTCACGATTTCTGCATTGAGACCCTCTACTGGACAGCGGTGTGGTAGGAGCGGTGGTGCTGTGACAGTGGTGTGGTTCGACAACCCGGCCATGTGTGCCTCGTAACCTTTCAATGTTACATTCATTTGGTTTTTGCTTGCTGTGTTAGTCAGGTAGCATCGCTTGGTCAGTGTGTGCCTTTAATTTTGTGTTTCGCAACACTGCAAGAGTTTTGTGAAATTGTTAGAGTTTTGTGAAATTATTATTAAAGTTTTTTTGTATTCTTTGACAACTAGGGAGCAGTAGAAAAATATGAACATACAATTAATAAATTCAAATATTGATTACATTGATTGCAAAAAAATTAATGAAGTTGATAATATTTATTTCTGATTCTTTGTTTTCTACAAAATATAATAAACTTCGCTTCTGCTCTTCGTATTGATCGTTAAAATGTGTAGAAAACTCAGAAAATTATTTGTCTATTCACAGCATTACTCTAGAAAATATTCCTCACAATATTCACTGCAGAAATATGGCCATTTTTTTAAAGCGCTCAACATTATATAACCAATGTAAAACAATAAAGATACGAATTTACGGAAATATTGGTACACGAATTTGTCTTTGTCATTTGTGAATGTCACTTGTGCATTTATGAATTCTGTATATTACGCAGAAAAATTTTTGAAGGAGTTTGGGGATCTAAGCAAAGAATTTTTGAAGGAGTCGATAGAAGAACAAACATGAGTATCCCTGCTCTAGATCATTGAGCATCAATCATCTGAGGATGGTGGAACAACCACCGCTCACCCCGATGGAGTAGGAACAGGATGAGTAAGAATGGATCGCGCGGTCCGTGGTACATGTTAAGAATTGATTAGGGCAAACCACGGAACAACCTATGAGAGCAGTCGACCCCTAGACCCATCCAGGCAATCACCAGGTTTCGACTTAGCTATTTAGCTAGTGTCGAAATTCCACGAAGTGTGAGGTCTTTAACCTAGGGTCTATCGGTCTGTATTTCAGTTGCTGACCCGTAAATTCGTAACCATTTTAAGTAGGCTTCAAAAGAATGTAATACCCAAGGAAATTGTTTTAGTAACCAGTCTATCTGAAAATTCAGGCATTTAAAGGAATATGCAACGAACGGTAATTATACGCTAAGGGTAATGCTCCACAATGGTGTGTAGCTGAAAGCATTGTTTGTTGAGGGTTGAATGGCTCGACAAGAGATAGTTTTCTAGCACATTAGGCGCTGCCATTGACGTATAATTAATAGCGCCTGTGTAATAAACGATAAATGATTAGGCATAGTGTCACCACCTGACATCCTAACTGCAGGGCTATCCTGGGCCAATGGTCAAGTAGGAGAAGTTCCACTACGGAGTGCATAAGCTTGTTTTGGCACGAGAAGATTTCAAGTGTATAGTTTGGGAACGAAATACTGCTTGTGAACAATGATGTATTTTTTCTTTTACAATCTTGGAAGCATTATGTCATCCTGTGGATTCTTGTGATATTCGTAATGTAAACGGAAAAGTAATTGTATTTGTGCAACTGTGGTGCACTATGACTATTCTTCCTTTTTATGTTACTATTCTACCTTGACAAAAGGCAGAAAAAAAAACATAGATTTTTCAGAAATTCTTTTAAAAGGCGTGTCTTACCCTGGCACAGTCAAATATTAACAGGAATTCTATAACTCACCTGTCACCTGCTTGCTTCATAAATAGGAGTTAATTTTTTTTTAAAAAAACTCTTGTTGTTTTGTAAATTATCAATTTACTTTATATACACTCGATTGCATTCTTTGTCGCTAATGTTCGAATGTATATTTTGTTTGTTAAATAGTTACCGTTTTAACTTCTACGGTTTAAAATTAATATTGAAGGCCATGGAGAGAAAAAGAAATTGAACACGAATATATTTCATATATTTTCGAATGTAAACGCTCTATCTCATAAACGCCCTAAAGTTAATTCTGAACGTTCACAGCATTACAAAACGAAATTGTGAAATCATGCACGAAATCTGGGCCACTGGAATTTCCTTTTTATAATTGTACTTTCATTATTCCAATTAATGATGTTATGATCTCCGATAAATGAAATGGGAATGTTTTCGAACATTTCTCTTCTGTTTAAAAAACACATTTAACATATCAAATTAGTATTATGTATAATTGTACATCAACATTTTTAGGAGAGCGTGATATTTGCGGGAAAGTATTTTTATGATTTCACTGCATTTTATAAAGATCCGTGAATGTTATTTAAAGTTGTAACTATTTTCCCCATTTTCATTTTATTTTTCTAAGCAACAAACTTGGATACAGAGGCTACATAGGAACAAAAAAAGCCTAAATGAGCTACAAACTGCACTGGATGCTTTACGCACAGTCAACATCCACAACAGATCTTTGACTCAAACTTGGTAGGAAACTATTAAAATGTCTTCCTAGAGTCAGCGTATCGTTTCTTTCTGATCTCTTCTATTCGCGAATGAATATATTACTTTCAAAACCACATTGTATCTGGTTTATTATATTTACCACAAACCAACATCACTTAAATATTTCGTCATTCAAAGCATTTATGAATACATTATAACGTTACTTTTTCCTATGTTGATATTCTCAACTTTTTATTATTCTTTTAATAATTTGTTTTGCTTGACTATTACCATAATGTAACCAATTGTTATGTATATCATTTCCTTTTTTATTTTGAACATTGTAATCCAGAAACATAAATTTTATAAATACATGTAGGG
>JAHLJT010008446.1:264257548-264279842 GCA_031308135.1 Acheta domesticus
CGTACTGAAACTACTGTTTCCCAGAAGAGAGCAGTTATAGACAATGCCTGCTTACAGATGCAACATGCAAAATGGAGGAACAACGGAAAGAGAACAATGCCTTGAAAAATACCTTATTTAGAGCCCAGAAATGTGAAATGAAAAACGAAAGTACTCTAAGTGAAAATAGGATGTTTATTACCGGAGCATTGCCAACACAGGAACTGGATTAACCTCACGTGTAATTTAGAATAAATACGAACTTTTCACGAATCTGTGAACTATAGTTTATTTCTCTTTGCTATACAAGACGTAAACATTCTCCATGTTGACCTAATAACCATCTAAAGCATTCTATTAAAATCCATTAATAAAATGTCAGGATTCTATATCGACACGATAATAGAATGTATTATGCAAATTTAAATTTTTATTTATTATTAAGCCTGTTTTTGACATTTCTACTGACAGATTCTCCCCTCTTTTTATTCCGCCACGCGTCTTCTTCTATTCTTCATTGACGTATCGATGACGGCCTTCTAGGATTTCGTTCCTCCAACCAGGCGTTCCTCGTTTTCTTCATAAATTACTTCCCCTGCTCATTACTTCAAATCAACTTCTACATTGTCGCTCAATTGAACAACTAGACATTAGTTTATTCAACATAACATTATTTTCTTTCCGCGATTTTCCACTTGCCAGTGAAATCGCGCGCGGGCACCTTTGTTCAATCTCGCGAACAATTACAAGGAAACTCGCCAGCAGGGTGCAGCCTCAAATTGTCTTTCCCCCGCGCGGCCAACATTCTTCGGCTGCCCCACCCTCAAAGTTTCTCACGGCTCTAGCACGTTTATACAAAAACATAAGAAATGAAACATCTTCCTGTGGAATGTAGAAGGTTTGGAAAGCATAAAAAGAAACTCACCTCTCAACATACCAACTCACGACATATTAATACTAACCGAAACATTTGCCACCAAAGAAATAGATTTAGAAGGATACTATGGTACTCACAGCCTAGCAACGCAAGGAGAAGCAGGAAGACCCAGCGGTGGAGTATCCTGTTACTTCAACCCCACATTAGCGCCAATAAGAATACTACAAAAGACCACAAACACCATAACAGTCCAAACTAAACTATTCACAGTGATAGCAAGCTACTATCAACCAGGATTTCAAATAGAAAATATAATAGAAGAACTAAACGAAGCTCTAGCGAAAGCAGAAGACAACCCAATTTTACTTGCAGGAGATTATAACTGCCGCACCGATAAAAGATCACACAAAACGGAGCTACTATTAGAGTACTTACAAGAAGAAGGTTTTGAACTAATAAACAATCCTAAACACCCAACGTACATATGCCAGAACGGAAGCAGCACAATAGACCTAGTATTCCTGAACTCAAGAATGAAAGCAATGACTAACTCTATGCAATCAACCATCATGCAACTCCCGTACAGAAAACACCTACCAGTGCTCACAACGATAGAAACAAAAACTATCACAAAGCCAAACCCAAAACAACCACATGGGAAAATAGGAAGACAACTGGATCTGTCAAAAGTAGAGAATTTCAAACGGAAATAAGGAATATAAAAGAAATAATTAACGAAGGGAAAATTGAAGAAGCAGCAACGCGGATAGAGCGAATAATGAAATCAGCCCAAGTACGACACACACAAAAGAAAAGAAGATCCAAACCATGGTTCGATGCCGAATGTTACAAGGAGAGGCAGAAGGTCCTACATCTACACAGATTACAAAACATGGAAACCGCTCTAGACACTCGTATCTACACTCAAGCAAGACGGAAATACAAAACGCTTCTGAGAAGAAAACAAGAAAATCACACAGAACAAGAGGCTCAGAAAATCATAAATTTAGCGGAAACCAACCCATTCGCAGCTCTCCAGCCACGGAAGACGTTTTTCACTCAGGCAATTCAAATGAAGGAATGGGAAGAACATTTCAAAGCCATTCTCAACACGGAAAACACAGAGCAAGCATACAACACAATCGAAAAAAGTCCAGAAAACTTCTACCCAATAACAAAGGACGAGGTAACAGAAACAATACAAGGATTAAAAACCGGGAAAGCGGCTGGACCAGACGAAACGTACAACGAACATCTAAAAGAAGCCATACACGTACTAGCAGACACGTGGAGGGAACTATTCAATAAATGCATAGAAACAAATCAAATCCCCAGTAGCTGGAGAACATCTATCATCAAATTAATTTACAAAGGTAAAGGGAATGCACAATCCCCTGACTCGTACAGAGGAATAGCCCTGAGTAACACCATCGCCAAAGTTTTCACAAAAATAATCACTAAAAGAATGACTAAAGAAGTTGACCACCTAATACCAGAAGAACAATTTGGATTCCGGAAAGGAAGATCAACACTACAAGCCATCTCCATTCTGCAAGCAGACATACAAGATGCCCTCAGGACACCCAAAGGAAAACTTTATACAGCTTTCATCGATTACAGCAAGGCATTTGACTCCATAGTTCGTGAAAATATAAAAGGAAAACTGGAAGAAATGCTTGGACCAAAAACTATCTCGCAACCACCACAATAAACATGCTAAAACACAACACCATAACCATAGACAATAACATTGAAAGATCTAAAGCAGTCACTCAAACTAACGGGGTACTACAAGGAGACCCCCTGAGCCCCCTATTGTACAACATCGCAACAGCTGATATAATACAAGCGGTAACCACAGAAAGTACCAAAGCATACCTCTATGCCGACGACATGGCCTTATCCTCCAAAAACCACGAAGATCTACAAAATAGCTTAAACAAACTCGCAACATGGGCCGAGGAAAACGGACTGAAAATCAACATCAGCAAAAGCGCACTAATGATCTTCAGAAGAGGGGGAAAGGTAGCGGAGAAAGAAAAGCTTAAGATTGGATCCGAAAAACTCGAAGTAGTTAATGACTACAAATATTTAGGAATTACCATGCAAACATCAGGAACCACCTTCAACAAGCATGTAAAACAAAAAGCAATCGCTGCCATAGCTGCAATGAGAGACATCAGACAAATTCGAGAAATATCCCTAGAAACGGCAATTAAAATTTTCAAAACAAAGATAATACCTATATTAACATATGGAATCCACATAATAGGAGAATACCTGAAACTAAGAGATCTAAAAGTACTAGAAAACATCAAGGCACTGTACCTGAAGAAAGTACTAGGCGTATCAAAATATACACCATCCAGATACGTGTATCTATTAACCAGAGAGCCCTTCCTAATTGAGGACCTAAGATATAATCTACTGCTACCATCTACCACAGCATACAACAAACTGCTAGCAGAAAGACAACAGAAGAGAGAAGAGGTGGAAGAACTTTTCTACTGCACGAGTGCCATGATTGACAGGAGTTGGACAAAACCAAACCAGGAAATGAGAAGTGTAGTAAACAGATTAGCGGTGCATGGATTCCACCATAAACTCTGCAAGACAACCACATATCACACCGCCAGTGATCTATGCGTGTGCAAACTGTGCAACGAAAAGTGTACCAAGTATCATGTGCTTTCATGTAAGGAAAACAAGAAAACAATTACGGAGCTCAGCTCCGAAGACTGAACTGTAAACTCCATGCACACTTGTGCGCATTTCTTAATTATTATAAGAAATGAAACACAGATGTTCAGGCAACAAAACGACTCTCGTTGAGCCCTCTGGCCGCAAGCGCCGAACCGCCGCGTACTTACTGTAAGCCGGGGAAGGGGCGGCAGGCTCGGCCTCCCCCGGCGGGCGTGCGGCCCTCAAGCCATTAGCCTTTTACCTGCTTTTCTCAGACTTCGGCGGCCAGACATATTTACAAACATTCCAGATATCGCTACGTGCCTCCCGCCCCAATACAGGCGTTAATATTCGCCGACTACGAGCGCATCTGCTAGGCAGCCGCGCCCGCGCCCGCGCCCGCGCCCGCGCCCGCGACCGCGCCCGCCTCACCGCCCCTTACTCTCAACCAGCATCGCGGTTCCCGTGAGAAAATACCAAACCTTGCTAACGAGATGCAGCCATCGCGGGCACAGCCCGTGCCGCCCATAGTCACGTGAAACACTTCAAAACATAACAACGAATAGCGAGCATCTCTTGTGGCACTCTACGTCTCACTGTACTTCATAGGCTAGCTGCAATTGTCACGTGACTCTTCCCCCTCTGCACTCGGAAACATACGTTCAAATAAATACGGCAACTTCGCTCCCACGCGCCACTGTTATGTCGAACTATCAGTCAAACTCTGCTATGTCAAACTTCTAAGTCATTTCTACTCTGCTGCTACTACGCAGGCACTTCTAAGTCAAACTACTATACTGCTGCTACAATTACTGCTCTGTTCACTACTATGTGAAACTACGCAGTCACACTTCTACGTCAAAACTCTACTACTGCGCAGTCACTCTTCAGTCAATCTCACTGCTACTATTACGCAGTCACTTTTCAGTCAATCTCACTGCTACTATTACGCAGTCACTCTTCAGTCAATCTCACTGCTACTTCTACGCAGTCACTCTACGTCAAACTACTATTACTGCTGCTACAACTACTACTCTACTCGTCGGACAGCCTGCGAACGAGTCAGCTGTCCTTGCTCTGCCTATCAAGGCTACGGCAATCAATCGGCGCGGCCAGCAGGCCGCGATCAACAGTACGGGCCGCTCCAGCACGCGAGTACGCGCCCATGGTGACATCCAGCCTACCAGCCGTAACATCCGCAGCCCATTTCTACGGACGGCACGCACACACTCAGCCGTCTGACCTGGGTTGGTGCTTGCTGTACTGTCATCAAACTGTAAGTGTAAACTTCAAGAAAGAAGAAACCTTTAATTACAAACATTCATTGGTCCTCCGGCTTACTGCCTAACTATTTACTTGTAAAACTAATCAATATTTCAAGAATTAAATTTAATTTATACACAAGTGCATTGCCTTTCATTTGCCCCTACGAAACAATCCCCTGAAACCTGATCTGACCCTGTATGTAGTCGCTTCGCAGAACGGACCTCGCACCGCGCTGCAACCACTACATTTTCTATGGAACAGACTATACTGAGAACAAATTTAAATTATGTGTATAAATTTGAGAAAGAATATGGGCACCAAATCTGAAGTATTTAATGGCTATCTACTTTAGGTACAGCCCTGAAGAAATTACGACAGGACAAATATTTGCAATACAAATATCTGAAACAGTTATTTTAATTTATTTATTTATTAATATCATTGGTGATTTCCATTTTAAGTTCATTTAGTTCATCACAATTAAATATGTTGAATTGGTTTTGCACTTCATGAATCTCTGAGAAAAAATAATGATAAAATATGAAAGTAAAAATGGCACAATATACTACAATATACATCATGTAGAAAGTTTCCAATCCACTTGAAATGAACAAACATTATTTCTACATTATTATTATTATTATTATTATTATTATCAATATTACACTACATCACGACTAAAGATGTTATGAGTCGGATGAATATAAAATCTACTCCAGGTTGCAACCAGCCACCTAAGGAGCAGATCTATGGACTGTCGGTGGCTTTACAATACTTTGCACAAAATGTGGAATGTTCCAAATAAATCAATTTCATGCATTTCCCAGTCTTTTGAGCTATCTGGGAGTTTAGCGAAGTTCTTACACAAATTTTCTAATTATTATTCTTATTATTATTCTTACACAAATTTTCAAATTATTATTATTATTATTATTATTATTATTATTATTATTATTATTATACGACTAAAGATGTTACGAGTCGGCTGAATATAAAATCTACTCCAGGTTGCAACCAAATCCGGTGACTGTCGGTGCCTCTACAATACTTTGCTTAATATGTGGGCTGTTCCAAATAAAGTGATTTATTTCACTTCCCAGTCTTTTGAATTACCGGGGAATTTAGACAAGTTCTTACTCAAATTTTGCGAAACAAATCCCAGAGCTCCGATAACTATCAGAACGACCTGTGCTTTTGCGCCCCACATTCGGCTGATCTCGATTTCCAAACTCTTGTATTTAAGACGTTTCTCTGCCTCCTCGGTAACGACGTTTTGATTATTATTATTATTGTTGTTGTTGTTGTTCTATGTATCATTCACTCTGCATCTGCCGCGTAGGGAAGAGCTCAGGTACTACTTCCGAGAGACAGTCATCCATCGCAAATACTGCAATCTAATCTTCATGTTGCTAATTGAAGGCGAGGCCTGACAAAATATGGGTTGTAGCAACACAGCGAGGGCTTGGCCAAGCGGCGGAGGAACAGGCGTCGCCCTCAGGCGGGCACCGTCGGCAGCTGCCTTTGTTCTACGCCCCGTTATGCCGCACGGTGCGCTGCACGAATTCAGAGCCCGCATCGATACATGGAGGAACTACATCTCCAATGTCCGACTCGGGAATTGTAATGACGTTTAAGGCTGCAGAGTTCTCTCTCTCGTAAGTTCATTACTACAAGGAACGTTCTACATTACAAAAATTATAGATTTAATTAAGAAGAATTAAGCGACTGTAACTGGAAACATCACGAAAAATTGTAAGTTAGAATTATAGTAATATTAATAAATGTTATATTATTATGTATCACATATTTATTTATATTATAGTATTATTATTTTATTGAGCTTCAAATTACCATTGTTGATTATTGAAGATACATTGATATTTATAAAATTTAATAATAAAATAAGTTCTCTTACTGCGTGATAGAGCTGATCTGAGCAACGAGCTGCATTTAGGGCATTGTGGCCTGAAAAATTCCTCTCACCTCCTTCCCTTCCCGTCACCTTTTCCCCCTCCTGCGGGTGGCCCGCTGCATGCCTCTCCGCGTGCCAAGTCTTCCCAGCACTGAGCTTGAAGTATTGCATGCGGCCCCAGTGGCAACCCGTGTGCCCGCGGTTGCACTGGCTGGAAGTCAGAGGCATATCTTGGTTTCAGATGCCCATGGTAAGCATAGAACATGCGCCCCTGTCAGGATACTTCAAATGATGTTTTTTTTTTGTTTTTTTTTTGTTTTAGCGGGTATACTCTGAATAGAGCCCTTTGTAAGTGGCGCCCATAGCACGTGCAGTGTCTGTCATACCTTAGATCTGTAGAGATGGAGGCCCCGGGACTACTGGTTTCGGCGGGCCTATGATAGAGCTTGATTATCTCTGAGCACGTTGTTTAGTAGTGCAGTTCTTGGTGCGTGCTGTTCTTTTAGCTTTCAAAAGATAATTGTTTAGTAGAGAGTTATTTAGAAAAAAACTCAATTTAAATTTATTTCTTTCATGTTTGTTAATTGACTACTCTAAAGAATATCAGTGAATTGAGTACGAAAATTTGTGTAAAGAAATATCTGAAGATATAATTGAGGGGTCGGCTGGGAGAAGGTCGTAATTATCCGTAAAAGTTTCAAAACGTTCTTTAGGTGACTTTCTACCACCCCTCCAAATAGTATTGCGCTAAACCCAATAGTTAGCGTTTGAGAAGCTTTTTAAATACTGAAATTGCGCCTCTTTTCCGCAACATCGCTACGTCCTACGAGCTTGCAATAATTTTCATTTCCCGTTGTAGAACAATGACAGTATTGGCTGTGAATGCAGAAGATGTGAATTTGTACGATATATCTGAGTTTCAATCGGATGATAGTGAGTTTAAGCATCAAGATGATAGGTGATGCACCTTATTTACGTCGTATTTATGCAACTTATTTACGTCGTGGTAAAGATAAAAGTAAAGGACGAAAGAGGAAAACTTTTTCCGAAAATCACAAAATTAGAAGAAAAGACACCGAAATAGCGGTAAACCTACATCACCAGTTCAGGAAAATTCATCAATATCAAATTAGAATGATTTGTCAACTCCACGATTAATAGATGAATGTTTCTGTTAAGATATATTTAAACCGCATTGGTGAGAACGATTGTTATAGAAGGTTGAGGTGTGTGGCAATGACGTAAAAGTGAAACCTATCCAAATAACCTCTAGAGCTGTATTTCTGGAATTAATAAATAGATGCAGACTTACATAGAAGGAAACATTTATTTATTTCAAATTAGCTTGTTCTATGGAATAAGCACGCAATTCAACATTTTCAAATTATGTAAATTCACATATTTTAGCATTTTAGTTCATTTTATGAGCTTAAGCATTACTAGTATGGTCTTGTGATATGTAAGTCTAATACACTCTTGTGATATATAAGTCTTTTTTTTAATTTTATGTGAGAAATACTACTTGTACACACTTTTTCTTTATTATCTCAAAAACTATGTCGTGATTTACGCCCTTCTACCCTCCAACCTTCATTTGCATATTTTGTGTTTAACCAGAAGTTATAAGTCTAACCAAGACGAAATTCCTTGGAAAAACAAATACAACATGCATACTTTTTCACACATATGCATCGACTTCAATCCCTCACTTCCTTATTCCTTGACTTGACAAGCTCAGTCTCACGTGCGGATCCAGTCGATCATTGGAGGGGGGGGCGTCGTTGATTCTTGTGTACAATAACACATTTGTTATTATATTGTATTTTATTATAGTACTGTAAACATGATACTATATTATTGTTTCAATAATTACACAATTCGAAAATTAAAATAATACAATTTTGCCAAATAAAGGAAGATAAACTAAAACTCTAGGCCTTTTGGGGGGGATGCCCGCTGCCCCTGGATCTGCCAGTTCGTCTCCGCGCAACGTCCAAGTGCGATGCGACTGTGTCTATGCCTATATTAATAGCATCGTTAACTTCTCGAGTTGTGTCGCCGGAAGCCGACCCATTATTCATTCTGTCAGGGCGCGTTATGCCCACCCGCCCACGGAAAGTCTTACCTCCGCCCACCCTGATTTTGTACCCTTATTTCGGCGGCCCTGCCGTCACGCCGTAGATACGACGACTTCGTCCTGACGTTGTTTTGTGAGAAACTTGGCCGCGCCCGTCCTCGTTTTGTTTTTAATGGAGCGCCGGTCCGACCGCCCCGCTCCGGCCGCGGCCCGTGCCTTCCATCCCGCGGGATGCGCACGCGACATTATTTTCAGCCATCTGCATGAAACCACTGCCACCCGCTCCAGACATATTTCTTTTTCCCCTCTTCCGAAAGTTTTTCCGCGGTCTTCGAAGCAAACTTTAGACTAACGATACTGGATTCGAAGTGCCTTGAGAAAGGCAAGAAAACCAGCAATTAATAACGTCTTTTCGAGTGTATTTCACCTCTTGAGATGAGCATCGAGAGAGGGAGCTGTTACGAAGGAAAAGAAGAAGAAAGTCTTCGGTATAAGGGCATAACGCACTTCGTGTTCCTAAATAACGTCTTCGTGAACATGGTAATTCAGAGGGAATTCCCAAAGTAACGCAAGTTGAACTGTAGGACGATAAAATGTTTCCCCGTTTTTTTTTTTTCTACTGTACGTTATTAACGTTTTCAAGAAGCCCTCTTTAGAGAGGCGGACGGTAAGAGAACAGGGCGAGAAGCGACAGTCTTAGAAAAGAGAGCGGCGGGGGCGGTCGTAAATAGAAGCACTTTTACTTTTAGATCTCAAGTTTAAAAGAGAAAGGCCGGTAGTGATGGAACGTAGTTGGGAAATGAAACTTTGTCGCATACCAATTTTTGCAAGTATTATTTGAGGAATATTTTATATATAATTTACAAGAAAAAAATCTGGTAAACTCTATGACAAACAAGAATTTCCTAACATTACTTCCCGTTCATTGCATTCCCAGGTTTTGAGGTATGTTGATATTGTTTGAATACGCGAATAGTATTGAGGAATTCATCTTTTACAGTATATTATTGACCTGAAATTTGTAGGTCATGCTCTAGAAGTGCGCTATTAGTTATGCAAGCAATGGAAGTAAGAAACACCTGAAATCTAGTAAACATTAAAGAAAATGAAAAACGATCGATAATATTTTGTGCTTTGAAGGGCAATTATACCACAGTCGCACACCAAAGGTCCAGCGATAAAATATTGACGGTATGCAAAAAAAGCTGGAGTTACGATTTTTGTTTTATGAACAATAAGCAATTAATTTTAAACAAGCAGGAATAAATATTACACTAAAACATGTAATAGTCATGACTAAACTTCAATTTACTGCGCCATAGTAATGAAACTTAAGCTATAATAATTTTGTTACAATTATACAAACTTCGAAGATTTTGTTATTAATAATTAGGCATTTACGATTTTCTTACAAAACTTTATGATATGGCTTGCTAAACATTTTCAATATTATTATACTGAATATGAGCATGTCGTATTAATAAATTAATACTTCTGTGATTTGTTTCCCATATATATATATATATATATATATATATATATATATCTTTTAACAATTCCCTGGTAGTGATATATGGGATTTAAATTACGAATTTAGAGACCCGTGAAATGCAGGTTAGCGAACTCTGGTGTTCAACAATAAGCAGTTGGTACAATGTTGGCAAGTTTGAACTCTAAGTCTGGTGAGAGGTTGTTCGGGCGAGAAGATCGGGGAATTCGCCTCCGTGCGAGGTCAGGACCGTCCGATGGCGCAGCGTCCTTGTGGGCTGCCCACGCTCGGCAGCGGCGGCGGGGGCGGGTAGGGAGGAAGTGGGGAGGAGGGGTCGCGGGAGGAGGAGGGAGGCGGGAGCGCAGGTCGGCGCGGAGAGTGCGCTGCGCCCGGGGCGCCTCTTACTTGGAGGGCGGGGCGGCTCGCCGGCTGACATCACTCGGAAACGCACCTCCGCGTACAACACCGCCAAAACAACAAACAGCGCAAACACACAACTCCCACTGGCAGCATGCCGATGACGACGATGTCCGACGACAACACGAACAACCACTGCCGTATCAGCACCGGCAGCTACAACAACAACAACAACAAGTGCAACAACAACGTCGCCAACAACCTGCCAGCAGAGGAGCCCTGGGACATGGCCTCAAAGGGCGGTGGTGGCGGCGGCGGAGGCGGAGGCGTCGACTGTTGGCGCCCCGTCCTCAGAAGGGGAGGTGGGGGGTACCGTGCAGCTCAAAGGAGTTGTGTTCACAGCTCCCACACTTCCACGGCGCCCCGGCCGCAACCGGAAGGCGCGGGCCCGCTGGCCCACCTATTTCCCGCTTCGCCATGCAGCACCGCTCGCCTAAAGACCTCCGCGTCCCTGCGGGGGCTTCCGGAAAAGGGTCAACCGGCGCTGATGGCTCAACATTGATCCGCGCAACTAGCAGGTACGACCTTACATCTTTGCATCTTGCTAGCAGCTACTCTCGATTACAATTCACGTCTGCACATTTGAAATGGTGTCTCATTATAGAAATTAATGGATTGGATCATCATTATCTGACATCAGAGATGCATTATTTACGTTTAATACTGCCTCCTGCACTACTCCAGTATACAACCGTTTGGATATGATAGTTAAACACTAAATTTCAATATGCTTTACCACAACACTTCACACTCATCAGATGAACAAAGTTTAATTTGCTGCGTGTATTCTCTCGTTCTTGACTCTCTGTTCTCCTCGTTCTCTTTTTTCTCACAGCGTCTTACCACTCCATTCGTAGTTCTTTTAAGTATGGCGCTTGAAATGATAGGTTTTATATCCTGCCCCTTTTTTAAATTTATTTCTTCTCGCTCGACATACTTTTCTTTCGAGGATGTCAATTGTGCAGTACATAGTTTTTGACGTTTTAGAGTGGCCATCCATAAGCAATGGTTTATATTACTCGGAAGAACGTAAACATTGTACTAAAGTAAATGAAGTGAGGTTGAAGCTTGTTCAGATTTGGATAAGTGGATCTCCTGCCCCAATTCCATTCTTATTATCGCCGCAGTAGTTGAACCCATTCAACTTTTTCGCTGTTTTTCGATCTGTAAACATTCCGCAAGTATCATTTACCCTTGGCGGAACCAATCCGCATTTGCTATTAGTAGTTCCATCTCCTCTCCTCCCAAAGCGCGATGCGCTGTCGGCGCCATGCACTGCGCCTGACTCCTCGCAGGGGGCGACGACCTCGACGTGCGTCACATAAATTGTTTATCCTTCTCCGCGAGAGCGAATGACATGTCGGGCGGGCCCCGGGGACCGCGGGCGCCAGGCAGCATGTTTTGAATGTGCACTAGACTTGTGCATGGGGCTTATTTTAGAGCTCTCTGATTGGACAGTGAGACGGCGCACGAAATTTGAGTTTATCTCTCATTGATTTCACACCTCGCAGTTGAAAATTCAGCTCCAAATTCTTTTTTACATTAAACCAACTCTCATAAACCTCACACATATTCTCACAAGTGCCATTACTACTCCCTCCTCCCACTACTATTTCGAATGCGGCAGCTGTCCACAGCTGTCTGTCTGTCTCTTCAAGGAGTATGTGTCTCAGAGAGATGTCGCTTCCGGTTCGGTTGCGCCGCCTCGCTGTTCAATCAGAGAGTTCTAAATAATGCCATGCACAAGCCATTCCCATGCAGCACAAGTCAAGTGCAAATTCAAAACATGCCGCCAGGCAATCCCACGTGCCTAAGTATGGATTGCAGCAGACTCACAGATCTTTGGATTTGATTGATTGATTCGTGATGCGCGTCAACTACAGAGTTCATTAGTATCGTCAGTGTAGTGGCGTGTTTCCCACCGGGAGGTGGCGGTAAGTCATTAACCCCGCTGAATGGCGAGATGCGGCGTCGACCCTACCTCGATTAGCGGAGTTTTTCCCCTCAACCAGGTATCTCCAAACAGCGGGCCACCGCCCCTGCCGGACAAGCTCTAAGCTCCCGACCGGTCTCCCAGCATGTGCGGTAGTGAAGTGCTTGTTAGTGTGTGTATAAGGGGTGAGGATAGGGCAGGAAGAGGAAGGAAAGATAGCGCGCGGCCCGTGGCTCGTTTGTTTAGGGTACTGCTCCCGGCATTCTGCCTGACGTTTGACCGGAGAAACCACGGAACACTGTCCATCAGAGCCGGCCGCTAGAATTCTTCTCCAGCAGCGACTCAATTCGACCTAGCTGACAAGCTAGTGTCAAAAATCCTTCACCGTCGGGAGTGGGGTCCTAGGACCTCCCGGTCAGAGAGACTGCAGTGACATCAGTTTGATGCACTGACCCATCTCTCCCAGTACAACATCTTTGGAGGCCGTAATTGCTGTTAAATGTACCTGCGAATTGTGCATAATTCGGGGCCGCGAGTGCTCCAGTCGTTTATGGGCGTGCAGTGGCGCGGGCGCGTGAAGCGGGGGGGTGCGGGGGGGCGCCCAGGGGCGTGGAGAGCAGGAAGGTGTGGCGGAGAGTGGGGGAAGTGGCGAGAGGGTGGCCGGGAGTGAAGGGGTGGCAGAGAATTGGCGGGGTGGCGGAGGCGAGAGGCGGGACGCGAAAGGAAGTGACAAAATGGCGGGGAGATGAGTAAGGCAGGGGCGCTGTCAGCAAGCTGGGGGGGAGGGAGTTGACGGAGCAGGGTGGTGAGGAAAAGAAGGAAATGGCGGGGTGAAAATGAGGGAAAAAACTGGGGCCTGGGTAGTTTACAGAAAATGGTATTCTGCAGAGGGGAGCGGAAGGAAATGGCGGGGAGGTAACGGGAAGCCGCAGTAAGTGTTGTGAGTGAGAGGCGGGGGACGTGCAGTGGGGGAGAGCGGCGGGGGCGGCTGGGAGAGACCGGGAAGCGACGGGGAGCGATAGGGGAACGGCGGAAAGCGGCGAGAAGCGGCGAGAAGCGGCGAGAAGTGGCGAGAAGCGGCGACAAGCGGCGAGAAGCGACGACAAGCGGTGAGAAGCGGTGAGAAGCGCTGGAAAGCCGCGGGTAAGCGGCGGAGAGCAGCAGAGATTAGAGGTTGCAGCGGGCCAGCAGCGGGGAGGCCATTGGAATGTGACGGAAAGCGGTGAAAACGGCGGTGAGCGGTGGGCAGTGACGGGGAGCGGCGGGGCGGGGAGCGGAGGGCTCGTGCGCGAGAGCGTGGGGCGTGGAGCGTTCATTCCGCACGCGCAAGGCGCAGCGGGAGCAGCGGGCGCGGCGGGGCCCCGCGTCGCCAGTCGCTCATGGCGCGCAGGAGCTTCACAGGCTTCGGCGGGCGTGACGGGGGAGAGGGACGGGTGGGGAGGGGTGGGGAAGGGACGGCTTTGTCGCTCGGGGCACGCAGACAACGCGTGCCGCAGCGAAGGCCGCAGGAGGCAGTGGCCGGGCGATTCTTCCGCCGATAGCCCGCCTCGAATGCCTGTGAAGACGACCGCTGCACGGCGAACAGCTCTGTATATCAATACGTTACATTACAGCCGTCGTCAAAGAACCTATTCCAGAAAAAAAGGTCGTGCCCGACAGAAATAAACACTTTTAAACACGCTCGTGAAGCTGCAACACGCGGAATATGGTTTCGGCCTAATTACTCTGCTGGACGTATGCCGATGAGTGGATGTTAAGTGAGGTTACACTCGCATCAACATGGCTCGCATGAAGTACAGTAAAGCTCGGCCTTGTTAAAATTTTGTCCCTTTCTATGCTGCGTGGTTAATTTTCCCGTTTGCTGCACTCGCTTGAGCATTTTAGTACTACAGAATTCATTCAATTTCTGCTGACGGTGTTCCACATCGATAGTGTAGCAATTTTCAGAGTAATTCAGAAGTTTCCCAAATACTCGTTGCAGCTCTTGAAAATAACGTAATATGGATGTAGTAATAGCGTATTGCGTAATTAAATAAATGTGTACAACAGTGATCTCATTTGATGCAAGGCAAACGCAACATTGGATACTGACAACTCGATTTTTCTTAGATAAAATTCATATACCTCCAAGGGCAAATTAAACTAATTCTCCCATCTGACACGCGACAGACTAGGGTCTGGCTGCTAGTCATTCATTCGATCAGTTTATGTATTACTGATGTGGAACACGCATTAATTAAACCTACGTCACTAAAGGCAATACATCAGATCATATTGAGATTTGGTAACTAATTGCGATTCACCAATACTTACGACTATGATAAACATTAAATTTGACGCATTACATTATTTGAAACGAATATGCAATACGCCAGCGAATAACAAAACTGTTTACAAGCTACTGGCCATAACTAAGAACACAAATCACGCATTTCAAAACTTCTAAAAAATAAATTCTTCAAAAATTGTTTCACTATAACACTTTCTCACAAACCAAAAACAAATTGTATACACGTGAAATAAAGACATCTAAATACAAACGTATTGGTATTATTAAAACTTTATCTTTAATGAATTCAACATGTAAAGTTATTCTCACATATTATTATAAAAAGACTGGAAACAAGCAAAATTATGCGAAATAGTACTTATATGTTGTAGTGCATAACAACACGACGTGTCACCCTGTATTACAGTAGTAATCTTTTTCAAGACAATTGCAATTCATTTCATTTTATTCCAATAGGTTATGCAAATGTTGAATACAGTTCAAGCAGTATAGCAACAGAAAATTACTATAATATAAACGTTCAGATTGAAGATAATGATTAGACATCGAATGTTTAGGGAAATGCCTATTTTTTCTAGCAAACTTATTTAAAGGCTTATAATATATGTGACGAATCACGACAAATGAAGGCATATAACGAAGTTTTATAATGCCTATTTTTGCTAATTTTTGCGTAAATGCCTTTTTTTGCATAAATGGCTTTTTCTTTAGAGTGATTGCACGTTTTTTGCCTTTTATGTATTATTTTTATATACAATGCTAAGATATCTGAAAATCGGCCATGATCCAACCTGACCATTCATTACGAATCCTTCAATTCACATATTTGTACTTTGAAATACGAGAAGATTCCTGAAAGTATACCAACATATTTTTCTCCATTTCCCTATTTCATAAATATTGCCATGTTGTGAGAACATGGTCGATTGACAATACACCGAGGACACCTTTTGTGTGGAAATAAATGTAAATTCCCAGAAGGTTTTTGTGTTGCTAATGTTGGACTTATAAAATATATGCCAGACACATTAGTAGATGATCAGAAATCCTTCACTGTATTCAAACTGATTTTGTCTCCCAATCGTTGCAGATTTGAAATTGCGATCCTTGAAAAGTTACTGGCAATATATTGCAATGCAAAATATTGAGAATCAAATGTAGAAGATTTGTAAATGTGTATGGAGTTTTACAAATAATTTTTAATTTTATAGTGAATGTAATTTATGACAGAGCCTTTTTTCTCCTTATTCTTGACATTTTCAGTGCCTTTTTAGGCGCCTAAAAGGCGATTTTTTAGTGCCTAAACATCCGACATCTAATAATGATAATGGCAACAGACAGGCTGAGTTTCATTCAGAGGTCGCTGCCTCCCGGCGTAGACGGACTTTCGACTCTAGTTAGACAGATAGATCGGATTCCGCAGCTGTTCGGAGAATTCTAGCGGCCGGTAGCTCAGATCGTCAGTATTCCGTTGCTACTCTACTCAATACCAGATGAATACCGGGGCAGAACCCTAACAAATAGACCGCAAGCGATCTTGCCTTCCTCTTGCTTGACCTATCTTCTCCCCTTACTTACACATTTACATGCACTACACCATCAAACATGTCGGGAGACGAGTCAGAGTGCTTGTCCTGGCTGGAGGGGTGCCCTCCTGGGGAAGAGATCTGGGGTGGGAAACACTTCGCAATAGGTCGGCGCTGAATTTCATCGTTAAGAACACTGGCGAA
This sequence comes from Acheta domesticus, assembly GCA_031308135.1. Lineage (NCBI taxonomy): Eukaryota > Metazoa > Arthropoda > Insecta > Orthoptera > Gryllidae > Acheta > Acheta domesticus. The sequence continues at coordinate 264,274,201 of JAHLJT010008446.1, forward strand.
GGAACACCGCTACTTCCAGGTATAAAAATATTCACTAACGGGACTAATGACCAAAGCAGTTAATGGGCCCCTAAACATCAATTAATCAATAATGATGACGGGAAATGTTTTACAACTATGGAGCAAGACATATCGGGGATCTTTTTTGCAACATATCAAATATCATATAAATAGAGAATAGTATTACAAAAACATTAATTATCTACTTATTAATGTCTGTTCCATAAATTTAATAGTACGCTTCTTAATTTTTTCTGTAGATTGAGAAAATCCTGACCTGACAGTACCTGAAGGTGTTGTCTGGTATTGATAACACCGTCTTAAAATTATTAGAAGGTATCGACCTAACCAGCGATATTATTAATATGCTTTTTAGATTTGGAAGACTCTACTAATTCCACTTAATATTTCAAATAATATCTATTGATATACGTACTAGAAAATATTTCACAAGAGAATTAATATCGTGTTTGCTGAATATATGCTCTATCACTGAATATAGAAATTTAACTTGTGCCCATGTATATAGCAAGAAGTAAAATTATTTAATATATTAAAACATATGAATAGAAAAAATCTATATTTTAATTACCAAGAATGTTTCTGTCAATGATCTTTTTTTCCGACAGTTTTCGTTTAGTCGTTAGCTAACCAGGGAACATAATATGTTATTTCAGATATAATTTGAGATAGCACACCAGATAATGAAGGAAATGCCTAAATTACTGTAAAAACTTTATAGAACAAATTCCTGCTAACACAACCTTCCGAAATTCAAAAATGTTTTAAATTATGTTAAAATAGAAAAGTATATTAAAAGGTACATCAATTAAAAATCATTACCAATCGCATACTAATCCATTTTGGTATCCAGAGAACACCCATGGGGGGGGGGGGCAAGTGAATGGCGTATGCCAAAATAAATTGCAATGTAACTGAAAGAAAACTGTACATATTTAAGAAATACGGATACATGTATTTCTGTGTATTAAATGCATTAATAAATCATAATCATTTCCTGCAAGTTTAAGGAAAACAAATTTCGGTTTTTAGCGATGGCAGAGCCTTAAATATTTTGAACATATTCTGTTCTTGCTGTTCTTTCCTTAGGGTCACAGTTACGGTCTTTGTTTCAACATTCACTACGTTGCTCTTATTGCAATAACTGTTCTCTACATCGACAGATACTAAAATAAAATTTTAACGTGTTAAAGAAGACAAAACAATCTTCTAGAGTTCAGAAAGATTCACATTCTTTTCTAACAGACATTATGTTGCACTTGTCAGCAAGGGAGAAGCAATATTTACAAAAAAGGTACCGCCAACGGCTTTAAACGTCGCTTGAAACATTTGCAGTTTGAAACAGAAAAACTAAATTTTGACGTAACACATTGAGAGCCATCGGAAAACATCATTAACACAGGGTACATGAAAAATATTTCAAATTTATGTTCTTGGTTACCTATATCGAAGTATAATTAAAATTTGTTAATTAAAGTAAACCAAAGCAAATTACATTCGCTCGGTAATTCAAAAATTTACTACTTACGATTACTTCTGAAACGACTATAAATTAATTTTAAAAATTCCAAGGACGAAAGTCATAGATGATGAAACAGGAACTCTTCACCTAAATAAAGATACAAGAAAAAATTATGCTGCTTTCCGTCACTGACTACTCGTAGATATGCAACGGTTATGAATAGCAGATACATTGAAATATTATGTGGATATGGTGATGAATTTCTCAAAAATCATTGGATTATTCAAATTATTGAGTATACAAATTAACATGATATCCTCTTGTTCTCAAAACATTACGTTTCATTATCAAACTCATAATATAGTACGATATATTTTTTGTCTTGATGTCGTTTTAGAATAATCTCCTTGATTTCATATATCTCATCATCGACTATCATATCACTATTAAGAATTTCTGCACCACGGATGTTTAAAATGCTGGAATAAATTTACTTCTTTTCTAATGTTCTTTCAATAGAGTAAATTGCTCATTTTGCATTCGTAAAAATAGATTTACGAAGCGTTGTTTCTGGAGAGAAAGTGTCTCACGCATTTTTTTGCTTGAAAATCCCTGTGAGAAAATGTATTTTGCAGGTATTGAATCTTTGTCTCCGGATCCTTTGGTATTAGGAGACCGACAGTCCTTTCTCTTTTATATTCTTCTTGGTAATAACCCGTGAAACAATCCCTATCGTCTCAGAGGTTTCGCTCTTTAAGCTGAGAATTGAAAAACAACGAAGGGGGAGCCGATACGGGGCGAGGATGGGGCGGGGGTAGAGCTGGGTGGCGCGGGAGTGGCGGGGGAGTGGTGCGGGGGTGGCGCAGGGGTGGCGCGGGGGTGGCACGGGGGTGGCGCGGGGGTGGTGTGGGGGTGGCGCGGGAGCGGCACAGGGCAGAGTGGTTGTGGGATGGGTCTCTGAGGGGCGGCCGGGCAGTTCCAGTCCGATGGGGGCCAGTGGCGGTCACAAACAAATTCGAACTTAACTCCTGTAAAATTGACGAGAATGATTATTTGCTTCCGTTCTTGTTTGTACTACATTCGCGAAATAAGTCCCGTTCATACAATTTTGTTTGGTAAACATCCAACTGTGAATTATTTAAGTTGCATATTTACCTCCGAAAATTACGAAACACATAAGGGCATGTAAAGTAAGATCTGACAAAACGATTACCTTTGTCGCATGTAACAACAAAAACTTATCAGATATTGTGTGTTTCAATATGAACTAAATGAGAAAGGCTTTTTGTAATACAATTTTTACATCATGAAAGCCTCTTATATATTCAAAGTCTCTGATTCAGATTAAAGAATCCAACGAAGCATAAATTAGAGTTGGGTTCTTTAGAAGAGAGGCATCCGGCATCGGCCGTCCGGCATCGGCCGTCGAAATGCTACCACAAAAGTGAAGAGTGCTTCCACGCGACTGGTGCAGATTGGCTGGAACGCGTCATCAACGTAACAAGTTATTAGTACATTAGTGGCAGGCACGCCCCTCCTGGCTAACATATCATTACGGGCGGCTCGGGGCGACGCCGACGGCGGCGCCGTGCGACGGCAGAGGCGTCGGGGGCGGGGTGGAAGGGGGTGGCGCGCGGCCGCGGGCTGAGCCGCGGGCGCAGCAGGGACCAAGGGCGGGAACGCGTTCGATCCTCCTCTGCCCTGCCCTGCCCGCCCCGCCCCGCCCCACGCCGTCGAGATGCGTCACGTCGCGTCCCACCCCGTCCCGTACTGTCCCACTCCCGCCCCGCCCCGTTATGCCCAGCCCCTCCTTCTCCTCGTCCGCATCCAGACCGCGCGCAAGCGCCAGGAACATTCCGCTCTGCCGCCAGCTGCGCCGCCTACCCCCGCCTCGCCCCTCCCCGCCACACCACGCCCCATCACGCCTCGTCCCGCCCGCCCCGCCCTCCACGCCCCTCCCCGCCCCGGCCCCGCGCGCAGACACGCGCAGCCCCCCGAGTGCGCGGCGGAAGCGAGGCAGGGCGGCCGAGGCGGGGCAGGGCCGGCGCGAGAAGAGAGCGCGAGCGGAGGCGTAGCGGGCAAGCGACAGCCGAAAGTTTGACTGAAGCGTTCAAGTTGTGTGGACCGCCACCTGCTCGTCGCCGCTTAAAGACGAGCGCCTCCGCTCGCGTCCCGCGCGTTGCCGCGGCTTCACCTGCAACTCCCTCTCGCTCTCGCTTTCACTCTCGCTCTCGCCCGCGCTCTCCTCACGCCCTCACCCTCGGCTACGGCCACGGCTCCACTCCGGCCTCGCCGCCGCGGCTAAATAAAGAATGGCCGAGCACGGCGGCGGAAGCGCGCGCGTCGATGGAGATGTGCGGTCGGCGCGGGGGTGGAGGGGGGCGGGGCGAGGGGCGGGGGCGAGGGCGGGCCGAGCGGCCGGGCAAAGGCAGAGCGCGCAGCACCTGCTGCGGCAGCGGAGCGGAGCAGCGTGGGAGCCGCGACTGAGGGGTGGGATGCTCACGCATGGCGAACGGCAGAGTTGGAGGCGGTGGCGGCGGCAGGATTAACGCAGATGTTTTCGGAAGTATTCAGCGTGGAGAAAAGCAGATGACATAATGCTGAGAGTGAAGAGGAGGAGGAGGAAGTCGCGAAGGGGAGAGATGGCGTGGCGAAGACCGCGAGGGCGACTTCATGAGGAGGGCGGGCGAGAGACGAAATATGGATAAGTAATGGAGAGAAAAATAACAAAATTAAAAGGGGTACCGAGACCACAGCGCACTGTACATTTTACAACGAGTATGCATTCTCATTGTAAAGTCTATTATCTTATATCAATTCATTGGTGGACTCAGAACTTCCAAGAGAAAAAAATGAGTACGGTACAGAATTAAGGAGATTTTTAAACCTATATTCATGTTTTTATTTACCTACTGCCCAATGCCTTCATTTAGGACTGTGACTTTAGGCATTATTTTCGTACCTGATAGTACTAGTACAAATGAATAATAATGAATAAAATAAAACACACTCATAGTACTTGTATCTGAGCTATGCTCAATGTATCATTTTTCACGGTACATCAATAATATTTTATTGTAATCACATCCATCGTATATTTTTGATTCCAAAGTGTTATTCAAGATGTTTGAAAATAAGTGTTACGCTTTTTTGGAGATACAGAGCAGTCAACATTTATCACTTTTTATTAATGAACATGCAGTGGGAAATTTCGTAAAACGGTGTTGCATATGAGAATTTGCCCCTGATTCTAAGACAACTCACTATGCACACATGTTTTGACTCAGCTAAGGAGATTAAATGAACTTGCCAACACTCGGAAGAAAATATAGCAGGAGTAACTCCGTATTTGTTAATTGACAAAAAGTGATTATTTTCAATCGCTCTACAAGTTAGTCACATTTATTTTGTCACATTTATTCTTAAACCTTGTATTTTGTGGACCCATAAACAAGAAAGATTAAATGATTTCATGAATAATAAGGAAATGTCATGGACATAAATGCTACTTTTGAACCGAGAATGTAAATAAAGAGTTCTGAAATGCTGTTTTGAGCTTTTCTATTTACAGATGGGAAGCAATTTTGCTAATGGTGGCTACAGGTGGTGTGCAATTATCTAATACATCAAACACAACGAAGCGGTTCACACATGTCCTGGTCGTAAAACTCTTGCTACACTGATCATCGTTAGCATTCACATTAGCAGGTGAACATGTAAATTAAAAAGCTAATTACACTGCAGGATAATATTTGTAAACAATAAAATTCGAATCGGGACTATTTAATTTTCAAATAACAGAACGGGTGTAATACTGTTATGGACCATTTATTTATAGAAGAGTTTGTGGTACCTTTGTACATCTTACATATTTTTAAGTATATATCACTTTAATTTTATTATTTTGATGGTTTTTAAATATATATTCGTACAAAGAAGCACATTTAGCACACACAAGCACATTTCTTGAATAGGTTTCTACTTTTGAAAGAAAATCTGAAATTTGGAATATAGGTCTTGTCTCACTGAACACAACCCCGGGTTTCAGTGCACAAATATTATTTGGAGTGAATTAAACAAAACAATGAAGATTGTGAAGATTTAAAATTTCATCACAAATTCATAGACACTTTAAAATATATCTCCATTATATATGTAT
>JAHLJT010008446.1:264280842-264334711 GCA_031308135.1 Acheta domesticus
GCTTTTATTTGTTTTCATATTCTTTATTTGTTTTCATATTCCATCTAGTTTCCCTATTGTCTGAGTATTTTCACTTCGAATCGGAAAAAACCGCTTAAAGAGGTATTATTCCAAAAGCTAAATTATAAAACGATCGTGATAATTTTTTTAACGTATGAAACCGCACGACTTGAAGGTTCTGGAAAAACATAGTTTCTCATTTTATATAAATCAGTGGTGTCAAGGTCTTCTACTGGTGGCAGTGGCAAGCCCTGTGGCATCGTAGCATGCCACTAGCTTCTCTGCGCAACTAGCGTCGGGAAAGGAAACTACTAGTAAACCCGCCGTTTTACAATTGTGAAGGCATTGTCTCTGGCGGCGGGGTGATGAACTATGTGGAGGGACGATTTCGTCGTGGCACTCGTGCCACGTAACTCCCGCTCGTGGCATCGACCTTGACAAGCACTGATATAAATAGTCTTAGTCGGGAACGGCGTCGGCGACGAAGCCGGGACGGACATGACCACTAAGCCATGAGCAAGACACATCGCAAGGTCAAACGGTCTGGTTAAACGAGCTGCAGGTTGACGTTGAACGGCCAGCGAGCCCAGCGACGCCGGAGGCCGACGCCGCGCGCGGTTGGCGGACGGAGCTGCAAAGAGGGACGCGAAACAGGCGAAGCAGGACGCGGAAAGGCTGCGAACGGGACACCGGGCCGGGGCGACGGGCGGGGACGGGGGAGCGGTGGGAACTCTGCGTTCTTTGCCGCGAGAGCGCGCGCCAGTCGCTCCCATTCGCACCCTCAGCTCCGCCCCCCCTGACCTTTCCCGACTCCCCGCAATCGCCAATGGATTAAAGCCCTAAAGCCTCGCGCGCTACCGCCGCCATTGCCACTGCCGCTTCCTCTCCGGCCGCGCCCGCTCTCCGCTTTTGCCCTCTCCCGTCATTGCCCCGCTCCCGCTGACCCCGCTGTCCTCGCAGCACCCGCCGCACGCTCTCTAAAACGATCGCATATTCTTGCTAATCTCGTTAGGTATGTTATAGGCGGGAAATTATTTTAAAATCCTAGTGCAGTTGAGGCCATTGTCTGCGCGTTGGCGCTGCCCTCTCACCCCCCGCACGCAGTTCACCGAACATTGACCGTCGCGCCCCCACACCTCGCACCCTGTGCGCACCACATCTCCCATCGCGAACCACACACCATAAGGGACAAACCACATTTCGCATGGCCGTCCTCTACTCGCTATTCGCGAAGCTTCTGCACGCTACTAAAGTCACACTTATTCCACGCGCTCAACGAACCATGCTCAACGCCCCACGATCAACACGCCATGCCCAACTCGCTACTCACTACGCGCCACACTCCAGGGGCGGATCCAGGGGTGGGGTGCATGAGGGCCATGTCCCCCCCCCCCCAAAGGGCCTAGGGTTTTTATTACTTTCCTTTACATGACAAAATTGATTAATTATTTATTTATGTTCGAATTACGTACTTATTTAAACAAGAATATTGTATAGTGTCATATCTTCAGTATACCAATAATATACAATATAATAACAAATACATACATTATTTAACAAAAATCTACGATTTCCCCCTCCCCAAATGATCGGCTAAATCGGCCCCTGGCTCTAAGTAATACGCTCGCACGCTATACTTGCCACGCTCTGTTCACGTCACGTGCTGCATACCCATCCTTTATACGCCACGTTCAGTGAGCCACGCACTACGCACCACGATCTATGTTCTATTTCTTAAAATTAAAACATTTAATTATAAACGCACTAGATCGATTGCTTGCGAGTAGGAATATGTAGTTTGTTTGTGTTCGAACGTCCAACCTTGGCATGTTAGCCATTTGGTGTCCTGACCAGACGTGGAATTTCCCTCAGCGTATGGGGATTCGCACGGCCACAATGGTCAAGCGCCAAGGTGGCGAATCACTGTTGCTCATTTAGCGATACCCAGGGGACATGTGTGATAGATCACAGACGCGAGCAACTTTCTCCCCACTGTAAATTCTTTTTGTTGTTCTTCTTCTTCTTCTTCTTATTATTATTATTAGGATTGAAGCGATAGGGTGATGATGACTAGAGGTAGGAAGAGGGCTAGACGGTAGGAGGTGGTAAGTGGGGTAGTGGGAGGTGCGAAAAGGAATATGAAATGTATTTATTATTATTGCCTCTCTTCAGTGGAAATCAACATGAAAGTTAAGTGAATGTAATTGTATTAGTGATTTAAGTAAACCGCTAGTTCTTCTGAGAACTCGGCTTTTGATTTTTTAAACGCACTGTAGATATGGAAAGAATGTTCCTTAAAAATTGGTCTCTCATCCCTTATCGTACCTCTTGTCGTAGAATCGACTCCCTACACCTACAAAATTAAATGGCGATTAACCTACAACAAAGAACTCCTCTTGTTTTGTGTTTCCTCCGATGTGAATCCATGAATGTTATACTGAACCTAACTCATGTTTCACTCGATTAATTTTACTGCTTAGACTTCCAGATTATAAATGTGTTTTAGAAAATGACCAGGAATTATAATCCCATGCGTTTTGTTCTTTACGTACACTTCCCCAGTTTCTGTACATTGCCCGACGTACCCGAATTAACTACATATGACAATAAGAAAAAGTCCTATAATATCGATAATGGTTCACTCTAAATTGAACATGGAAATAACATTTCGATTCCATTTCCATGAGATTGGCGCGAGCACAAATCGTTTTCTCGTCCGCTCCATCGAGAATTCTCGTTTTCACCTGGAGCTGGCGCATCAGAGCGCCACGCCTTCGCACGAATTCCCTTTGAATTTAATGTGCAACTGTTGGTTCTGCAGGGTGGCTCGAGTTGCGTGTCTCGCCAACGCAGCGACAAAAAAATTCCCTTCTTCGCGTCGCGGATTGGGTTCGTCTGCGGTCGCGCGTCGCCTCGTGTCGCATCGCGTCGTACCCGCTGGCGGCACGCCGCCGCGCGTTTGTTTCCGCCTCGCTTTTCTTTTTCGCTTCGCCTTTGTTTCGCATCGGCCAACGCTCTGCTCGCCGTCTTTTCTCTCTTCCCGCAGGGGGGGGGATCGTGACCACGTAGGGTGGGCACGATCTTTGGTGAAGAGTTGTAGAGGATCGCCCGGACCCTCAGTCTCACGGGGACACTCAAGCCGATAGTATCAGTAGAGGCAGTGATGTAAACGGGAACGCTAAAGCCTCCTTGTTGTCGGTTCAAACCGGCAACCCACCAGTTGGGCCTCTGCAGGAGCGGATGAAGGAAATCTCGCGAAGTACTGTGGAATCCACGTATAGAAGTCCGGCGGGAAATTACTACGTCAGGGTTGCCTTGGTTACGATCTGATCCCAGGTCGGTAGCCAAAAAGTGGTAAGCAGTGGGAGATGGATAGAGGCTCCGAGTCGCCCACACCTTGGTTCAGGTGGCCCCCAGTTGGGCTCTTGGCTTCGTCGTGGCTGAGGCCCAATACTCTTATGTCGGGAGCGTAGAACTTGTCCCGGCTGGGGACGGTACTCTGCTGGGGAGATACCTGCAGAGGGAAATGCCATGCACCGTGTTTGTTGTCACCGGATCGCAGTTTCTATTGGGAGAGGATCACCTCCACCTCCCTAGATAAAAAAATCACTAAGCTTTCTTTGTATCCAGGTTTTCCCTTTTCAAACTAATGACCATACCAGTTCCCTTGCTCGAGAACATCAATCAATGCACCATTGATACATCTTTTATATCATATCAACATCATCATCCTTTCATCAAATGCATCTATCTTTGGTACGGCCGAAAAAGTATGGATGAAAACTAGTAGTTCCTTCCTCAACGGGCTATGGATCGTGCACCAACTTCTTCTGACCCTTCTTCCCCATGAAGACCACACTCTTTTAGAACTGAGCTATGAGCGTCACATGGTCCACTTCCCATCTTCCATCCGCATATCCTCCCGCTCACGATCTGTGTATTACAGTCCTCCACGCCACAATCTTTCTCACCACACTTTGTCTTTCAAACCTCGCCCTTCTACAAGCCATTCCAATACATGCTCCACTGCTTTGCTCTATTGGTCTTTTGTTCCTCTCGTACTTCTTGCTTCTTTCTGTTGGTTTTATTTTCTCTAGTCATTGCCTTGTACTGCATTACCTGCTACTCCTTGCTCGCGCAAAGGTTTTATTCTTCTTCCCATCGATTTTTACTTGCGTCTTGCTTGTTTTCTTCGTGTTCCTTGCTTCTGGATTTCTCGATTCTCACTCCTGTCTAGTTCCGCATGCCTTGTCTATTGCTATTCGATTTCAACATGTTTTTGTTCATTAACGCACGTGATCTCCATCTGATGCGCATATCTCTTTAATTCCTTGGTTGTTTGTTTTCCTTTTTCAACCTTCTTCATCACACTTGCCGGACCCGCTCCTCCCCACCCCGCCCTGTCCCGCCGTTCCACGCAAACGATTCTTCATTACTTGGGGCGAGGGCGGGGCTCGGTGGCCGCTCGGTCGCCAATCGAACACGAGCCCGGTAATGAGCAACCGCGGCGGCGCACGGTGTTCTGAAAGGCGCAGGAGGCGGACAAAATTCATTTTTTCAAACCTAACCTAAATCGTGCCTCATTCCAGTACGTACGAAAAGAAAGATGGCCATTACTGTACGTCGCTTGCTTTTCTTTTATATTTTTATGCCCGTTGTTGTTACAAAGGCGCCCAAGCTTTGGAATTTTTGGGAAGCGGCAGTCTTAATTTCATCTTTTTTCCAATCTACATTTCTTTGTTATATTTCAATTGTATTTTTCTCTCGTTTCTCCTAATGATGTTTTAACTAATTTTTCTTGTTAAAACTAAATGTATTTCTTTGTTATTTATTGAATTACAAACTTAATAGTATCGGTATTAATCTACTTCGCTTGGTTTAAAAAAAATACACCGGCTATGTATGTCATTGAAACTCTCTTAGTATTAAGAGAAAAAGATGGTACCTTGTTTGTAGAGGGCCCGGTTTCCAGTTCCACCAACTATTTAACTTTTCATTAACTTTTGATATGGAATTCCTGGTAAGTAGATCAGGAAAGCGGTTTGTGAACTGTTATTGGCATTTTCTGGCATCCACTTGGAATGTATCGAAGATTGCCCATCATAGCAGGTAGCTTGTAGAATTAATTCCAAGAAGCGGCCGGCTTACAGTCAATAACTGCACTGGTGTCTAAGAAAACCTGGCCCCGTCGGGAGTCAAAACGTAGGACCTATCAGTCAAAGAAGCTACTGTCGCGAATTTGATCCGGCAGATTTTCCCCCCGCTTTCTTACAATTCCGACCACAGCGCGGTGGCGATGGGGTACGTGGTCCGGCGGCGATGCAAGCGAAGTTAAAGCGTCCCCTCCAAAGAAGATCGTGGGCCTCCCAGCCTGGATCGTGGATCTCCCAGCCTGGGGAAATAGCCAACTCAAGGAAGGCGATGCGTGAGAGAGATGTTGAAAATGTCGCGATAAGAGCAGCAATACTAGCGAATTTTGTTTCGTTTTCGAGAAAAATAAATCGTCTTCGAAGAGAGAGTTGAGGGAGGAAATGTGGTGAGGTGATAACGAATGGATTTTCATTGCGTGGCCTCGAAAAAGCACAAGTAAGTCTGAGCGAAAGTTCGCTTTGAGAGCCTGCGAATGGGTTTTGGTATGATGAGTGGATTCGTTGGGGATCGTTTAGCGTAGGGGTGTCCAACTGGCGGTCCACGATGCCATTTATTGAAGCCTGCTAAAGTTTATTAGTCAAAAATGAAAGTCCATTTCATCCATGTTAGGCGAGAACATCCTGCCAGAGTCAAAAAACCCTTTAATGTAAAAATGGATGATTTAAATTTACACACTTTTTCTAGTAATTTAAATATTCAAAATCATCCCAGTGTGTATAACTGCGTTATGGATGGTAAGGCCTGATATCACTCATGGTTCCATCCCCCCTCCCCCTCCCCGTTTGAGACGCGCCGAGTAAGTTCTGAGATCAACAACACGGGGAAGTCAGCTATTGATCGCCCGAGTAATGAAAATATGGCCCGCAACCATATTAAAGGTTTCAGCTGCGGCCCTTGAGAGCTTGGAATTTGCACTCCGCTGGTTTAGGGGAAGTCTATTTCCGCGAGAGAAAGGAAGTGGCCCACTGCTTGAAGCGCCGCGCCGGGTGCTGGTCGCACTTGCACGGGAGGCGGTGGGCGGCGGGTGCCGGGGAAAATGTAAATCACGGAAACGACGTTATGTGGAGACGATGAAGATGCGACGATAGCGTGCTGCGCGGCGCGAGCGCTGGCGGGCGACGAGTGACGAGTGACGAGTGACGCGCGACGCGAGACGACGCGACGACGCGGGCCGAGAGGGGGCGGCGAGGCGAGTCGAGCGCTGCGGAGGAAGGCAGGTGACTTCAGCGCCGCCGCCGCCGCTGCCGCCGTCATCGCCGCCGCAGGAGGTGAGTGGCAAGAGCACGCGAGGGCGTCGCGGCAACGAGCGGAGGGTGGAGAGAGGGAGGTGGTGGGGAGGAGTGAGGGAGAAGGAGGTAAAGGAGGAGGAGTGAGGAAGGAGGAGTGAGGTAGGAGGAGTGAGGGAGGAGGAGTGTGGGAGGAGGAGTGAGGGAGGAAGTGTGAGGGAGGAAGAGTGAGGGAGGAAGAGTGAGGGAGGAAGAGTGAAGGAGGAAGACTGAGGGAGGAAGAGTGAGGGAGAAGACTGAGGGAGGAAGAGTGTGGAAGGAAGAGTGAGGGAGGAAGAGTGAAGGAGGAAGAGTGAGGGAGGAAGCGTGTGGGAGGAAGAGTGTGGGAGGAAGAGTGAGGGAGGAAGAGTGAAGGAGGAAGAGTGAGGAGGAGGAATGTTGGAGGAGGGAGTGTGGGAGGAGGAGGGAGGGAGGAGGTGTAAGGGAGGAGGGAGTGAGTGAGGAGGGAGTGAGGGAGGAGGGAGTGAGGGAGGAGGCAGTGAGGGAGGAGGGAGTGAGGGATTGGATGAGTGAAGAAGGAGGAGTGAGGGAGGACAGAGGGTGGGATGGAAGAAGTAAAGGATATGCTGGGGTGGGAAATGGGAAGGAGGGCCGGTGACGGGAAAGGTGGAGAAAACGCGATGAAGAGGCGGAGATGGGGAAGGAGGTGGGGAGGCGGGGATGACAGAGTCGGATCGGTGACGGAGCGGAGGCGAAAGGGGGCATTACAGAGGCGGAGCGGATGGCGAAGGGCGGCGGAGAGGAGAAGGAATGGGTGCGAGACAGGAGGCGGAGTGAATGGAGACGGAGAGGAGGAAGAGAAGTAGGAGTGGACGAGAGGGGGCAGAGCGGAGGCGGAGCAGAGACGGAGACCCAGGCGAGAGGGATATTAGTGGGGCGGAGTGGATGGAGATGGAGACGGAGAGGAGGAGGAAGAGGAGTGGGTGTGGACGAGAGGGGCAGAGCGGAGGCGCGAATAGGGCTTGCGCGAGCGACGCCCAACGACCTGAACGTTTCCGGGCATCGCCCACAGCGCCGGAGGCGGGGACGAGCGGGGTGGAGCGGGGAGGCAGGGACGGAGCGGGGCGGAGCGAGGCGCGCAAGGGACAATTTGCCGTGTTCACGGCGGCGGGCGGCTTCGCCCGCTGGCACCCCTATTCTCCGCTCCGCTTGTGGGAGGCGCCGTCTTCCTTAATGGGCCAGTGGATCGCGCCGAGCAGTTTCCTGTTGCTTGTCGTGGTTGCGCGCATAGACGTAGAGGCGTTGCCTGCGATTTATTACGTTCACTTAATCTGCGTAAGTTTGCTGCCGGGAACTTCGGTGCACACGGCTGATGAATGTATCCTATATGCGAGAACATCCCAATCACAGTATTTCATTTGTACTTCATTAATACCTGGGCCACTTCATTATGCGACGTTAGAATTTTTCTGCGCATAATGAATTCTGTGAAGCATATTACTTCATTTACGCTAAATGTTAAATGACGAGTGTTATGAGCCATTCATTTGCGATATTTCCTTCGTTGTTTAAGATACTATGAAATTATTGTCCTGCCTTACTTGTGTGAGCATCAGTGATTGTATTTGAAAAAAATAAACGAGAAAAAAATAATTTTAAGTCTTAAACGAAGGAACATGATCATTACGTTTCGGAACACCCATATTCACATATCACTTAATTGAAGATACTTAACTAGAAATATGAATTTTCATTCATGTAATTAAGTGTAAAAAGAATAATTTCCATCAACATAAAATTAAAGAAAATATAAAGCTTGCCTAAGCTCCAAAGCTGAGGAATGTCCAACCCACTGAAAACTCATTTCCCGCAATAAAACAGTATTATAATCGTTTACGACTCATGTACACCCATGGCCTACAATGTAACTACACCCTCCTACTCGTATTCCCTCCTATAACTTCAAAGAGACATTCTATATTTTCACTACCTTAGCACATTCCCTCCACTCGACGTGACTGAACTTCATGCTACGCCACTCTATCCCACTTCATGCCACTCTACTACAGCACTCCAGTCTGCTCTACCTCACTCCACCCGACTCCAACGCAGGGCCGTCCCACTTCACGCTCATCCGCACTCCACCCCACCGGAACCCAATCCATCCTCTTCTCCACTGCAATGCCAGCCCTCCGCGTATTTCCGCTTGTTTAATTCCACTGCATTCCCTCACATTCTCGTTTCCTGGCCCGTTCACCTGGAGTCAAAGCCACACGCTTCTAATCTCCCATCCACGCTGATTCTCTGTGTCAATGGCCCGAAGTCACCTTCCGGTAAATTGGGAAATGGTTTATGGCGCCCTTGATCAAACATTCATTTATTAAAAATTGATGATGGAAACGGAAAGAAAATCAAATCATTCAACAGTTTAATGTTGACAGTAAAACTTGATTGTGATCAACGATAAAAAATAACCGACCTGGCCATCAGCGTCTATGGGCCAGTAAGTGTCTCACGTGAGTCAGTTTTTTTTTATATTTTTGGTGGACCAGACAACTGTTGCCTCCTCTGCTTCAAAAATTATTTCTGTAACGGTGAATTCTTTAATATTTTTGTCTCTTAAAACAACCTCATTCAATGTTGTTTATTTTTTTTGAGGAATATCGCATTGTGACATACAGAATAATGAACAATACAGAGGCAAAGAAAATAAAAACGTCATATCCAAAGACCTTACACATGTTTATCTATGTAGGTTGACATGCTGAATCCAAATCTGGAGGCAGAATTGTGCCACCACTCTCCAGTTTTTAAATCGCGAAAAATCACAGTGAAAACGTTTTTTTTTGTTATCGGGCGGTTGTTGTCAGACCCATAGACTTGGTACATGTTCTCTATATGCATCTCGATGCCCTGAATCTGAATCCGAAGCCAGAATTATGCTACCACCCTTCAGTTTCTTTAAATCTCGAAAAACACATGCGAATACTATATTGTGGTGTCTTGTAACATTATCTCTACACAAGCCAGAAGTTGTCAGACCCTTGGCTTGACACGATTCTGTATGTAACATAGATGCACTGAATCCGAATCTGATGCCAAAATTGCGCCATCACTTTCAATTTTTTTTAAATCGCGAAAAAAAACAACCGTAAAATTTACAATTTACAACTTCAGGGTTGTTTTTCGCCGATTAAAAAAACGGAGAGTGATGGCGCAATTTTGGCATCGGATTCAGCGGATCGACATACATAGAGAAACATGGTGTCAAGTCTTCCGGTGTGACAACAACCTTCGAAAGGAAAAAAATACAATGTCACGGTGTTTTTTAGCGATAACAAAACAACTGGAGGGTGGTGGCACAATTCTGGCTTCAAATTCGGATTTAGCGCGTCGACATACCAAGAGAAACATGTGTCAATTCTTTGAGTCTGACAACTTTTTTTATTTGTGTGCTTGCATCTTCTCATTTCCTCTAAAACTCTAAACTGTTACATGATCTCGTCAATATTGTCACTTACATCAGATCATAATTTTACTCCTTTCTGTAGTACTTATTTCCTCTGTCTTGAGATTCTCGTCCCAGTCTCGTTTCTTCCTTCAATTAGTTTCACAATTCTTGCTTCTGTATATATAATTTTTTTCTTTTCAAAATTACAACACTTACCTGATTTCAGACACCAAAAATTATTCAAATAAAATGTGTCACATTATAAAAACAAAAATTGGTGAAAACGCTTCAAACGATTAATTAATTGTTCTTTGTCTCAGTATGAGTAAAAAAAGGATCATGTTTCATTATTATGTCATTTCATTCATGTATTAAGTATATAAAAAAGCAAAAATTATATTTTTAAAGAATAATATAATTAACTAGTATTTTTACCTCTTGTTATTCGCATGATTCTATTTCGAAAACAAAGAAAAAGCTATGAACTCCAGTTGTTAGCTTTTTTATGTTCAACTTTAAAATATTCAGCACGGATGTCAATTTAATTAATTCCCCTGTAGGGTGTGAAGAAAAAGCTGTATGGGCTATTTTTCCTCCAAACAAGCCATAAATGTATGCTGTATCCTTAGGTAAGCAAGGATATTGGATCGACGACAACTAAGTTCCTTGTCGGGCTACTTTGCCTCTCGACATCTCTGAAGCTTTTTAGGGCTTAAACTCAATTAGTCACGCATTTTTGCTCAATATCTTTTGCTTTTGGCAAGTGTGTAGAGTTCAAAAGTTGACATTGGTTGCAACCTTTAAATTTGCTCTCCATATCTCTCGCTCTTGAATGCTCTTGAATGAGTGAGTGAAACGATTCGAAACGCATTGATGATCGTTGAATATTTTAAGATACTTGAAATTTAATGTTTTGCTTGCGGTGGTTCGTGGAAACCAGGTCATCTTTTCCTCGTACGAATATATCAAAAATAAAGAGAAGGTCTGGTGTTAAGCAAAAACTTCCTCTTAAGTTACACAATTTGTTCCGAGATGTTTCAGAATTCATGTGATTGGAATTCAGTCATTAATTTTAATACATTTTAACATTGGCGTAATGTTCACCTTTTATACTACCACTTAATTTTTACTAATATACTGTATTTTTAAGATATTTGCTATCTATGGCATCTACGTTCTGCTTTTTATATACGGCTATGGTGTATTTGGATTTCTCTAGAATTACACCGACTGTTCGCAGTGTTGAACCACATTTTTTATTCAACCAGATTTATGTTTAAAGAAACAGTCGGTACCATGCCTTAAAAGCTGTAATCACACAATTTAAAACAAAAAGTATTGCAGAGTTTTTTTATGTGATTAATTTCTTAAGGTAATACATACATTTTATCAAAGGTATTTTTATCAACGACTAAAATACTCTGTACTGCCCTCGTATTATGCCGTAGGTCAACAGAATATACGTCTCTTTCACTTGCATTTTTCTTTTGAATTTTTTCCTCGTTTCTTTGATGCCGGATTTTCCAATAATCGGAGACCAGTAGTGTTTATTATTTTAAGAATCCTTATTTCGTTTTTTAGCTTTTCTACTTTTGTTTATTTAACTAAAACACTGTGTGATTGTACCAACGTCCAATCTGTGCTCATTTTCTCGAGATTGGAAATTCCTACTTTTACACCATATTAAGTATAATTATAAAATAAATACTAAGAACAACTTTTTTGACAAGAATTAATAAGCAAATATTCGCTCCTATGTATAAAAACTACTTGCAAAACATAAGGTCTACAGAGTTTGGATATTACGCTTATCCTAACCTCGTGAAGAACGGACTTTCTGCCGCGAGCAAATGGAAATGATTATTCGAATAACTATATATTTCACTGAGCTCAAGAAATAATACACATAGAGTGAAGCTACATTTATATCCAGAAGCAAAACAGGAGTCCATCACACATTTATTCGAATGGATGAAAGGAAACTGGAGAAAAACGAGATAGGTGTGTTGTTACAGTTTCATGATTGTTAGTCATTGCAGTAACGTGTTTCATTGCCAGGATAGCCAAATTGAGTTTTTGCCTTTAACATTTATTAGAAGTTAAAGTTGCAGGCATGTTGAAGTGAAAACATTTGCAAGTTTATGTTGAAAAACATATTTTATCGTTATCTCATTAGAGACAATTTACGAATCCTTCAAAAGATACTTTCGCAGTTAAATGAACAGAGGGTATTTTCCTCTCGAAATTCGAGTCTAACAAATTAACAAATAATTTGCAGTAATGAATATTATCAGAATACGAGAACTAAAATTAGCGTTGTCGTATTTACAGGATTCAGGTTTCTTTAATCGAAAACGAGAAGACATTTGCGTAATTTTACCCACTTATTCGTTCGGACTATTTGAGATTATATATGATTTATCATCTGCTTAATCCTCTTTTCACGCCTTGGTTTCCTTTTGCTCCCTTGTGGGTATATTTCCCCGCCATGTCTGATCTCTCACTTTCGGTTCCTAGCTCCTCCGTCCTCCGTTCTCCACAGTTCCTCTCGCCTCTGCATTCCACCCCGCCTCCGCCAACGTGCAGTAGATGCCGTCGCTCGCGGCTTCACGTCCCCCTCGTAAATATCTATAAAAGGCCAGTTAAACGCACAAGATTCGCACTATGAATTTTAAAGAAATAGCTCGTTCCTTTTGCAGCAGGGTAGTTACAAGTCGTACCACTATTTAGAGTGTTTACTGGCACTTCTCTCGGGAGCTCGAGGGCTTCCTTCCGGTGGCGGCTGGGGGGAAATTACGCCCTATTTTCACGCGCTCGCAATATCCCAGTGATGAAATACTTCCTCGATACGTAAAAGAACGAACACTGCCGACCACTAGGCCGTCCTGGTGTAGAGCTCTTGCAGAAAAACACTCAGTCTAATAGACACCGATAGTGAAGTAAATGAAAGCTGCGTCAAATAGGAGATTTTTGACTTGGTTGGAGCTGAAAGAAGAAAATCAGGACCCTTTGAAAAGTTGTCTGGAAGTTTTCGACTGTTTCCTGACTGTGTGACTGAAAATAAGTATATGTCTCTTCTCTATTGAGACAATATTTTATTTTATTCATTCTTTGGGAGCCTGCTACTTCTTTAGTAATTATTGCTCTTGAATGGCGATCTAATTATCTACTAATGATTAGATGATTATGATAATGATGAGGGGAATCGTATTTGATAAATGATGGAATGAGAGACAGAGAAACAACAGACTCTCAAGGAAACCTGCCGAGAACTTCTTTGTCCGACACAATTTCTCATGGAGTGTCCGAGTCGAGCAAGTTTTGCAGGGGCGGAGAGTGACGCGCCGTCATGGCTATGAGCGTTTTCAAGGCGAATAGTTAATGTATGTTATTGAAGCAAATGTATTTCTTAGGGATTGATTTGCGTTATGTAAAGCAGAATTCGACTAACAGGATCAGATATCGAATATGGATGTTTGTTGTGGGATGCCTAAATAGGCAAAGGCTCTAGGCAAAACGACTATATTGCTGGCAACATTCTCATAGTCAAAGTGTACTCGCTTACTTCGAACGAAAATTCTGAAAATTAGACGAAAACATTGACGTGTGTTTCCTACTGTATTTAGAATACTATACAATTTTACAATCTTGACACGAAGTGTGCTTATTGTCAATAAGTTTCAGGAAATGAGTGTCTTTCCATGAAATTTACTGCATGAAACTGTTAACTTCAGTTCAGTAGAAACAAAAATTATTGTTTTTGTTCAAGAAAGGAATAGAGTTTTACTACCGGAAATTTCGCAAAATTTCGCTCCAGGAGAATATCCTGGGCGTGTTTCCTTAAGAGGAATTGGAGCGCTCTCGCAAACAGCCACCGGCTCTCCTGTTTCTCACAGTCTCGGCGAGTTTAAAAATGTCTTACGTCGTTCGCGGAAATTCACTTGCAACCCCCACGACCGCAAAGGGGGCGGCCCGCACAAAGGAACACATAATATCGCGCACGCGTTTGTTTCCTGGCGCTCCGAGGACGCGATGCGACGCGGCTGGAGAAGAGAAGTCCCCGCGTAGCACGAACGAGAATCTCGCGTCGGACGAGGGGCAAGCGACCTGTCACTGGAAAGAATAGAATGTGTTTTTACCACAAGCGTTAATTCGACCGTCTGTCTGGACATTCAGAACGCGCTGGGAAAGTAATGAAGTGTAGTCTTCAGTAGCACATCCTCTAGATGGTTCATGACCAGCGTACTAGCTCGTCGTCTGTGTCCCGGGTTTGATTCACGCGTCGTATCAAAATAAAAAAGTTGTAGCTTTCCTTTAAAATCTTTTTCTGTAGTTATTAGACGAAGAAAATCTCAAGCAGCCAGAGTTTGCTAGGTACGGTAAAGGGAATACGTGTTGTTCTCCATTTGTCTCTTTTACCGCCCGGCGTGGGAATTTAACTGGACCCAGGTATGGGTCCCAGGTATAGGGGGGCACCGTTAGCTACCCGGCAAAGTCGGACAATCGCACTGATAATTGTTCCGAATTTGTCAAATGCATACATAGTCCTCCTAGTTGTGGCCATCGTTCGGTCGCAAATTACGAGGAGCGGCGTGTGTGTGAGCAATCGTACACATTTTCAATCTCAGAATATTTCCTGAATGAAGGCAAACTACAGCTTGTGTTGTACGATCGATTTGCAAGCAATGGAATTTTAAAATCCTTCTTTAAGACAATGTGAATAACAGAAGTTAGAACTGAAACTTGTGTCAGATTTGATCCGGGTTTTGGGCTAGAACTCGGTGTTCGTGTTTTCAGGAGAGATTGGCTATGTGTTGAATAATCCTGGCTTAAAACGGAGGAGGAAAATGGAGTCCAGCCGGATTTCACGTATCGACCAGAGATCATCAGAATTGAAATTTCACGGGCAAAGAACTCAATTGGAATTCACAACGCATTGCGAGAGCTACATGGCGATAGTGCTGTGAATCGTAACACCTCACTATGGTCTGCATCTTTCTGTGAAGTTGGAGTACTCACTCAGGACAAGCTGCGACGAGAAAGACAATTAACTTCAACAGGTTGGACTTCGCAGTTTATTTATAATTACTTTTTGCGAAAATATCGATAAAAAAGTGAGGAAATTTCTCAAAAGATCTAAAAGTGTATCACTTCAGTTTACAAAATAATTGTTACAAGTTAGTAAGTATTCGTCACAAGTCTGACGTGCTTGCAAAAAATTGGCCTTCATTTTACACAGTAACGCGATAACACATGCTTCTAGATCAATGACCGAAACATTGACATTACGTAACACTCACATTATTTACTAATTGTGGAAACGCTCAAGAAGTATTGAAATCTTCTCACTCAATAAAGACTCCGGTTGGAGCCTATTAAAGACAGAATTCTCCTTCAGACTGAAACAACCACCCATGTAAAAACGCATTTGTTCCATTCATCAGTTTCCAATCAGGTGACTGTAATCAGCTCAACAATGAATGGTGGAATGTGGAATACAATTGTTGCTGAAGGGGTTTTATCATTCGTGTTACAATTTACGGCGATAACGAGGCAGACAACAAATGTTTAATATGAACATCTATTTCAACAGTAAAAGCATGAAATGTCTCACCACCCTAAGTCATTATTAAAATATTGCAACTATTGTCCTAGTGATATTTCACACAAACCGTGAAAAAACTCGATTAAATGACGCAGGCGTGATACGAGTCTATTTGTGCTACAAAAGTTCGTGTATTATGTTAATTACAAAAATAATTTAATGCAACTTTTAAGAAAATGTAGTTTTCGTATATTTGAAAACTTATCACCATTTTACTAAAAATTTATATTTTGAAAAAAATGGTTCATGAAATAATTTGAAAACCTAATATTGAAAAATGGCACAAACAAAGAAATGTATAGCTTTTTAAAGTTTAAGCAAGGTGCTGTGTATCGTTTTGAATGTTTTTCGTCATAGTTTTTCATGCACTTGTAACGAGGAGAAATATCAGTATTTTGCTCGCAGATTATGTTCCTTGTTGTTGAGTTGAATTCCCTGGAATGAGGTTTTCAAACTATTGCTTCCGAAGTAAATTTTCTTCAAGGCCTGAGAGCGAAGCGACATATTTAAGATTAGTTACCGTAGTACCTGACTGTTTCTGGAAGATTACATTGAGTCGGGTGTTTACTCCAAAACTGTGGGGGCGCGGGGCTTCGGGCTCTCGTGCGATGGGGCTTCGGTTCCACAGGAAACGTCGGGCGACCGCCCTTGCTTCTCGCATGCTACTAAACATCTTCCCTCGCCAGGGATGCTTGTAATTATCTCTTCGACTACGCCCACGCTTTAGGCTCTTACAAATCATGTGCAGATATATTTTTAAATCGTCCTGTTTATTTTACACATTTCGTTCAATATGTTTCTGAAACCCCATTATAGTGAGTGCGTTGCTTTTGTGTACTCTGCATTTCAACACACGTCCACACTGCGAAGAAACTCGAGAGATGTCGCTGGCCACGGATTAATAACTATCCTGTTTTGAATCTCCGATTGTTCACAAAACGTCATAAAAACCTTTGTTTCGAAGTGATTCGCTCTGCACGAAGTTACGCAGTTTTCGAATTGATGCAGTGAGCTATCTGCACGCTGTCATTTCAATTCAAACACAATCTTTTCGTTCCTTGTTGTTGATCCTTGTCTGCTAGGGAAGGGGATACACATTGAAATTAAACCGGGATGTTTCTTTGTCGAAAGTACACAAAATGGCCCCGGGAGCGGCCCAATCCGCCGGGGTCAGGGGGCCGAACATCGAGCCGTCAAGCGCGTGGGAGGCAACTGTCCGAATTCCGTAGTTCTTGAATAGACTCTCTTTGATAAAGGTGTGAAATAAAGGGAGTTGCAAGGTAGAACTATTCAGAAAAGCACACTTTTTTAGAGAAATTTTGAAAACTCCATAAGGTTTGGTCAGGAAACTAGTAAGAGCTTCTTCTGCTCGGATTTATCCTGAACATTATCGAAAGCTTTACATAAATGAGTTATTGGGGTGTGAAAATGTTCGGTTTAAAATTCGACCTGGCCGTTGCTCCCTTCGTACGTGTATAGGGCTGTTCGAAAGCATCCCGGCACTCTAGCGTCAATCTTTCACGCGTATGCACTGTCACACAATGACAGGCGCGCTATTGACTTTAATTGACAATCCTTGATGAGGAGAGCGCAAACATCAGTCACTACATGTCTGCCCGCCGGTAACAGTAATCGCCAATGAACTGTGGTTCGTTTTCTCAGTTGTTACGTAACGGGGAACTGCATGCTTCCAATTTAAGTAATGAAGTCACTGAACCTATCCCATTAAAGTTGTTTATTTTCGTCTAATTAGTATTTCCTTTTCACGAGCGACGATACATGTAGTTTTGATCTACTATGTACTGCCAAAGGGAATCTTAGGTCATTTATAATCTTAATTAATAATTTTGGAAAGTTATTTGTTTGAGATGATATTTCCATGATTCCATGGAATTTAGAATATTTCAATGATTTTATGCAACTAAGATTGAAGGGCCTTTCAGCCATTACAATATATCCAATATAAAGTGATAGTGTGTGTCCTCTAATAATTCAGCACAAGGGTTCACCATTGCAACAAAATCACAAAATATTTATTACAAAATGAAAAATGACAATGGAATATTATAATCATCAAATCCTGAAAGAGGCTTGAAATTCTAACGTAATGTCAAATACTTCATATTTTGTTTATTGAATAGTCTTACTACTTGTCAAAGTACAAATTAAACTTTCTTTAACCTTTACATTAAAAACCATGAAGGAGCCTTTTGGGGTGCCAACTGAAAGTTCTCAGGAAGTTCACTCAAGTCGGTATGGGCAAATGAATGAATCTGCAAGTGCTCAGGCATTGCAAGCAAGCGAACAAAATATTTTCATTCATTTCATATGTACCGATAAATTTGAGTGAATCTAGAACCGTTCAAGATTGGAAACAATATCATTCGTCTAATCTGTAAGTAAAACAATTTGTTGACGAGATACGCCGTGCGTGGCATTCGGAATGAAGTGCTTCGTTGGTTCTCCTGCACTATGAAGACGTCGCGCGGTGACTCGCCGTGGGTTAGACGACCGCTGGCCTGGCGACGGAAGGGAAAAGTTGGCGCGGCCCGGCAGCAGCCAACGCTGGGACGTGCGTCAGCGCCGAGGTTGCCTGCCTCGCCTGCGCTGGCGGCAGTGCCTGCGTAAACGCGTTACTCGAGGTGTACAAATAAACACAACACTTGTTAAGAAGCTGCTTCTAGAATTTCTCATGAGGATGACCTGGCGTGGAGGTGGCGCGGGCGAGCGGCAGCGCGAGCGGCAGCGGGGGCGGGAGCGGGAGCGGTGGCGGGAGCGGTGGCGGGGGCGGGGACGGAAGCAGAGGTGGGAGTGAGGGCGGGTAGTGGGGGTGGGAGTGGGGGCGGAAGCGGGGGCGGGAACGGGGCGGGACCGGGAGTGGGGGCGGGAGTGGGGCGGGAGTGGGGCGGGAGTGTGGCGGGAGTGGGGCGGGAAGTGGGCGGGAGTGGGCGGGAAGTGGGTTGGAGCATGAGCGGGAGCGGGGGGTGCAAGCGGAAGCGGGCCGGGATCGGGGGCAGGGGCGGAAGCGAGGGCGGGAGTGAGAGCTGGGCGGGAGCGGGAACTGGAGTGGGGGTGGGAGCGGGGTCGGGAGTGGGGGTGGGAGCGGGAGTGGGCAAAGTTCAGTCTGCAGTCGTCCCTTTCGTCGCAGCCGCTTGCTCGGGTGCGGACGTCGAGTTGGCGGGACGGGATGCAGTGTCGCTAGCAATGTCACGTTTCAAATCCACGCAGAGAACCTCACATTATTTATTTGCTGATACTATCACGTTGGAAACAGTAGGAAACTGCAGATGGCGTTGGAGGAGAGAAGTTACTGCATTTACCTCGTCTACAAGCGGGACTAAACACCCCGAAATTACACATATGGTCGGTGGAGAAAGGGAAATGGATGAACAACCCAATCGATATTGATTCAGAAGAGGTTTAATAATAATTGTTACTGCCATTCACAGTTTTAATATACAATTTAAAAAGTTGCTGATGCTACATATTGTAATTTGAAAAGTATTATTTTCTGGTTGACACTTTATGCATGTAATGAATTATACTGCAGAATTTATTATAGATTGTATTTGAAACATTGGCTTTAACGGGAAGTCTTAAGCCTCTCACACTACACTGATGCTTGGCAGGAACACGAAAATATCTTTGACAGCGTCAGAACATCTCCTGCCAATACATACACCACATGTAAAACTTGTTCATATGAAATTTGTCACCACATGTTCATTGTGGAAGTGCTCAACTTTAATCACTCTACAAGGGACTACAAATTTGTGACATTTTTCAGAGAACTTAAAGGCTTATTTCTCTTTAGGTCTAGAACATGATGAAAAGTGCGTCAAGCGAGGCAGGCCGTCTGAAACTAATAACGTTTACATTCGTTTGCACAGACACCCACCCCAAATGCAGGGCAAATACGTCTTAGCTCTGCAACAATTCTGCCCCACACGCGTGAAGGGCAGCCACGAATGAAACGGATTCCGGAATTGTCAGTGCGTGTGCTGTGCGCTACGCAGTGAGATTATAGACAGCAGTTCGTTGTCCGCCACACTGACAGAACTCGAACAATAAGAATTTTCAAATATGATCGTTGTTATAATTTTTAGAATAATAATAATTATTATAATTATAATAATAATTATTAGAACATACTTTGTAGAAAGTCTTGTGGTATTTCTTTACTCTTTAATTCATAAATTAATAACGCGTGATTATTTAAAAACTACTTGAAATGCGTGTGTGGTCGAAATTTCATTTCTCGATATTTACCAGTGATTAATACAGTGCACTATATTTTGAATTGAAAAACTTCTGTAGAATTATTTGGTTATTGAAAACTATAAATAGTATTGTCATGAGCCTTTTGCTGGCGTATGTATGCGCGCGCGAGAAAACTTTCTTGGCACATAGTATATTGAATGATTTTGTAAGGGCATTAGCCACTATTTTCATTTTTACTTTACTAGCGTTTCGAAATTAAGACGTATCAACACTTTGTTTATTAAATACCACTAGATTTATTAACATCAAGTTATTCAAGGTTGAATTTTACGCAAACACAAACTGATTCTCCGAATTTCACCTACAAAATTTATTATTTAGGCACGTACAAAAATTATTTAAGACATTTCTTGCCAAACATGATATACTCCATCATTCAAAATGTCCCTGCATGACAGAAGATCCTCAAATGTCTTCAAAATTTCACCACGAATCCCAATCAACATGCGTAACTTCCGTACCTAACACCCAATAACCTCAAAATGGCCCGGGGCAATGGACTGCAATGACGAGCTGGTCAGTACAGGTTAGGGCGCCCCGAGTGCACCCTGGTTCGGTGTCATTGTGCAAATGGAACTGGGTGCGCACCAGTGCGACGAATGGAAAACGCTGTATGAGAGCATCGGGGAGAGTCCATCGAGGGAGAACCGGGAAGCGGGAGGGGGAAAATCGAGCCTGACGCGTCAGTGCGTTTACAAGTAGCCGACACGCAGGGGCAGAGCCAAGGAGTGCTAAAGAGCGCCAAAGAGCTTAGGAGTGTGTCGGAGAACACCAGTAAGAGCCTCAAACCCCGTTTCCACGAGGTCAGTTGGCTGGCCGACAGGCACTGTTCTCTGAATTGTCTTGTGGCTCTTCACCAGAGGAAACGTACGAGGAGAGGCAAGTGGTGCAGGGTGACAAAGCGCTGCGCGTGTCAGAAAACAAAATGCTTCTGGGCACGAAGACTAAAGATGCTGGGAATGGACGAACAAAGTTCTGTCTGTCGGCTCCGTGGCTGAGATCGCTAAAGCAGCAGAGCCGTACTGATCCCGGGCCGAGGGGTCGCGGGTTCGGGTCCCGCCTCGGGCATGGTTGTACGTGTTCGTCCTCCCCCCCCTATCATCACCATATCGTTTCATCTTCATACCATACAGTTAAATCCTATAGTGATCGCTAAGTCGTTGTAGTTGATAGGACCTTAAATAACAAAAATGTTTTGTCTCTCCAGAAAGTGATGAAAGTACAAATCAAACTAGTGGTGCTTCAACAGCTCTTACTTTTTCGTATTATTTCTAACTTTTGTAATTGTCCAAAATTCAAAGTTGAACCAAAATGAGACTTGAACCATATTAAGCGACTTTTCCTCTATCCGGAAAAAAATTAAAGAAAAATTTGGAGCCGCGTTTGAGAAGAAAATTATAAATTGCATGCGATTACATTTTTATTGTCCTGTGCAGTTGCAACTGAATTAGAAATTGTGCAAAATTACATATTATTTCAAACAATTCTACATTACTTTTTTAAAGATCTAATTTTTTGAACAGATTTTATTCAAGAAAACAATTTCTGTCATCAATGTTTTACTTTAGGAATGTTAATTGTTTGCCATGTTTGAAATTACAAAGAGTTTGCCGACAATGCTACCAGTCTCATTTTTTCTTATTTTGATTGATACGAGAAGAAAAGTTGAAGAAAAAAATTGGATCCGTTCAGATCGATGGGGAATATCAATTTTGGAGAAAATCGTCTGAACTAGTCACTTGCGTTGACGAACGGACTGACCGAAGGACAGACGTTTTTTCATCAATGGATATTTGTATTAAGAACCAGCATTATATGGATTCACATATACACATATTCACACATTTGTCCACACAATTTTATTGCTTGCTGCTAATTGACTAGTGGCTAAGAAGCTAGAAGGAACATTTAAGAAACAAACTACAGTCATGATGAACGAACGCACTGTTAGTCAGTAGAGTGCTAGCGGCTTTGGATACCTGTGTGTTTCATTTTATTGGCTGAAAGTCGGAGAAGCTTCATGTCATCGACTGTCGGCAGTGCATTCACAACACTCGCTGTCTGTGACCCTTTGGAAACGTGCTAGCCTTCCGAGCTCTATCACTGATTAATTGACATCTCTGAAACTGGCACATATCCTTTGAAAGATCTTTCTAGCATTATCAGATAGTCTTTGCGGTTATGATCATTGTTATTATGATCCCAGTTCCTAATTCTTAGAGTCATACTTGGAGAGAACTAATGGTGTGATGGATACTTTATGTTATTATGATATGATTGATGGAGCAATAATGAATCAAGAGGCAAGGGAAAATCTACCGCCACCTCACTTTGTTACCCCAAATTCCTCGTGAATCGACTGAGCTTTGAACCGCGGTACCGCTAACGGCCAGGCCACTTCATCACGGATCGCGCAGTCCTGCTGGTAAACTATACTGCGATTTTCGCATCTTCGCCCCTGACAGGAATCAGCTGTTTCGCTGCCATCCAATCGGGAGCTTGTATGTCGCTACAGTGACGTCACTCCGGTGACGTTCAAGCTCGCGATCGGATGAGACCGTCAACAGTTGATTGACTTCAAACGCACATCTAAATAAATTCAAGTATCCTAAATAAATCCAAAGGCTTTATTTAAAGGTGCGTTTGAAGTAAATCAGCCGTTGCCGGTGTCATCCAATTGAGAGCTTCTGTGTCGCTACAGTGACGTCACTATGGTGACTATGATTATTGAAATTTGTTTTTAATATTTCCTTTATTTTAAGCCTATTATCATATTTTTTGTTTTTTAATTCGGATTAGCATATTTAGACTATATTTAATTTACATTCTCGCATACTACATATTACGTAGTACAGAGAAAGTATTGTAATGTTGCAGCTAAAAACGGTCATTTTTTGAGAGAAAAACTCATTGTGTGTGTTCCTAAAAAAAGAGGATAGTTCTTGTTCTTATAAATAGTAAATTTTATCCTCTAATACGTTGTGTTGTCAGGATTCATGTATTGTAGAACCTTCATTCCGAAAAAAATGTTTGCGGCGAAATTGTCCGTTTGTTCGTCTGTTTGTCCGTCTGTCCATTTGTCCGTTTGTTCGTTCGTCCGTCTGCCCATCTGTACGTCTGTTCGTGCGTTCGTTCATCCATCCGTCGTCCGTCCATCCGTGTGTCTCTTGGTCAACATTGGCTCCCTAACCATTCAGACAATTTTCTCCAAAATTGACATTCGCCGATCAATCTCGCCGAACTCTGGAATTTGAAACGGATATTGTGATTATGGGGGGTAATATATATGAAACCGTATATTTTCAAAATTAGTATCGTGCTCGTAGGCATCCGAGGGCACTCGGGGGCGCCTGGTTGCTGAAGGAAGGGCGTGCGCATGCGCGCTGCCCCGAGTGACGTGGCGGCCTCGCCGGGAGAGGGGGCGGGGGCGGAGCGAGGCGACGGAGGGGAGACGACGAGGACGATTCTGGCGCGGGCCGGCAGCGCGCCGACGAAATTTGATAAGGAAAGCTTTCCCTAGCATTCGCACAAATGGAATTTGATTCGCTTACGCGAACTAGCACTTTACCTAACGCCCTAGTTGAATATTTAAACATATCCAATTCAAGTAAAATGGAAGAAAGTTTAGGGAGGCAGATATGTGAAAATTTCATGCGAGGAGGAGTTGCCGAGTGAAGCTCTACCCGGAAAGTGACACGGTGGGGGAGGGGGCGTGGGCGGTAGACAGAGGCGGCGGCGGCGGTGGCGGCGCGTAGCACAGACTGAAGAAACGAACGCGGGAACGTGGGCGCCACCCCTCCCACCTCGCCGGCCAGGGAGAGGGCGTGCGCGGGTGGGAAGCGGAGCGGCCGGCGGGCAGGGCAGCGGCTAACGGCCGCATTCAAATGCACGTCTATTAAGTACGGCTTCAGGAAACTGGGCGAACGACCAATTGAATTGCATATCCCGGCGCGCCGCACGTTGCTTCGCCTGGCCTCGCTGTCCTTGGGACCGCGCAGGTCACGAGGCGGGCGGGCGGGCAGGCCGGCCGGCGCGGACCGGTGTGGGACGGCGCGTGGCGGTGCGCGGCGGCGAGCGGCGGGCGCGCGGCGCGGCGGCGCGGGGGTGACGTGGGTGGCGGGTGTGGCGAAGGTAGACAGGAAACACACGGAGCACGTGATGGCGTCATGGTGGCCCCGTGTTGGCGCATTGGAGTGGGAGCGGCGTGGGAGCGGCGTGGGAGCGGAGTTGGAGCGGAGTTGGAGCGGAGTGGGAGCGGAGTGGGAGCGGCGTGGGAGCGGCGTGGGAGCGGCGTGGGAGCGGAGTGGGAACGGAGTGGGAGCGGAGTGGGAACGGAGTGGGAGCGGAGTGGAAACGGAGCGGAGAGGGAACGGGAGCTGTAGTGGGTCCGAAAGCGGTAGTGGGAGTGGGATCGGGACTAGGTGTGGGAGCATGAGGGAGGGCGAAATGGAAGTGGGAGCGGAGCGGTGGGATGCGGAGCGAAATGTAGCTGAGCGGGGCGGAGCAAGAGTTCGCAGCGATCCCCAGCAGGAAAGGCAGAGGATCGGAGCGGGGGCGAGGAGGAACAGTAACGACGCAGGAACGGTGTGTGATTGAAGCAGGAGCGGACAAGGATGGTGTACGGTGGCCACGCGGACGGTGTAGGTTAGATCGGAATCAGATGGGGACTGCGTACGGTGGGAGGGGCACGACGCGTGGGTGAGGTGGAGGCGGTAAGAGATCTTTTATTTATTTGGTCAAAAAACAGTAAAAGGTGTATATGGGGGAAGAGATTATATGCGCACATTTTCTTGAGGCAAAAAAACAACTAAAAACAAAAAAACGCGAAATTAGCAACATTTGAAAAACTAGAAAAAGAATTTAGAAAAAGTTTTATTTTAGAAAAATAGAAATGAGAAAACTTTTTGTTCCCGAGTTACAGAAAATCAATTTCAGCGGTAAATGAACTGCTGATTTGATTTTTCTGCATTGCTAACAAAATAGTAACGAACACAGTTCTACTCCTATCACTACAAGCTTAAGGAGTGCTCAAGAAAGCGTGCGCACAGTGGAGCTACGGTGATCGGTGCGGGGGTGGGCGCTGTGCGCACGTCGCGCTTCAGTGCTGGTGCTCGACGGCGTTGGTGGTGGGTGGATGGGCGGGCGCGGGCGGCGGCGGTCCGCGCTGAGTGACATGATAGATCATGTCTCTGGATTTCGAAACCTCCCGGTGCAGGGGAGTCCGCGCTGGCGCTCTGCTTGCCACCAAGACGCACATTCCTGTCGGATTCTGGCTGTTCCAGCGCAGCGGACCTGATTGACGTGCGCGCTGCACGGCTTGAAGGAGGAATTCCGTTGAGATTAAACTTGACGATGATGGAAGCTGCAAGAGAGCTCTCGATGAACCCAGGTGTAAAAACAATACGTAGAAATGTTGAACAGTGGGTTTAGTTGGTTCGACGTGCTTTTGTGGCGTCTGAAAGAGAATCTTGTTTGAATGTGTGTTCCATTTGTGATATTGAAACATTCTGATGTTTCGAGGTGCTGCTGCTCTGAACCCCAAACCAATCACAACTGATTACAGCTATATAATTATTTTTTTACTGGTTTTCATGTTCGTAATTCTAGGTACAGTTTGTCTTTACACACAAGTTTGTCCTCGGTTTAAAAACATGGTGCCTAAGTACAAGACAGGACGATGTTAAGTTTAATTCAACATCAGTACAAGATATTTTAATTATTTATAGAATATTTAGATAATCCCACAATTTACTTACGGCATAATGCGTGCGACAGACCCGAGCGAATAGACCTGCTACAACACCGGGGGACTATCTCGAGCATTTGATTGTGGCACACAGAACTAAGTTATTTCGAAAGCGCGAAATACAAGCTTTGTTTTGAGTTGTGTAACTAACTTTTGTAGCGTGTGCTAGACTAAGTTGTTTCCGCCTACGTATATTGGACGGCTGCAAAGAACACGGCAAGAAGCACGTCTCACGCAAGTTTCTTTGAACGTTGTGCTTCCGTTACTTCTTTCTCGGTGTTTATTTAACACCCTACAATCGACGTTTAAAGCAGCTAGAGCATCCAAAGCTGTAAAATAGCTATTCGTATTCATGACGAAGTTTTCTTTGGGGAGAAAAATTTATACACACTTGTGTAGTCTTTATTTTGGTTGTTTCAGAGGGAGGGGTGCTGTTATGACGTTTTTCAAACTCACTCACATTACTTTAAATTTGCTTTGTCGTTTTTATTTACCAAAGTTTCGTAAAGAAACAACCTAATGTTTCATCCACATCAAATGTGTTTTTAGAGTTCATTTTTGTGGAGTTTAATAATTTTTGTAATTGTATTTTTTAATTGCTTGCGTAAATAAAATTCTAGTTGGGAGAAAATCTTCTATTATTATGAGCTGCCATTGATATAGATATTGTATACATGAACCTCAATTAACTGACACACTTTGTGAAGATGCTCATTGACGAAGTTGTCAAAATTTGTTCTAAGGGCATATACCCGAAATGGCTGAATGTTTTTTAATGCAATAAAATGATACACTTTTGATTTCTTGGCAGTGCGCTGGTTTTATTAACACTGAATATTCTTTTCTTCTATTGATTTATGTTAAATTTCAATCAATTTCACAATTCGTAGTAACAAATGGTCCTAAAATACGAGTAGTCTTTTTGAAGTTTTTATGACAGATTGTTTCATTCAAAATTATGTTCGAATTCCTAGATGATGTGTAAGTAGATATTACTGCTGTTTAAAACATTTGTAGGATTGTGAATGGAATTTGGGAGTCTTCAAATAAATGTTCTATTACATGCACACTTTCACGGAAAAACGTAGTTGTCATTTAAGGCGAACCACATTTTCTCAAACGAAGTGATCCAATTATAGTCGAGCAAAGAAGAATACGTTTTTGCCAAATTAAAATTAGTCGAACTTTGGAAGTTTATTCCAAGAGTGACCCAGTTGCAATATTACTCTTGACGAATAGATGACCAACAAGCTGTGATACATTCGTACATACGTGTTATTAAAAGGACAGTTAAAAGAAGAATTATACATTCAGGTTAATTTACATTTTTACTCTAAATCTAATATAAAATTATTTTCTTTATTGAACATAAAACTTGAAAAAATGAAAAAAACTTAAAAATTTACTTCTGATAATAACAAGCACGACGTTGAGAGTGAAAACACTGATTGACATGCAGACCCAAATAAATTTGCAGACGTTGAAAAGTTTGAATAATTATGTTACAGAAGACTAGAGATTAGAATTTCGTGAATGTCTATTTCTAAAGACACATTCCCTAATGTGCAAAAAGTGTAATTATTATAAAAATGTCATTTTTTGTTCAATTATTATTAAAAATTCATCCGCAAACCGATGTTTATAAACTTGACAATGATATTCCAAAATATTTTAATAATATTGTTTGTATTATATTAGCAGATTCTTATTACATCATATTAGATCCAAAAGCTTGTAATGCCAATAAAACTGAACCCACAACATTGAAAATTGATAAAACAGTGACCTAAATTCTATATGCAGTCGACTTCGGTTTTAGTGAACTTCTAGGGACTATCAGTCTGGTTCACTATATCCGTGATCCCAAAATATAACGGTTTTTCAACCTGTGTTGCGATTTCAGAGATACAAAAGATGTCTGATTGCCACGAATTAAAATTTTTTAAATCTTCATGCCTTCTTCACACGAAAAAATGGTTTGTAATTATACAAAACACATCAGTTAAAACTGCGTTATAGAGTAGTAGGTCTTAGATGATTAAGAAATATTTAATGAATAAAAAATCCGTGTGATGTAGATCTGATGAAGACTTAATAAAAGCCGAAACGTTGGCAATTTAAAATTAATGTTTCACTGACCTAAACTCAAGAACAAGTCCATACTATTAATCAACGAGGTCAAGAAATCAAGCAAATCAACAGTTTTTAATGCATCGGGAAGGTTGAGTTTTGCTGTAACACTGGTGGTGTAAGAGTTCGATTTACCATCGGGGAGAAAATTTGTTGCAGGTTTGAGACTCTTTTTCATGTGGTATTGCAATAATAAATAATAGGAGAAAGTATGTGTAGTTGAAGATCTGCGACCAGTGAAGTTAGCATGACTAATTGAAATTGTTATTTCTCCATGAAGTAGTACAACTCGTACTCACCTTTTGAGCTGTTCGCAACATCGTGAGTTACACATTGCAATATCGATGACTGCGGTTCGGCGCATGCAGTTTTATTTCACTTCTCAATAAATAACTTATAACAAGCACAATACTCATCAACGAAAGGTAACCGCCCTTTGTTTCACGTTGCGCCGCAGTGGGGCTTTTTAAGTGCACGCGACGATTCTCGTTATGTACGCGCGGTCGATATCCCTCAAATCGACCCCTTCGGCTGCGATGACTGCAGAGGATGAGGCCCGGCCTTGTTTCGTGGCGCGCTCCCCTTCTGGTTTAGTAATGTGAAATTTGCTCCGACTGGCCTGACATTTCGGAAGGCACGACGGGAAATTCATGTTTCATCTTAACGTTTTCAACCGTCAGAATGGGATCTTATATCTCATATTCATTTGAAGAAACAGCACTGAAAGCTCAAGGGAGTACTTAAGGTCAGATTGAGTTTATTTGTGTGATGAATTGTTTACTATGATATTGATGTGACTTGAAATGGGCGTTAATAATTGAAGTAAGATTAATAGTCAATTCAGATTTTTTTGAAGTGAGTGAGAATTTCGAATAGTTTGTTGTAATAAGGAAGGGCGAGAAAGTTTTTTCATCTGGTACGGGAAATTATATAAAATTACAGTAATCTATGTGCATTTTTGATAGATTGAATTTTGGGTGATTCAGTGCATAGTATACATTTCTCGCTAGATAGGACATCCAAATTTCGGAATTATTCTGTAGTATTCTGCAAAGATACTCAAAGTTAATTGATTGTTTTATTCGAAAATGATTTCTCGTGGGTGAATGTAAGACGTGAAAGTTCTATGCTAATTGAGGACGAACTTACGAAGCACCGTTATTTCGAATGCAACACAAGCCGTAGAAGGCTCTCTGAGCAGTGCAGA
This sequence comes from Acheta domesticus, assembly GCA_031308135.1. Lineage (NCBI taxonomy): Eukaryota > Metazoa > Arthropoda > Insecta > Orthoptera > Gryllidae > Acheta > Acheta domesticus. The sequence goes on from JAHLJT010008446.1 coordinate 264,309,640, forward strand.
AAGTACACGTTTCCTCCAAGTGTACATAACCTTAATGGAAGGTACCTGAAATTCGCAAAAGTAATTTGATGTTGCGTGTGTGTAGAGCAGTTAATTCAGCACAACAAGAACAACATAAGTTTTTGTCATTGTACTGAAACAACTTCCCTTAATGCACAGCAGGAGTCGTCGCACCTTCACTAACTGGAGTCGACTTGCACATACTTATTACAAAATTATTGTTGATAAAAAATCTCGAGGAAAATATTGATGTTTTGTATCAGTCATACCAATTCTGAATATTTTTCTCACGAAGAGGTGACTTTAACCCTCCCGTCTCGCCCATAATGCTGTTTCATGATCCATAAACCCGAAACGTGAGTTCTTCAAGAGCTGCGTGACACAACGCATAGGTCATATTTAAATGTCTACGATTTTGTCATACAGAGGAACGACTGTCATTTTTAGATGCATTTTATGATCTAATGCTTGCAGTATTGGGAGGGTATTTTAAATCGGTGAAAGACAATGCTGGGGTGGAACGAAGTTGGTGAACAACCTCGTAAAAAATGAGACTTGTTTTCCTCTGTGCTGAAGTCTGGATTTTTCTTGTCGAATTTCGAAATACACCAAATTCATTTCTAGACGGTAACACAAAAACGTGAATGAAAACAAGATTATTTCTGCGCGCTTCTAATTACGTTTGATTACTAAGACTTGTGAACGCATTGTCTTATTTAACAACTCATAAACATGTTTTTAAAAAACGGAGTACTTGGAACTGTTCCTGACAATCGCCTAGCTCCTCTGAGCCTCACGTGTTACGCCTTGGCGCATCGTGTCGCTTCGTGTCGCCTGCTGCGAGGAAATGAGAAGGGGACAGAGTGCCTGGTCGCATACGACATCTCATTCACACGTTGCTTAATGCGGAGTTAATGGCCACGTTTGTCCGATTGGAATAATGCACCCTCTGTTATTTGCGGGCTTTAGACACCTTTGACAGCACGAGGAACGGCGTACATTCTGTATCGAACTTTCGTAACAGACGATCTATATTCAGTATTCGATTTTCAAAGATATTCGTGATTAGGATCGCAAAATGATTCAGAAATCATTTATTTTGTGTCGGAAAACATTTGGCTGTCGACCAGTGTTATTCAACGCCGCCTTTGAGGGAACGGCTGAGTGAGTTGGCTTGCGTTGCTCACAGGGCCGCGTGCATTGGGCGTTCCACTCGGGTCTCGAAGTGCGTCCTTGGGCGTTGAGCCGCACACCAATGCGTGTCGCACGCGCCACTGCGCCTGCCCCTCCCGCCCGTGCTCGTGCCCGGCGGAGCTCTCAGCGGCGGGGCCCTGAAAAAGTGCGAATACCGCGAGTTAAATCCGCCGGTGGAGCGTCCCGATTGGGAGCACCGTTGATTGGCTGGCGCTGTAACGCGACGTAAACGCCGTCCTCCCGCGCCCGCGCCCCCCGCCGCCGCCGCTGCGCACGCGTCCTCGCGTACCCCGCTCCCCGCCCCCTCCCCCTCCTGCCCGCCCCCCGTGCCTGCACCGACGCGGCGCCTGCACTCAGGCGCAAATGAGCCGAAAGCAATCGCTTGCAGTAGGACGGGGTGGAGGGAAATTTCCGCCAGCCCGCCCTGCCCCCGCCCCCGCACCCACCAGCGCCGTCGCGGCCAGCGCCCCGCGCCTCCACGCCAGGCGGCTGGCAGCGCCCCGATCGCCCCCAGGAACTTGTCCCCTCAGTCCTCGACACCGTTCATTGTCCCCGTCCTCGCGTCCTCCCGTCCTGCGCCCGCCGCCGCCGTCGCGCCCGTGATGGACAGCTTCATTTTCAAGGGACCGCTGCGGACGGGAGGTTAGCGTGCTCGTGGGCGCGTAAGTTCACGAGTTCGAAACCCGGCGGGAGGCGGTGGTTCCGCACGTCTTCCGGCCCGTGGGCGGGCGAGGCGAAGCGGAGCGGGAACGGATGACGCGAGGCAGGGCGGGAGGAAAATGGGGATAGGAGACCGGACTTGGTTTGGAATGTGGTAGGTTGTGAGGGGGAGTGAGGGAGAGAGCGTGTGGGAGAGTTGAGGGGATGAGAAGAAGGGAGCGGTTGAGCTTGGTACGCAAGCAAAGAATGCATGCGAGCGGGTGCGCGAGTGGGCGAAAGAATAGGCGAGCGAGCGAGCGGCCGGGCGAGTGGGCGGGCGGGCGGGCGGACGTGCGGGTGGTCGGGCAAGCAAGCGGACGGGCGAGCAAGCGGGCGGGCGGGCAAAGGGTCGGCAGGCGAGCGGGCGGGCGAGCTAGTGGGCGGGCGGGTGAGTGGGCGGGCAGATGAGCGGGCGGGCAGATGAGCGGGCGAGCGTGCGGGCGGGTGGGTGAGCAGGAGGGCGAGCGGGCGAGGGGGGAGCAGGCGAGCGGGCGGGCAAGCGGGCGGGCGAGCGGGCGGGCGAGCGGGCGGGCGAGCGGGCGGGCGAGCGCGAACGAGCGAGCAAGGGAGCCAAAGGGTGGGGGTAAGCGAGCGGGCGAGCGGGTGAGCATGCGGGGATGAAGGCGAACGGGCAAACGGGCTGGCGGGCGGGCGCGCGGGTGGGCGGGCTGGCGCACGGCGTGTGGCGGATGGTAGGGAGGGAGGGCCACCGCTAAGCAGCTCTGGTTTCCTGCCCATAATTGGACGGCTGGGCGCTGCAAACTCCGAGAGTGCGCGAGCGGTGGCGCGCAGGCCGCGAGCTGCGCGTCGAGAGGCGGCGGCGACCGCACGGCGCGCTGCGCCTGGCAGCCCCGATTCATTAGGCGGGCAGCTGTTGGACGAGGGCAAGGCGGGGAGGAGGTTTGTTTTTAAGGAGGTGAATTGTTACGTTAGCTTACGTACGCACGTTACGTACAGTTTAGAAATAGCTTCATGGATGGGACCCATTCTATTTCCAGGGCGTGCTAAACTACATTTTAGGCTATGATGAATGCATAAGGAGATACGACAACAAGGGTTGGAACTGGGCACTACAAACCAATTCACCTTTTAATAATCCACACATCCACTTACGTACTTTGAAAAGCTTCAAGGACGTTTTTGATTTTTTCTAAAAAAGGCTTCAAATTGTTTTGTTTTTTCTCAAATAGGAAATCATATGCTTATCAAAAGTACCTTAGGTATAATTGTCTTTGAACTTTCTTAATTTTCGGAAATTGCAAAAGTTAAAAGTTTTCGGCGTCTTCCTACAACCTCATTACTGAATAAAGAGATTTTTTCTTAATTAAATATGTTCTTCAAAATAAATAAGTTCTTTAAATGTCATGAGAACGTTTTTAGAAAATGTCAGAAATTTTGAGTGATCGTTACAAATAATGAGAAGGTATATGCTGTTGAAACATCACTGGTTTTACTCGTATCTTGACAAACTTTACCATTTCACCTACACCATACTCAAGTATATAATCTGTATATGAGGAATGTAGGTCTAAAGTATTGTACTGAACACATGAACGTAAGCACCGAAACAAGTATGTAAGCTGAAGACTCATAGGTGCCGTAACAAACGTTGCATTACCTTTATCATTTAAAGATAGAAGGAAATAAAATGAAACAGCAGCTTCAGAAATAATAGTATTTCTCCGCTCCAGAAATGTTGAGACTTCTTATGAAGAACTGTAAGACTTAGCAACTCTGCGTCGTATCCTCACTGTTAAAATGCAGTGCTCGTATCAAATATCTTTGCCCACTTATATCTAAGAATATTGCGCTGTCAGGAGAACTGCTCGGAAGATCCTTCCTTTACTTCTGTGTTTTTTCCGTCGTATATTAATCTGTTTACGGAATAAACTATAAACGGTAAATACAATATTCGCGGAAAAATTAATTAATTTTTGTATTTTAAAATTAGTATTAGTATTCCTTTGATTAGCATTCGGTAGTGGTAAGAAAGTGTCTAGAAGGAATAAACCTGTTAATATGAATTGCGAGTTGTTTTTTGTGCACATAGGGCTGATTATTGGCGGAGTACGGTCACGATACGTTTGTTATTGTCCATACAGGGTGCTTTTTGATTATGGTCGTTGGGTTGACATAATGAGGTGGGCTCGGAGACTTCTCAATTCTTGCACTCCATCGGGGGCCATTTTGTTCTCCTTTCATTAGAGGTTTTTCAGTCGATACTAAGTAAGAGATTTTCTATAATTTACCGAACTTTCAAAGCATACATTTTTACTGACCTTTCCTCACTTTTGCACAAATGTATTAATATTTTGATAATTTTTTTCGTGTGAAGGATATGGAAACTTTGTATCGCCGTCCTCTTCCACGAAAATTGCGAAGACAGCAGCACCCAGAAGCAAGCCACTCAATTCTCGGTCTCCTGTCTGTCGCGGATTGTCTGAAAGCTGGCTTTAGAGTCTCTGGTCACCGCACAGCGAACCATGAGCAATTATGATCTCGGAGCACAGTTCATTTTACATCAATTTCGCAAGGTAAAGATTAACAGTAGCTTATATGTAGAGAGCACTTCTTGAGGTAATAAGAGTGACGTTTGAAGAATTTCAAAAAGGTGCGGACGCGTTAGTTTAATGTGTCGGTTTTCGACAGTAAAATGTTTTATCCTTTATAAAAATGGGTACCTGCTTCAAATGTTTAAAAACTATTATTTAGCTTATTTATTCTACTTTCCTGTAAGTTTCCTTCTCAAGAAGAGTATTGTTTCAGAGACGTATGATTTTAAGATCTGAACGGCAGACTTCTACATATCGTTGTTACCAAAAAACGAGAATAAACGGTCCATTGTGCAAATATCAGGCGGGATAAAAATCAATCACTCACTCAATCAAGTGGATTTAATTGATGGGAACATTATTTCGATGACCACCTCGAAATATAAAATCGTAAACTGTCACTGCCTCCGGTTTGCACTGACAGGATAAACCACTATGGTCAGCAGATGTGCCCTGCGTGGAAATGCTGGGAATGCAACCACCTGCTGTATTTTCCGAGAAGTGAACATAACACACATGTACCTACAACGTAATACAACGTGAATGTGATTCAGCCCCAGCACGACGTACGAAAATGGAGTGGTATATCAATTACTTGCTTCCTCAAACAAACGATATCAGCATCTAATATGATGAAAGACATGATATAAATATGGTCGTATTATTATTCAGTAATGGTGTACAAACACAAATTTTCATAAGCAAAATTTGTATTATAAAAGACACATTGACATGTTGAAAAATTGATGCTACAATGTCTAAGAACTGGAAACATTTAATATACACTCTAATCCAAAAGTAAACTAGTATTGCTAAACCGCGTACTTTCTCGCCCGTATTTTCATGCAAAATTCCGCGAAAAGTATTCAATTAAAAAAAATTGTACTGCGACCTATTTCAAAATCTGTCTTTAAGAAAAAGGTTTCATGAAGGAAAATCTCTATCGCATAACTGTAGTTGTAGGAAAAAATTTTTCGAAAAATTGGAGTTTTCCACAACATGAGACCTGTACATTCGCTTAAATGTTCTTCACACTATCAAACATAACATTGAATGCAAAACCATTAAGCCATTTTTTTTTTGAAAACTTGGAAAATGTCCGATGGTGTCATGTAACGTACCCGTATCTTTAAAATATCGTTTTCAAATTGAAGCGTCGCACATCATCCACATCGATTTGGGGAATATCATTTTGAGAGAAATAGGCTGAAATTTTTAGCCGTCTAGCGTTTGTTCACACCCGGACGGCGACGGTCAGGACGGTCGGGCAGACCTGGACGGACGCACAGATGATGGACGGACGGATGGACATATGGATGGTGGACAGACGGACGGACAGACAGACGGACGGACTGACGGATGAACAGACGGACGGATAGACGGACGGACTGACGGACGGACGGATAGTCTGACGTTTTGCAGTCATTCGATTTTTCGGTATCAAGGACCCACAAAACATGGATTCTGGATACACCACGTTTTTGAGGATTTTCTTCTAAGTTTAGCAACTGGATTTATCTACTTTTTTGTGCCAGGCCCTGTAATAAATATTTTCTTCCAAAGATTCGCTGTTTTTACGCGCAGTATTAAATAACTTTCTCTGTACTGCGTATGCGGTAGCGAGAAAGTAAAATGAATCTGTTTAATGGTGTTGCGTCATATTGTGTAGTTTCCTACAGCAGAATATCGTACTTACATGTTAACCTGTCTTTAACTGTCAACAAAGTTTTATTTCCGTTCATTTCGAGAGACTGAAGGCAAACGGGAGAATATAAAAAAGAAAAGAAACAAATCTCCGGCTCCTCAAAACGTTTCGCAGCATATTGACAATCTTTCCGCAGCATGCTTCTTGAGCGTCAATTCAATATGTCAACGAAACTGTTTTCCGTGCATGTATTATTCCTTAATAAATAAATCCACTGCATATGTTACGTCAACATATGTTTAGATTGTTATTTACATAATCTCACACTTTCTTGGTCAATTTATTCCCAAAATAACTAAATCCATTTCCATGTCGCGTAAAATATGGAACTGACGAAGAAGAATGATCCCGTTTATAATAATTACTTCTATTATTAGAGGATTACTACTATTCCACTGCATCTATCTACGACAATCATTTCTCCCGACGTCCGCTTTGAACTGCGTATTACAGTGGTCGGCATAAAGGGGTTTCACTCTATTTAATTTTCACATTGATATAAAATAAATCATTTGTACATTTGTATTAAATTTTAAGTCCTTAAGTTGTTATGGGAATTCAGTTGAGCACAGTGTTCCGTAATGTGCCATTTCATCGCTTGCGCCCAGTCACGAAAAGAAGTAAAGAGCGACAGAGTTTGAAATAAAATATCAAAAGTTTCGTATCTCCTGCATCAGCGCCGCCACTCGCTCCCTTTAACACTCGGCTCGACAGACAGCCCGCCCGCAACACATCACATCCTCTCGCGAGCTCTTGCGCTCGACCACGGCCAGCCAGCCAGCCCAGCGGAGAGCACGGGCACTGAATCAATCGGCGAGACGTCCCGAAGACTTTTACCCCCCCCCCTAAAAAACATCAGCGGAATTCGTTGTTCCTAACCACGCACGCGTGGGGCGAATGCTCCGGGAAAATGCGTGGCCGGATCTCTTCCTCTCGTCGCGATGCGGAATAACAGGCAGACATGGCGCTCGCTGCTTTAAAAGACGCAAAAGCGGAGAATTTTTGTTTCAAAACTTCAATTTCGAATATTCAATCTCTTGCTGGTCATTCTTTGTATCGTCCGATAAAAAAATTCGATAATTTTTTATTGCGCCAAAACGTTTGGGTTAGCTTGAGGGAGAAGAGGGGATCGGTTCCTTAAAAAAATAAACAATTGTTCTTCAATGACGACTGCTCTATTTTCCGTAAAAATAGTGCATTTAATTTACAACACATAACAAATATTAAATTTTCTTGACATATCTTTATGTGAAGATTTTTTTCATACAATTCCATTATATTCCAAAATCTCTATAATGCCGCCTTTTTCATGATTTAATGCCTATTTTGCGATTATAATATAAAAATTTTTTAAATGTAGTTGAATAATTGTACTGGCGTTTGGTAAATTGTAAAAATTAGAAACCGACTTTGAAGGTCTGAAACTTTGGTAAAAATCCAAAGAATGTATACAAATTTACACATTATAATTTTTTATATAACGAGAATTTTGAGATATAAAAACCGAAAATCCGAAGCGGCGTGTTTTCGAAACGGCTTTTTGAAAAATATATATTTTCCTGAATAGTTTAGTATTGATAAATAGATTGGTTTGAAATAGAATATTCTTCAACAAGTGCATAATGATGGCTAATATTCATGAGTAATTTCTACGAGTGAATAATAGAAATTATGCGCGAGGAGAAGTCTATACTTTCTCTTCGACCTTGAAACATTCAAAATGGATTTTGAAAAGATTTTGTTATATTTGAATTTCAAGCATAAGTATTACCTATGTCAGTGTTGTTACATACGATACATAATAAGTCTGCAGTTATTTTCTGACAAAATTCATGGTTTATGCTGTTGAGATAGTTTTATAAAATAAGCCAAGAAAACTTTCTTGCTAAAAGAACTCACCCTATTACTCTTTCTCTACTCCGTAAACGTTGTATATGATTGTTCATAATACGTCCTTGATTTTTCTGCTAATAATTGTATAGTTGTCGAATTCGCTATTTTCTGAATTATTGAGATTCTCACAGTCTCTGGCGTAAAGATTCATTTTCTGTTGAATGATCAATGCGAACTGTAACCAGAAATACGAGTACACCAATCTAGGTTACGTAAATGAAACCGCTAAATCATTCACTTGTCCACTGCAGTTCAAAGAAGCGCGAATTGCAAAGAGAAAGCTATTCTACCCGTGGATTCCAAACATTCTAGGAATGTGATTGGTCGTCAGGCCGTAGATTCCGAACTGGAAGCCACAGGGTGTGTAATCGGTGTCATTCATCGATTACACACACAGCAGGAGTACGTATATTATTAAATGGTCGTAGAGAAAATATTTTATCAGTATAATCTGTACTTAATTTTGTATCGCATTTTTATAAAAAGTATTGTTATAAGCTTTCAATGTATTCTGAATTTATTACGATTTAGCAGATAATAAAAGCGATGATCGTCCACGTTGATATGGGGAACATGTTGATGTGGTGTTTAGTACACTGGATTCCATTTACTAAACACAGGTGTGCACATTGAAACCCGGTTGAGGGCGTTAGATTTTTATACCTCAGAATATCTTGGGCGCCATGTCACGTTTGAGTCAAACGCTTGATAAATGCACGGCAGAAGTAATCCTTCCTAAATTCCCTTTTTAGTCAGATACTATTTTCGCTTAACCAGGGATCTACACGAGTACGAGTAATTAATAAATATGGCGGAAACGGTTATTGTGACAGTCCCTAGCGGCAAACATGGGAACCAAACACAATTCGTAGAGCTGGAAGCCCGTATATTGCCAAATACAGCTTATGTTGGTGCTGGCGGAGGTGAAATTTTCCAAGATCAGGATTAGACAACAGCAGAAACAACATCAATAATAAAAATAATAATAATAGAGTAATAACAACAACAATGTAGCAATGTACTCTTAAAATAGTACAATGTACCTTAATACCTCTTGATTTTTATTCGATACCGTCAGTATTTGTCCACTTTGCCTCCACAGTGCGACGGCGTCACCGACCATGGCAGGGAGCTGAATGAAGCTGTTAGTATCTAGTGGCATATTCACAGTCCCGCCCGCCGAGGGAATCCAATTGAAAGATTTGGTAGCCGGGCCCGGCCGCCCTTTGAAATTCAAATTGTAAATAATAAATCGATATGAATATTTTTATTGTGTTGGACGTATTCTAAATTTGTATTATTTTCTCTGATAAAACTTTGCGAGTTTGTGACTTTTCGTTTTTATTCAGTTAATGTTATTCTTTCAGAGTATCAGTTTGGGATTAAATTTTTGTTTCTACTTCTCAAAAAACGCGTTGAATGTAGCCTTTTGTTTCTGAATTTTATATCTTGCGGCAAAATGGACTTACTGGTTTTCTAAATATTCTCTTAAGGATTTACATCTGTTAATGTAGACACCTTGTTTTGTTTTTTCTTGTTACCACTGACTGACTAACAAAAACGGCGTTGCAGGTTTTCTGATGCCAATTGCATAATATGGAATATTAATTTTCTAATATTTCCGAATTTCCACGATCCTCGCATCTCATCCTTTCCACATTTTCATTCTTACAGTTCTTGGCTTTTATTACAAATGCATTCCTTCAACCGCGCCACATGAACACGCTACCTAGGATTAATCAACAAATGTCAAGGAATCAAGCACGTGTAAAAATATGTTTAAATAACATCGAAATTTTTTAGACAATGAGAGTTGATTTTGCTGAAAATATAGGCAATTATAAAAGATATTCTCAACAACGGCTCTATTTTTTAAATTTTTTTTCCTGGAATAGACAAATAACCTTTTTTATTAGTATTCTTTCTTTGCGCAGAGAAAAGTATGCTTATAGCCATGACGCGAGTTCGATAATCATTAATACTTTTGAACTCTCAGAAATTGCAAATTCTATTTTTCCAGGGGCTTCTTTTTCCGACGAGTCTTTTATATGTTCACTTAAGTTTTATGGATATACACATTTCAATATTATGATACGAATATTACTTATCAGTTATGAATAATGCGAGGAAGTAGTTATGTTCTGTTTTAATTTGTTTGGAAATAGGCCCATTAGCTTTTTTTTTATTGTTACAGGGACTATGTTCGAAATACGAGAATGGAAAGGCGTGACACGTCACTTCCAAATTCACAGAATTGGCTTGGCGAGAAGAGAATTGGCTTGCCGAGAATTGTTAGGCGAGAATGTTTCTGGCAGTATGGAACGCAATGTTGATTTTTTGAATTTTTGTTGATGTATTAGCTTTAAAAGAAGTACTTTTTGCACCTTCTGGAGTTCCATTGCTAATGGGTTTTGTAAGTGAAGACTGAGACGTATTACTGTGGACATGAATTGCAGTTTTATAATATAATGTAAGCGTTGCGAGACAGGACGTGCTATTATAACTCCACTTGTTTATTTCAATGATTTTTCTTCACTATAAGCAACATACATTTCATTTTGGCTATATGCGTTACACAATATCAGCAAAAAGATCCATAATTTTTGTTTGATTGTTAAAATTGCGTATCTTAAAACATGAAACTCAACGTATTCGTGTATATTTCAGTTCAGTGCAGCAGTCAACCGCAAGGAGAAGTTAAATCAAACTTTTTCACGAATAGTTTTAAATGGCCAAGGAAAAAAGAGGAGAGGGGTGCGATTCAAAATGTTCCCACAGAATTTGCGTTACAACATTTATTTTAATGCTAGCCCGCAATGCATTTATGTACTATGGAATTGCGTTGGAGCCGCGCGGGCAGGGGCACGCTCGGGCGGCGAAACGGCGAAACAACGGGCGGGACGGGACCTGGAACGGCAGAACAGAGAGAACGGTGCGGGAGGACGGGACGAGGTAGGACGCAACGGAACGGGGTGGGGCGTGTTGCCGAGGGTGCAGCGGAGGAGGAGTGTAAATAAATATGTAGGGATGTAATACAATTTAGGGCGTAAATTAAACTATTTTCATATTACACTGTAGTAAGAATTAATTCCTTTTCTTCCCTCTTTTTCTCCTCATAAAGAATGATTGCGGTATGCCAGATGACTCAGCTTTATGTAATATAAAATAAACGATTTTATATTACATCATTTGTGAACCACCTTGCACTAGCTGCACCATTTCAGTTAAGAAATGAATATTTCACTTCATTTTGACATTGAAATATTTAGTTCTTAGTTTGATACCTTACTTATCAGGGCTAGCAATCAGGCAGATGTCACGTTACCACTTTTACTTTCTTGCTACGGAATAGAGAGAAAGTTATGAAACGCTGTGCGAAAAGCGGCAAATTTTCGGCAGAAAAACCCTTATAAAAGGGACCTGGCAACGAAAAAGTGGATAAATTCAGTTGCTAAATTTAGAAAAAAATCCTCTAACTCGTGATGTAGACAGAATCTAGGGTTTGTGCGTCTTTGATACCGAGAAATCGAATGACGGCAAAACGTCCGTCCGTCTGTCCGTCTGTGAACAACGCTAGCGGCTAAACCATTCGGCCGATTTTCTCCAAAAATTATATTCCCCAATCGATCTGACTGATTTCGCAGTCTCCTGAATTTGAAACTAATAATTTAATTTTGGAGGGCACTTTCATGAAGCCCTTAGGACATTTTCAAAATTTTCAAATAAATAGCTGCATCATTTTTGAATAAATTATGTAGTTGGATAGTGTGAAGAACGTTTAAAAAATGGTGCAGGTCTCACTTTTGTAGGAATCTTTGATTTTTTGAAAATTGCAAAAATTCAAAATGTTTTAGGCGTTTTCCTACAACTACAATTATGAAGATAGAGATTTTTCTCATAATGAAATCTATTCCTAAAAGATAGATTTTGAAATAAGGTCACATATAAATTTTCGAAAATGTGATTATTTTTCGCGTAATTTTGCGTGAAAGTACGGGCGAGAAAGTTCGTGCCTTTTAGCATAATTAGTTTAATATTTCGACTACATTCTTAGAATAGTAGCCTACTTGCTGCCAAGTTAAATGCAGTATTTTTGTTTTTGATATTCTGAATAGTGATTATTTACATTAAACAATGCAGTAAACAATATTATTCTTGAATTTTTGAACATGGATATCGATTTTATTTATTTAATCTATAGTAATATAAAAATATGTCTTCTGTGGTGGGCTGTTTGTAGAAAGACCTCATGAACATTATTGTATACCGTGAACTACAATATCAGATATCTCCGTTGCATGAAAGTAGAAGTCCCGGTGAGGTCAGTTTTCACAAAAAGCCACTGACTCGTAAACGAGTAGGCAAGGCAACGGTGGTAATCCAAGCCGCATAACGAGAGGCGCGCAGGCATCGCATGGAGTTTGCAAAGGGGCAGCAGAGCGAACGCAATGGGCAGCGACCTGACCCCGCGCCACCCCGCGCCTTGCAGCGACGCTCCGCGCCTTAACGCGTTGTTCCGCGCGTTGCCGCATCGCTCCGCTCCGCGCTTTGCCGCAATGCGCCTTGCCGCGCAGCACCTTGTCGTGCTTTGCCGCGCCTAGCCGCGCCACGCCTTGCCGCGCCGCGCCTTGCCGCGCCACGCCTTGCCGCGCCGCGCCTTGTTGCACTGCTCCAGGCCTTGCCGTGCCTTGCCGCGTCGCACCGCTCCGCGTCTTGCCGCGGCGCGCAGCGCCGCAAGAACAGCCGCTAGTTTCCTCCACGTTCACCTTCACGTTCACCGGACTTTTTTGTTCGCCGTGCGCTGAAGGGCCTCGATTCATATCTCCTCACTAACGGCATATTTCTATGCACTTCCACGCCTTATCCAGTTTGTGGAAATTACGCTTCAACCTTGTTTTACATCCATCAGCCGCGTTCACGGAAGTTGTACGAGAGGTGTGTTACTTGATTTTAGGACGTAGCACAGCACGACGATCCGACGCTGAGCTCCTTATTTACATTTTTACATTTATGTGAACTGCAATTGGGTATGACCCGGTGGCAGTTGGTGAACAATAATTACAATAATAATAACAAGATAATAAAAAAGTATGAATTGCGTTTGGGCATATAATATGTGTGAACACGTCAGGTTGTCCAATACACTTAAATTTCCATGTGCGTACGACGCACTGCCTTATTATTTATAGTTTTGAAAATTAGCTTCAAGAATTCGTGGGACTGAATAAATACCGACTCGACTTCAAGTTTAGACTGGTAGTAGTTCGAACAATTGTGTGTGTGTGTATATATATATATATATATATATATATTAAAATAATGTCTTGAAGGGTCTGTTTTGATATATGCACTGTCAGTGCGCAGACACGTATCCCTTTTTCACATTGTAGGAAAACACCTGCCTACAAATTTTTTGTCCTAAAATTTCTTAAACCCCCATTAAAATGTTTCTATATTGATCAACGACGTTGCATCGTCATTTCTCAGGCATTACAAATGCTTTTTAAACTAAATACTGGAAGAATATTAATGCCGGATAAATATTTATGTAACATGTCTTTGTTTAGAGCTTTGGATTGGAGACAATACTAAATTTGTTCATTGTATTAATATGGTCTCCTTAACGTTCTAATGAGACAGAGCAATTTTATAAATATACATATATATCACGTTTTAAAAAAAGTCATTTTATTCAATACAGGATATATGTTCGATAATTCGCTTATATTCAGGTTAATTTTCAAAAATAAGATCATGTTTGTATGCTTTTGTTTAGGTCCATGTGATTTTTTACATAAAAGTGCAAAAATGAGTTCAAAATGCATACTTTACAGTTCATCAGTCGAATATGAAATAAAGTATAAAAGAACATAATACTTAACAATAAAAAGAAAATTTAAGAGGGCACTCTTAGTCTACGTGCATGAACTTGTGTCACTGTCGATCTCGCGGTGTGTCTGAGGGTTAATTAGTTTCTTCCACTTGCGAAATATCAGGGAGTTGAATTCGAGAATACTTATCGTGTGAACTAACTTGAAACGGATTATACTCGCCATATAATCGCTGTGCGATTATCGTTTTCATTTAAGTTCCTGTATTAGCACTTTATGTGGAATAACTTAGATGGCTTCAACACAGCAAAAAACAGCGGCCGCTTGCAGCCAAACCAGAGACTAATATTGATGTAAAGTTTGAAGTAAAATTTATCATGTTTCATTATGGAATTTCCCTCTTAGTTAATACATTTCAAGATAAGCTACTAGAAGTCGTAGTATAGCCATTGAATTTTCCATCCAGTTGTATCATAATATAGTAGGGGGCAAATGGACTTGCTCGTTCTTATCTGCACTGTAGTGCAACAAATTCAGTGAAACGCGTAATCTCTTCGTGAATGAAATGACAGCACTCTTCAGCGTGAAGGCGGAAAACATATCCGTATATTTGACGTAATAGTAAGAATGTTAAACTCTCGATTCATTCTCGGTATTATTTCATGTAAAACAAGCTTCCCTCCTGTCGGCTTAAAAAAAGGGAATAATATATAGCCATTCTGAATAGTGTTTCCCGGTTAATCGCACAATGCATGTCGTATTGCGTCGTTTTGTTTCCTATAGATCACAGAAGCATGTTCCAAAGTATAAAGTCTAATCGCGCTTGTCGCGCTATATGCCTTGTTTTTGATGTATAGTCCGGGGCGCGTTACAAGCTCGCTCAGTTTTACCAGTCATCGCCACGCAGCGCCGAGCGTCTCTTTGTTCCGGTCAGTAGTGCAGCACTGCGCACACGGGCCAGGGCCGGGGACCATTTGACAACGCCCCGTACTGTATGGTGGTCGACCACACGTTCATCACTGTCTTCTTTATAGGTGCGCCGGCTGTAATGGAAGGGGCTCAACCCGCGGGGCAGCTGTCACACCGGCCCTGGCTGTGAAATAGCGGGGGGTGGAAGCGGGGACGAGGTCGGGAGCGGGGGCAGAGACACAGCGCGTCGGGGACGGGATCGTGGCGGAAGAGGGAGCGGAGACAAGTGCGCGGTGGGGTGAGTAGGGTGGAGCTGTTCGGGGGCTGGAACGAGGACGGGAAGGAAGCGAGTGCCGCGCCGGGCGGGGCGGGGGCAGGGCGAGGGCGAAGGCGGGGTGGGGGGCGTGGGCGGGGCGGGGGCGGAACGGGAGCGGCGCGTGCACGGCTCGGGGGTCAGGCGGGGCGGGGGCTGGGCGAGGCGCGGCGGGCAGTGGAAGGGGCGGGGGCGGGGCGGGGCGAAGGCGGCGCGGGAGCGGCGCGTGGACGGCTCGGGGGCCAGGCGGGACGGGGGCTGAGCGATGCGCGACGGGGTGGGGAAGAGGCGGTGCAAGGGCGGTGCGGTGCGGGGCGGTGCGGTGCGGGGGCGGGGTGGGGCCAGCGCCGGGCGAGGCGGTGGCTGGGCGGGGCAAGGGCCGTGCGAGGCCTGACGAGGCGCGAACGGGGAGGGGCGGAGGCTGGTGAGAGAGTGGCGGCTGCCGGCGACGCTCCACTAGAGCTCACCCTGCTCTGCGGCCACCAAATAAATTATTCTCTTCCTGAGAACTCTCGCAAGTTCGAATGGAATTGTTGCATTCTCTTGGTAGCGTTGCGAACAGTGTTGCCAAACGTTTTGGACCGATCGCAGTACCAACCTTTCCAAGTCAGGACGCTTTTACAGAATATTCTGAAATGATTGTAAAACGTTACATTTCACTGCCTGGCAATTCAACACTAATCCCTTGCCCAGTCGAGTGTCGAATTGCAACTTGACGAATTATGAAATATTGTTTCCTTCCTATGATGAAAATAAATTATTTTTTTGACACAATGGAAACGCATACCAGAATTTAATGCAGGAACGTTATCACAGGTACAAGCAGAAAGTATTCAAATGTTATTAAAATGTTAAAACAATGGGCACACTTTTCCAGGAGCAATTATATAAATGGTATAAATTTATTTACAAAATTATTCTAATTCTAAAAATTCTTCCTGTTTATGACACCCAATTTCAACTCCTCCTGTAATTCTTATTTCATTCGTGAATGTTGACAGCTTTGGAGATTAATTGCCTCACTGTTGGGATTGTTCGTGTTTGAGCTTCATTTGATAATAGCGAACTTGTAATGATTACCTCGTTACTGGTATGATTATCTATTTGTTATAATAGTAGGTCATACATGGATATAGCAATACGTTAATGGTAAGTTTTCTAAAATTATTTAAAATCGGTGAACCTCCGAAAAGATCACAGCAAGTCTCTGAAGAATTTTCTGACATATTTCTAACTGAAATGCACCCGGACGGCACTGTATATGTGCTTTGTTACCCTTTCCCGAAATTTAGAAAGTTTTTGAAACATTTAAAAAAATATAAAAAATGTGATATGATATAGCTTCTAGTTAAAACATTTTATCTGTAATTGCGTTAAACAAAATATATAATTAAACAAAAATACATAATTACAGTAATTATTAGTTTCAGCATTTAGTGACAAAAGTTATTAAGTTTTATGTATTTTTCCTTGTATACATGTAGTCAATTTCTCAGGACGTAGTACTAGAATTATATTTTCTACGTCTTCTGAATATCGAAAATATTTTCAGTGAAAACCAAAACCGAATCGGGCTACAATTGCGCATATATGGCTGCCAATTTTATTTCGCTGATTGACAATAATGCGCGAAGGAAAAAGGAATAGTGGAGTTAAGGGAACACATTATTTACCTTATCGATTACTGTCATCCCTATCCTGAAGTTTATTTCAGTAAGTGCATATCAGTTTTCTAAAATTGCAGAAGTCGCTTACATGTCAAGAATTGAGAGAAAATTAGACAGAATATATCAGCTGCAGTGATACTTTTGCTACTCCAAGATGTAGAATTTCTATCAACAATTTCAGGAGCGCTTTATATAAAAGCTAAAAGCCAAAAATCTGAAGTCGTGGAACACCAATCTAATAAAAGTGAATGATTTGCATTGATATGTGTTTGAATATGTGAAATCATTAATCTGTACAAATTTGTCATCAGAAACATTGACGTTGAGAATTGATAGATGAAGGTTCATCCTAGTTTTATTTGTATGAATGAATATCCGAATATGCGTAAAGATGCAATTTCCATTGCATAAATCTTTTCACAGAAACGACCGGTTCGGTGATATAATTTTCGGCAGGAGGCGGAGAGGTAGAGCTACAAATCACGAGGATGTCTCCTTCCCCTTACTCTCTTTTTCGAGCAGAATATGAATACACGGGGCCAACAGAGATGGCAAAGATACGTCTTTCTCGTGGGCAGTATCTGAATCAACATGGGACGGCAAATATCACGGGAAAGCCTGTTGCCCGTTATGGGCAGTATTTGAATCACCCAACAATGAGGCAACAGAGAGGCGTATTCTTGATTGTCAGTAGTTTGAGGGGTGCTGATCCTTAAAAATTAACCAGCTTAGGTTATTACGTTTCTTTGCATGTGATTTCTCCTGGTTCTCTCAAAATAACAGTTTATGAAAAAAAGATTTTTCTTTCTCGTTGGTTTAGAAAACGTTTGTACACAAAACTTTTACTTACATTGATACACGAGTAATGTAATTGTTTGTACTCTTATAATACAAAATAGACATACAATTATACTCATTGCTTGCAAGGTGTATTGGTAATCGTATGGAGATATACGACGGCTGTAAAATAGAAAGGAAACTCAACATGGAAAGGATCCATGACAAGACCATTGTTACTTAACACAGCGTTACTATTTAAGCCATATACAAAACGCCACCTATTGAATACATTTTAAATTTCCGACATTTCAAAACCTAGTCTTATAGTGTTATAATCGGGGCAAAATGTTTTACAAAAAAGTTACAAAGAACAACGGAAAATGACGAAACTATAATGAAAACTTATCGTTTATAACAGGGCTTTCCAACTGGCGGCCCGCGGGACGCATGTTGCCCGCCAGGTCAATTTGTGCGGCCCGCGACTGCTTTGAAAAATTTTATTATACCAACCAAATACAATACAATTGCACAATTCATCTTATTTTTATTAAATGATATATTGATTTTCTTGTTGTATGTACATTAATCATTAAGTATGTTGAATGAAAGTTGTATCTAATATACATGTGTTTCAGTATCATCTCAGTAGTTAGGGTAAAATCCATCTTACATTCCGGTGAGGACCGCGGCTTCACTAGAATTTGATATGTGGCCCATAAGCCCTACGTTGGACAGCCCTGATTTATAAGTATAGGGCGATTTTTCTAATTTTGCCCCTCAAGCCCCTATGGCTACAATGGAATATCACACGGAATTTCGCGTCTTTCTCAGTGGTGCCGCTAGAAGTCGCAAGCACTAAGTGATGCGGGTCGCGATCATGGAAAATCTAGCGGAACGACTGAGAAAGACGCGAAATACCGTGATATATTCCATCGTGAAGACAGGCGTCGAGAGGCAAAGTTAGAACTAGCGTTGACCACAGACGGACAGACGGACAAACGGACGTTTTGCCATCAATCGCTTTTGCAGCATCAAGAAGCAACAAAACATGGATTTTTGACTACATCACGAGATAGAGGATTTTTTTTCCTAAATTTAGCAACAGGTTTTATCCACTTCTTCGTTACCAGACCCCTGCTATAAAAGTTTTTCTGGCGAAAATTCCGCGTTTTCCGGCGCACGATTACATAACTTTCTCTTCTTACGGAGTATTCGTAAGGCGAAAAAGTAAAAATCGCAGTATAGAAAGCGACGCGCGCGCCCTGGCGGTTGGGCTCCGCGCGAGCGCCGGCGCTCCGCGGAGCGGCCGCGTCGATTCATGAGCCGGCGACCGCCGGCGTCCGCGCGCGCTCGCCGCCTGGCCGCTCCTCTGATGAAGCCGTTCGCTCTGGGGAGTCGAACGCGATGAATCGTTCGGATCAGACGCGAAGGCTGTTTTCTGAACCGCTGCGGTTTGCTCAATGGCCGCTCTCCGAGGTCGCTGCTACGATCCGCGTCGTGGGCGCTGGGGTGGAGACGGCAAACAAAGTTTCAGTGGCGCTCTTGTGACGCGTACGTTTTTCCAAGGACATGTTTTTTTCATTTTCTCTTATGTTTTCCCTTGTTCGTCCACTCTCTTTTCCACTATTCCCCGATGCTCCGACTTTTTACTTTCTTGTACTTTGAGTGATAGTAATGTAACACTTTAAAAAGTTGATGTCTTCATTTGACGGAAATTACTTTTTGAGGTTACATGATACAAAAAAAGATTTTTTCGACACATTTATTTAATTGTCTGTGAATATCACTAGCTCTAATTATACATAGAATTTTACAAAAATGGATATTTCCCGATCAATCTGATTAAACTCGGAACTTCAAATGAATATTTTAATTTTGGGTGTACTTTGCATGAAGTTTCTAGTATATTCCCTTATTTTGTCTGCCTCCAAGTTTTATTTTTACTCCTGAAATAGAAAAAAGTGCACTTTTAAATATGGCATAGACCCTATTTTTATTGAATCTACAAAAACGTCGAAAGCTGCAAAAGGTCAATTTCTTTTTTCGATCTTCTACAACAGCTACAAATAATGACTGAGAATTAGTAAGATACAAGTTGCTATAATGTAATATTACATAACGTTACAAGTAATACGTATGTTCAGTTGCTACATCACTCATTTTCTTGGGGAACTTTGCAAAACAAGTACACTTTATAGAGGCTTGAATTAAAGGAGGCAGTCGTAAATTACGTCATGCAATGACAAATATTGAAGTAGTTGATTATGAAGCGTCCGGCGTTGGGCCTTCCCTCACCACACCTCAATTATAAGATGGAAACAGCCACGCTTTACGCAAATTTCAAATTTACAACTCTAGAACACTGAGATTGCATTGAAATGCTAGGTGATTATGCTTAGAATAGATCGGGAAATACGGTATATTACGCTGCTCACATTACGTTGCGCATTAATACATAGTCCTGTAAAATAAAAGAAAATTCATACCCAGTAAAACATCCATGTATTTATCATAAAGAATTCCCTGAAGATGGAAATATAAAACCTTCGCCTTCCGAAAAGTTGTCTAACAAAAGAAATTTAAAAAATTAATTAATGATAGACTTGCAACATTGTTCTATTTAAATGATTGTTACAAAGAAACTTGCATAATTGTATTTCAATGGCATTCAAAAAATTTAATGTAAATACAAAATGAAGCACTCTGATAATTATCACTTGTTGACATCTCATATTCGTTCGCTGGGAGTGTTGCATTCATCGGAAATGTATGACTTGGGCCGACGAATGCGGCAAATATTTTCTAGCAGCAAATATGGATGTCAACGTTCAAACCCCCAGGGCGCGCAGCGAAGCATCATAAAACCTGCGCTTGCCCGGGACAGCCGCGGACGAAATCTCTAGACTCGCAAGAAAGAGCAAAGCAGACAAAAATCGCGCGATTTGGCAAGTCAATCGAGGTGAACCATTCTACAATGTTGCCTTCGTAGAAAAGACGGCGCGTGCTGTTCGGTTGGAAGGTAGAGTATTTTCCGAGAAAGTCGATCTCTGTTTTCCGTTCGATAAGGATATCTTAGATCCATTTTCTTTCGTTTTGCATTGCAGTTTTATGGTGTTAAGAATGAAACGGTTTTTTTGATATTCAAATATTACATTAAAATTTGTATTTACTAGATGAATGTTTGAGTTCCTAGTAACGATTCTCTATCACATTTTCACAAACTACTAATTTTAACAATCAATTCGATTTTGTGGGTTTTAAGTTTCAAAATAAAAGCTGTGGTGTGCTTTCTGTAATTTTTGTTATTTGTGAGGTTTCATGAACCGTTCGAAAGATCGATAATTAAAAAGAACGAATGCGATAATTGATAATTCTCTAAATCTGGATAAATAAGCATACTGAGGATTAGTTTTTCATGCATATTATTCAAGTGCTACAACAGCCACATGTTGTGACGATCCGTCCTCTTTCAATGATACATTTATGTGATGTTCTTTACACGGTAATTTAAAGTTCAAAACTTTTTTGTTAAAGGGGAGTAAAAATTCCATTCATTTTAATAATGAAATTAGTCTTTAATCTCATGTCATTACTACAAATGTGAAGTTAGTTTGGAAACGCCTAAATGAGCACTGTGTACCATCATCAGCTGCTTCCATCTATTCTTCTTTATCGCCCAACCTTTACGCTCATAATCACGTCATAAAAGCTTGTTCTGTGGTAATAAATAGTTTACAATCATCATTGCCTAATCTCGCTAACAATGCCATTTAGAAGTTATATCCTCTATGCTGGTTATGTCCACACTGTGTATACTTGTTTATTTACACGTGCCATTTTCACAGCTACCAAGACTGTTTCCACGACTTGCATCGTGTTTGGTGTCTATATGACTGCGTTATTACGAGGAAAGTAGGAGACGCTTTGGCGTTGTCATTGCGCAATTATGATTGTATTTGCTGTTGACACACATTGCGGGAGGCGCAGATCATTCACGCACATTCACTTTTCCGCCAGCAATGTTGCAATCATACGTAGACAACACTGCGTTTCATCTTGCTACATTATTGCACAGGAGGGAAGTGTATTTTAATTTTTGTGAGGAATAAAATGTTATCCTCGAAAGCTTCTTTCCTTGGAAATTAGAAACGATTGGTTTATACTAAATATTATAATCTGTGTGTAAGAGCAAGGCTTCCTTGGAGCACTGCGAACCTATTACATACACACACTTACTGCTATTAGTTGCTCAGAGCACAAAAGCTGCACACAATGAACACACAATGAAATCGCATTGCAAAGGGATCTCTAAGAACTTCCCGTGATTTAGTTTGACTCGTATTGACACTTGTTCGTAAGAGTCTCTTCTAATTGATTTTTACAGTCCTTTATAGTCTGTGTCTTCTGCTATTGTATCATCCCAATTTATTTATTTATATATCGTAAGAAACAGCGAAAACTAAATGAGAAAAGCTACGTCATTTAGTAATTGAATACAATTTATTGTATGATTTTTTTGTCACATTAATAAAGTGAATAG
Source organism: Acheta domesticus (assembly GCA_031308135.1). NCBI lineage: Eukaryota > Metazoa > Arthropoda > Insecta > Orthoptera > Gryllidae > Acheta > Acheta domesticus. Next base: position 264,331,723 of record JAHLJT010008446.1, read on the forward strand.
GATCCGACAATGTTGGATCTATCAGCACAAAAATATATTACAATAATAATAATAATAATAATAATAGTAATAATAATTACGGTGATGATGGTTATGATGATGATGATAGGCATAATATTAGTAATTATATGTTATGTAAAACGCCAGAAAATCACTGACAGGAAAACTCGCAAATACTTCCGTTTAACATTATTTTGAACATTGCAAAAGGTTTAAACCAAGAATTCAGGAAGTTCATACATATAATTAAAATTGTAGTCGTCATAACGAACGTTTTTACTAATTGTTAAACATTATTACAAAGGAGTAGCCATTATCAGTTATGACACGTGAGAAAAAACACAAATAGAGTATGAATACGCTCGAGTTGTACGTTATCAGCCACGTTGTACATTTCGGGTTGTACATTATCGCTGACTATTATTGTTATAATAACATAATTATTATGCGACGACAAACGCTCTGCTTGTAATGGATGGTGGGTATGGTTAAAGAGTAAGGTGGGGAAGTTTCCATCTTATTGTGAGGGTGAACGGCAATGGTAAATCACTACATACCATGTTGTATCATTTTCTCACTGAAGCATCCTGCGTTGCCCGAAAATTTATTAATCATGATCGTCCTGCATCATCTGGCCCGTCCTGATTTCTTTCTCATGATCATCTTTGCTACCACCGTTATTGCTATGAGCAGCTCTAAAAAGATGAATTGTTGCATTCACCCAGTAAACAACGTTCAGTAACAATTTTGACCTTTAATTACTCTGAATTTAATTGCGCTATTGGAAAGAATCGAAATGCATTTAGTGGATAATTTAATGGAATTTCAGACATTTAATTCACTCTGGTGAATTTACTCACTGTTTGCTATATATTTGCCAAAAACGAATGGGTATACCCTTAAACGTTTCTCTAAGGGTAGAAAAGAAGAATAATAATGTTAACGAAAGTAACAAAATCGGTTATAGAGAATAACTGTTCTTTTGTTTTGAATGTCACATGTACAAAATTTCATTAAAATCGGAATAAAGATCTTGATGTATATGAAAAACAAACAGAATTATGAAAACGTGCACAAAATTCACTTCTCCCCATAGCTCGTCATATGCAGTTTTTAACTGTTTTTGACGAAAATAAATAAAAAATAAAAAAATAAACTTCTTTACTTAAGAGAAAAAATTAAATTGAAAAATATTGCATACATTATGTCCGACAAATACCCTACATTGAAACGGTTTAAAATAATGTAAATAATGACGTACGGATAAAATAGGCAGTTATTTTAAATCAGAGACGGTCACTCGAAAATCAGCGACTGACTGAGAAATAAATAATGGTGAATGATGTAAAATAGTGATTTGACATTTGGTTAAATCTACAAGGTAAACATAAATAACTTTCACCAAGTTTGAAAGATCAAACTTTCGTTCTGCGCAATACTGTCCACGTTCCGTAGGTCGACTGGAAGCTGCTTATCGATCGATAAAAAACGTTTGAAAAGAGGCCATCGACTCGAACACAAAGCCAGCTCCAACTCCGCAGCGGATCAAAGCCCGCGGAAACCTGCAGAGTGTACCAGCAGGTAATACGGAACTCGCCTCGCGATAGCGGCTCGTCTGCAGAATACAGCTCCTCGAAGCGAATTGATTGATTGATTGATTGATTGTTCGTGATTCCCGGCCCATCAACTACAGAGGTCGTTAGTCCCGTAAGTGAAAGGCTTGTTTTTCATCGGGAGGTGGCGGTGATCTTTTCCCCGCTGGATGGCGAGATCCGGCACCGACCTACCATCGACTAGCGTGGTTTTCCCCAACCAGGCATCTCCCACCAGTGAGGCACCGCCCCTGCCGGGACAAGCTCTAACTCCCGACCGGTCTCCCAGCATATGTGATAGTGTAGTGCATGCTAGTGTAAGTGTGTATGTAAGGGGTGAGGGTAGGACAAGGAAGAAGGAAAGATCGCGCGCGGTCCGTGGTCCGTTTGTTAGGGTACTGCTCCGGCATTCGCCTGGTATTGATCGGAGAAACCACGGAAAACTACCGATCAGAGCAGCCGGCCGCTAGAATTCTCCTCCAAAAAGCGCGTGAATTCGACCTCGCTGAAAAGCTAGTGTCGAAAATCCAGCCGGCGCGTCGGGTCCCTCGAAGCGGCTCGTCGCGTCTGGAAGGGCGTGTTTTTCGCGTGCGGCGCAACGCGCGGGCCCATGGCGACGCGCCGCCTCGCCGCAACCGCAGCGCCGCCGAACGAAATCACGCTCGCGCTATCAACTTCCCGCGCAGCCCCATTTCGATATTTTCAATCCCGCCTAAACGACCGCGCCTCCACCGTCGCCGCCGCCCGCCGCCGCTCGCGGCCGCTCGCGTCGCGTCCCAAGGAATCGTTCCCAACGGGCGACACCGCGGCACGGGCGTCGCGGGCGCCGCGCGCGATGCGGGCGCCGGCGCGGGCGCGAACGCGGGGCCCACTACCAAAAAAAAACAACATATTTTTAAATTTTTATGTAGAATGTAAGCACATTTTCATAACTTTGGTTATTATAGTGGTCCAGAGAAGTTTCTCTAAAATTTCACTGGGGCTCCTGGTGTGGAAATGCTGATAAACCACGCGCGCGCCCGCGCGGGGAGCGGGCCGGAGAGGGAGCGAGGCGGCGTGCGTGGGGTGGGTGGGAGTGGAGAGGCTTCGCGTGGGAATTTGTGGTGCGTGGAGCGGGAGGGGCGGAGGTTGTGGACGGGGAATGTGTAGAGCGATGGGCGTGTGAATGCGAGGGGTGCGCTCGAGCTCGCTGCACCCCGTTGGGTGCGTGGTGGTCGCCGCGGGGAAGGGGTGGTGAGGTGGGAGTGACGTCGGATGGTGGAGTGACGTGGGCCCAGCCTCCCCACCGCACCACACCTCACACACTTGCCGCTCGCACCTCGCCCCCCCCCTCTCCACGTCCCGCCCCTCCGCTTCTGCCCCACGCTCCCACCCCACGCTTCGGCCCTCCGCTCCCA
>JAHLJT010008446.1:264334811-264396474 GCA_031308135.1 Acheta domesticus
CGATATTCCTGACAGTGAATACACTCTGAGCCCCATTCACTTCTGCTTCTATGATGCCTCTCTATGGTGCACGCTTTCTACAACTACAGACAAAGTGGATATTAGTCCTCCAGAAGTCGCTTTGATTCCGGATCAGGCTTACCAGACGTCTGTTCACTTGAACCCTCCGATGTGCTGTACTTTTCTATTCATAAAAAATATTGTCCAACGGCCCAATTTTAGGGGAAATTTTGTACATCAATATGAAGACTCAGTTTTGAATCATGTTTATATTTTTCGTATTTGAAGATACTGAAATATACAGCGTTTTGAGGCATATGGTTTGGCATCATCATCGTGTATAATTGCAATTTTAGATTGATTTATGTATTGCTATGTTGAAATGAATTACGATTTATTGCGGGAACATCTCAATTGTCTAATAACCAAAATAAACTAGTTTGACGATTTCCTTCTATTCGTACCGTGAAAAGTATTCTTGACCTTCGTATCACGTCGAAGGTACGTTAACTGCACGTCCAGTCATATCAGAAATATTCTAATAGATGTTTCATTTTGATTCATTTATGAAGTGTCATTCTATAGTAAAGAAAATGTTTCCGAAGATTATTGTTATTTAAATCAATATTGATAATCAGAAATCGATCTGTGTTTTCTGAGGAAATCTTTGACTAGTACTTAGAAAAGTTTTTAATATTTTTGAAAAATCTGACAGGAGAGAAATTAACCGATAATTTTGAATTTCATTTTTGTTGCTTTGTTGAGTAATATGCTGTAACATGCGTTGCTATCGTGCAGAACTTTGAAACGATGCACCTTAAAATTAAGTTTTCGTAAATAAATTATGTTTTTTTACGCCGTAATGTACTAAATGAAACCATTTTAGAAATTCTATTACACTTTTGGGAGATACTCCAACTTCGTTGCTTGGGCTGGCGAAATGTTGAAAGTTGGATGCCAGTGTGAATTTATTTTTATTATGAAAACCGTGATTTCAAACGTGCTGAATGTCCATACAAGTTTGATTAGTTGACCGTATTGTAGTTGAATGAATTTTTTTATTAATATTGAGTTTCAAACTAACAATCAATAATTAGATGAATGAAATTTTCCGGGGTGATAGGCCGTCGTGTAGTTGGCATTGAAGGGCCAACAAGGGCCCGTCAATGCCAACAAGACCGCGGCCTATCAGCCCGGAAAATTTCTCGCATCCTGACTCCGGCCGTGAAAGCCTACGATGCGAAATAAATAATTAGTTAATGAATTAATATGAAAATAACGGTAGTGAGGAGTGCTCGCAGTGATATGCAGCAAAAATTGAACAAAACACAAGAAGGTTTTGGCGTTGTTCAGCTATTTAGAATATCGGTCCCTGGTCTCTTCCGCCTCCACATCGCCGGCTCACGTCTCTGCGCCATTGGCTGGCTTGGCCAGCGATCGGTTGCAGTCACGTGGGCACCTCGCGACGAGAGGCCAGGGACGGTGAGCCGTCGCCCACGCCCTCCGCCGCTCTCCGCCGCCCTCCGCCGCCCATCGCCGCCCTCCACCGCCCTCCGCCGCCCTCCGCCGCCCTCCGCCGCCCTCCGCCGCCCATCGCCGCCCTCCACCGCCCTTCGCTGTCCCCGACGCCCTCCGCCGCCCTCCGCCGCACCTCGCCGCCCGCGCCGCCCGAGGAGCTTTTAATTATGTGGAGCGCCGCGAAATAACACGCGCAAAGACGATCGGGCGACGCAAAGCGCGAGGCGGGTCGGGGTGGGAAGAGACAGTGCAGAGCGGGTGAGGACGAGCGGAGAGGAGGGACTGGGCAGGGGCGGGGGGCGAGGGCGGGGGCGGGGAACGACCGCCGATGGCCGACACTGGCCGCCCTTATCATTGGGCACAGCTCCGCCCTTCCTTCCGCCCGACGCACAAAGGGCGCGAAGTAGGTTAGCGGGTTTCGTCCAGCCGCCCCCGCACCGGGCGGCTTCGCCCCACCCGACCCCCACCCGGTCCCACCAGCCCCACCCGGTCCCTCCCGGCCCCGCCGGCGAAGATGGGTCACTTCGATAACCCCGCTGCTGCCCCCTCCGTTTTCCGCTCTGGTGACAAGGACCCGTCAATTGCGACGCCCCGCCCGCACCCCGCCCGCACGCCGCCGCTCGCGCCTCCCCCGGCCCCCGCACTGCCCGCGAGCAGCCGTTGGTTCGTTGAAAGTCATTTTTGAGAGGAAATCGAAAACGTTGTGATATTGCATTACCAGACGACATTCAATTACAAAATTCATTCTGTTAGTGGCATTGGTGATGGTTTTTCGAAAAATCGATTCCCTCGTCTACTCTTATTCAGCACATCGGTCAGCCCTTCAGTAATGGAGCTTACGTTGCCATCCATGAGTGGTTTTCCATTAGACTGCTATTAAAGAAGCAGAAATGAAGGTCCGCCAGGCTGTAATATGATCCATAATAAGTAAAACGTTAGCCCAAAAAGAAACAGATATTAAAATCTAACAGGAATCTTCAAGAATCAGAAAAAAACCAAAGATTTTCACAAAACTGAAGAAAAAAGTAGAGTAAATCATGAAATCTATCCGATTTAGATGATTTGGTCACGACCATCAAATTATAGAAGGCAAATTAGTGAACGACTGGAACTCGAAAGTAGCAAGTTCATGTGCAAAAGAATGACGAGCCTCCAACCAGACTCCGTGCCACCCTCCTGTCACCACCTCCTGTCGCCCGTAGCGGCTGCCCCCCCCCCCCGCCTCTTCACTTCCCGACCCTCCCCGCGTCTCCGAGCCACCCCCGTGTCCCAGCCACCCCCCTCCAAGGGTGGCTCTGTCGAAAACAATGAACGATGCGGTGTCAATTTTCGGACAAATCTGCCGCCAAAACATCCACTTTGCATAATGGCTTACATATTAGCGAGGAGCCGGCGTGAGAGTAATGTGTTCGGGCACTCGCCCATGCGTTTGCCGTAATGTCGCCCTGCGCACTGGAAGTAGCAAGAAAAAAAAGCAACGTATTTTATCGCAGAAGATTGAATATACTTTTTTCCCCCCAATGGAGCGTGTTTCATTACACTAGCAACCTTTGGTGTAGGGCGAAGCAGACTGAGGAAAGGGGGGAGGTTGAGCGTGACGCACCCGACTATTGCGTAACGCGCTCGTTACACGGGTCGCCTTTTGAATAATTCGTCGATAATGACTGCCAATTAGGAGGCGGGGCGCGAAGGGCGCAGGGAAGGCGGGGAGGGGGCGAGGGCGGCGGCGGTGGAGTCGCTTGGTGCCCGGGACGCCTCCCTCAGCCGTTCTCTTTCGTCGCGTCGACGCGACACCGAGCCAAGTGTGGGGACGGGAAGCAGCGAGGTGGCGGCGCCCCGACGCGAGGTCGAGGAGGAGCGGGGATGATTCGGAGTGAGGATGGCAACGGTATTGAGGCGAAGCGGTAAAAAGATAGTGGCCGGGCGTTTGCGGGGTGAAGTGGGGACCAGGCGGAGCGGAGATGAGGCGGAGCGGAGATGAGGCGGAGCGGGGACGAGTCGGAGCGGGGACGAGGTGGAGCGCGGACGAGGCGGATCGGGGACGAGGCGGGGCGGAGATGAGGCAAAGCGGGACGAGGCGGGGCGGGGACAAGGTGGAGCGAGGACAAGATGAAGCGGAGACGAGGTGGAGCGGGACGAGGCGGAGCGGGGACGAGGCGGAGCGGGGACGAGGCGGAGCGGGGACGAGGCGGAGCGGGGACGAGGCGGAGCGGGGACGAGGTAGAGCGGGGACGAGGCGGAGTGGGGACGAGGCGGAGCGGGGACGAGGCGGAGCGGGGGACGAGGCGGAGCGGGGACGAGGCGGAGCGGGGACGAGGCGGAGCGGGGACGAAGCGGATCGGGGACGAGGCGGAGCAGGGACGAGGCGGAGCGGGGACGAGACGGAGTAGGGAGGAGGAGGAGCAGGGACGAGGCGAAGCACAGACGAGGCGGAGCAGGGACGAAGCGGAGTGGGGACGAGGCGGAGTGTGGAAGAGGCGGGGCGGTGAGGTCGAAGCCGGGTGGTTGCGCTGTCCAGGCGAAGCGGGGACAAGATCTAAGCGGGAGCAGAGCAAGTCGGCCCCAATGGGGAACAGAAGGTGGGTGGAGGTGTGACAAGGCTGCAGCATGAGCGTGGGAGTACAGAGATGGAAAGCGGTCGACGAGACATTCCCTGTTTTCCCAGCATATTTTTTACCGTTTCTTATTTTCTTTCAATGGCCCTTTCCTCTTTCCCCTTACCCTTTTTTATGATTTCTTATTTTCCTTTCAATTGTATTTATTTGCACTTTTCTCTAACGACCTCCACGCAAAATTTCCGTAGAGTACATTTTAACATTCCGGAAGTATGGTTCTTTAGTGACAGCCTTTAATTTACATTTAACACAAAGTAAGAAACACTGCTACTGGAAAGATAATTGGATAAAATGATTTTCCACCGAATCCAGCTACAAACAACTGCCTGTACCAATAAAGGCAATAAACACTTTCATTTCGTAGCTGAAACATTTACTAATCAATTTTTTTGTCAATATTCAGCTATTCGAAGAAGCTCAACATTCGTCCGTACAGATTGCCATTGTTTCTTCTTCTACTTTTATTTCTTCTTGTCCTTTACTACATTCTGATACAACTTATTACAACGTAACAACATCCACGTAACAACATCCAACAAAATCCACGTAACAGAACTTATTTTGTCGTTTATTTCTAATGTGTTCCGTCACTGAAGGATGACCGGAGTAAATTTAATTCTTTATCACTTATTCTCGTTGAGTTTCCGCCACACGATTACAATACTTTCTCTTCGTTATTGGCACAGTAAGGCAACAATGGAAAACACCGTTTCCCAAATGTGGTTTCGAAGAGACATATCCATTGTTGATCCGATGCGACATCACCGTGTTTGTGGTTGTCGTCATTGCTGCTGCCGCCGCCTGTAGTTGCGTCATTGCTGCCGCCTTGGGCGTCGTAGCAGTCGAGGGAGTTGTGTGTGGAGTTTGAAAAGAGCTGAGAAGCGACAAGCTGACGAGATCATTTTGTGAGGAGTGTATTGTGAGAGTGTAAAAGAGCTATGCCACGTCAAATCTCACAAAAAGGACCAAAATTTGACCTTAATATTTTTATTATTTCCTATTGATTCTATTTATTATATAGATGCAATAAGTTAACACGCGCATTTTTATTTTAAACCACGTATTTCTTTTTAGATTTTGCAACATTTTTCTTTACTTGAATTTTCAAATTAAAAAAAATGTAATTGAATATTTTTGTAAACTCGATGAGCTACAAACGTTAAATAATATCCATAAACACATTAGATACAGAAACATTGAGAAATTACAGACACAATTAGGAAAAGAAGAATATCTTTCTATGATAATCTACCAAGGATAGAATCCAACCGATTTACAGCAAGATTGTTCAACTACATTAGAAAATTAAAAATGGATATTACTTGGATCAAAGAAACAGAAAAAAACACATTAGAACTAAATATAATACCACAAGATATTCAGAACCGTTCACCCCTGAGACACAAATTAGTCAAGACAAAATATTTTCTAGAGAAACCTAAAAAGAAGACTGAAGCCACCTGGACAGAAGAGAGAAAAAAAAACATCGAGAGAGTATGAAACAATTTTAGAGGAAGAAGAAATTGGAAGGAAGAAAGAACCCATTGAAATAAACGTGGTCCACAGTGAAGAAGAAACGCATTAGAGTATGGTTGACAACTTCACAAAAAATAAAAGTGGATCTCAGTAACTTAAAAAAATGATTTTTTTTTACGAACTAGTGTTTAGTAGATTGCTGCAACAGACCGTTTCTTGCTTTACTGGCTGACAGTTTCTTTGGACGATACATTAATATAAGTTCTTGAGGTGCTGAACTTCACGATTATATTTGGTTGTTCAACGACGGATTCTTGACTCACGTTTCTACTCGCATTTTAAATTTTCATGTCTGTCACAACTCACTTCAATTATAAAGTAGTTCATTGTAGCTTCAGTTAGTGAGAAAGGAGTGAGAGAATGTTTTTTGTAAATGTCCAGTTATTGACTTAAATTTTTTTTACCTAGAGTTTAAGTGTTCACTGCGATGACTGTGTGTATGTAAAGAACAAAACAAACGACATATTAAAAATAGTTCTTTCTTCCAATCAAATCTTTCTTCGGCATTATAATTGGTGTTGATCTGATTGACCTCTTCACAGTTTCTCTAATGCCATTGCAAGATACTTTACCATGAGAAAGAAAAACAAACTCAAAAAATTGCCAAATGCACTGACTCCAAAATCTTCATGGAGGCAAATATTTTCAATTTTTTCTTATTTTTGAACTGTGAGGAGTTAATAATTTTCCGATATGAATCACAAATTCCTAAATATAATGACTACTCTAAATCAATTTTCCCTAGTAAGTCGCGGACATTTTCTATGCTTAAAATCGTGATCAGAATGATTAAAAGGATTGAAACATTTATCTCGCACGGTGACCGCCACTCATGGTACATAGTGTACACACGATTCACTGCACAAATTCTAGCACTCTTCACTTTACAAGATGCGTATTCCGAGCGATGTTCAGAAAATTGTACTCATGTCCCTTGACAAGTGGTCTGTTTTATTTTATGAGCAAGTTCAGGAGGGCGCCCCATCTCTGGGGCGCGAAGGGACCCAACAGTAAAATTCGTTTTGCTGACACGAGGAAAACCAGTAGTTGAATTCGTTTCGCTGTCACCCAGACTTTCTAGGGGCAGTGGTCATGTGCGATACTAATATTTCTTGAAACCCTAATCAGACAGACGGTCATTCTTTTTATATTTTTTTCAGGAAAAGAGCCGAGCCCGCTGGTTATAATATAGAAAGGAATAACTAGTACATTTAATTTATACAAAGAAATCATTTGTATGAGAGTAAAGTTAAGTAAATACTTCCAGAAGTGTTTGTAGTATGGGCAGGGATAGCACACCCTCATACAATTGATTTGTTTGGAACTGTATGTGCGCAGTGCCCACTTATTTTCTTAATGTATTTGATAGAAAATTGAACAAGAATTAAGATTAGGCCTATATTTTTTTCAAATTTTTATCTGCTCGAGTTTATATGGAAATTTTCATTTATTTTTCAAATAATAACAATTTAAATGAAATATTTACGTTTTGAAAAGTTCATTTGCAGGGAAATAAAATACACGTTTCAAAATATTAAATGATGCCAAACCATGAATGTTTATATCAAGTACTTTCCGAGCAACAACTGATCATATTTTGCGAAGTACTCGTAAATTTTAAAATTTAATACAGGTTTGACTACACAAAGAATCAATTTTCTGGAAAATAAAAAAAGTTTTGATGTCCAGATTTTAAAAAATCGTACATTAAAAAAAGTCGCGTCAACTTTTGCATGATTTGATGTGGAATGGCTCCAAACGGAGAACATTGACGACTTCGAGGGCATCAAACAATCCATCCCAATAGACAGACATAGGAACAATATCAAATCTGAACACGAGAACTCTTGAGTTAACGGGGAGAGAGTTGATCTGCAGGGAGAGTTTGTTATTTGCGTATTTTATACCAAACCAAACCAGATCGTTAAGGATGCAACTCGGTTAGACTAATTGCCTAACGATTTGCATCCTACGCGCAAAGTTGGAAACCGCTCCAGCAAAGATATGTTCCATATAGAGTTATTGCGCGAAGCATGAATGTATATTCAGTCTGCTTTGTTATATCAACGCAGAGAAGAGCAACATGAATGTGGCGTGTTGTAGGTCGATCTCGGACTATAGCCAACGAGTCCGGTTATTTTGTATGGAGAGGGTCTAATATGAACGAGAACGCATCTTGTACATTGCCGGTATTGCTCGGTTGATTCAAGCACAACATCGTTATGATCCATTTTGCCGTCCGTCTCAAGCAAGTTGACATTCAGAGGTACTATTAACCATTAATAGGTACGGTGGGGTTGGATCCGACCCGAGCGATTATTTCTCCCCTCTCTTTCCTTTGCAATACTCCTCAGGATGTCGGGTGATCCGAGAACCCTATCAGCCAGACCTCCGGAAGGCGTTGGCGCGGTCGCCTCGGTACGTGTGAGTACCTTGACTCCCTGCACTCTTGTTTTCCCGCTAGGTGTCGATTTGTGGGGTCGCATCCCACACGATCGTACTGCTAATACAATAAATTTTTACCAAAAGATTTCGTCCTTTTTCTCAATTTTAGTCCAAAATGTTTACAAATAGACTTCTTCCTAGTTCACAAGAAATTCTAGCGAGTTGCTATTTCAACTGTCAGCGTTAGACAGTAAAGAGGACTATGCCAATGAAAAAAATTTTTCAGAATCGGAGGGTGAAACTCTGCTGAACACTGATAAGGATGTTTTCGTCTGTGATGGGGATGTGAACTTTATTAGTGATACCAAGTATTTACGGCACTTTTTTTGCAAGTCTCCAATTCTTATAAGTTTTTTTTCTATGTAATCAACATAGTGCATTCAATTTTTACTACTCTTACTTGTTTACGTCAAAAATTAGAAATGTATGTTCACAATATTCCGTGTGACGGACAATAATGATGTTATTAAACAAATAACAGATTATTACAATTGAAAATGTGTATTGTGTACATATTTTCATCAAGAACATCAAATGAGGTGGGGTCCTACCCGACCTTACCTTCTACTTTTTCACAAACCACTGTTCTGATTGAGGGTTAAAGGGAATCCTTTTCGGTATCCATTTACCCATGTAGAATATATGCATTCCAGAATCGAAATACTAGTGAATTAGAGCTAACTGTGAATTTGATAAATATGGACCTGTGCAAAATCTCATTCAAATTCAGTCAGTGCGGTGTACAACCAAAAAAGGTACGTAAAAGTGCAGTAAAATTATGTTTCGAATTCCAACCATTCTACGAACATTCTCTATCAATAAAGACCGTCTCGTTGAATATGCATTTTCATTTAGATACACTCAGCATATTCAACGACGAGGTAATGAAATCAGTGCAGATATAAATCAGAAAGGATGCATGCAGTAAAACGTGAGATTAATTTGAATTGTCTAGATACAGAGCTTAACTACCAGAGGCATCACTGGAATCGATCTAACGTTTGAATGTATTTCAATGAAACTTATCTTCGTTACAAATCTTACTTTTCCCACGTCTGACCGAAAATTTAATCGTACTGGACGGTTCAATCTCCCTTGATTCATTTGGGCTAACGTAACCAATTATTCAACCGTTTACGCCACATCTTAGTAGGGGCTTGTGTACGTATTCATAACGTGCGAAGCGGATGACTGAATAATTGCCGTCTCTCCTGATTATTTTATGAAACACAATGCAAATATTTGTAAAGATTATTCATTGTTAATCTTATGCCTTATTAGCTATTGTGTTACAGCCCCCCTCAATGAAGGAGTGATTATTTAGTTCTGGATTTTGTCCTGGTTAAGGTCATGGGGTTGTACAAGGGTCACAAACCCACATCCCTGGGATGAACGCAACGATATAAACCCTCTGATATACTCACCTCGATGAGATCGCATAATCGCAATGTAGAAACTCCGAATCCGCACGTAAAAAGGGCTTGTACTGTTCATTATGCAGCGATACCTAGCAGCAGAAATAGAATAAAACTTCGCAAACAAATTTAACGGAGTCCTACAAGAAATCTTCGCACTGGTGCTATAAAATATGTCAAGCGTGGCTTAGAAAATTCATATATTTTAATATTATTGATTTACATAATATATACATCAGTTTATTTGTACAGCTGCTTATATGAATTTATAACAGTAATCGGAGCCAGCATCAAGTGATTTGACCTTATTTTCCTGATTCGCCTCTCCAGAGACAATCTTTATATTTTTATATTAATTTGCTTATTATTTATTTATAATTGTCAGTAATAATAATGACAACAACAACTCGAGCTATGGCGTAAGGGGAAAGACAAGAGCGCTTAGTTTTGTGTCCAAAAGCAAAGCAAGAGAAGGATCTCAGCAATTTCTCAACAAATAAGAGGATCAAGAAGATGCTAATCTGTGAAATTCACGTCCACTATTATTTGTTTATTGAAAGGTAATGAGGTGACATTGTAAATAAAGACAAAAAATATTAAAGAGATACACAAACATCATGATGAAAAGTTTGGGAAAACGAGAACCTTATTCTCCATAGAGGCTCTAGGAAGCACTTAAATCTCACTAATTTTCTTAGACGTCTGTCGCAGAATCGAGGATATGTTTTGTTTTTTTAGCTCTTTGAATAGAAATACATAAAACTGATTTGTCTCTAACACGATACTTCAAATCATTTAGAAACACGTCTGGAATTATTTATTTAACTTTACCCTCATAGAAATGATTTATTTGTATAAGTTCAATGTACTAGTTATTCCTTTCTATATTATAACCAACGGACCCGGCAATGGTTCGCTATTGCAGTGTATTAAATGCATACAATTCAAGTTCAAAATCAATTATTTAATGAATATTAACTACACTGTAACTACAAATTAAAAGGTTCAGATTTCCTACTTTCTAGATCGAAACTTCTAAGTATTCCATATTATGAGTCGAAGCTAGGTGTGTAGTACAAAAATTTATTCATAGATCGCACTTCAAGGAAGGTTCTCTGAAAACGGCCTAGGGGCCACCTCGTTGATTAACTTCGCAGAAACAACGCTCCCACATGTCCGATTTAATTGAAACTACTCTTTAAATACTCCCGATACTAATAAGAACAAGGCCAATGTGTGAAAATTTCAGCAAACTTGGTCAGTAAGGTTTGTGTCTATATGCAACAGACACACGCATATTCCCTTTTATTTATAGGAAGATAATAATACATTTGCAGTTTCATTAAGCGTCACAATCGAAAAAATGTGATATTATTATAAATTATTACGGTGGATTTGCCGTTTCCCCGTGTTTCATCTCATGATGAATAATGAAAAGTAATTATTGTTTTCAGGTCATTTATTTCTATTAAATTAATGTAATCGTAAATATAACAAATAGTTGTGGAAGGAAATAAGGTCGTTGCTATTTAACTTTGAAAAGCTATATAAAAAATAGTTGAATTGACAGTACGCATAAAAGTGTCCTCCTCCTTTTTCTCGTAGGATAATGTATATACTTGTTTTATCCAGCAGTTGCATTTCATGTACCATTCACTTCGTGTCGCATTCTGCCTCAGCTCGTCTTCGTGCGTTGGCGGTACCGCAACCGCAACCACAGCTCCGTGCTCTATCGCACTTACCTCCGCCCGCGCCGTTGTCGATCGCGACGCTATGTCGTCCCGCACGCGCCGCTGGAACGTGTCTCGAGTGAATGCACATGTTTGCACGTCTCGTGTTGAACTGTCCCCGCAGGCGTCCGCAGACGCTCAGTTTTGCCCGTGTGGATCTATCGCGTCGTGTGCTGTTCAGGTGGAAATAGACAGGACGCGTCGTAGTAAGAACAAAATTACGTTTAGTAGTGAGCACGCCAAGGCAGCAGGCGACGCGACCCGCCAAGATTTAGAACAGACAGATAAAAAGAGAAGATAAATTGTTTTAAACTGCAATTGGGTGCCAGCTAATTGCATAAATAAGGTAATATAACTAACATAATATAATTAACAAATGATATAATAATAATGGTACAACAATAAAAAAATAAGAAATAGTGGTAAAATAATAATAATAATAATAATAATAATAATGATAATAATATAAAAACTGACTGATTAATTAAACATTAAATTACATTAAGAAAAAATCTATAATCTAATTCCGCACTAAACGTTTCTACATTTAGGACCCCACTGCACTTCACTTCACTTCACTAAGAACTATAAAACACTTCCTTCTTTATTTTCTGCTATCCACTGCACGGCACCTGACTTTACAAGAGAACACTTATGCATCGCTGTATAACCAACTATTCGCCTTAATTTACTTAATAATACCCTAAATTAATTTCCTAAACTTTTGAATGCTTTGAGGAAAGGGTGAAATGTTTTTGCAGGCAGTCTATTCCATTCCGTTATCGTTCGACACCTTATATCAATTTTGCCTAGCATGGGGAATTCTATTCCACTGTTTATGTGTTGTTCACTCAATTTGTGCTTCTTCTCTTTTTGGGCAAGGTGTTTAATGTCTGATATACCATCCGTTGTCCGTGCACGATGATTAACATTCATAACAAGGCACGTATAACAAAAAATTTCTTATGTTACAACCATTTAGACAGTCTGCGTATTTGTGCAGATAGAAATTAAATTTTCTCGTGTATACACTTTTGCTTTTGCAGGCAATTTGAATCTGCGTAATTTTTAAGTTAAATCTTGGTGGCGCTATTTTCTTTCATTCAGTTTTTCTTTCAGTACTGAAATTCTAACTACCATTAGTTACAATAGTATTCACACTGTCTCGCATTCACAACTACGCCCAAAACACGAACATTGTAGTCTCGACTCTGCCCTTCTGGTACAACAAGCCCACACTATGCAAAGAAATTAGTCACGCAAACAACCAATTGAAACTGCATTTGAGAGACACACATGTTAAATTGTTTGAGCTAAACTTTCTCTCAGAAAAACACTTCACCCGACATGGTCTTCACCTGAACCTTGTCGGAAAACATGCACTCGGTAGTGAGCTTGCAAAACACATCATTTCACAAACTTGGCAGTGTCCTGCCCAAGACCCATCCCCACCCACATCTCCTAGTTCTCTTCCATCCCCTGGGACCCCTTTGGACCCAATTACCTTATCCCCTGAACCTAATCCGTGTATTACCTTTCCCACTATTCATTCCTCTACATCTGTCACCCCTCCTCCCTCACCTCTTGTCACTGCTGGGACACGATACTTCCTTCGACCACGCACTCGAGGTAAAAATGAAATAAATAAATAGCAACTACAGTCAGATGCAGCAGAAAAACATCCGTGTAGGTACATGCAAAAGATTCGAATAATGCATCATAATGTGCAATCTCTTTCAAATAAAATTGAATTTATCGAGGCAGCATTACAATGTGATCTAAGACAAATAGATGTTTTTTGCTTTACAGAACATTGGTTGTCTCAAAATGATATAAACACACTCCAAATTCCTAGCTTTTACCTTGCAGGATCGTATTGTAGGGCGAGGGAATCAAATAAGGGCCCTGCTTACGGAGGTTCGTGTATTTACATAAGAAATTATATTGATTCTACCTTCTTGTCAGAATTCAATTTATATGCAGTTGAAAAAGTTTTTGAAACAACAGTAGTACATCTTACTACGCTCAAAATTATCTTACTTTGCATTTACAGACCTCCAACAAAGCGAGCTTCAGATTATTTCACTTTCTTGGAAAATCTAGAGATAATTCTGAACAAAATTAGTAAACTCTCTTTTAAATCCATTGTTGTATGTGGAGATTTCAATATTGATTTCTGAGCGAATCCCACGAAAAAGAGCAGTTTCTCAATTTACTTCATTCTTTTAATTTAGACATTACAGTGAATGTACCTACACGGAATACGCTTAAATCACAAAAAGCATTAGATCAAATTATAATTAACAAAACCACAACTACATATGAAATAATAACGAATAATCTAGGATACAGTGACCACGATGCACAAATTCTTACAATTACTAAGAACATAAACACTGACACAATAAATAATACACGCATGTGCAGAGCATTCACTAAAGTTAATATAAAATTATTTACGGACTACTTGATGAAGGAATCATGGGACGAAGTTTATAACGCTGTTGACACAAATGAAAAATATAATTTATTTTTCTCCAAGCTTTCAATTCATTTTAACTCGTGCTTTCCTCTTAAAAAGAGAAAATTAAACATTTCAAGCAAAAGTAATACTTGGATCACACAAGGAATTAGAACATCGTGTAAAAACAAACGTACGCTTTACTTTATTTCTAAACATCATAACGTATCACCCGGTTTCCATATATACTTCCGAGAATATAAAAGAATTTTAAGAAAAGTAATAGTTCAGGCAAAAATAATGAAAAATAGTCAGGACATTTTGAGCGCTAGTAACAAAACTAAAGCAATGTGGGATATTGTAAAAAATACAACCACATCATCTCGATACCTTGTAGAGAATGTTATTTTAAAGGATAATGAAAGAGAAACGAGTAATCCGGAAAAAGTTGCCAATCTCTTCAACAAACACTTTTCCAGAATTGCGTCTGATCTCACGAAGGGACTAAAATCACAAAATTCAACATTTTACACTTCCCAAAAATTTCAGATACGATGTTTATTCCCGAAACTTCTCCCAACGAAATCCTCAGAATAGTCAGTAAACTAAAAAATAAATATTCATCTGGTTTAGATGAATTTCCGGATTGTTTATTAAAAACTTGTGCACCTGCCTTTATACATCCGTTAACTCACATTTTCAATGCTTCTTTATGTACAGGAATATTTCCAGATATTTTCAAAACCGCAAAAATTAAGCCACTTTTTAAAAAAGGGAACAAAAATGATATTCAAAATTACCGGCCAATTTCTCTTTTGTCAGTTTTCTCAAAAATATTAGAAAGGCTTTTCTACTTACGAATGGAAACATTTCTCAGGAAAAACAGAGCGTTTTCAGACTCACAACACGGTTTTAGAAAATCAAAATCTACGGAAACTGCCATTTTTTCTTTTCTCAAAGATGTTGCTTCATCAATAGACCAAAATGAAATACCCATTGGAATATTCTTAGATCTCTCGAAAGCTTTTTGACGTTATTGACCATAAGATCTTGCTCTCAAAATTACCTTCGTATGGAATTCGTGGTATTGCCCTAGATTGGATAACTTCTTACCTTAAACATCGGACTCAAAGAGTAGAAATACCATACTGGCAGGAAAGGACATTACATACTTATATTTCCAATTCTTTGCCAATTGTGCATGGGGTCCCGCAAGGTTCGATCTTAGGTCCTATTCTCTTTCTGTTATATGTAAACGATATGCCCTCGTCTATTAAAATGGAAGAACGGTTCTGTTTGCTGATGACACGAATGTTCTTTGCAAAAAAGAAGCAGTAAATAGTACAATTTCAGAAGTTTCAAATTGGTTTAATAATAACAAATTAATTGTTAACGAAAGAAAAACTGTTTCAATGCATTTTTGCATCTCAAATCGGAAATCGCATGTTCCATTGAAAATGAACAATATGCAATTAGCTGATGTTGAGGCAACAAAATTTTTAGGTCTTTCAATTCAATCAAACCTCAAATGGAATGTACATATAACAGAATTAAACACTAAAATTAAGTTCATTATGCTACCCATTCAGAATTCTTTCAAATTCTGTCAGCCTTCATGCAGCTCGTTGCGTTTATTTTGCAAATGTGCATTCCCGCCTGAGATATGGCATAATATTCTGGGAAGCTCATCCTGTAGTATTCAGACCTTCAGATTGCAAAGAAAATTATTCGAATAATGAAAAAATGCCTTCCACGTGATTCCTGCAAGCCTCTTTTCATTGAGCTGGGAATCCTACCATTGCCTTGTCTATTTATTTACGAATCTGTAATATTTGTCAAAAATGACCTACTTAACGGAGGGAACATGCAATATTGATATTTATAATTACAACACACGCCGTAGAAATCACGTGCATCAAGTGTCAGTATCAACAGCTCAGTACAAGAAATCAACATACAATACATGTACGTTACTTTACAACGCATTGCCAGATGACATAAAACAATTAAAGTCGGTATACAAATTTAAGTTAAAAGTAAAATCTTTTCTGCTGCAAAACTGTTTCTATACAATTAGAGACTATACTGATCGTGAAAAAGAAAAATAATGTAACAAAACAAAGATATATAATGAATTAGTTTATGTTTGCATTGTATACATTTAAAAAAATATTTAATACGCCTGTAACAAGTAATGTACTTCAGCTTCCGGGTCAATGACCCCCATCTCGATCAGGTTTTTGTCCAGTTTCCCTGATCCATAGAGCAAATGCTGAGATGGCCCCTTGTTTTGCTTCTGGACGTAAATGTAGCTTCACTGTGCGCACGTTTTGTTGAGCACTCCTTTTGCTTGTAGTTCATTTACAGTTGAAATTGATTTTCTATAACTCGGGAAAAAACATTTTTTCAAATATCTTTATTTTTCTTAAATAATTATTTTCTAAATTAATTTTTTCGTTTTCGTTTTCGGTTTTTTTTTTTTTAAATAAAATTCTGGCCCTCAAGAAAATGTGCGCAGATAAATTTCTTTCCCCACACGTCATATACAGTTTTTACTGTTTTTTGACTAAATAAATAAATAAATAAATAAACTATTCAACTCAACACAGAACCAGTGAATTTGGCGTGATTGCTCGCAATGACTTGAATCGCATATGCTAACGAACTCTGCCCACAACAACATTACGTTTTGTGGAAAATCTCTTCGGACTCTGCCGCCGCCAAAACACCCTTCCAATGCACCCCCCACCCGGTGCCCAGTTCCCCCACTGCGTCTCGTCCTACGTAAAGGGCCTGGGTGAAGTTTGGGCCGGACCTGCGAGACTCCGACAATCTACGTTCTGTGTGAGAACATTGACTCTTGGTGCAGCCCATGAAATACTTTCATACTAAAAACATTTATTTTTCAGATACAGTGATATAAAGCTCATACCAATATTTTTGTTATTTGACAGTTCGTGTTTGTTAAATTCTGAAACTTTTCGAGTTTATTAATTTTACTGGGTGGGAGCACCACCCCAGAGCACTTTCAATTATATATCTGGTTTTTACTGTTTCTAATTGTGATACACAAGTCTATATAAGGTGAATGTGTTTCATCATTTTACTCATTGTTTACAATTTACTTGTTTCCATTGTATTTATTCAAGAACTTCTCTATGTTTCATCCTTTGTACATAACATCAATGAAATATAATAAACAAGTTACGAAATAGTATATTGAAATATTTATAATGCACAAGTTAAGGAATAATTGAACAATGAACTTAATTGCAAAGTTCAAAGATTGTAGCAGCCAAGGGGTTCCAATCCGTTTTGTTTCTGACTGCGAAAGAAAACTTCCTGGGGGTGGACCAGTGCAGTCTTCCGCGCCCTCCCGCTCCGGGACTGCGCTTCGAACCGCCAGCGCCGACCTCACACCGCGAGACGCCTCGGCACCGCGAAATCGCGTCGCGTCGGGTGGCGTCGCGTCGCGTCGCGTCGCGTCACGCCGGCCGCCGCTCAAACTGCGAGTGGCGGCGACGCAGCGGGGGGCGAAACCACTTTACGGTCCAGACGCCAACAATGAAACAGAGAAGGTCGTTATGCAAATGATTTTCCCACTCGCGCTTTTTAGGGGCGAAAATTATAGAGAACATTGTCTGTCGTTACGAGATAACTCAGTGAAGAGCTGTGGAAGTGGCCGTGTTGGAATCTCTTAGAAATGCAAAATAGATGCGTCTTCTAAACCTTGCTAAGCGATACCTTGGAGAGGAGTGGAGCGAAAATTAAGGAACGCTCTCGTGCAGCGGGATTTATAGCTTGACTTTGACAAATAAAATGAGAGACAGGAGGGAAGTGTTTAATTGTTAACGTGAGATCATAGACGTTTGAAGACTGCGGTCGTTTTTTGAAGGCCTGAATGCCGAAAGAAGATGCCCCAACTAATAATACGCAAGTGTGTGCCTGAACATGTCGTTTGACACTATTAATGTTTCTTAACTCGTACTGAGTAAGTGTAAACTAAATAATAATAATACTAATACTACTAATAATAATAATAATATTGAACTATTTACTTTTAATTTGTAAATTAATTTAAGTGTCAAAATTTATATTTGTAGAATTGTTTACTCCCTGATTAGTTTAATTAAAATTATTGTACTACGGAAGTCATGCTTTGATAGAAATATCTGTATGACTCCTACAACTTGTACCAGGAAGCTGTGAAAAATAAACGATAACAATAATAATAATAATAATAATAATAATAATAATAATAATAATAAAAATTATAATAATATTAACTAGCGTACCCGTGCGAGAACTCTCGCATGTTAAATCCCACCCTTTCCCTATCCATTTGTCCATCCTTTTCATAAAGGAGAGGAACTACTAATGTACTTACAGAATATCAAACAAAATAACAATGCAATTGATGTTTGAAACAAATTTTCAATTAAAGTTTATTCAACATTATAGAGAGATGTTCTTAGAACAATTCATACTTCTTTAAAAACAACATTTGAAGAAATTTTTCAATCTTCCTTGAGAGTTAACTTTTCGCTTTCCTTGATAGTCAAATAATAGAAAAGGTTTTTACTCTTGAGAAAGCCAAGTAAAGTAGTGCGAAAATACCGGATCGGGCAAGAACAGACCTACTCATTGCAATATTATTTAACTTTCCTTGATTTGTTATGAAGAACCGAGTGGGTTTTGGAGAGTCAGGGTGCCAGCTTGCTGGGGTGAGAAAATTGAAAAATTATTTGTATACTAAAAGTATTGAATTATTTTCTGCATCCTTACGTACCTCAAGAAAAGCAATTCCGAGCCAAAAAATAATCAAACTAATGTTTTCATCTTTGAGTACTAAATACCATTTGTTAGCATTAGAAACAATTTAGTAGGCATTAGTAAGCCCACTTCGGTACATGGGAATGTTGCTCAAACGATGTTTGCATTTTTAATATCTTAACGAACCGACACCTTGAGTTTAATATCAAACGGTGTTTTATTTACAATATGAGTTCGCAGCTGGGTGTTGGTGTACATACTTCCAGATACCGCCAACATTTTAAATCGTTCATTTGGACTGCGATCGTTGGCAGTTGTCGGGTGACTTGCACTATTCTTTCTATAATTTTAAATTTAGTTGTTTTTTTATTGATTCACGTAGTATTGTAGGCTAGCGCGTTTTGATTTTTGTTTTCCATTTATTTCAAGCAATTTTACTTCAGCTACTTTAAAAAGCTTGTTCTTTGTGTTGTGCCATAGAACAAGTTTTCCCCCACTACTTCTGCGTATATATACCCGTGCGAGAACTCGCATGTTAGACCCCACACTCATCCCTATCCTTCTATTTTCATTCTAAAAGGGAAAGTAGTAAACGAAATCTGTTTGTGTGTTTAAAATATATAAAGGTAAATTGCAATGTACTAACACAATTACAAATAAAAATAAAAAACAATGCAATTAATGTGTAAAAGAAATTTTCAATAAATTTTTATTCAATATCATGGAGAATTTGTTTGGAACAATTCCCAACACTTACTTAAAGACATTTGAAGTAATTATTCAATATTCTTTGTCAATTAGGTTTTAGTTTTTCGTGATAAACACAAAAATGTTAGATTTTTACTTTTGAGAAAGCTACGTGTCTGAACCCGTTGACTTGAAAATTTCATCGAATGATAACGAAAATATTGGTACAGGTAAAACACCAACACAGTCTTCACTCTTCACTGAACACCCTTCCACCCTTCCTGACCACTCTTACCTCCACAATTAAGTACACAGCACTTATAGACCATGAAAACGTTAATTGAATAGTTTCACTACACGCATAAGAAAGAATCTTCATAGGTATAGGTATTAAGCAACTATAATAATACTTCTAGTTGTTGCTGGAGAGCAAATCTTAAATTAATGATTTTGCAAATAAACCTCGTCAGACTGCACAAACTACGGTGCTAACAGAAAGCGTAAATAAAGATTGTCGAATCTAAGCCTTCTAACCGTGTCGCCACAAAAATTGCTGCCAGCAGGAAGGGCTGAAATATTGAGGTGGCCTTGATAGTATTGAAGCGTGGAACCGAAAATTAATTGAATCGATCGAAGAATGTCTCATCTTGTAGATTATGGTGTGAAAAACGTTTCTTTAGTTTAGTTTAGTTTATGCCTTATTTTACGTGGCGAGACTCGGGCCATCAGGCCCGCTCTTCCGTCTGACCACGCAAATTTCTACTACGCTCCTTTCACCTAGCGGAGAAAGAAGGTATTATCTCGGGCGACGAAACATGCGATTTGAATTTAGCTCAGAGGCGTCATGGCATTTGAATTTAGCTCAGAGGCGTTTCTTTGAGGTTTTGGCCTCAAAATTTTACTTTTTAAGGCTCTAAAACGCTTTGTTTATGAGTTATTTGCCGATATATGTTAACATGTGATGCGGGTTGCATTTTACATGAATATTTCAATGCGCTTTTTTAAAGAAATCATCCATATTTTTAAAATCAAAGTGGAATTCGTCAAGTCTCCGTGAAATTCTCTTTCGTTAGAGCCCTCATTTATAAAGATTGGTTGCGTGTGAGAGCTGGAACCCAAAGGTATACTACTGAAATAATATAGGAGAGGATAATAATAATAATAATAATAATAATAATAATAATAATGATAATAAAACCATCTCGAATGACAGAATGAAAGAGAGAATTCGTAGGGAGTATTATAGGAGAGTGAGACTGGTCCTGCAGTCCGCTCTGAATTCCAGGAATAAAATTTCTGCAATAGGTAGTTTGGCGGTACCTGTAGCCGAATACAGTTTTGGACTAGTGGACTGGACTGAGCAAGAAATTCGCACAATGGATCGAAAAACCACAAAACTGCTAACAATGCATCATGTTGCCCACCCTCGAGCTGATATACATAGACTTTAGTGTCACGTAAGGAAGGAGGAAGAGGCCTCAGACAAATTGAGGCCTCCTGGCACAACGCAATAGTCGGGATGGGAAAGTATGTAGTCAGCCATCAAGATGACCCTCTAATGATGCAGGTCATGAAATCTGACCGAAGAATGGGAAACAGAGGCATTGTTAGTGTAGCTAGAAGCATTGCGAAGAAAACTAGGCAAGACACGTCGAATAACACAGACACTGAACTTCTGATGCTGCTAAACATGAAGTGTGAAACACAAAAAATGTTAAAGAAATCGTGGAGAGACAAACCACTCCACGGACAATACCTAAAAAGAATGGACAAGGTTCAGATCAATAAAGATCAATCATTTATGTGGCTTAAAAGGGGAAGAATGAAGCCAGAATCGGAAGCACTTGTAATAGCTGCCCAAGATCAGGCCTTGAGAACACGACATTATGATAAAGCGGTTCTCAAAATCTCCCAAGATGATAAATGCCGCATTTGCCTGGAGCAAGTAGAAACCATTGATCATATTGTCTCAGCTTGTCCAATCCTAGCAAAGACGGAATACCTGAAAAGACATGACAGGGTGTGTAGCTACCTCCACTGGCAGATCTGTACCGCCCTCGAAGTTCCAAACACATGCCCCAAGTGGTACGAACACTCACCAAAACCGGTGACGTCTGTTGGATTGTGTACGATATTGTACGACCAACAAATTCAAACTGATCGCACGATAGCGGCAAACAAACCGGATATAGTTATCCGGGCATTGTCGAAAAAATCGTGTTTACTTATCGATGTTGCGGTACCTTGCGATCAAAACGTCGTTACCAAGGAGGCAGAGAAACGTCTTAAATACAAGAGTTTGGAAATCGAGATCAGCCGAATTTGGGGCGTAAAAGCACAGGTCGTCCCGATAGTTATCAGAGCTCTGGGATTTGTTCCGCAAAATTTGAGTAAGAACTTGTCTAAACTCCCAGGTAATTCAAAAGACTGGGAAGTGCAAGAAATCGCTTTATTTGGAACAGCCCACATTTTGCGTAAAGTATTGTAGAGGCACTGATAGTCACCGGATCTGGTCCTTAGGTAGCTGGTTGCAACCTGGAGTAGATTTTCTATTCAGCCGACTCGTAACATCTTAAGTCGTGATGTAATGGAATGATAATAAAATCGTTAGTAAGAGTTGGATGGTTGGGGTGAGATTTGACCTTCTAGGACCAGTCGAGTAGACTTTAGGATCGAATTGAATTTATTTTTTCATTAGCTGTACGTTTCGTGCATTACAGTATGCACCTTATCAAGAGCACTTGTTTTCATTTGCTGGAAGAACCCCATTTTTCTTGAACGTTTGCCCGATGTTTATGGTCAGTAATGATGTTCGTTGTTGGATGGAACGTATTCCTGTTGATCCTGTTAAATCTTGTTAATGTTGGATGGTTGGGCAGAAAATGTATGAATTTAATGTATGTAGTGCATAATTGTCACATTCAAAAGAATAATATTATTAACAATAATAATAAGTATAATAAATCATTATAATAAATAATGACGGTGACGTCTGACGTTTGGAGAGCAGTTAATTTGCATTGATTCATACCCTCGGATTTAAAACTGGATATTTTTGGTATGTTTATATTTTACATTACACATTCGGACAAAGTGGATTCGTTTTTTGCAGAATCTAAGTGTTTCGATACGAATACAGGTTCGCACACAACAAGAAATCCTTCACGAAATAATGTATATATGGTGATACTTGATTTGTATATTGTACAAACTATTCATGAATGAAAACAATGAATACTAGGTCTGACAAATATTTTTCCAGGATGCAAACACTTTTGTTGGTTCAACTAGTATTTTAATATTAGGTAACCGTTAGAAATAATGCGAGAAAGTATGTGCTGATTCAGCGCCAATAGTTGCCTGTAATATTAGAGAACGTTCTCAATAAAACAAATAAGGCAAAAAAATGTATATCATTGTTAAATTTTATGAAAAATGAAGTAATCGTTGTTTACCGTTGAAGTTCATGATTGCTTTCACGGCTACATTGCATTGAGAGCGGCTGTGGTGCGCAAAGTGGAAGGCTGGGGGCTGTGAATCCCGTCTTGCCACGATCCCCTCCAGCTGAGTGCAGCGCTCTTCGGGGGCTCTCGGCCGCGGCTGTTGACGAAGGTGTCGCTCGCTTGCAGGTCGTAAATGCCGGCGAGGCCGCCGAGCCGCTGCCCGCGCCTGCCTTCCCGTGAGCGCCTCTGAGCGCCGCTGAGCGCTCCTGAGCGCCGCCGAGCGCCCCTCAGCGCCCCCGGCCTCCCCCCTCGTCGCTGCTCGCGCGCTGCGGTCGCTGCGCCAGCGGACGCCGGCGCCCACGACATTCCTCCGGGTCGTCGACACCGCTGCCGCCCGACTATTACGTAAGTAGGCGTTACTATATTACGTAAGTAGGCGAAGCAGCGCAATAGCCTTCGAGCGGCGTTCCCGCGAGGGACGCTGGCCGGCCGACATTTCATTTCATTTTCATTTTCTTTTTATTTGCATTGTACGTTACATAGATCTGGAGATCTTGGTAATGAATGAAATTATGTATCTGATATTTCATTATTTGTGCAACTGTAGATTCGAAACGAACCATGGGGTTATTGTTCTGAGGTATTTGTTTCGGACGATTAGGATTTTGTTTAAATTAGTATGTATTCTTGGCGACTTAAATTAACATAAAACTAACTTAAATTATCTACTCTGGGTAAGGGAGCTCATGAAACTCCTTACTTATTCTCCAATTCGCACTGTATGTTTAAAAAAGCTTAAGTACAAAAAAAGCTTAACACTGTAAGTTTAAAATTGGGAAACCGTTTTTAATTCTTGTACGGTGATCTGGGATTTGAGCGAGGTTGAAATGGGATAGGTGGTCGTTTTGTTTGATATAGGAATACAATTTGCTGGAGATCTTGCTAATGAATGAAATTATGTATGGAATATTTAATTATTTGTGCAACTGTAGATTTGAAACGAACCATGGGACTTGAGTTATTGTTCTGAGGCGTTTGTTTTGGACGAATAGGATTTTGTTTAAATTGGTTCTTGAGGCACTTAGCCAGTTGGGAAACGCATACGTCATAATAAGTCGGATAATATGTTTGTAGAGGGCTATTGTATTGTTTTGAGATATTTTACTTTTGTAATTAATGAGTGGTTTCAGTTGGAGGATCTTTACTTTTGCTTAGGCCGGCCGGCAGGTGACAGGCGCTGTCCGCTTTGCCTTCGAAGGGCTGGGCAAGTAGAACAAACAATTCGAACTGCAGCGTTTCTGTCAGAACTGGTTTGAACTACTTGTTAATTTTTTGTACTTGTTTACGTCGGTCAAGTTTAATTTTCTCTAGTGCTAATGTGGTTCTAGTTCTGAGTAGTAAATACTTGTTACCGCGATAGATTTTGGTTCAAACTAGTACCCACTAGGAAATACTACTTTAAACTCATTTCAGATTATAATGGTAACATAAATTCTATTCTTAGCGCAACATGAATAGAGGTAATTTGGGGGAAAATTGACCATTGGAGGCAGAACAAGTAATTACGTAATAATTACTCATATCATTTTATGATTACTTATTATGCAGCTAGGAAAATTACTAAGAGAAGGAGAAAGAATGCGAAATCGATATATTCGATTGCGTTGTTTGTGTAGGCGTACCACGTACTTGATGTAAGTGGTCGCAACACACTTAGACTGTCATTGATGCTCCATATAGTGGCGTGTTCTGTATCAGGTTGTTGTACAGTCGATGTTCTGTCTACAAACTATCCTTATAATGACCGTCGCGTTCTTTGGGCGATCAGTTTATTTATTGATGTATTTTGAGGACACTGCTTGGAAACATTCGAGACAGAGGTAATTCTGTAGGAATATTTTGCACGTAACTGCTGAAGTACGTTTAATAGATTCCCAAAAATTAAGAAACGAAGTGTTCATTCATCTCATATAGTACCTAAAATAGAGGAGTTTACATGGAGACTTGTAAAGTATCGTCTAATCTATATACTAGTATTACATTTATTTATTGATTTATTTATTTTTATTTATTTATTTATTTTGCATTTCAATACTCAGTACAGTCTCTAATTGTGTAAAAAGAGTAATTCAGTAGAAAATATTTAACCTGGCACTTAAACTTGTGTATCGATTTCAATTGTTTATTGTCATCTGTCAGTGTGTTGTATTATAATGTAGGTATCTGTATTGAATGTGAATTTTTGTAGGGTTTTGCTGGTACTGACACCTGATGAGTATTAATACTACTTCAGTTGTTTTGGTAAAATTTCCCGCGTAATTAAGAGAGGTTTACAAGAATCGCGTGGGTGGGATTTGTTTGATATATATGCACAATTCTCTTCAGGAATGTAAAAGCGTGGGAGCTGTAGAATGAGTTTCCACCGAATATTATGCCACATCTCAAGCGGAAATGAACATTCGCGCAATGTACACAACGAGCAGTATGAAAGCTGGTTGAATTTGAAAGAATCCTGATCGCGTACCGTAATGAATTGATCTTGTGTTCGATTTATTAAAATGGACTTTCTATTTGAGGATTGTCTGAATCAAGCAAAAATATTTATACCCTAACAGAGTCAATTTCACAACATTCATTTTCAGTGGAGTATGCAATTGTTATTTGAAAAGGTAATCTGCGTTGAAACAGTTTTCCCTTCGTTTACTATTAATTTTTATTACAAAACACATTTCAAAATCTGATATTTTACTATTTTCTGTTTACTTATTGGAATGAATATTCCTATCATTAGCAAAGAGAATTCTTCTTCCACTTCTATTGGACGATGAATATTACTTACGATTAACAGAAAGAGAATACCGTCTAAAGACGAACACTGCCGTGCCCCATGTGCAATTGACAATGAATCGAAGATGTGAGTGTCAAAGAATACAAAAAAAAACTTTAATAATAATTTCACAAAACTTTAACAATTTCACAAAACTCTTGCAGTGTTGCGAAACACAAAATTAAAGGCACACACTGACCAAGCGATGCTACCTGACTAACACAGCAAGCAAAAACCAAATGAATGTAACATTGAAAGGTTACGAGGCACACATGGCCGGGTTGTCGAACCACACCACTGTCACAGCACCACCGCTCCTACAAATCACACCGCTGTCCAGTAGAGGGTCTCAATGCAGAAATCGTGAAAAATGCCCTTCACCGCCGTGGATGCTTCATGCTCCCGGTCCACCATAGCTCCATCCGCTTGGCCCACACTCCACCAGCTGTGTCGCCCGCTGGCCGCACATGCTCTGGCGGTGCCCCGGGTTCGACCCCGGGCAGGGCTCAGAGGGGCGGGCAGCCGGCTAGCTGGCGGCGGGGGGCGGACGTAGGCGGGGGGAGAGATACGGGCGCGACGGCGCGATGGTGTTGGTGGCGGCGGTGACGGTGGTGATGTAGTGACGTCACCGGTGTCGGCGGCGAGGGTAGCTGATTGCAACCTGGCAGGGCGGCGGAAGAACTGTCACATGCATCAAGGCGCGGGGAAACAATGATTTAATTAATGTCTTCATTCCATTTCATTGATTGATTGATTGATTGATGATGGATTTTTTTTAAGTGGGACGCGCGAATTTTGGAATTGGCGCCCCCATGACACCCTGGTCTAGCATGGATTCACAAAACCTAATGGGTCATAAATAGAGGCTATTAAGTGCAACACAACCCTTTTTGTTATACACGGGAGGTTGAAGGTGTTTGGATCGGAGTGTTTGCTGTATGTAATGCAAAGTGTGTCTTTATCAGTGTTCCAAGTCAAACCCAATATTCTGTGTGTATTGTCTGAGGCCAGAGGCGTGGAAGTGTATTGTGTGTGAGTGGTGTTGAGAGTGGCCAGAAACGATGAAGAATTGCTATTAACCTTTCTCAAATTAAAATGAGCTCCCTTTAGCACTTTTACAATCCTTTGAAATAACGATGCTGCCTTCTCAGCACAGTCACTCCCAAAAAGTAAGTCATCTACATAAAATCCCTGCTTGATGGCTGAAGCCACCTCAGGATCAATTTCATTTATTTCCTCAGCCAACTTGTTGAGACACCTTGTACTCAGAAATGCGGAGGGGGCCATACCATAAGTCACGGTTTGCAAAGTAAAAATTTTAATGGGGTCGTGAGGGTTCTCTCGCCACAAAATTCTCTGAAATTTAGTATCAGCATCATGCACCCGAACCATTCTGTACATTTTCTCAATGTCTGCTGTGAAACAAACATTAAACAATCGAAATCTAAGCATGATGTCAATGAGCTCTGATTGCACGTTAGGGCCAGCGTAGAGTAGGTCGTTTAAACTTAACCCAGAAGAAGATTTGGCACTACAATTGAAGACTACACGCAGTGGTGTAGTAGGGGATTGTGGATTCAACACACAAAAATGAGGTATAAAATAGAAAGGAGGTGCTATCTTACTGACACATTCAACTGCATGCCCCAATTCAATGTATTCTCTCATGAACTTGACATAATTATGCCTTAATTCTCTATCTTTAGAAAATCTGTTTTCTAAAGCAAGCAAAAACTGTTTGGCCACAAAATGTGAATTCCCCAATAATTGTGGAGGACGTTTAAAAGGCAAAGATACACAAAATTGCCCATTCTCCAACCTAAAGGTGTCATCATTAAATTGTTTTTCACAAGGATGCTCCAAGTGTGAGAAGTTTACATCACGAGAAGAGGAAATCCTCTCAGAATTCCAAACATTCTCATAATCATTGACTAAGGAAGGAGAGTGTGCAGTTAAGAAAAAGCACTGATCTGGGGGTGCCGCACTTGGCAACAGTGTGGGCAATCGATCCCCCGCAATGACATTACCAAACTTAGTATCAAGAATAAAAAGCTTTGAACAATGGCTGCTCTTCTTAGTGTTAAGCACCTGAAAAAATAAAGAAGAGCTTAATAAAATATCTAATTTTTTAGGAATAAAGAATTGGTCATCAGCCAATTTTAGGTCAGGAGGCAGCTTCAAGGCAGCTAAATTAATGTTCCTCCGGGGGGTGGCTTTGGAAATAGCAGGGACCACTAAACATTCTATTGCCCTTTTCCACCTACAACACTGCGAGGAGATTAACACATGAACTCTAGCATTTGAACCAGAAGTAAGAGCATTAACAGAATGAATCGTAGCATTATGTCTAATTCTTTTGAGACGGAGGGCCTGTACCAGTGATTCAGTTATCAAGGAAACTTCACTACCAGAATCAAGTAATGCCCGGGCTGGCAGGGTTTGGCCCAAATCATTTGATGCATTAACAATGGCTGTGGGAAGGAGAGAACCAATATTAAATGTCTGGCTAAGAACCAAGTGTGATAACGTGGAAACCTTACTATCGTGTGATTGTTTTGCAGTAATCTGGGTGGCAGATGCTAGTCCAGCAGAGGTGTTGGGAGCACTAGAACAATGAGGTGATGCCAAATTATGGACATTTTGTGTAGAAAATTTATGAAGCATTGAGTGGTGGTTCTTACCACAAGTTTTACAACTTCGCTGTGAGCAATGATGAGAAGGACCCTTCCTTCGAAGACAGTTGTAGCAGAGTTGATGAGAAGAGACAAAATCCCATCTCTGCTGGACAGCCAGGGTACGAAAACGAGGGCAGGCGAAAAGTGGGTGCTCTCCAGAACTGCAGGCAATGCAGGCTTGAGCTGATGACCCCTCTTCCAGCTGAAACACCTGTTTGGCAGGTGAAGATTGTGTAGGGCGCTTAGACTTACTAACTGAAACAGAATTCACATCAGGATTAGCAAGAGGGGCAATGCCCGGAGTGAAAGAAAATCTAAAACATTTTGCAATGGAACAATATCATTTTTTGCTTTAGCAAGGAAAAATGCTTCCCTTGTTTTGTTTTTTTAAGTGGGACGCGCGAATTTTGGAATTGGCGCCCCCATGACACCCTGGTCTAGCATGGAACTCCCATAATTTAGCGGGAAGCACTCCAAAGAGTGCCCAGGTGGGCGGAAGTCGCAGGAACTTGTCCGCGCCGAGCAAAATGTGCTAACAGTGAGTAAGTAACATTTTCAGCTGGTGTCCCAAAATATTGGAGTTGCTAATCCATCGAAATCTGGGAATGTAATTTACAAAAATTCACAATACTAATACCTAAAAAAACGTAAGGACCGCATGTAAATTTATGAAAACCAAGTTTAATAAAATTCTATATTCTAACATTATTTATATAATTTATTTTTCATAATTTCACATGAATATTTTTACATGTATCTTATTCTTGCAGTCCATTTCTTTGAATTGCAAACATATCTTATATAGTATTGAATTTTTTTGTGCGTGTCCATTTTTTATCTAATCGAGCTTCTGAGAAAAGTTCCCCTCCTCTGCAGAAACGCTTGACGGGCCTTACCCCCCCTCCCCCGCGGCAGCAAATTGCATGATAGCCTCTATGATAAACCGCGCCGCTGCAGAGCTCGGAAATGTATGTAGCTTTGTTCGTCTGCAGTTGTTCGCTTCCGACGGATCCGGGGTATCGGGGCACCGGGGCGCGGGCCGCGTTCCTGCTCCTCGCTTGACGAAAAGAGAGTCTGATCGCCGCTAAGCGATGCGCCGCTCCCTCCTCAATACATCTTTCTTGCGAGACGGTTGAGCCTGTCTCGGAGCGACACACGCATTTTTCAGGCCGTTCGCCGCGGCGCGGCGGAGGGAAGAAAGGCGGCGCCCGCGGGGCGTGGCGAAGCGTGGCGAGGCGAGGCGTGGCGAGGCGTGGCGAGGTATGCCGGGGTCACTTGGCGAGGCGAGGCGTGACGAGGCGTGACGAGGCGTGGCGAGGCGTGGCGAGACGTGGCGAAACGTGGCGAGGCGTGGCGTGCCGGTATCATGTGGCGAGGCGTGGCGGGGTTTAGCGAGGCGTGGCGAGCCGTGGCTAAACGTTACGAGGCGTGGCGAGGCGTGGCGAGGCGTGGCGAGGCGTGGCGAGGCGTGGCGAGGCGTGGCGAGGCGTGGCGAGGCGTGGCGAGGCGTGGCGAGGCGTGGCGAGGCGTGGCGAGGCGTGGCGAGGCGTGGCGAGGCGTGGCGAGGCGTGGCGAGGCGTGGCGAGGCGTGGCGAGGCGTGGCGAGGCGTGGCGAGGCGTGGCGAGGCGTGGCGAGGCGTGGCGAGGCGTGGCGAGGCGTGGCGAGGCGTGGCGAGGCGTGGCGAGGCGTGGCGAGGCGTGGCGAGGCGTGGCGAGGCGTGGCGAGGCGTGGCGAGGCGGGGTGGCAGGTGGTGGTGCGCGAGGCGAGAGGCCGAGCGAGAGCCCACCCAAGATGACGGGCAAATGACGGGGGACGAGAGGTCTAACGAGAGGCGGAGACTGAGCAAGCAGGTCGGCGTGGAAGGCTGGTCGGCGCGGAAGGAGGGGCGTGAGCGGAGCGGGACAGGGGCGAGGAACGGCGCGAGATGGGACGGGACGCGGGTTGACGGCGGCGGCGACAAGCGACTCGACCTATGTCACCTCCACCTTTCTCCGCTTCGGTCTCCGCTCCGCCCTTCCCCGCCCCGCCGCGCCCAGTGCGGCGCTGCCCTCTCGATGTCTGATGGCGGATCCAACTCTCCCGACCGCGTCAGATTTCAATCAAATTCGGCGGTCGGATCAGGCGTCGTCCCCATTCAGATGGTAATAAGAGCGGGCTGCAACGCGTCTGGCCTTTCAGCCCCAGCCCCTCGCGGCGCTCCGGTGCGTAGAGCAGCCGGCCACCTCCGCGCCGGCCGCCCGCGCTCGCTTCCTCGCTCTCCTGCTTGCTCTCCTTCCCGCTCCCCTCTCCTCTCCGCTTTCCTCTTCGCTTTCCTCTCCGCTTTCCTCTTCGCTTTCGTCTCGTTTTCCTCTCCGCTCTCCTCTCCTCTCCTCTCCGCTCTCGTCTCCGCTCTTCTCTCCGTTCTCCTCTCCTCTCCGCTCTTCTCTTTGCTCTCTCCCCGCTCTCCTCTCCGTTCTCCTCTCCGCTCTCCTCTTCATTCCGCTCTCTTCTCCTCTCCTCTCCTCTCCACTCTCGTCTTCTCTCCACTCTCCTCTCCTTTCCGCTCTCTTCCTTCCTCTCCTCTCCGCTCTCTTCTCCGCTCTTCTCTTCGCTCTCCTCCCCGCTCTCCTCTCCGTTCTCCTCTCCGCTCTCCTCTTCATTCCGCTCTCTTCTCCTCTCCTCTCCACTCTCGTCTTCTCTCCACTCTCCTCTCCTTTCCGCTCTCTCTTCCTTCCTCTCCTCTCCGCCCTCCTGTCCTCTACGCTCTCTTCTTCGCTCTCCACACCGCTATTCTCTCCGCTCTGCTCTGCTCTCTACCCCCGCGTCTCCGCTCTTCTCTCCGTTCTCGTTTTCGCTTTCCTTTCTTCATATTCACCGTCCTCATTCCTATTTCTCTTAAGTTTTCTTTTTCGCTTTATTTCTCCACCTTACATCACTATTAAACGCATTATAATTCCGTAGTTATTCTATATTTTGATAGTTGACAATTACTGAAATTTATTT
Organism: Acheta domesticus; assembly: GCA_031308135.1. NCBI lineage: Eukaryota > Metazoa > Arthropoda > Insecta > Orthoptera > Gryllidae > Acheta > Acheta domesticus. Next base: position 264,365,920 of record JAHLJT010008446.1, read on the forward strand.
ATATTTAAAGATTAATTATGGTAGTTTTGCATAAAATCATATCACATTTTATTGAAATATATGTGGCATTATCTGGAAATATTTAGTCGCTTAATACACACACACACACACACACACACACACACACATATATATATATATATATATATAATATCTCTCTCTCTATATTTTATATATATGTATATATTCACTTTAGAATTGCATTTTTAACTGGTGTGTAAAACTTATAAATTTCAATCGACATTTAAAAAGTTGAAAATCCTGGAAACATTGCATTTGAAACCAATTTCTTTTTAATAGAAAAATGGAGTAATGAAAGTTTTAATTAACATTAAAAAGGGCTTACTCATCAGATTAAAAATCCCTATTAGGAATTTCGTTATAATAATTGGATCACACGAATGTGTATTTTTAAACCGCGAAACAATCTTGCTCTTTATAGCGCATAAGATATTTGGCGATTGCCGCGTAACGTGCTCTCTTTTTCTCCTTCTCCATCCTTCGCTCTGTTTGCTGAAACGTTCTCTGAGGCGTAATATGAACTGGAGCTTTGTGAACTCGTGTCAGTTCATGATAAATTGCTAATCTTTACATAGGTAAAATTCGCTGTTCATAACTGCGGAGGCTCTATTGAACACACTTGAATTATTGCCTCAAGAAAAAGAAAACGAAAGTGGAGGCGGTTGGGCGAAGAGGGGGGTGAGGCGACGTCGTGTGTATTCAGAGGAGCTCTACTAAAGACGTGAAAGCTTCTTTGTTTTTCCGGCGTCGTTTTTTCGTGCGCATTCGCGCGTTCTTCCCCACATCACGCACTTGGCCGGTTTCGGCGTGCGGAAATTGGGACTTCGCGGCCTTTCGCTTCCCGGGCGCGCTGCTTGGTTTGGTGTGATAGTACGACGCATCTCTCGCTCTGAAATGGGAGATCTGTGTCGATTATATACACGCGTCATCAATTAGAAAGTAATTCATGGGTTTTGATAAGTTGGATGTGATATTTTTAATATTTTTCTCTTGTTGATCCCTTTCTTATTCTTGGAATTGATCTTGAGAATAAGTTGTGATGAACATACAAGAATGGATAAAAAACGAAGGTAAAAAAGCTTTCAAGGACACAATGTATTATGCGGTCTTTTCGCTTATAAATGTACTAGTTACTAGGAATGCTTGTTGAGAACTCATGCTTATTAGTTTTTCTAAAAATATATCAGTGTAAGAAGCTGCGGAATAAACTGGCTATGAGAGCTTTTGTAACTTTACATTTTGATCCAAATTACTACAAATTAAATGATGATATCCGACACAACGTGCATACATTTTTATGTTCAGTACGATCTACAATGAAGATCAATTAAAGAATGTTTAATTTAGTATTTCTGGTGAAAATATCAACATCCTACTACCTAAGAATTTTATTTGGTATATCTAAAATGAATAGAGTAAGAACGTACTTGCAGGTAAAAGTGACGTAAAATGTGGGTTTGCTTGTCACGTAATAAGAAATTTCAAGCGATTGGGCAAGTGCTATATTTTGGGTTCCAAATGTTCAGGGCCACTTGCAAATTATGAACCGAATATCATTTCACAATTATCATTCCTCAATTAAAATAATGAAGAGTTGCATTTATGAACTATCTTTTATTTAAATATTAACCATTATTAATGTCTCAAATATCGGTGAATGTTCTGAATATAAATAAATGTACTGAATGCGTAGATGTGTTTTTCGATACCCCGTATTATCGATTTCGTATTGGCCTGCGCCTCTGCCGGCGCTCTGCGCTTCCTTCTCAGTAGGGCCCGGCCTGATACATAGTGGAGTGGAATACGATGAATTTCACGTAGTCCGTACAGGACCAAATACTTGATCAGGCCCATAACAAAATTTGCTGATTGAAAACGAACACAAAGAATTTCTGTCAGCAACAGTTTGACGAATGATGGAGTTCTTCAATCCCTTCAATGATAGAGTACAATGGCTCATTTATGAAACAATGAATACTCGTTGTTGGCGCATAAGCGCCAAAAAATGATTCAAATTTGGCGCTGTTTGTGAAATTCAATTATTTCTAACAATCTTCGGCGTTAACTAACAGTGCAGAACATACATTTCAAACGTCGTGCGCCGAAGATAGTCTAAATTTTCCAAAAATCCGCACACTATTTTCAACAGAGGGAGCAGAGTCATTTCTTGTAATGGCGTTCTTTGGGAGATACGTTCTTTGAAATGAGTCATCAACTGTCAAATGTTTTCAAACATAATCGACAGATTGCGGCACCTTCTGGGCAGATAGTTCATTCTCCGAAGTGAATGCAGTTCCCTATAAGAGGTGAATGCATTGCATTGTTGAAAATCAGAGAAGCTGAGTGGTGTTACAACGGATCTCCTCGCGAGGTCGCGGCTAAGTAATACGCATGGGTCGACTCCACTGACAGCTGTATTATTACGTAGTTGGTACCGTTTCAAGGCCAAGTGGGATTGCATTCTCTGTTAACTAGAGTCTGAAGCGCACCAAAACACCTTCCAATGCGCGTACGAACTCGCATTGCAAGGGAAAAAAACTCGTTACGTGTGGCCCAACGCAGGTAAAACTTACAACTTATTCCATTCATCATGATTATTACGCAGAAGTGCTAATCCTATCGATTGCTTGTCGTTTTCAAAAATTTTCCCTGGTGTTAAGGGATTGGAAACCCGCGCAGCAGTTTTCTACAGAGTGGTATCGTTAGCAAGCTCTCCAAATAAAATCTTAAACTATATGTGCAGCCTCATCACTCGTTGTACTCAATGTATAATATAATATTCCAGATATTATCTTCAGTGATACTTTAAAAAGCATAATGTAATAACTTCTCTGAAAATGTTTTAAATTGTGTCTCTCTCCCTCGCTCTTTCTCTCAAGGACCAGGACACAAATTGCTGGTGCTAAACATTATTTTTCTGTACTGGGTGACGGTGAAAATATGTTCCAAAAGATTTCAAAGAAGAGGTAGTACATAAAATTAATGTGACACTTTCTTTGAAGCTATGACATTTTAGATTAAGTTTCTACTGTTTCAGTGGTTTCAGGTTTCACAATTTGTAATAATTATTGATTATTATTAACATTATTAATAATAATAATAAAAATTTTATTTCCTTGCAAATAGACTGTTGTCCGGTGGCAAATTACAAATACAATAATCTTAGACAACATTCTAAATGTAATACAATAGTATAAAATTATTATTATAATAATAAACAATAATATTAATAATACAATAATTAGTAATACAAGTGTTTTCCCAGTTTTTATACAATTAAGAATGTTGAAAGTAAATAGTACATTACAAATAATACAATAGTTATTTATGTATTTAGGGCGCCAAGTAGATGCCCTCGTCCCGAGGGCGACCCCAAACCCGAGCCTCAGGCCCGACGGGTGGGATGTCGCTCGAGGGGCAAAAACATCTAGTAACGCCCGTGGTGTATACAAAACTCTACGATTTACTGGCTCGTTACTTAATCCAATGAGAACTCGAAACATTTTATAATTTTTTGGGGGTCTAAATGAAAAGACGAATTTGCTTCATTTGTCAATATGACGTCTGATAAACAAAACAGCCTGTGTATCTAAAGACTGATTTGTTGCGACAAAAGGAAAGAATATTATGAAGTTCGTGCGGAAATTCTCACAAAAAATAACAAAGTTACGGAAGGTGATTTCCAGTAAAATCTCGAAAGATATATGAAAGTGATTATAGGGTGTTTGAGAGTTATATGGAAAATAACCGTGTGAATTGCGCTGATGAAATAGTACTTTTTGGTTATTTGTCTCAATCGCCAAAAGCTATTTAGAATATTTCATAACAAAAAAAATACATTTCGAGGATGTTAGCTAATGTGCTTTATACATCTTATTACTACAAGTAGTACTTCTGCTGTATTTCATGACCATTTTCTGTAGACAATTCCATTGCGGGTTCACGGGTTTTGGTCCAAAATAATAAGATATTTTAGTTTGCCGACGTTTCGGAGTTTATTATTGCTCCATCTTCAGGGCTGGACAAGTTTTCACAACACGGTTATTAAAATATTTTCAACAATGATAATTGCAATTATAATTAAAAAAACTATGTATAAACATTACACATTGTATATATAAATATAAAAAACGCAGAAGGCTGATAATATTCAATTATGTTCACAACCAACAAAACAAAAATAAAATTTTAAATCTATGTTATTAATGTATATAATAGCACTACCAGAATAGCACTCCCAACAAACCACCTGACCACAGCAGTGATCCCATCTAGCTATACTAGTATTGCTCTTGTAATTGCCTTTGTGGGCTTGCTAACAATAGTACCCCATTTATTCATGCATAAGTTGTTTATTTTTGTTTGTTTTTTTTAAATTCATTTATTCCTATCACAAATTGTAGCACACCTAATGTATACACTTTTATTTATGAATGAACTAATTAATTATTATCTTATGAATGATGGGATGTCACTTTGACTTATGTTGTACCGGACATTGTTCTCTTGATAGCCAGTGGTTAGCTCCCATGGTATACACTACTAGTCGCGCGACTTTTCTTGACGCTTCCCAGCGCGGGGTGCGGGGAGAGGACGTTACTGTCTACGTCACATCAGACGGATGTTGCCAACTGTAACATTATTAATACTATTCGCGCCTCCTTCGCAGTTTATACAACATGATATTATAGACGATAAATAGAACAAATAATAAAGTAATTAATAGCAACCATAAGTGAAAATAATTAATGATAATATTGCTTATTAATGAGATATGATATTAGTGTATGTACTTAATTTTCATTTTATGAATAATTTGAATCATCGTTTGAATCTGAAAGCAGCGGGAGGCAGCCCTGATAATTTTGCCATGCCATTCCGTGTGACCAAGATTTTGACCGGGCCGTGCCGAGTCCTGCTGGGTTAAGCACTAGGGAGCTCAGACGTCAAGAAAAGTCGCGCGAGTAGTGATTCATTCAGGAACATGTAGTCAGGATGAATTGTCATGCTATCTTGTGAAGGTTCACATCATGAGAACCAGCCAAACAATATCTACTTAACTTCCCAAGCACAGTAAGGTATGTGTCCTATTTCTTTATTATTCAATATTATATAAATTAATAACAAGGGGCAAAAACAACAAACCATAGACTAATATGAATGTAGTTCTGGTAGTGCTATTATATACATTAATAACATAGATTTTAAAAAAATGTTTTTGTTTTGTTGGTTGTGAACACAATTGAATATTATCAGCTTTCTGCGTTTTTTATATTTATATTGAAACGAGTTGTTAATTAACTCACACAAATTAAATAAAAGAGAGGGGGACAGGGATTCTTTCTCAGGAATGGGTTCCGGGTCTGATCATACATACAATGGAAATTGACAATGGTTTATTACAAAAAAAGAACCATGATCATTACAAGCAACTGGACTTAACATACACTTGCTGCCATGTGATCTGTATTCCCTACACCAATCTCTTGTAAATTATATCGTTCAATGGTTTGCTACTGTTCGCACCACATTCCCCTCCCCTGACATCCATTCTCTGATTACCCTGGTTACTGAATATCAGGTACTTATGCTGTATGCCTCTTGTAGCTCTGACGCGTGACTCCACCTCGGCGCTATCCTCGGGATTGCTCGGGTCTGCTCGGTCGCCCGCGTCGCCGCCGTGTCGCCACCGCGCCCGCCGCCTTCTCCAGCAATGCTCGCGAGCACGCCACGCCGTTTCCCCAAATCTTCGTTCTTCACAGTACTGGCAGACGAAATTCATTCGGCGTGCTCGAACACTCGTGTCTCTCACGCAACGGGAGCATTAGTTTCACGATTAATCTTTCTCCGTACAACTCACCAGCGTGTGAACGACGCCTGGTTACTGCACTCGCTCGTGTAAATATAATAGTACAAGTATCAATTATCCCCTTTCCGCCCCTTTTTCCCAGGTCGTAACTTTGGTGTTACTGCACAGTCCTCACAATCACAATTGTTACTATCCTACGTTTACTCAACGTCTCTATTAGTTGCTGCACTCGTCCATGTCCACGTGTTTACCACTTACTACCGACATTATCTGTAGCATCTCTGTTCTTTCACATTACACACGCATCTTTTTAACTCCGCTTTACCACAGTTGCCTGTATCACTCAAGCGTCTACTCACACGATTCTTCTACTTTTTTTTACAACCACACTTTCGCTGATTTCAGATATTACATCGCTCTACCATCTGACCTCCGCCATGTCTGGGCGCTTCTCTCTGGCCACTCTGGCCTCTTGGCCCCTGCTCGGTTCGCGGCACTCGGTTCCTCCGCTGAGCCGGCTCCGGCCCCCCCCCCCGACTCCGCCGGCTGGCCAGCCTGTGCCGCGCAGTTTAAACCTACGAATTGGGCCGAAACGCATTGTTATCACTGAGATGATAACAATTCGTTTCATCACCCCCTCCTCCCCTTTTTCCGGATTTTTCACACAAAATCCGCCCAAGTATTGAGTGGGGTCTTCGAGGTCGCCCCCTTCTATAGGGCATGGTCGCAAGTTGTAAAAATTATAACATCCTATTATTTCTTGTCTATCTTGAATCTTGACCAATACCACGCCATCCACAATTTTCCATCGATCCCGTTTTCTCCTTAATGCCGCGATGTCCGGGTCGTCCTCCTGGATCCGGCCCTCTTTAAAACATTTAACTTTGTAATCTTTAATTGGGGCTTGATTCTTACTAAACACTTGCCTGTTGCCTAATATCCCTATTTGCTTGACTTGTTCCCATAGTTTTTCTTCTGATTCCTCCACTACATTACCCGAGCATACCTCGTAACCTTCTTCCAATCCTTGGTCCGTTTCAGCTTTCTGGCCTCCTAGTTCCGCCAGTTTCCGGTCGAGATCGATCGCAACCCTGCATTCCAACAAGAATTCTGTCCCCAGGATTATTGGACGTAATAAGTTCTTCAGTACCAGCGCTACTACTTCATACCTTTGGTTGCCGATTTCCACATTTATCATGATCTGTTTTGTAATGGGGCTGGACCTCTTCTGGGTTGCTCCTATTACGTACGCCCCATTCATGGGCAAACACCTCATTTTCTTGCCTTCCGCCAACAACTCCTCATCAAATTTCTCCGACACCACCGTAATCGTGCAACCTGTATCCACTAACGCTCCAGTACTCATCCCTTCACTCATCAACCTAATCGTGGGGCATTTTCTTATTCGAACGTCTGAGCTCTTTCGCCTCTGCCACGGCTGGTCGTCGTAGGTCACCGTTTGGATGGTGTTAATGGGGACCGCGTTTGACATTTCCCTTGTCTCGTCGGTAATGGGGTCTCTCTTCACCACAGATTCTTCGAGTTTCATGTTTCTTCCCTCGACTCCAATGGTACTACTTTGTCTTCACCTCGCGAAGTTTATCCGGTATCTCCATCTGGTATTCCTCAATCTTGTTTTCATTTGCTTTGACGTCTTCTTGACACCTGACTTCCATCTCTCCCATATTGTTGTCTTGTGTCCCAAGATGGTCGTTGATTTGTTCTTGCAAACGAGTCTCCCTTTCCTCTTCCATCTTGTTTGCTAGTGTTTCTGGTTTTCTGTCCTGCCTCTCAAATCGTGCCACTACTTGACTTATTGATTAGCTAGTTCCCTCGTCCGTTCCTCCTCTCTCTTGTTCTGTTCTTCTGCTAACTCCTTAACTAACCCCCTCGTTCGTTCCTCCGCTTTCTTATCCCGTTCTCCCGCTCTCTTATTCTGTTCTTCCGCTATCATTTCTGTTGTTCCATCAGCTTACTCATCATCTGGATTATGTCCGGTTGAGTACTTGCTTGCATCTCTCGATTCAATGTTCCTGGCTTCAGTCTGGTTGATCGGTGTTGATGTAATTTTGAATTCATGGCTGAAGTCTTCTCCCGTTTCCTCCCTCCATCCACTACCATTCCCTACATCTTCACCTCTCAGTAAAGTGCTCCCACCTATTCCTTCATCGCTATCCTCCATCCTCCCCTTCCTCTCTGGTTGCACACGATTCCCTCTGTTGGGCTGCCATCTTGCTATTTAATGACCTCGTTCCCTAACCTAATTCGTATGTTCCCACTACCTACCAATCAACTTAGTAATGTTTCTATTTCTAAACTTCTGCCTATTTCCTCCGTCCACCTACATTCACAGTGATCTTGTTATTATTTCTATAGCTAATTATGTTTTGCCCCACAACAATGCTCTTTACCAATCGTGTATCAATTTTCACTAGTAATTGACCGTACACATAATTATTCTCATTAACCTGTACAAACTCTCACATATATCATAGACCCTATTAATAACCTTCATTTCACCAATTAGATTTACACACTTGTATCACCCAATTAACACAAAATCGAATGCAGTGGAGTACAAGATAACCTACCCCCCTTTCACACTTTATGATTTACACTCTATTTGAACACCATTACTTTAAAAACAATCATTAACTTCACGGTAACACCTTCACAAATTCTTACAAATAATTTTTCATAATGCTCATAATACTGCAAACAACAATCTCCATACCATCTAAATCACAAATGAACAAATTATTAACACTACCGTTAATACAATTTCTGCAAGTAAATCCTCATAGTACCCATAATACTGTAAACACCACCTTCATACACTCTGAACCACCAATAAACAAGTTGTGAAACACTTGTAATACATGTAATACTACCAGCAACCTCATAGTACATATAACACTACCAGCAATATCCTTCATACAATCTAAAGCACCACATAAGCAAATTATTGAACACTACTATTAGTATAAATTCCTGCCAATAAACTTTCATAATACATATAACACTATTAGCAACAACCTTCATATGATCTCAATCACCACATAAATACTGCTATTAATATAAATTCCTGCAAATACATTTTCATAATACAAGTAACACTGTAACACTGCCTTCATATAATCTGAATCCCCCAATAAAATTATTACCCACTGCTGTTAGTATGATTTTAATCTTACAATCTGAACCACAAAATAAACAAATTATTAAACACTATTATCAATGCCCATTCCAAAATTACATGAATTCACCAGTCTACAAACTTATTACCTATTACTAGCATTATTTGTTATTCTGCTGCCAAACTCCCTTTTTGTTTCCAAAATGACAATGTTAATACCATCACTTATTTTAATCCACCCATTATCTTGCACAAGAAAATAACATTTATGATGCACCCTTAGAACACTAATAATGATTACTTCATTGAACAAAATTCTTTCAATCACTTGAGAATGCTTTGTTTTTCAACTACCGCCGAGTACTGTATTACTTAATGTGCCCTCTTATTCTCATTAAACATATAAACAATAATATACCAACTTATTCAGAAAACACTGGCATCAATTAAGAAAAATTTCACTTAAAAAACACTTTTGCATTATTATGCCTATACTTGATCCTCTCCAGAAACCCACCACATCAAACATAAACATGAATGACAAATCAAATTTAAGTTATTACTATTGCCTGGCAACTATTTTCCTAGCTAACAAATTACATCTATGCACTGGATCACTTCAAAAACCACTTGTATTCATCACACCACTTTTGTTTTCCAAAGTAATTATAATAACTGCATGTTAATGTCACCCTAATTCAATATATTTCAACTGCAATACTACTGTTTATTTTATTATCTCAATAATACCCACACTATTCATTCCCATGCTTGCATGATTTCACCGGAGCCACATTACTTAGTTTACCGAGTCCAGCCTGTGCGGGCGCCAGTGAAACGAGTTGTTAATTACATTTGTGCACTGAATCAATTCAAAGCAAGTTGTAATTATAACATGCTTCTTACACATTTCAAGGTTATTGTTATAACTGCTTGTTCAATATCAAAATACCTTAATATGCTCCAAATGCAGTACTACTATTTATATTCTCTTATCTTATTTATGCCCGCACTATTGATTTCCATTGCTTGCATGATTTTACCGGAGCACATTACTTAGTTTACCGAGTCCAGCCTGTGCGGGCGCCAGTGAAACGAGTTGTTAATTAACTCACACAAATTAAATAAAAGAGAGGGGGACAGGGATTCTTTCTCAGGAATGGGTTCCGGGTCTGATCATACATACAATGGAAATTGACAATGGTTTATTACAAAAAAAGAACCATGATCATTACAAGCAACTGGACTTAACATACACTTGCTGCCATGTGATCTGTATTCCCTACACCAATCTCTTGTAAATTATATCGTTCAATGGTTTGCTACTGTTCGCACCACATTCCCCCTCCCCTGACATCCATTCTCTGATTACCCTGGTTACTGAATATCAGGTACTTATGCTGTATGCCTCTTGTAGCTCTGACGCGTGACTCCACCTCGGCGCTATCCTCGGGATTGCTCGGGTCTGCTCGGTCGCCCGCGTCGCCGCCGTGTCGCCACCGCGCCCGCCGCCTTCTCCAGCAATGCTCGCGAGCACGCCACGCCGTTTCCCAAATCTTCGTTCTTCACAGTACTGGCAGACGAAATTCATTCGGCGTGCTCGAACACTCGTGTCTCTCACGCAACGGGAGCATTAGTTTCACGATTAATCTTTCTCCGTACAACTCACCAGCGTGTGAACGACGCCTGGTTACTGCACTCGCTCGTGTAAATATAATAGTACAAGTCTCAATTATCCCCTTTCCGCCCCCTTTTTCCCAGGTCGTAACTTTGGTGTTACTGCACAGTCCTCACAATCACAATTGTTACTATCCTACGTTTACTCAACGTCTCTATTAGTTGCTGCACTCGTCCATGTCCACGTGTTTACCACTTACTACCGACATTATCTGTAGCATCTCTGTTCTTTCACATTACACACGCATCTTTTTAACTCCGCTTTACCACAGTTGCCTGTATCACTCAAGCGTCTACTCACACGATTCTTCTACTTTTTTTTACACCACACTTTCGCTGATTTCAGATATTACATCGCTCTACCATCTGACCTCCGCCATGTCTGGGCGCTTCTCTCTCGCCACTCTGGCCTCTTGGCCCCTGCTCGGTTCGCGGCACTCGGTTCCTCCGCTGAGCCGGCTCCGCCCCCCCCCCCGACTCCGCCGGCTGGCCAGCCTGTGCCGCGCAGTTTAAACCTACGAATTGGGCCGAAACGCATTGTTATCACTGAGATGATAACAATTCGTTTCAATATATACAATGTGTAATGTTTATACATAGTTTTTTTAAATTATAATTGTAATTATCATTGTTGAAAATATTTTAATAACCGTGTTGTGAAAACTTGTCCAGCCCTGAAGATGGAGCAATAATAAACTCCGGAACGTCGGCAAACTGAAATAGCTTATTATTTTGGACCAAAACCCGTGAACCCGCAATGGAATTTTCGACAAGTAGTACTGCTACTTAAGAAGTACATCTGTCTCTAAAATTAGTGATGTTTAACAGTGAAATTTGACTGACCGGTGGCAATTACAAATTAACGGACATATTTCAAAACTGAAAATTTAATCTCAAGTTAGCAAAATAAGATTTATAATGTTATTTTACTTATTTGAGCATCATTTAATTTATTATTGTTTTCGCTTGCATCTTAATTTTTTTAAGATGCGTTTAAGTGTTTAAATAAATCGAATTCATAAAAATTTTGTATGTGTTGTATTGGTATTAGAGTGGGCAACAATGTATTAAAAAAGGCCCTAGGCCATTAAGCCTCATTTATTATTAAATAAATATAATGTAAACAATAATTGACGAGGGGACTTACTGAGCACCGCTAAAAATCATTAACATCAAGTCACAAATTTTTAGAAATGAGTTGATGGGATATGTTTTTTACTCTGGTTGGGTTTTCATTATATTTTTCTATGATAATACTATGTCTATCTTGATAAATGAGGAGTAGGTTTGAATAGAAATTATTGGCAAGAAAGGCTATTTTGTGTGCGATGGGATTTAGGTTAAGTTCGGGGTGCAATTCTTTATTGGAAATAAACCAGGGGGCTTGGGTAATTAGGTTGGTTCTTAGATATTTGTTCTGACTCGACTAGCAGTATGCCACACCGATTGCCCGCCGATGAGCGCTGGGATAGGACAATAGTACACTGCTCTAGTAGCTTGACATAAACACCATTTTGTTTATACTTTTGAATTTTCAAAAATTACAAATATGTAATTTCGCGAGTTAATATTTACGTTAAAGACTAAATTTGTACTTGAATGAATTTGTGGACAAAAATGTTCCCAATGATCTGAAAAGTTTCTCAATATCTCCAAAGTTTTCCAGCGTATGTATTGTATTTGCTCCTTAGATAATAAGTGAATCGCTGAAAATAGTATCTGGTACGCGAACACTTTTGATTGTTGACTGACGAAGTGAATGCTGGAGTTAGATTCCCTAGTTGAGCATTCTTATTTATCACTCTTTTCTGGAATAGAGCAGTGTGCTCCTATAAATATGAAATATATCCTTGTTTTATTAAAACCTTTGAAAGTTGTAAAATTGTAAATATTTGAAATTTGAAAATTTCTTCCTAACTTCATTTATCCAGATAGCTTCATTACGTCAGCAATGGAAATATTTTAGACTTTTAATTTACTATGCCATATTCTACCTCATAAATATTTGTTAATATTTAAAGCAAATATTGCGTAGGGTGTGCTACTCTTATTTCTTGTGTTTCATGTGGAATGGGAAATTTGAATCTCTTTAGTTTTCCTGAACTTATTTGTCCTATTCTTATACACGTCTAATGATTACAACGAACAAAAAATTATCCGCACGTGGATACAAAAAGATTCAAGTTACCTCATTTGTGATAGATTGTGCATTCCCATGTCAACTCTGACAACAATAGCAATGGCCTTTAGCAGTACTTGATTTATAAAATTTTAGGTCACGGAACGCGTCCCAAATTAATTATTAATTAGTAGAAATAGTTATATATTTATAATATAATTTAATAATTATTCCCGAGATTCCGAAACGCCGTTCCGTCGCATTCGGTCTGAAATCAAGCCTTGGTCTTTAGGATCCATACAAATATCAGGAATATCCGTCTTGCATACGTTTAGATGACACAATTTATCCTTTGCCGTTATGTAAGATAACAAATGAATTCGCGTAAATGTTTAATACCCTCAATGGAACATTTCAAAATTGTAATGATTACTCTCCGTTACGGGCAGCACCCATTGTTAGCAATAATACTTCGATTCAGATAATATCACTATTAAAGCTCGCTATTGTTTTCTCTCGGCTATCTACAGAACTGAAAGCACATTCATGATTGAAAATTGAACGCTAATGCGCAGTAGTAGAATGAGTTTACGTTTCACAATGCGTGTCAGGTCACCAATGAGTTTGAAATATGCCGTCTTTCATGCTGTGCCAGGGCTAAAAGTCGAGTTTCATTATTTTGACTATATCTCCTGGTGGGATAAAATGCAATTTATCCAATGTAATTAGGAAGAGAGCTTATATGTCCCGAATTACATATTGTTATTTAATGCTGAAATCACCCATCTCTTCAAAAATATTTAAATAAGCTGACAGTATAAGAGCATAATAAGCAAACCTTTTGGCTAGTGGAAAATACCTGTTCACAGTATCTCGCACGCTTTGAAACATAGTCCAGGCATTTCTGAATATTACCTTCAACTAGGATTAGCCGTGTAATAATATTATTATCACATTACAAACTGTTCGTTGTTCATTTTTTGTTTTAAATTTATTTTCGATAATTAACATCTAACAAATTGCGTTGAATGTACAATAGCGTATTATAAGCGACGTAAGGAGACAGGTTGGAGCAAAAGCTCATGGATCTGTCTGCGGTCTGCCGCCGCTTGTAGCATAATGTACTTCTTGAGTTGGTAAATAAATAACTCTATATGCTCATTGTTCCAAAATAGAATGGTGTTATATAGCATTAAACAATTTTTTTATAATACTGGAATATAAATCTTGGTAATACCTGGAAATGTGAATATTTAATTAACGAATGGTGCTAAACAGCATATACTTTCTCGCTTTTCTAACTTTTGCAATTTTCAAACATTCAGAAGTTTCAACGAAAATGGTACCTGTCCCAGTTACATAAACGTACTTTCTTCTATTAGATGAAAGAAAACAATATTTGGAGCCGTTTTTGAGGATTTAAAAAAATCTTCACTTCCAGCAAACATTTCGCAAAAATTAAACCTACCCTTATTTTAAGATCTTGTTTTTAGAATATTTTATTAAGTAAAAATCTCCAGAATCAATATTGCAGATTTGCAATATTGACATTTGTCATTTTCAAATATATAATGTTCACCGAAAATTAGACTTGTGCCATTTTCGTGCCATATTTCACGCAGAATTATGTAAAAACTATTCATATTTCCGAAAAAATTATCTCTGACTCGATTTAAAGATATTTGTGAGGAACAGTTTTAATTCAGGGAAAAAATCTTCAATATTGTAGTTGTAGAAATACACCAAATTTCCACTTTTGCAATTTTCGAAAATTCAGATTGTTCAACGAATGAGACCGTATTTTTTAAAGTATTCTCCGCTCTGTTCGAGAAAAAACGTAATAAAAGTTGTGATCATTTTTATGTAATTTGATTGGTTATGTTCATTCCCACAGAAGAAATTTTAAAAAAATTAAGAAAAGAATTTGCAATAGAAACATTTATAGCAGAAATGTTTAAAGAAAACTGATGCCTTAAAATGAATATGTAATTTGCAACTAATCACAAAAATTCAAAGACAGTTGCATTTTTAAAATACAATATTTATTTCTTCAAAGGCCTGCCCCCCTCCCACCGCCACACACACACTGTCGCCTCAACCTGCGAGTTTGACACTTCTCCCGTTGCCGCCGCTGCAACCCGTGATGTCATTGCCCGCCCCGCCGCCGCCACTCACTCACCCCAAGCGACAGCACCTCCGCCTTCCCTGCCGCCTCTGCCGCTAACAGGGTCGCCTCCACCCCGGCCATACCCCAGTGGCGGATTCGGGGGGGGGGCTACGTGGGCTATGCCCCCCCAAATGGCCTAGAGATTTCGTTTTTCTTTTATTTTCAAAATTGATTGAAATATTGTTTATGTTAGAATTATGTAATTGTTTAAAAAATTATATTGTAAATAGTCATATATTCGTATACACTACAAACATAATATAAAATGTAATTTTGTCTTGTGGTTCACTACGCTAGGTTGCGCTTGTTCTACCTGGGGGACAAATCCCCGGGGTGGGCGCCTATGACATTACGTCTTTATCTTCACCCCCCGCCGGGGTACGAGGACAGCGACAGGCAGGTAACCGGGTCCGACCGGTACCCAGTTGACCTTTACGGTAACCTCCCCTCCCATTCAATGCCTGGGTAATGGGTTGCCCTGGTAGCTCCGAGCTACTAGCTATCCGGGCTAGTACCGGAGTCTACGTTGCCTGTATGACAACTCGCCACTCACATGCGCCGAGACACCAAGACACTCCTCTTTGATTAAAGTATCAGGCCACTGCCATGACGAAGTCAAGTGCCCATCTGGGGGCCACCAGAACCGAAGTCCGGGCGGCTCGGGGCCCCCAACCCGTCTCCCCACTGCCTACACCGTTAGGCTACCGATCTGGGTTGGGCCGAAACGAAGGCAACCTAGCGGTTAGTAATTTGTCCTCTAGACTTCTAGATGTGGAATCCAGAGCACCCCAAGGGGTCTCTTTCATCTAATCCTGCCCGGAGGTGGACGCGCCAGGGGCCCAACTGGTGGGTTGCCGGGTTGAACCGACAACCAGGAGTCTACTCACTGCCTCCTTGAGACTAACGGATAGAATGCCACCATGAAACTAGGGGTCACGACCCCCCCCTGCGGGGAATATAAAATGTAATAACAAACGTTTATTACTTAACGAAAATCTATGATGGCTCCCTACAAAATGAAAGGATGGATCCGCCCCGCCACGCCCCAGCCTGCCCCACCTCGCCCCAGCTCGCCCCGCCCCGCCTCAGCCAACCCCGCCCCGCCCCAGCCGGCCCCACCCCGCCCCAGCTCGCCCCGCCTCAGCCAACCCCGCCCTGTCCCAGCCAGCCCCGTCCCGCCCCAGCCCCACCCCACCCCAGCCCACCCCGCCCCAGCCAGCCCCACCCCGCCCCAGCCAGCCCCGCCCCGCCCCAGCCAGCCACGCCCCGCCCCAGACAGCCACGCCCCGCCCCAGCCAGCCCCGCCCCGCCCCAGCTAACCCCGCCCGGCCCCACCGTCGCCAGTGCGTGCGGCCATCGGCCTCGCGCCGCATGCCCCAGCGGTTGAATGGGGTGGCCTGTGTGTGCACGAGCCAGCCCCACCGCCTCCCTTGTCCTCGCGGTTCCGCACCTCCTCCCCACCTCAGCCTGAATGGCGGGCGCAGTAACAATGGGAAATACGTATTAGGAGGCGGCCCCTGCCATTGGAAGCGCGTCTCACCGTGGGGCGGGGAGGGTGGCGCCCGCCCCCGCTGCCCCGTCTGAAGGCCGTGTCCTTCGGATGAAGGATGGCCGCCCCCGCCCCGGGCGCGAGAGGTCCCCTGCGCTCCGTATGGCACCGTCGGGGCAGAGGCGAGTCAGCCGTCGCGGCCCACAGCAGTATTTAGGAGAGCGCGCCGTTGTCAACATCACCAAATCGTTCGTTTTCTTGTCGGCCCCGCCGTACCGTCTCGTGGGGCGCCGCTCGCTGTATCTTTCTTTAAAAATTTATTTATTATCCTTGTTTGAGAAGATTTGTGTTTCAAGTGTATTAGGTTAATATACATAATAGTATTTTTCAACTTACATCATCATGTATTTACAATGATTGAAACAATTATTGTAGAAACTAATAACTAACGATACCTAGGAAGGGTCCTTCAGAAGAAAGAAAAAAAAATATTTGGAGTACACAATGCATTTTAATTAGCGATATTTGAATCTATTTTACAGCTAATTAAGGAGGATGTAGTAGATTTTTGGAAAATCTTTATTTGGTTCGTGGGTAAAGATTGACTGATTTACCTTATGTATACAAAGGAGCGGCTGGACAAGACGATAGGAAACCGTAGAAACGGCATGAAAGTTTAAGAATCCAGATCGCTGTAACTGAAGATGATAATGATTGCCATATTCATTTTCAGCACTCGGGCGTGAACAATGGTACTAACATTTGCTGTTTATTGTTCGGAAAGAGTTGCATTGCGGTACGCGCACGGCAGAATGGATTTCACCGTACGTGTACCGCCCAGAATTGAAATAACTGTGTAAAATAAACAACACACTGAAACGACATGAACAGGCGCGGCTCGTCATTAAAGGCTGTAAGGCGGAGCCTCTCCTAGAAAAATCGCCGTCCATAAGAAATTTAAAAATTTTTACAAATGTATTTATTTATTAATAATGGAATTCTGAGTTGTATTATGTTACAATCATATCAAAATTTCTAAAGACTCACTTTCTGTACTAGTTACATAAATAACTATTCTGGCTGTCGAGGGGCCATGTTCACATTCAGATATATTCCCCATACCTCGGAAGGTGATTGTAATGCTTGATTGCCACTGCCATCCACTACAAGACGGATGCAGGATTGGAAGTGTTATCACGATGGGTGGATGATGATGTTAAGAGTTAGCTAGTATTATGGATAAGAAGATGGTTATCCATGGGATGCGAGATGGTGTAAGAAGCCAACGGCGCTCCGACCACATTTTAAAACACTAATGCATTACAGGAATTCGTCCCTGCAGTCATTCATAATAAGGTTGATTAATTTCTCAAGAAACTAACGTGATAAGAAAATGGGAGAAAGTAAAACAGTGTTAACCAAATGTGTGATAATGTGCAATCAATATCGTGTGTTGTTTAGCTTCTGCATTACGAGCTTACTACTCGCAAGCGTATTATTAGCTACTGAATTACTGCAATCGTGCATGGATGCAGGCGACATCCTAACTTTGCAAATGTAACGCGAGGCCTAGCATTTGTCCCTTTTGCCCGGCAAGCCGCATTACAGCGCCGTTCTATATTTCTAGTGTTAATTACTTTTATTCATAGTTTATAAGTATGTAACATAGTATAAGTTGAGAGCAGCATTTGTTACGTACAGTATTGCAGCGGTAATTAGAGTACTATGTATTATTGTTTAAGAATATTACATGTATATCCTTCATCAGTTAAAATTATTGGATGACCGTTAATTTTCTCGGTTGTTTTCCGTGGTTTCTGCCACCCCCGTGGCAAACAAGGGAGAAAAAAGATGTCAACAATATTTATTTACGTATCTGGAAAGGAAAGCGAGTTTTTGTACTAGTTCACGAGTTACTTTCGTATGTTGCGTATATTATTTTTTTTAGTACAAGTTCAGGAAAACTTAGAAGTATACACTCCTGGGAACATTTTCCATAAGGCAGGCGGCAGCCATGTTGATTCATGTCGCTCCAGCGTTGTTTTTCTTTACTTCGCAGTACACAGATGTTTTAAATGGGCAAGTCTTCTTTGCAGCATGTGTAAGGCAGTCTATTTTACAGTACGCGTACCGCAAAGTGACACTTTTTAATCAATAAACAATGAATGCTAAAACTAGTTTCCTTGCAGAAGTGCTGAAAATAAATGGTATTTGCCTTTACTAACAACTGAAACATAATTTTGTCCAGATTTAAAGAAATAGACTCGTTTTGAATGGTCTTTTTTAAAAAATAGCTGCATCATTAGGTCACATATTAAAAACAGTATTTATTTGCGGTGTACTTAAAGAATATGTGTTGTGGGGAGTAAATGTTTAATTCCCCCTTTCTTTCGGATGCTGCATTTCTGTGGTGATAACGCTCAATCAAAGTTTAAAAAAATGTTTACGAAATATTTCTAGGCGAGGTACCTGAAAAGGCATGACAAGCCCCCAGGCGATACGCGAGTGATATACTGCCCACCTTAGCATGTGACTGCGATGGCATATACAATATTATAAGTGTTGAGTGGAACAGATGTATCAGATTCGGCAATATTTGGTGTATCAGATTCGGTGATATCTCCAATTCTTTTAATTTTCCGTTTCCTTCCCTCTGCAACCACTTGATATTTAGCCTGTGTTGAATATGATGTTAGTAAACCATCGATAACTCAAAATCTTGAAACATTCATCTTTAAACTTTGTGTTGTTATTTTCCTTCCACCAGTGATATGACGTTGTTTGCTGGATTTATTGAGAAAAGAGAGTTAAAAGCATACTGGAAATTTCGAATTTCTTCAAATATAACTCACGATGATAATTGTTTTAGAAGAGTAAGCGACGTGTTATCAAATTCACACGTGGTCCTCGCAGCGCGCCGACTTTTCTCATCGAGTCAAAAAGGTCACCCTGAAGGAAGCAAACAAATGTTAATGCCCGGATTCTAGGAACTTGTTAAGGTTTTACTCCCGAGTACGCTGTGCTCAGAATTTTGAAATTTTACTGTATCAGTCTTTTAACAAGTTATTTTTACCTTTGAAGTTTTTCCTCTTCAATCGAACGAATAAGAAATAAACCGTTTGCGTGGATCTGTTTTCTGCGCAACTTTCGCCAATGTACTTACACTTTTATGCACGAACATTAAAAATGTTGAGGGTAAGGGCAAATTGGCTAGCTTGGAACGAAAGTGGTCTATGGTACAAATCACAATGTGACTTTTAGGCCACTTAAGAATTGACTAACATTAATACCATCTGCCAATACTAAAGTGGTACTTGTATTGTGGGGCACCTACAACGACAAATGACACATAGACCACTTTAGAATGTACAGATGCTCACCTGTTCTTATCAAATTTACCGTAATCTGGACTTTAGACAAAATGTTTTTAGTTCCAGGCCAGCTAATTATAAATTGTAGACTGCTCAAAGGACGCGAGCATCCTGAAACATTTATTGAATGTTACGTTTCATGGAATAAATAGTAATATACATTTTAAGACTCAATTTTCCCGTTATTTTCTCAGTATTAACGTAATGGCGGAAACTACTAGGCTAGAAGGAATATTTCCATTTACTTCTCATATTAACTCTTCTCGTGTGTGATGGGGTCAATTCAGGAGCTTTCACATGATTAACTTGCTAAACGCTTCCAGTTCAAAGCAACGGCATGATTATGTGCGTTCTAAATAATTTGGAATTAGTATATAGTCAATGACTCGATTAGAACACTCTAGCCAGGCAGAGATCCAGTTCAGTCTCCGTGCCTTCGTGCACCGCTTTTTCTAGCAACTGAATATAAGTTGTAGTAACTTTACTATGATTATTCCGAAGCATCGATCTGTTTGAATTTACCTGTGGCGGGTAATAAATCAATTGCTAAATATTAATGATGGAATAGAAACACTGTTGAAGTAAGAATTAAGGAAAACAGAAGAAACTGCCCCAAAGTACCCGTTTACCTCACAATACATTTCATATGCAGGGGTAAAAATTTGAATCTTGGTTCACAGAGGTGATGTCTGTTCGCTACGCTATGCCACATCTTACTAATTATATGAACTTTATCCCAGACGTCGGTAAATGCGCATTCCAGCTCTTTCCTGCCAATTTCCTTATGTTTCTTTTTCTGCTTGGAGTCACCGCACTCAATCTCTTTGAGTTTACTAACCTTTTTGAGAATTCCATTGAACAGAGTTGAGGAAACAAACATGGCATCAAACGTGTTTTGTAAGACGTCTGATACTGTTGACTTTAGTGGCTTTAGACACTTCTTGAGATCGACCGTAAGTCTCGAAGATGTTTGAAGAGACTAGCCACAAATGTCGAATCGTTCACCTTGCTATCTTTATCTTTCAGGAAAACATATATTTTCTATTTGATGCGGTCGTATTTTCTACTCTCACGCAGATTTGTTATTTCCTCACAAAATATACTGGTCATATTTTGAGATTTTTTGTTTACGATATAACTTTCCTTAAAATGGGCTGGTATCTTCGGAAGTAGATGTGGAACTCATACGATGCGTTATGGTGTTAGAGAAAAAAAATTGGTTTTACAAGATACTTGATCGGCGGCTTAGTAATGGCTAAGATCCTTCAGGCAATTTCACTCTCTAACCGGGAGGTTCTAGTTTCTGGTTGAGACTGAGGCGGATTTTCCACACTAGCTAGGTAGAGTGTTCGAATTCAGCCTCTGCCTAGAGGAGAAGTCTAAGGGCCGGTTGTTGTAATCAGTTTCCCGTGGTTTCCCCGAAAAATGCGAGGGGAGTAATACCTAAACAAACGGCCCACGGACCGGGTGCGACATTTTTTTCTTCATCCTCGTTCACTCCTCCCCCTTTCCTCTCAAAAACATATACTCACACAGATTCACACACATACACCCAGTATACAGCCACACATCACTTTTCAAAATACGGTTGTAACGAAAAAAATTCGAAAATTGAGATTTTGAGTTAAACCGATTGAAGAAACGAAATCATATTTAATGTAGAATAAGTCTTTATCTGTAGTATTATATCAATTACCGCTAGTTAGCAAATGCATCATTATTTCATGGACGGAGTTCGCCATTTATTTTATAGAATAATGTCCAAAATTGAGTTTTGTAAAATATATTTCCATCAATTAAAAACCAAGAAACATGGACAATTTTTTTTAATAACTTGAATATAGTCGATAATTGGGAAGCAAATGAAATTGCGAGGGAAGTGAATGGCGTTATTCTGTAGAAACAGACTTTTTTGTCTTACAACAGTATTTCGGAATAGCGACAAATCGGGAGACCATTCGGGCGCTTACAGCTTCTCCCGGCAGTGACGGTGCCCCTGTGTCTGAGGTAGTTGGAGAGTCGCATCCCCACAAGCCACCGTTTCAGTTGACACCGGATCTCACGGTCCAGCGGGAGAGGAACACCGCCATCTCCAGGGATATTACGTCCAATATACTTATTGGACTAATTGCATAGCCATAGTAGTTGACGTGCCTGGAAGCGCCAAGTAATCTCGCGATCGAGCGCATGGGGCAGCCGCGTCGCGCCCATTGGGAGGCGGTGACCCGCGTTCGCCTTGCCCACGTCCGCCAAGGCTCCCCGCCCGACCCCGTTCTGGAAATAGGCAGATACTCGCGCGTTAGCGACTTAGTTAAATAAGATTACCGCGCCGCTGAAGTTTGTTTGGGTGTGAGAACTGGCTAATCCGCTCTTCCAGGATCTGCTTGCGCGTGGATCTACACCGCCTTACCGAGAAGGTCCTGACGTGTCTGCTGCTCGGTGACGCAGGACCGCCCGTTGCGATGTTTATTTTAGGAACAGTTAAGGAAGTAGTTACCTCTAGGATTTAGAGTGATCATAGTAACTTACGTTTCTGTTTTATTGCTAATTTAAAACGTTCTTTCGTATTAGTTAATTCATCACAAGGACATTCGGATAAAAACTTTCCGAGTTTCTAAAAATTGTAGTATTTTGTTGGTCTGCTAGTGTCATAAAAACTGTTTCACCGTAACAATACGAGAAAGAACGTGCTGTTGTAGTATCATTGGTAATCGTACGTTGATTATTTCTCGAGATATTTGATTGTCTCTATTTAAAAGGACTATTCGAAACACGAGCTTCAAACGAGCCAGCGAACAGTGTACATGTGGAGACAGAGCACACGCTGGGATATTTGAACTGCGTCCGTTGCAAGCTCGGTTGTCTGCTTCTACTGTGCTCTCTTTGTTCCTCGGGCTCGCCTAGTTCAGCTGCAGGGTGTATTCCAGAGCAACCAAGTCCGTTATCAGATCCTCTGAGGCAGAGCGTCGAGTGAGGATTGAACTGGTGGAAATTTCGAACTCAATCTAGAATCAAATTAAATTGAAATAGAATTGGAACAGGCTTATGACTGCGCCAGTAAACATATAGCGGCTGTACTTGTGATAGGAGGCTACCAAACACTGTATAGAAAACATTAGCATGTCAATGTAATTAACATGTCAGTGCATGCGCTGCTGATGGATTATTGCTAGATGTGTGCAAATATGCATTCTTATGAGTAGATATTGCTGATAGATGTGAATAAAAACAGTTAAAGTAAATTTTTATATGAAAAATAAGATTTTAAATATTATAAAATGAAAGAAATACAAAAAAACACATTGCAAAAGTAACGACACTGTGTAATTTGCGTTTATACATTTTTTGAATTATCTTTTTGTGTAAGCCAGTTAATGGTGACATTGAAGGAGATGGTGTAAAACAACTTGAATTCATCTTGAAATATTGCCTTTATATCTCTTTTTTACATTCACACCAACTAGGTACGTACGTAGTAATGAGAAGATATTGTAATGATTCTGCGAAAGTGTCGAGTTTTCATCAGAACAACTCGCATGTTGCGTCCCTAATATCGAAAAAGTAGATAATCTCGTTCCAATTTGTAGCAAATTACTTCCCCTAACATTCTGTGTTGTCAGAATCTATGTTGTGTGTCGATGATGAAGAAAAATTGTTTAATGGCAATACGTCTGGTTTTCTTTCCGAGTTCGTCCCACCGTCTGTCCTGGCCATCTGATTGTCCGTCTGACTGTCTGTCCGTCCGTCTGCTTGTCACTTCTTCGTCAACACTAAGGCTTAAATCGTTCGCAACTTTTCCGTTTTCCTCCATAACTGATATTCTCCGGTCGATCAGACCGAACTCTGGGCTCTGCGTGATTGAAACACAGATTTTGATTTTCAAAAGATGATTAGAACTACTTCGACGGATTTTGAAATGAAACAGGATTGGTTTTAATTAAAGAGAAAGTCACACAAACACTAATTTTGCAGAGATACAGATTAAACAGTGTGAGATAGATCCAGAATTAACAAACAAAGGAAACTGGCAAAGAATTATTATAGAGTTCAAATTAATGTAGCTAATACAGGTGTCTTATTTGGTAAAATTGTTTGGACTTTAATTCCTCGTACGAATCACATAGACAAAGTTCAGAAAAATGTTCTGATGCAGTTTTACGCCAATATTACATTACCAGAAAATATTACAAAATCTATCCAATGTCATATTCACAGTCAAAATCAATATCACTTGTTAAACATACATTTTAAAACAAACGATTAGCATGTTTAACAGCACTGTTCGTTTTGCGTCTAAAATTGGATTAAAAACGCGTTTTTTACCCAATGTCTGGTGCCTTTTCATGTACAGAAAATAAAACTTCATATCATTGAACGGGGAGCAAAAGATCTAGTCAACAATTTCAAAAGGGGGTTCATTTGCCCTATAATATGTAAGAGCATGGGTGCCAGGGGAATGGCCCCTTTTGAATTTGTTTACTGAATCACTTCTTCTTCCCGCACTTATGCGTCTTACTTTACTGTCGCCTGACTTTATAATCCCGTTCCTGCTTTACAGTTGTATATTTTGGAACAACGTTGTGCAATGATTGCCTTGAACGTTGATCACTACATGATACGAACAAATGCGTGACTCACTCCACAGTTGGAGTCTATCTCCTTCGCCACACTCGCAGCTAGTTTGTCTTCTTTTCTGACGTCTCTCATCTCTGCATCAGGGTGACTGTTGCCTGGTGTTGCCTGCACCGTGCCGCACATCGAACGAGCGTCCGCCGCCGTGTTCCGGGCCGCGCGCGAAGCTCGCCGTCGTCCATACCGCCTGATCCATAATTCTCGGAGTTGTTTTGCCATCGTCCTCTCGGGGGCGAGATTCAGCGTTCCTCTGTCCTCAACTCCCCCCGCGGGCCCGTGTCCGCCGCGTCCGCCATCCCACCCGTCAACTGTCGCGCAACATGCGCCGCCGCCCCATGCGAGCCCTAAGTTGTCCCCCACCCTCGCCCGCCCCATGCCTCCTTGTCGCCGCTGGGCCGCTGGGTCGTTCGCGCCCGACGCGTCGTCGGCCCCACCTTTCACGACCGCCTCCGCTTGCCTTACTTTCCGCTAGGTTTTCTTGGGCAGCGCCTAGCCCCCGGCATCGCCGAGCCTGCGCCGAACCGCCCCCCCTCTGACCTCGCCACCCGCCCCGCCTCCGCCTCGCCTCCGCCCCCACCCTCGTCTCCGCCCTCGCCTCCGCCTCGCCTCCGCCCTCGCCTCCGCCCTCGCCTCCGCCCTCGCCTCCGCCCTCGCCTCCGCCCTCGCCTCCACCCTCGCTTCCGCCCTCGCCACCGCCCTCGCCTCCACCCACACCCCCGCCCTCACCTCCGCCCTCGTCTCCGCCACCCCCTCCTCCGCCCCCGCCCCCGTCCCCTCCCGGATACCCGTCGCCGCCCGCCGCTGCGGGCGGCGCGAGGCATGCATAGTAAATTCGCAGTATAAAGGGCACTGAGAAACGCCGAGGAAGGTGTGGGATACCACGACCGGCGGCTGGGGCAGGGGAGCAAACACAAGAAGAATTCGTGACGCCATGTAGGCGAGAGGTTCTGCCGCACTGGGGGGCGGGAGTGAGAGCGGCCGTGAGGGTGGGGGTGTGGACGGGCGTGTGGACTGGCGAGAGGGCCGGGCGTGACGACAGGGTTGAGAGGGCGCGTGAGGCGGAAGTGGGGGCGAGAGTTGGGGCGAGCGTGGGGCGAGCGTGGAGGACCGGTGGGGGAGCATGGGAGCGAGCATGAGGGCGGCGTTTAGGCGCCAAGGGCGGACGTGACGGAGGCGTTCGGGGCACGTAAGGACGTGGTGAGAGTGGGTGTGAAGGTTGGTGGAACGGAATTAAGCGAGCGTGAAGGCTAGAGAGAGGCGGCTGGTCCGGCAGAGCTGGCGTCGGGTCTTTGAGGCCCAGATAAATTAATTGTTTCTTCGTAGAATGCTGGGATGATAGAGATCTGTTTGTTCCATACACTCCCCTGTATTATCTCTAGTTATATCTTTGCGTTGTATGCTGTGACATTTCCTAACGGGTTGTCTTGGAATAACGTTTTATGACGTTTGTGGTCCTGTGGGCCCGCTGGGTTGGTGTGACTAAATGTGGACACAGTTCCCAAATACGCATGTACTATTAAATCGAGGTTTTTGGCGTATCAAAGGAAATAACATTATCACGTTTCAGAGTAATGTTTTATCTAACTAAATATATATTTTGAATATATTTTATTGGAATTGATCTTTCTCATGAAGAGGATGCCAATGGAATATTAGCTTTTTTATTTTATGGGGGACCGGAATTGAATACATAGAGTAAGCTGTGAATATGTGTAGGGGAAAGTGAAGATGACACCGGTAATGGACATTAAAATTGCAGTATTTGAAAGGAAAGAAGTCGACGTTATTGAAATGTGTGAGTTGCGCTAGAAATTCGAAGACATTATACTACATTATGATATGAACATCACTGGCTTTTATTATTTAATTTCCTTCTTAATGCATCAGTAACTTGATGTTTTTATAAATCACTATTTTTCAAGCTTACAATCTTGAACATGACATAGTGAGCTGACCTATTGGGCAGTATGAAGCACATTCCAAATATCAACTTTTACCGGTTTTATAATTAAACAAATTCCTGAAATAGGGTAAAGAGTCTATCAGTATTTTGAAAAGTCAGAAAAATAATATTTTTGCACCAAGTGCAAGGTACTTTTGCTGGAATTTCTTTTTTAACACCACATTTCTGTAATGCCAGGGATGCCTGAGCGAAAAATATATATGTCTCTATAGATAAAAGTTTTTTCAAAGAATTCCTTTGATTGTACTTTTGGTAATATGTAAGATATAGATTTACATTTGAAAGTTATAGTGGTTAAGTACGTTTTGCATTAATTTGCGACAATATTAAAATTCCTTGATTATTTTTACATACTAACATGTGCACTAAAATGATTTCAATTTACATACGATTATATTTTTTCTCCGGTTTTATATGAAATGAAAGCACTCAAATCCTAAATTGACATGTATTCATTAAAAATATATTCCATTCCCATGTTTTCTCATAGGAGTCCCTAGGTCTCCCAGTGCGAGCATTCCCGTTTTGGAAATTCGCGCGAACTCTTGCCTGGGCTAGTGGCAGGGGTGAGAGCGACCGGGGGGGGGGGGGGGGGAGGGCAGGCGTGTCAAATATGGAAGGTTGACTACGCGTAACACATTTTCTCTGAAGTGAGGTTTCTGCCATTCTGTCTGAACATCACAACGAGTACATTGAACTAAGTAACGGAAAGTAAATATTTGTGGCATCATTACAAACCCTAGAAAACGCGTATATTTTAGTTCGTAATGAGATTATATTGTCGCGTCTGAAGCTTCAATCTATTCATTCAAATGCGTTATGCATATCACCATCTAAATGAAATGGTAAAAAATGAACACTCAAAACCCAATATGACGGAAATTGTAGTGTTATTACATTGTAAATCAATTATGGTTTCCAGCCAATCTAAACCACCGCTCTGATGGTTCACGTACATCTGTTTAAAATCACAAAATATGTGAATAAACCTGAATCAATAATGTAAAGTGTATGTTAATGATTTCATTTTCACACAATAATTGTTAATGGTTTCATCACCATCCGCGAAATCTGTTCAGTTTCCCGACGGCATATCGAACGAATTTTAAAACTGTCACTTGTTTGCTACTGGAATGTAAATGAAGCTATTTTGCGGCGAACATCCTGTTTGATAATAATTTAATAGTTTAACGAGCTTAAAAAATGTAAATACTGAATTATATGTCCCAAAGACGATCAGAAAACGGAGGAAAAATTGTTCTCCAGTCTCATTTTCGAATGTGTGAGATGTAAAGTAAATTCCAGCAACACGGCTGTGGAACCTTATTGTACGGTTTCCGTATATTCGGAGCATTGTGGTGGAGATGGCTACGCCACAGCTGTGCATGGAACTGGCGATTAGAAGCGGTATCACGCAAAGTAACATAATTGCAGTTCAATATATATTTTCGTAAATTCCGGATATCGGCAGGCAATCAATGCGGATTATACAGCGCGCAGGCGGCCGGCGCACGCCATGGAGGAATTCTGGGAATCTGACGGCGCTCCATGCAGCCACTCGCGGTGTAATGGACTCGGCCGCTGGGCGCCGGTTTCGGGGGAGGGGATGGAGAGGAGAGGGCGAGACGAGGCGAGGGGAGGGAAGTCGCAACGCGCCGAATCCTCCCCTTCCCTCACACCTACCTTTCCCGCTGTTTGAAATCATCCCCACGACCTCCTCTTGCCGCGTGGCACCGTCGCCCCTCGCCATCTCGGAGTCGCCTCATACGTATATCCTCGCCCCTTGAAGGTCATGCTGCATAATCATTGCCGTCCTCCCCACACGTGTACCTCTCCTTCTTGTGCTCCCACATTCCTGTAGTCCGTCACTCTTGTATCCCTGTATTTCTGTATCCTCGCACTCCCGCATCCCGCAATCCAGTACTGATGCATTTCAGTACCCCTCACTCCAGAATCCGCGCAATCTCGTATCTCCGCGTTTCGAACTTCGCACTCCCGTATTTCTTGTCATCGCGTATCCCGATCTGTATCCCAATGCTTTCGCACCTCGTATCCCCTCATTTCCATATCGCCGTCCTCTCGTGTTTCTGTCCTTCCGCACCCCGGCCGTTCACACTCTTCACTCGTCTCCACACCTACACATTCACAATGTCCCCGTTTCACACACCGTCCATTCGCGCATCCTGCATTCCCGCACTCTTGCGTTCCGCACTTTCACTTTCCCCGCACTCTCCTGTTTCCTCGTTGTACTTCGCAGTCCGCACTCACCACAGAGCTCTCTCGAGCGCCGCGCGCTTGCCGTCCACGCGTCCTGGCCTCCGCGCGCCTCACGCGCCTCTTCAACCACATCTCTGGCGCCGCCCCTCTTCTTCTGCGCAGCGTTCATCAACGCCCCGCGCCGCCCTCGCGCTGCCCCTCTCCGCCCTGCTCCGCTCGCCCTTCTCGGCCCTCTGTCGCACTCTCCCGCCGGCGCCGCAGCCGTCCAGCCCTTCCCTGCCGCAGCGGAAAGAATTAGGGATTAATAATGCGTGCGTAATGAGCCTGGGCCGCCGAGGCGGTGGAGGGACGAAGCGACGCGAGGGGGTGCCGGCTATGGCTCTGGCAACCGTGTACGCCCCTGTCCTCGCCTCGCCGCCCCGCTCCCCGCTCACCCCGCCCGCCCCGGCCCGCCTCCCCCGCCTACCCTTTCCAATCCCGCCCACCCCGCCTTTCCCGCAACCCCGCCCACCTCGGCCATCTCGCCCACCTAGGCCATCGCGCCCACCCGCCCACACTGCCCGCCCTCCCACCCCGCCCACCTCAGCCATCCCGCCCGCTCCACACACCCCGCCCACCTCACCCACCCGCCCACCCCACCCCGCCCGCCTCTACCACCCCGCCCCACCCTCTCCACCCGCTCACCCCGACCCGCCCATCCCGCCCAACCAGCCGCGCGTTCACACTCGTTCCTTCGTGAAGTCAGTGGCGTAGCCATTTGGGCTTAACTCGCCTCAGTTCTTATTCTTTGTGCTGTGGTGACCCAAGACAAGAGATATGACAATAGAGATGCGCACCATCCTTACGCATTTGCTGAGAATATTGCAGATGGAGCTTGCAAAAGATTGACGACGCTGCAGGTAATTGCAGCTAAACTGATTACAGACGACTGGGGTGGGATTTTATCGAAATAGCTAGATAAACTGTTGTCAGAGAAAATGTCCAGGGATTATGTTTTTTTATTTTAAATGAATGGGGAAGGAATATGGTCTGAAAGAGAAGATTTTAGCTGTACATATCGAGGGGTGATTTTGATACTCCATTTCGTTCCCCAGTTTTTCTATTTTATTTAATGATATTGCATTTCGTTAGCTATGTAATTACTGAGAGTGTGACATGAGATTACGCTGTCAACTGCAAATTTGTGTTGTTACGTTAATTCTGGATGCAGGGATATTGGCTGGTGTATTATTTATTTTATCATGACCGGGGTCTTACGTATTTGGAAGGGTTTGATAACTTTAGATTTTCATGTAGAGTGATGTACTTAATTTTTTGTGGAACGTTGAATTAGGGAATTCGTGACGAGTTGAATTCGGGTGTGATCTGGGTGGGAAGTGTGAGTTTTTGAAGTGAAAGTTGAGCGAAATTGTCTTCAAATACTTCCGTTTTATAAGCAGTTGCATGTTTTTTCCATTTGGATTTTAGTGTAGGGGGGATTATGTTTTTTTAGAGTATTCTTTTCGTGAAATAGCAGAATGAGTTATCACTTGTATTTAATGAATGTATGATATTATTTTATTTTGTTATAGTGGTTTGAGCTTTTCTATTATTTTGGTTAGAATATTTTATTACTTTTTTAAGTGAGGTGGATTCTATGTGCGATAAATAATCTAATAGTTTTACTTTTGGTTTCTATGATTTTTATAATGCGTTATGGTAATTTCTTTGATATGTTTCCGAAGGCTAATCGGACGTTCAGGGTTGAGTTTGCATTTTGTATTTATAATATTATTTAGTTGCATTATTGCCTGAACTATTTTAGCTTGAGAGTTAAGTATTTTAAAATTGAGTATGTGATTTTGATTTATATTTTTGAATTTCTTCCAGTTTTAAGTTGTATGCAATTAATGCAGGAAATTGATGATTGGGGAGAGGGGATTTGATGTGTAGAAATTAGTACTGGAAGGTGATC
>JAHLJT010008446.1:264406406-264438090 GCA_031308135.1 Acheta domesticus
TACGAGACGACGACGGCGTGAAGGAGAGGACGCCGATGGGGCGGCGACTGAGGGAGGCGAAGAGAGAAGGAGGAAGAGGAGGGGACGAGGTGGAGGAAGAGGAGAGATGGGAAGGGGAGGGGATGGCGTGGTAGCAAGAGAGCGTTGAAGAGGCACGAGGGAAGTTTCATTTACGGCACTCGCCACCGGCACCTCGAAAGCGTCCAGTTATTTCTGGCCTCTAACGAGATATCGACTTTTGTGGCTACTTTTTATGAGTTCATCGAGTTTTTACTGGAATCTCTCTGTCGCGCCTCTTCAGAATTGTATTACGTTTCGGTTCTTTTTTTTATGATACACAACTTACCGCTGTGTTCGATACATGTGCCGCACATGTTCGTCCAGAGTTTTAGGAACCAACTGAAGTTGCGGCATGTTAATAATGTATGTACAGAATGAAAATAAAGCCTAACTGATCTGGAAAAACTGATTACGATAATGGAGATAAAGAAGCTAAACTCTGCCCGATGATTGTCTTTCCTTATTACGCGGGGATAGACAATACAGGTAGTGACAGAAACAAGAGAGAGAGTGAAAATGAATCTACTTCGTGAATACTAGATGTTATTTTTTCACAACAGAGAAGTGTAGTATTGTCTATTAAAACAATTAAGGCATTACATCTAATACAGATTCCCAAGAAATTATTTTCATTCATTATGATGGCAAAATACACATGCACCTAACGACAAATAGTGTGTTAGCAAATATAGTGAAAGCAAATGAGCGTGCGAGAAAATGTAAGAAATACAGACGTGAAAAAGGAAAAATTATCGGCTATTTTACCACAAACATTTATTCTACAATTGCAAAACAAATACCCTCTCAGTAGAAAGTTACTTCAAAGATTTGAATAGAAGAAATGAAAATACGTTTCAGACACTGGTACATGTTCAGTTTATATACGACTATCTCATTTTACTTTTTAAATATAAAGTATTAATAAATATATGCATCTTTCATTTCATTACTTGTAATTTCAAATATGTAAAATCCTGAACCAAATATATTGAATAGTTTTACGACGTCCACAGTTACAGCCGTTTATAAAGAGGGCTACTTTTTATAGTATTCGTTACTTTTGCTTTGAGTAATGACATTTCACATATGGCATTTGAAAATTGACGAGACCCACGCAACGACGGTAAAAGCACGGATCCAAGAAAGAAATAAAACGGAGGATATTCTACGACAACCGTTTACCTTGTTCTTTTTGCTTTAACTTTCACGTTCCTTTGCCCTATTTTCTACTGAATCCATATGCAATTCATGGTGATCAGTACGCATCCGCAGGGAGGTTCTTTTTTCTTCGTTATTTCCAGTTTTCCTATATCAAATTACGCCACGCCCCAACATCTTCATTATCATCACTCGTCGTCATCATATGGGTTCGTAATCACTCCCGTAAGTCTCAGTACTCAAGTTAAGAAGCATTAAAACAACAGTTTTTGCTTAGTCTTGCCAACAGAACAAGCAGTATCGGGCTGTAGTGGCCGAGAAAGCACCAACTCCACGTGAGCTGAGGCGCTGGAAGCAGCAAAGGAGGGGGGCAAGTGCCGCTTGGGGAACCCCTTGAGGCAGTCCCCCTCCCCTTAAGTCTCTTTCCCAGCCCCGGTCGCGTCTCGTTCCCCCTCCGCCTCCCCCTCCGCTCCCCCTCCACCTCCGCCCCGCCCTCCCGCCGCTTCTTCACCGCCCGTTTGCCACCCTCGTTCCTTGCAGGATGAGCGGCAACATCCTGTATGCAGCGGGGGGCGCTGTGCCCCCTGCCGCGACTTAATCCGGCGGCTCCGCAGGGGGCCACGTGCGCATGACGCCCCCTCCCCGCCAGGCCCCGCTTCGCCCGCTCCGATCCTCCTCGATCCCGGACGCCCGACCTTGCTCCAACCCTCGGTACTCCGCCTTGCCCGGCTCGCACCTCGACGTCACAATCCATCCCATATCGCGTCACTAACCCTCGTATTTTCCCCACTTCGGAACTCCGCCTCGCGTCCCCTCTCCCGTCCCCACCTCGCAATCCCTCTTTGCGTCCCCGCTTTGCGTCCCCGCTTTGCGTTCCCGCCCTGCGTTCCCGCCCTGTGTCCACGCCCTGCGTCCCCGCCCTGCGTCCCCGCCCTGCGTCCACCGCCCTGCGTCCCCGCCCTGCGTCCCCGCCCTGCGTCCCCGCCCTGCGTCCCCGCCCTGCGTCCCCGCCCTGCGTCCCCGCCCTGCGTCCCCGCCCTGCGTCCCCGCCCTGCGTCCCCGCCCTGCGTCCCCGCCCTGCGTCCCCGCCCTGCGTCCCCGCCCTGCGTCCCCGCCCTGCGTCCCCGCCCTGCGTCCCCACCCTGCGTCCCCGTTGTGCTCTTCCGTCTTGCTCCGCTCGTCACGCCCCCAAATCCCTCCTCCACCACCCCGCCTTTTCAAACCCCACCACATCTCACCTCACTTCACCTCGCGTCGTTGCCTCGTTCATGTCCCTCCAAATCCATAGTCCGCCACACACCTCTGATTCGCGTCCTCGCCCATTGGCGCTTCCATTTCGATCGCCCGCATTCGTGGTGCTCGTCTGGCACCGTGGTGCGTGATTAATAATGGCGAATTTTACCAAAACATCGATACATCGATGTATCGATATATCGTTAAAGGGTTTTCGATATCGATGAAAACATCAACAAAGAAACAATCGGTTTGGTCACATCGATGATTTTTGGTGCCATCACATGTTACTGTGTGACTTCCCGGGATTGAGTGGAGTGAATCTTATTTATGACCTGTCAAAACGTCTGAGGGCAATTTCTAGCACTACTGTCTATTCAGGGAATGACACGCCCACCGATTACATGCACTCATACATAACGCGAGCAGCTCCCAAACTTTCTCAGATTGCACAGGCGCAATGTGCAGCGTGGTAGAGAGGAGTCGCAAAACCTCAATATTGCTTTATTTAAAAAAATTAAAATCATTCATGTTTTTTTATTTTTTAAATAAATACAAAATATCGATGTGAACAAAATATCGAAAGAAAGAAATCGATGTTTCTCGTGGAAAACATCGATGATTTAAGAACATCGATGTTTGCTGCCATTCCTATGCTTGGTGGCGGGAGAGCCACGCGGGCTCTGCGGTGAGAGGAGCAGTCAGAGGAAGCCCCCGCCGCGGGAATGAAGTGGTTAGCGGACGTGATAGCGGGGAAATATGGGAGGGATAGCAATAAAGATGGAGTATCGACAAAGACGAGCCACGGGCGCAAAAGGAGGAAGCGGAGGACGCGCTTTTGAAGCGGCTCAGCGGCGCGCCTTGCGGAGCGGGCGATAGGGCGCGTGAATGGGGGGAGCGATGGCGGCGATGGAGCGTAGGCAAGTCGTGCGCGTCAAGTGACTGATAACGGTACGTATGATAAGTGCAACAGAAAAAAATGCAAGCGCCGTGTATGATGTCGCAGAATAAGATGGAAAGAAGAGGTCGGCTGGAAAGGAAAGGACGCGGCGTAGTTCAAGCGGATGCGAAGGCGTGACGGTGGACACCGAGGAGTTGCTAGATGTTGCAGAAGCAGCGTCGTTGGTGTAAAAGCATATCGGATTGTTACACGCAAGGTCGCGGGTTCGAACCCGATCAAAGCCTTCGTAGGCCTTCCTTTCCCGAGGGGAAGAAAAGCCGGCTGTCCCATGTTAGTTAGATTTAAATTATCCTCAAGTCTAAATGAATTCTCTGAACCAAATTCAAATCGTCTGTTTCATCGCCCCTTCTTTCTCCGCTAGTTGGTGAAAGTAGCGTAGCGAAATTCGCGTGGTCAAACGGAAGAGCAAGTCTCATGGCTTGAGCCGCGACATATAAAGTAAGGCATCAATACAATTCAATTCAATTCAGAAGCGTTGGGGTGGGTGGAGCAGCGGAGGCGAACGTGTCACCAGGGGGGGGGACGACGAAAGAGATGTACGCACGATCAGACCGCAAGTGAAGTGGATGGCTACGGCCACTATAGCGGCGATTGTGTGGCTACTCATTGAGGAGGGCTGGAACGGCTGGGGCAGAGGTATTGGCGATCCCGTTCCGCAAGGCCACGGCCGCCCTAGGGGTGGGGCTAGCTGATTTACCCGAGAGTCAGCATTCCCACTGTCACTGTGGGATTAAGAAATGGAAGTCTTAGGTTCACACGATGTCAGGTTTTCGATACCAGTTTTAAAGATACTTCCAATACAGCCGCAGTTTGCAGGTGAATTCTAGCGGCCGGCTGCATGAATCAGAAGTTCTTTTAATACCAGGCGAATGCCGGAAAAGATCCTAATAAACAGTTCACGGATCTCGCGCAATCTTTTTCCACTTTCTCGCTCTGTATGCTCCCCTCAGGCGTGCGCACATACACACACACATACACAAACAAACCGACATGTAGGTCAGCGCCGTATTTCACCATCCAACAGGAAAGAACACCGCCACCTTCCAGGACATTCAATACACTAACGGAACTCATGACCATAGGAATCGACGAGTCCGAAAACATCAACGAACCAAGGTGTGGAGGCGGAGTGGGAGTTGACGACAGGGTTGTTGAAGAGAGCTGGGATTGCGTGGATGCGAGGGGCGGGCGGTGGCAATGACGAGGCCGGCACGGAGGCACGAGGAGTGGCGGCAGTGGCATATACTGCTTTCATGCACTGGGATACCGCTGACTTTAGAAATAATCTTTGACTACATAACAACACATAATCTTTGGTCATGAAATTTTTTAAGTTTGTACTATTTTATTATGCAATATTATTTCTATATATATATATATGTATATATATATATATATATATGTACGCTTACCACCAAAACTGTATGCCTTGCCCAAAAGCGCACATCTAATTCACTCTGTCCGTTTACTGCCCACCGAACTGCTCCGAGCGTGTCAAGAAACCGCTCGGGAAATCGGCACACTGAGCCCGTAGCTGGCCCTTGTCTTACAGGGAGGAGTGAATAATGCAATGAAAGCACACTATGTGAGTGCGGCTGGTACCCAATGGTTTGACCTGCGTTGCCACTATTCAGAGGACTGATGCGCCGACGACCGAGCGATTGTATAGAGATCTCAACAGAACAGATTATACAAAATCTCGAAAAATGTGTCTGAAAAAGAATGTGCCCTATAATTATTTTTAATTTCATTTACCTCGACATATTATTGTTCTCGTAAATTTTCTCGGGCTACTGCCGGTAGCCCTGGTAGCCCGTAGCGTACGTCACTGAGTGGTGGCGCGGGCGGTAGGGCGGCGTTGGGTGGCGTGGTCCCTGGCGTCGAAAGCTGCCGCCGCCCGCCATCAGGGCTTCTCGTTACCAAGCGGTCACGAACCTCGCGCCCCGCCCCGCCCCGCCGCCGCTCCACTCCCACACTGCAGCCCCGCCTCGCCCGCGCGCCGCTCTCTCTCCCCTCTCGCTTCTCGACGCTGTTCGTTAAAACGATAGCTGCCGTTAATACAGGCCTCCGCTGCCACCGCTGGCGCCGCCGATAGCGTGATCGACACAAAATCACTTTATTTTACCGATGGCGACAATCCAGCCGACTGGAAATATGTCAACAAAAAATGACGTGGAGGGGCTGTCTCTAATACCTGTGGGAAAGGCTCGAGGTCGATATTAACGGGGAAGTGTTTCGTTCTTAATATGTGTGGCCTGATTGTGGATATGAGTACATTTTTTGTTGTTCAATGGTTTTGTAATTTACTAGCGAGAAATATAAATTTATTGGTTCAAGTCGCATTACGCCATTCCTATATTCTCCATCAGCCATTCCATGGCCATTAATTATTTGTAATACCATTTCAGATTAACGATCAAACAACGTATGTTGAACTGGTGATAACGGTTTACTATACTTATCTATTGGAATATCAGATCAGTTTCCTCTCAATACCCCGTCCAGTCAGAATGCCCTCGTAAAAATATATCACACATGTCAGGCTGTAAGTAATTGTCCAGTTATTTAAACACTTCAGAGGCGAGCATTATTTCCTTCCTTTTAAATGTATACGTCACTAAAATAATTTTAACCAGTTTTGGGAGATCTCTTTCTGACGCAAAACTTTTGAATTATTATTATTATTATTATTATTATTATTATTATTATTATTATTATTATTATTATTATTATTGTTATTCCTCTAAATTACGACTTAAGATGTTATCTGTCGGCTGAATATAAAATCTACTCCAGGTTGCAACCAGCTACCTAAGGAGCAGATCTAGGGACTGTCGGTTGCCTCTACAATTCTTTGCGCAAAATGTGGGCTGTTCCAAATAAAGCTATTTCTTGCACTTCCCAGTCTCTTTGGATTACCTGGGAGTTTAGACAAGTTCTTACAAAAATTTTGCGGAACAAATCCCAGAGCTCCGATAACTATCGGTACGACCTGTGCTTTTACGCCCCACATTCGGCTGATCTCGATTTCCAAACTAATTAAGACGTTTCTCTGCCTCCTTGGTAACGACGTTTTGATCGCAAGGTACAGCAACATCCACAAGTAACACGATTTGTTCTCCAAATCCCGGATGACTATATCCGGGTTTGTTTGCTGCTATCGTTCGATCAGTTTGAATTTGTTGGTTCGTACAATATCGTACACAATCCAACAGACGTCACCGGTTTCGGTGAGTGTTCGTACCACTTGGGGCATGTGTTCGGAACTTCGAGGGCGGTACAGATCTGCCAGTGGGAGTGTAGCTACACACCCCTGTCGTGTCTTTTCAAGTATTCGGTCTTTGCTAGGATTGGACAACGCTGAGACAATTATGATCGATGGTTTCTACGTGTTCCTGACAAATGCGGCATTTATCATCTTGGAAAATTTTAAGAACCGCATTATCATACTGTCGTGTTCTCAAGGCCTGATCTTGGGGCAGCTATTACTAGTGCTTCCGATTCTAGCTTCAATCCTTCCTCTTTTAAGCCCACATAAATGATTGATCTTTATTGATCTAAACCTTGTACATTCGTTTCAAGTATTGTCCGTGGAGTGGTTTGTACTCTCCACGATTTCTTTAACATTTTTTTGTGTCTCACAGTTCATGTTTAGCAGCATCAGCAGAGTTCAGTGTCTGTGTTATTCGACGTGTCTTGCCTAGTTTTCTTCGCACTGTTTCTTGCTACACTACAATGCTCTGTTCCCCATTCTTCGGTCAGATTCATGACCCTGCCTCATTAGGGGGTCATCTGATGGCTGACACATACTTTCCCAATCCCGGTTATTGCATTGTGCCAGGAGGCTTCAATTTGTCCTGAGGCCTCTTCCTCCTTCCTTACGGGACACATAAAGTCTATGTACATCAGCTCGGGGGTGGGCAACATGATGCATTGTAAGCAATTTCTGATTTTTCGATCCATGATGCGACTTTCCTGTTCAGTCCAGTCTACTAGTCCGAAACTGTATTCGGATACAGGCACCGCCAAACTACCCATGCTAATATTTTATTCCTTGAGTTCAGAGCGGACTGCAGGACAAGTCTCACTCGTCTATATACTCCCTGCGAATTCTCTCTTTCATTGTGTCGTCGAGATGGTCTCACATTCTTCAATACCCAGATATTTGTAAGTTTTACCTGGCTCAAGATCTTGAATCACAGTGTGTCTATCAACTTCAATGTTCTCGGACGTGGTCATTTTGCCTCTTTTTAAGTTGGCTTTTGCACACTTGTCAAGACCAAACTTCATGCAGATGTCATTGCTAAAATCATTGATGACAGACAGCATTTGGGAGAGAATCGCTTCATTCTTAGCAAACACTTTAAGATCATCCATGTAAAATAAATGTGATACAGGCATTTCATCACCATGGAGCTTGTAACCAAAGTCAGTGTGCGACTTATTATTGTTATTATTATTATATTATTATTATTATTATCATATTATTGTGTTGTTATTGTTGTTGTTGTTAGTTTTTACCTCGTGCTATCTGATACAGGGCTTTGTGACCCCTATCTCCAGGGTCTCGAGTCTCCGCATAATCGGACACATTCTTTCTCCAATTTATTTAATTGTCAAGATGTGTCATAGCATCGCTTCCCCGACCAGGGAATGTAAGGAACCTCATAGAATTAAAAAAGTGGTCTCTCTATCCTGATTGTAACCCGTAGGGCCATCCCAACTCTTAATAAGGAAGAGGCGAGAGGAGTAGAGGAATTAGGGATGAATTTATGTAATAAAACAAAAAGGGATATTGTGACGCCAATCTCTAACATCTCGGTTTGATAATCATATATTATATTATTTTCTTTTGATAAATGCTTTTATTACTGCCTCTGATAACAATTTTTAAATACTATTAAAACAACAGTAATATTTTATATTATTTATGGATAAATGTAGTATATGGAGATAATTTATATCACTTTAGAGGCTCAATTTATTGACATATTGACTAAGGTGTAATTAGATGATTCCAGCGAGCGATGGTGCTATCCTTGTTGTCACTTGAAACAAATTTGGTGTACTTCGATCCAAATTTGTTGTATTGATTTATTGAAAGTTGCCAAAATTTTGTGTGTGAGCTGTGGACGTGTTGGTTTTGAGCACGCCAGTATACGTCATTTTAAATCTAAATTGGTTACAATGCTGCCCCAAAATATTTTCAAAGGTGTATGCATTGACATAGGATTTTTATACCTAGACTTGGACAACAATGAACTGTTAAATTACGGTTTCGAACGAGTCGTCAAAAAAGACACCTACTGGACCTACGTTGTGCACTTCTGACACTGCAACTGTAGCTTCACTATGCGCTCGATTTGTTGAGCTTTGTTTTTCCTAATCTTGGGTAAGAGTAGGGCCGGGAGAGGTTAATTTGTCAGCAAGGCTATCAAATCAGATCTGTAGTTCGCTTTCCCATGCAAATATGTTTTCTATTATTCGAGACCGGGTGTTTTTAATTTTCAAAAGTTCCCAACCAAGTTTGTTGGAATCGTTATGTACAATCAAAACTATGTTTAGTAAAAGTGAGATGGAGATACGGGAGCTCGAAAAACGTGCGCCGATTGTATTATTCATTCTCCTATACGCCACATGCAGTTTTTTAAAAATCAATAATAGTTTGTTATGCACCATGGGCATTATAAGGGTTCTAATGATCGAGCGGTGACAAAATATTAGTGGGTCTTAGGGCGGAGAGCATTCTATCACCCGAGATCATTAGAATCAGTTGACGCCCGTGGTACATACGTATTTTATTTTTTACCTAATTTTATTGATTCGTATTTACTAATGAACTAGATATCAACTTCACTCGGTTTGTCTTTCATATTTACCTTCTAGAATTTCCTTTTCATAATTCCTTCTCATAATTCCTTTCATAACAGAAGAAGTAGCGTCATTCAGCTGCTTTCATGATTCCCTCATAACCACAATGCTTTCAATTCATGCACGTTATGCAATGTATATCGTGCTCCGTATCGAAGACAATAACAAGCTCTAACGTGTCAGTAAAAAATAAATAAATTAGAATATACTATAACTATACTACTATAAGTTAATACTCTGTAAGCCTTCGTAGCTCCATGGGCAAATTAATTAGGTTGATTGTCTTCCTTGAGCTAAGGAGGCAGACTTTCTTCAATTATTTATTATTTGAGAAGATTTTGAGACTTGATTGACAAGAACATGTGTAAAATATTTTGGGGTAAATCCCTCGTTTCTTCCTCAACTTCTTTTGCTTTTAGATTAGGACTAGCTGAAAAACGGTTCTCAAATATTCTGCGAACTCGTTTGCATTTTCCAGATCAGTTATTGACCAACTGCCATTCTCTTTTAATATGGGTGATATATCTGGTGATTTTCCATAATAAATAATCTGTGGCTGATACAGAGGACATATTTTGTCACTTTCTGTGTAATTCGTCTTTGACTTTTTTAGATTTAGTAGCAGTCTTTTGAGAATTTTCTCTCCTCTGTTTAGTTTCTCTTGTTGATGTCTTGTCATGAGCCAAATCCTTACTAGTTTTCATTTTTTTGTTGTATTTTTTCTAATGATTTTTGGATATGTTTTTAAAACTGCATTTTCCATCTCTTCACAGGTTGACATCACGATTGTGTATTGGATAGTTTTGTTTCGTACCCTTACGGGGTCATTTTTAAGAGGTACGAAATAATCACGTCTAGAAAGTATTGAAAAGATCTGCAGTCAAATTTCTGTCGGCAGAGAGTTGGAAATCTTATATATTGTACGAATGTTGAACTCACGCTTAATTTTATTGTGTTGTGAATAGAAGATTAATCTAATGATTCTATTTTAGAAGAGTTACAGGACACAGATATATTTATCTAAATATCTACGACTTCTACTTTGATTTATGGGTCTGATGGTTAATAATTGCTTCGCCTGCTTCTCCAACATGTGGGAGAATGTTGAGACGTTAGGTAAATTTGTGTTTTAGAGTTCTTTACCTAATAAAATAATTCTTGAAACTCACTCCTTGATATTTCGCATTAAAATTTTCCCTTGCAATGCATCGTCCTTCTAATGATTCAAGGAAATTCGAATAATGTTTTTCTGTAATTTTATGCTTCGAAGGACAGTAAGTAACACAAGTAATAAGTACATATCTGATGCATGTACTGTTGTGGCTTATATAGTTTTCGTAAAATGGAAACTTCTCTTTGTTCTTGATACATTTTGTGATGATTACTGATCTTCCATCGTGAGACTTGTCTTCTGATATTTGATAAACTCACTGTATTCTGGAATATTTAGATAGTTTTTGTAGTAAAATGCCTTTTTTTAAACCAAGAGTATATTAGTTTTGGTAATTGTGAGGATTCGTGCTTCTGTCAATGGTTCATTAATCCAT
Source organism: Acheta domesticus (assembly GCA_031308135.1). Classification (NCBI taxonomy): domain Eukaryota; kingdom Metazoa; phylum Arthropoda; class Insecta; order Orthoptera; family Gryllidae; genus Acheta; species Acheta domesticus. The sequence continues at coordinate 264,417,237 of JAHLJT010008446.1, forward strand.
TTAAGTTCCAGATGACTACACTTGGCATGTAGTAGATCATTGGGTTTTAATTTTCCACATGGGAGCACTTCGGTTGAAAAATCTGGTCCGTTGGGTTGCTGAGAATTGCTTTGAATCTTCAAAGAAAATCTTGATTATACTTGCTAACTATTGGAACAGATATTGAGGCAATATTTCGCGGTTCTTCGTAACATTCATTTATGTCATATTTTATTGTCAGGTTTCTCTTATTCTCAACTAGATGTAGATTGTTTTGGGATTAAGTTTCTGATGGTGTTATTAATATCGGAATAAGATCTGTTTAGCTGTTTTTGATTAACATTTCTTTCTTCTTCGTTGCTGTTTTTTCCAGATCAGTTATTCTCGTGATACATGTAAGTATCGAGTTGCAGCCGTCGATCTTGGGTATATTTGATTTGGAATTCGTTGATGCTCAGTACACTAGAAATATGTAACATCCTTCATTTTTAACTAGAAGTAAACCACCAAGATCAGTTTACATTCTACTAATAATTTTTACTAGAATATTAATATTAAGAACCGGTATATCGGTTCTAAATTCAACGGGTTGCGACATCAGCCAGGTTGATTGAGAAATATCAGTTTTGGAAAATATCGGCTGAATGGTTTAGCCGTTAACGTTGTTCACAGACGGACGGACAGAGAAACGAAAAGACGGACAGACAAGCATTTTGCAGTCATTCGATTTTTCGGTATCAAGGACCCACAAAACATGGATTCTGGCTACAACACGTTTAAAAGAATTTATTTACTAAATTTAGAAACTGGATTTATTCACTTTTTCGTTATCACGGCCCAGCAATAAGAGGTTTTCTGCCGTTTGTTTCGCGCAGCATTACATAACTTTCTCTCTACTCCGTAGAGAGAAAGTAAAAATTAAACCCAAAACAAATTAAGTGTCACAATAATTTAAAGGGAATAAAATATTTTCCTCCCATGTTTGCTATGTAACATTGTTAAAAAAGTATTAGTACGCAGTAGGTTATTTTCCTCCATCTTGCTTCTCTTAATACATGCTCCTGGGATGTCTGAAATCATAAATTATAATTTTTAAAGAATGTTACCCTGAGTCTCAATGCGTATTCAATCTCTTCCCTTTATACGCACAGTGGGTGTTCTTAATATTAATATTCTAGTAAAAATTATTAGTAGGATGTAAACTGATCTGGTGGTTTACTTCTAGTTAAAACTGAAGAATGTTATATATTTCTAGTGTACTGAGCATCAACGAATTCAAAATCAAATATCCCCAAGATCGACGGCTGCAACTCGATACTTTAATCAACTAAAAAAACAGCAACGAAGATGAAAGAAATGTTAATCAAAAACAGCTAAACAGATCGTATTCCGATATTAATAACACCATCAGAAACTTAATCCCAAAACAATCTACATCTAGTTGAGGATAAGAGAAACCTAAATTCAGTAAACAAATTCTTTTTAAACGTGTTGTAGCCAGAATCCATGTTTGTGGGTCCTTGATACCGAAAAATCGAATGACTGCAAAATGCTTGTCTGTCCGTCTTTTCGGTTCTCTGCCCATCGGTCTGTGAGCAACGCTAACGGCTAAACCATTCAGCCGATATTTTCCAAAACTGATATTTCCCAATCAACCTGGCTGATGTCGCAACCCGTTGAATTTAGAACCAATATTTTAATTTTGGGGTGTACTTTACATGAAGATCCTGGGACATTTTCCAAATTTTCAAAGAAATGGCTCGATCGTTTTTGATTAAATTTTGTTGTTGGATATGTTGAAGGACGTTTAAGAGAATGGTGCAGGTCTCATGTTCGTTGAAAACTTTAATTTTTCTAAAATTGCAAAAATGCAAAATGTTTCCGGCGTCTTCCTACAACTAAAATATTAAAGATTGAGATTTTCCCTTTATAAAATCTGTTTCTTAAAGATAGAATTTGAAATAAGGTCATGGACAATTTTTCGAAAATTGAGTACTTTATGCGTAATTTTGATTGTAAATACGGAGAGAAAGTACGTGCTGTTTTAGCACCAGTAGTTTGTGTATGCAAAATTTAGGTGAATTCATTTTATAATTCCATATTTTGTTTTTATTACGTACATTCAATTAGGACGTCAATCGTCAATAATACACCGCCAGGTAATTATGGTTTCGTGAGACAGGTTTTATTGTGGCCAAAAAAAGAAAGATAATTTAATATTTCAAATTTATATTTCAATTTACATTCCTCCTGCATCAATATAGTGAATGGCACAAACATGCAAGAAGTAGATCCTCAGAAACTTAAGTGTAGTATATTTCGTTTAGTTGATGTCACAACTGCATGAATGTACTTTACATTGTCAAAAAGTCGTCTATTCAGTGATAAACAGTTTTGGGAACAAAAAGTAGTTGCAGGGGGAAATTTGTTTTGGCTAAACATTCCTGTAGAAGTACTACCCGGTGAACTGGTGTATTGTCTTGAAGAAGGAACATGCTACCTGTGGCTGAGTATTCAGGTTGAACACGACGAATTCTCTTCAATATACGCTCCAAAACACTTAAATAAAACTGGTCATTCACTGTGTGAACTTCTGTACAAATTCATGGTGGATGATTCACTGTCGTAGAAATACGAAAGCACTGTCTTTATTTTCGACTCCTGAAGATGAAATTGTACTCCGGGTCGAGGTTCATCAGCAATCGATTCCACACCAATTTTAAAACGTGCATACCACCACTTTTAAAACGTGCACGAGGACACCTAATTAACACCTTACAGTGACCGCCTCAAATCAACAGTTTTTGAGGCTTTTTACCCGCTTTCACACAGCATTTGCACTCTTCTCCATGATGCTAGCGTGACGAAGGACTCTCAACATCTGCTTGTAATGTCGTCGTATTTACCGTCAAGCTCTAGGCATGATAATGTGGTGTTTCCAGATAATAGAGGAAGTACTATTTCGAATGAATATATTGGTGTACAGATAGCATTTACAGTTTCTTCATAATAAAATCAGCCTCATTTTATAACTGTCGGACTGTGTACATAGAAGAAAAATATTGGAAGTTAAGTCTTTTATTATTATTCATTGAAAATTCTGAACAGTATTCAAAATCGGCAACTAATATTTTGTATTGCAAAACTTTACATCAATTAATTCCTAGCTTGATTAATGCTTGGTTTCGATCTTGTTTGGAATTTTTTATTACACATCGCTATTTAGTCACAGTTTTCAAAATTATGTAGGAGTTTTTCCCGTTTCGCATTTGGCACGTACTGTTATGACCTCATAGCTACATAGCAGATATAATTGTTACAAATGATGTTTGACTGTTCAAATAAGTTGTTACCACAGCTGGGAATCGATCCCGGATCTCCCGGTCGACGCCCCGCCTCTGTAAACACTTGATCTACCGAGACTTTACTTCAACGAACTACCGTTCTTTGAACAGTCAAAAATAATTATCATTATTATTGCAACGCTGTACCCAGATCGGAGAGGTGAGTCGAGTCCCATCGCTCTCTCAAGAGCGGGAATTTTCCCGTTTCGCCATTGTCTGGTACTGTTTTGACCTCATAGCTACATAGCAGATATAATTGTTACACATGGTGTTTGACTGTTCAAATAATTTGTTACCGCAGCTGGGAATTTATCCCGGATCTACCGGTCTACGCCCCGCCTCTGTAAACACTTGATCTACCAAGAATTTACTACAACGAACTACCGTTCTTTGAACAGTCAAAAATCATTATCATTATTATTGCAACGCTGTACCCAGATCGGAGAGATGAGTCGAGTCCCACCGCTCTCTCAAGAGGCACGCCCACCCCGCGCCCTCCAAGGAGCGATGCGGAGGCGGAGAGGAGCTCCGGGCGGATTAATGTCTTATCCGTTTCCGGCGGGAGCGTGTAACTTCCCGAGCTGGCAGATTCACACACACAAGCGCACAGATAAGCATAGACGCAGACACAGACGCGTAGACTCGCAAAGATACAGCCAGATTAGTAAGAGGAGAAAGAGAGAATAATATACGAGGGATACCGCAGACACATGGCAAATATATTTCCCCGTTAGAATGCGGAACACGCAAGAACTTTTAACATATACATCTGGAAGGTCACGACATATGCAACCGTTTACTACTTTGCACACTTTGGATATTTGTATCCATTGAGAGTACAAAAATAAGAAATTGAGTTATACAGGTGTCTGTGAATAAATGTTCATGGACATGTTTGACAATCTAAGATGATCACGTTTTCCAATGCGCACGTGGTAGTAATGATGACAATGAAATACATTTATGCTTGGCCGTTCACATTGTGATGCAAATGGATTTCGTGTAACTGTCAACATCAGAACGTGAAGAGTTGCCTATCAGGGGCAAATGTCACATTCGTAACTTAGGAATTTTCTACCACGAATTGTGAAAAAGTGAACTTCGACCCCTCTTCATCCCCTAAAAGTTTGTAACATTTATTTGAAAACATTATGTATAAATTGTTCGTTATAAATGTGTTTATTCCTCTACTCACATGTAAATCATATATGAATTTTCGTACTCGTTCCTAAAATCGTTTTTTACTTTTTCGCACGTACTTTGTAAGAAGACAAAATATTGTAATCGGAAAACGGAGAATTTTGTTCAGAAAAACTCTTATTGCCGGGCCTTGGTAACGAAAGAGTTGAAAATCAGGTTTATACACGATATACTAAATTTACTTCCTCTAACAGGTGGTTGTAGCCATAATCCATGTTTTGTGAGTCCTTGATACCGAAAAATCAATTGACGGCAAAATGTGTGTCCGTTCGTCTATGGTCAACGCTAGCACCTAAACTGTTCAGTCGATTGTCTCCAAAATTGATATTCTCAAATCGATCTGAACGAACTCAAGGTTTTGGAAGTTTTGAACAGATAATTTGATTTTTGAGCGTACTTTACACGAAGCCTCGAGATCTCATGCATCAAACAAAAACATAAGAACAGACTCGAACAAAGTGACCCTAGAATTATTCGACAGAAGCAGTTAGGGACCATCTTCGTAACTAATGCCTAATATCGTTGCTAAATAATTATGATTTTGAATTGTGATGATCATTATAGTATCTAATTGTATAGAGGGAGATATGTAGCAAAAAAAATTCATGCCATTTAAAATTGTGAATCGATTTTAATATTGTTTTTTCACTCCCATTGTACAATTCTGTCATTTAATCACTGCAACCCGTTGCCTAATGATACTCGTTACGAAACAGTTTTCATTATGATACAGGTTTTTGACCAATCACAGAGAAGCTTACAAACCATGACACTTCGTTAATCACTGAGAATCTTTATACTAAATGTTTCGTTCGATTGTGTATATTAAAATTGTTATATTCTGCTTCTGAGTTTTAATTTCTTTTAATTATTAGTAATTCTTAACGTGAAATATTTTTTAAAAGAAATTGAATTGTAATTTCACTTCTATCCTATTTGACTAGCGTAGTGGTATCCTATTGGAGAGAACATTTGCTTAGGTTAAGATCAGAACGCAAGTCATTTTGGGTTATATGTTGCTCTGTGTGGTTGTCTTAAAAACCAGCCAATTCTTTAGTCTAAAATGTCTAGTTAATCAAAGGTGGACTTGACGCCTCCAGAAATAAGAGAAAAAGAAAAAATGGTGACGTCGGAATTATTGCCGCCAACTTCTGCACTCCTCGCAGGCGGACTAGTAAAACAAAGCCATCTGCGGTGAGTAGGGAGCTTGTCCGCCAGATGACCTTGGCTGAACCCTGCATGCTGACACGAAACAATTCAATGTAAAAGTTCAACTTATAAAAGTCGTAGAAAAAGTACTGTATGAAACTCGATGTAATTGCTATTAATACACTTTCTCGTTCCTACGCTCGTATCGTAATATCACACTCGTGTAATACCCATCATTACATCATCTTTTCATACTGTACTATTAATGTCCTCTACCAGTATGTTGTAAATACCATTGCACATGTATCATATGTGTATTTAGCGAAATAATCTGTTGATTCTGACTCCTGTAGATATATTCTTTCTGTGGCAGGTATTGTAATTAAAGACACATTGTACGTTATTTTGTCTTTTCTCTGACATTATGTTGCATTCTGTAACTTTTATTGTTGTTCAATTTCCATTCGTTAAACATTTATTTACATCGAATTTCCAAATGTACGTATTGAACTTTCTTGATTGAATCGCTTTATCGTTGGAAATATAATTCCACCCCTATGCGAGTACCCGCGTGTAAAATTACACGATGAAATGTAGCTCATCTGTGAGAGAAGGGCGGTATTCAGTCAATGGCTGAGTTGCTAGTTAGGCGATAGTTCATGCACAATTGTAAACGATAGTGCGGGCTTAATAATATACACATTAAATACACATAATTATTTATGATAAAAGTGGTAAAAGTGACATTTTATTTTGCAAGTAGGAGCGTTTGACACGAGACCGTTACGTCGAGTGGCGCAAAAGCACTTTCACCACTTGCGTCATACACTATTTTTTAGACAGCCTCCCTGACTTTGCCATTTTTGTTCTTTCCTCGTTTTCTACCTTTTGTCCTTTCGGTTCAGTTTTACTTTCTCGCTACCGCTATCGAAGTAGATAGAAAGTTATGTAATGCTGCGGGAAAAAACGGAGAAATTTCGGCAGAAAAAACTCTTATTGCCGGCCCTGATAATGAAAAATTGGATAAATCCAGTTGCTAAATTTAGAAAAAAATCCTCTAACACATAATGTAGCCAGAAACCATGTTTTGTGGGTCCTTGATATCTGAAAATCGATTGACGACAAAATGTCCGTCCATTCGTCCGTCCGTCCATCCGTACGTACGTACGTACGTACGTACGTCTGTGAATACCACTAGCGCCTAAACCATACGTAGGATTTTTTTCCAAATGGATATTGCTTGGTCGCTCTGGCACGACTTGAAGCTCTGCGATTTTGAAAAACCTCCTTTAAAATTTGGGGGTACACTACATGAAGCCTTAGGGACATTTTCAAATTTTCTCTAGTGCTAAAAATTGTACTTTTAGCACGCTAGCATGGCCTGAAAATGCCGCTTTTAATAGTGACTGCCTAAAAAATTATTTCTTCAAATCTATGATACATTTCTCGTCTCGAAATTAAATTGAATAAGGAATTAGTGCTATGCTAACACTTCGGAATAAATATCCGCTTCGGTTATGCGTCTGACGTCTGATGAACTTTAAATCACGTGATTTTCAAAAGTGCCTTATTAATGGTTTAGTGAATGAAAGCAACAACAATGTAATTGAAGGGATGTCCGGAATAAAGATGTAACCAACAAAATTTATAAAATAGGGATATAAGTCTAATAAAAGTATAATATCGATACTCCACATCGTGACGCACTCTTATTTCCGATACATGATATAATTCGTTAGTTATTAATAGTGGACATTGGATATAAAATCAGTCAATGGCCGAGTGTCAGGAAAAGGATCATCGCTGGACGTGCTAAAGCATGTTAATAAAGGCCGGAGGCGTAAAATAAATGTAGATAATTGGAAGAACATCAAAAGAAAATGCATCAAAAGTCTTGGTGAAGATCATACCACGAGCAAGGTGCTATAAAAAAGGCGAAACAACCTTCTCTCGAGGTGCGTGGAATAAAGGTGTAACATCTCTAACCCAAATGTGTAGATGCTCTGCAGCTGGACCTGTTACGCAAGACACCCTCACACTTTTACACGAGGGTCCATTACAATTTTCTGATGAAAAAAGAAAGATCTTCTACTCATGTGTGCCTATATTCCTAACATAAAACAATGTCATTTCTTCCTAAATTTGTAATATTAAAATAAATGTATGGGGCACTGTACGTGGAGACATACAAGTGCGAGTGTATGTATTTTGTTAAAAGTTTCTTTTATTTGTTATCTAGAAAAACAATTATTGCACATCGTAAATATTACTTGAAGCAAGTACTATTGTAACAATATTAAAGTAGGTTAAATCAGCATTAAAATGCATTAAAAATGACGGAGAAGGGTAAAAAAGACTATTAGCCGAAATCGACAAAAAATGCAAAATAAGACATACAGAAATGGGTTATTTCCTATTGTCATAACATAAAATTAATTTTAATACTAAACGGATTGTGTGACTAAAGTGAAAAGAAAAAATCACATCTGATTCAAAACCGCCCTCTACTTATGACCATGGATTTATTGATGTATTTTATAAATTATATCCTGCAAACATTTTTTCTTTCATGTTAACTTGTGGTTTTTTAGTTACATACTTTCTTGGGCACTCCCAATTACAACGTGAATCATGACTTCTTAAACTTCATAGTACTATACTCCTTCAATAGGTCACTCATTCAAAAATTCACTTCAGTCCTTCGCTCATTCAAAAATTCTTGCTTTCTCTAAAGAAAATATATGAAACATTTTTCGGAAAGGTTGCTCTCTTTTTAAATTTGAGTTGAATGTGAAACGAGAAAGTTTTGCGTGGGTTATATTAAAAAATCACCAAGTCAAGCTGGTCAAATCGAAATATACATTGATGCTGAATCTACACTATAAATTTTACGTTATGTCACTTCTGTAACGATGAATATGTGATCAATGAATATGTGATCAATCAATATGCGGATGGTCTTGATCTTTACAAAATAAATGATACATTTATCGTTGCGCTTCAAGCGTTTTCTCGAACCACCAGAGACGCTACATTTCAAAATCCGTGCCAGATATTTCTTTCGTAATGAAATGTTAAAAAAAGACATTTTCGCAGAAGACGGAACTTCGTCGGCGAAATACACCGGCCTAATGAAACGTTTCTTCGGCTGGAGCGCTCCGCGTATTAATCAGAAAAATATGAACCCTATAAAGCTCCTGTCGAGGAAGGCCATTAGCAGATGAGGTGTTGGACCCTCTTATGCCAGGGTGCAATGAAAGGTTCGCCGGAGAGGGTGAAAAGGCAGAAAGGAAATCGGATTCTTCGCGCAGGAATATTTTCTGGGAGTTGAAATTTTTTCGATTACGATTATTTTATGTTTTAACAATGTGGGGTTACGTAAGTATTAAACAGCTATATCAGTTTGCGTTATATTGTTACATGTTTCATTGCCTATGGAATTGTACATGACGTATCATTATTTTGCGGCGGCAATACTGATCTTGGACCTTTTCATCAAGGTTGAAGTATTGTGCACACATGCACCTTCACTGTACTTTATTGTACTCGTTATGTACTTTATTATTATTATTATTATTATTATTATTATTATTATTGCTATTGCGTTTTTTTTAAATCTGTTGACGAGCTAATATGAATACTAAAATAAAAAAGGCTATCAGTTCAAAAAATGTTCAAAAATATCGTGATGAATAAAGATGGGAATTAATTGATATTGGTCTAACGCTTGTGAGATTATTTTTAATTTATTTTATCGTTTATTCCTTTATTTTGCAAAAATAGTATACCTCTTTGTTATGGCCTCCCACGTTTTCCTTCCTCTTGCTGTATTATAAACATTTATTTTGCATTAATATTCGACTTGATATCCTCATACGTATTCCTCTTTACTATCTTTCGGCTCATAATTTCTTTGGCCGTTTAACATCCTTCCTCTCCTTTTTCTTACATTTTTGTCTTTTTTCATTGGAAGTTCTCCTTTACCTGACCATTTCTTATTCCTTACTGCTCTTTCGCAGGCTCGGCGGTTAAAGCGTACGTTACAGAGACGAGTTCGGTCGGCGCGTTGGCATGGGTAGCTTTGTTTGGCGGCATGGTTGGGGAATTTGCAAACCACTATGTATCACCTATTGAAAGTGCCTTTCCTTCCCGTTTTGTTTCCCGCCATTGTTAGGTATTAGTAGGGTGATTTGATCTGCCTGCGGACAGGGGAAATTATGCGCTGTCCATGGGTCTGCGGGCAACGACGTCCTGGCCGCCACCTTTCCTCGAAACTCTAATCAGTTCAAGCCTCCCTACGGGCCCCTGAGCTGTAGTATACCCCGCCGGCTGTGTATGGACGGACCTCGGCGGTGCGAAGGAGAGGGAGGGGGATGCATGTGGGTCAGGGTGTCTAGGGGCCGTGAGCGAACCAAGGGCGTGGGGGGGGGGGCGTCGGTATCCAACCGGATACTACCATCTGCACATTACTAATCTTCCAGCTTTCTTATCTGTTCTTTAACAAACAATAGAGATATTTGGAAAAGAAATGATATTTCATTAGTTGATTAGTTTTACTCTTAAATTATTATGGTGTGAAACTATGCAACATACTCAGAAGAATGTGTCTTGATATTTGCATTATTCCACAACTCAATGTAAACTCAGTACTCAGGGGCCATCCATAAATTACGTAACGCTAAGGGGGGAAGGAGGGAGTCTGAGGCAGCGTTACGCTGCGTTACATAGAGATAAGTAAGTGCGTTACAAAGGGAGGGGGTATTGAAAATGCTCGAAATTTGCGTTACGTAATTTATGGACGGCCCCTCAGGCACAAGGCTGAAATGTCCCGTCATAATGCCATCTGCCGGCCCATACATACATTTTTCATGTCACGACCTCCAGTGTGTAAGTTAATATTGCCGTATGGACATATTGACATTTAGTGGTGTACTTCATAGGTTCAGTTTTCTTCCTTTTTTGTTCTTGTATTTTGTAGTACAAGAACTTGACTGTTACTTGTGAACAATTTTGGCAAGTTGGGGTATTATAAAACGATGATTTATACTCGCAGTTATGTTTCTTAATCAACATTCAGTAATCAGATGTATGCAATGCTATGCAAAGTTGCGCAATTTGCAATGTTAGGAGCAAGCCCGCTCCCGCCAGGCTGCCCTCTGCCGCCGCCCCCGCTCCGTTGCCGGTCCCCGGCGCGCCGCTTCTCGCCGACTGCGCTCGAACACGCAACTCGTCGCTCTGCGAGTCCGCGCGCTAACCAGGCGGCTAATCCCAGGCGCGCGCGGCGGCGGCGGCGGCAACGGACGCGGGAGCGCCGGCGCGAGGAGAGGGAGGATTTAAAACACGCGGCGGCGAGCGAAGGGAGCGCTGGGCCGGATGATTAGGGACCGTTATGGAGCGGAGCGGCTTCGGCGTCCAGGGAAGGGTCGAGAAGGCCGGAAGGACGGGAGGGGCGAGGGCGAGGGGTGGCGAGTGGCGGGGCGAGGGGCGGGGGCGAGGGGCGGGAGCGAGGGGCGGGGGCGAGGGGCGGGGGCGAGGGCGAGGGGCGGGGGCGAGGGGCGGAGGCAAGGGGCGGGGGCAAGGGGCGAGGTCGTGGGTCGGGGGCTAGTGGCGGGGGCGAGGGGCGGGGGCGAGGAGGCGGGCGTGAGGCGGGGGCGAGGGGCGGGGGACGGGGGCGGGGGCGAGGGGCGGTGGCGAGGGGCGGTGGCGAGGGCGGGAGCGAGGGGCGGGGATGAGTGGTGGGGGCGAGTGGGCGGGGGCGAGTGGCGGGGGCAAGGGGCGGGGACGTGGGTCAGGAGCGAGTGGCGGTGGCGAGGGGCGGGGACGAGGGCGGGGGCGAGGGGCGGGGGGCGAGAAGTGGGGGCGAGGGGCGGTGGCGACGGGCGGGGCCGAGGGGCGGGGGCGAGGAGCGGGCGAGGGGCGTGCCCCGGGGCGCGGGCCGGCGCTCGGTGCCGGGCTCCCAAGTCCCCGCTGTGGCCGCTGCGGCTGTGGTCGACCGTTTTGAGGGCCGCAGCGGCTCCTTAGTGGGCCTGTGACGCGCCGCAGCCCGCCTCCCAGCCCCGCCCCAAGCTGCTCCCGGGTCCTCCGCGCCTGGCGTGTCCTGTGCTGCCCGACCAGCCCTGCCCTGCGTTGACCTGATGCCTTGCTCTGTTGCTTTACCCTGCTGGCTTGCTCTGCCCCGCCCTGCCCTACCTTGCCCTTCCATACCCTGCCCTGTCCTTCTCTAACCTACCCAGCCTTGCTGCGTTGCCCTGTTGCTTTACCCTGCTGCCTTGCCTTACTGCCTTGTCCTTCCCTGCCCTGGTCTGCTCTACACTGCGCTCGAATGCTGCGTCGTGCGACCGTCGAGCGCTAAAGCGCCTGTAGGCCAGTCCCGCCCCTTGGTCCAGCCCCCCGCTTCGGCTCCCACCTCCCGAGTCACCGCGCGACATCGTTGCCGACGACATCCGCTTCACACCGCAGCTGCCCCTCCCTTTCCCGCCCCGCCCTCTCCACCACCTCTGCTCAGATGCGCACCGCCAACCCTCACCGGTCCCCCCGCCCTGTTCCGTCGTGTCCCGCCTCCCCCTCTCTTCCTCTCAGCGCCGTCCCAGCCCACTATAGTGCTATTTTTCTAAGTTTGCCCCTCAAGGCTCGTCTTTACGATGGAATATATCACGGTATTTCGCGTTTTTTCAGTCGTACCGCTAGATATCGTATGATCACGACCGTATCAAGCAGTGCTTGCGATCAAGCGACTTCTAGCGGTACGAGCGAAAAAGACGTGAAATGCCGTGTGAGATTCTATCGTGACCATAGGGGCTTGAGGGGCAGGGTTATAAAAATCGCACTATAGCGTCTCCCAGCCGTCCGCCCCGCCCCATCGGTGCCGTTCCTGTCCGGTTATCCTCACTCCATCCTGTCCCTATAGACAACTCCGGTTATCCTCACTCCGTCCCGTCCCTACACCCTACGCGCCCCACCAAGTTCGCTCTCGCTCCAGCCTCGCCTACACCGCCCCGCCCCGTCCCGCCCCGCCCCCCTCCACCCCGCCCCGCACTCCATGCCCTCCGCGTCGTCGCGCGCGCTCCGCGGCTCCGCCGGCTCTCCGCGTGCCCGGCTAATGAGACGCATGCGACGTTGCCGCGTCGGGTGGGGTCGCGCCGCGCCGCGTCGCGTCTGCCCTGGCCGCAGGCGCTGCGAAGCTGCGCAACAGCGCCACCTCTGCCGCCCCCGCCGCTCGTGTCCACGCCGCCGGGCGCGCCCCCCGCCGACCTCCCCCCGCGTCCCTGCGCTCTCGCTCCCCGCCCTGACCCGCCCTTTCCCGCCCCGCCCCACCCCGCCGCGCCCTAAGGCCGCTCCGGGGTCAGGGGCATACGCGCCTCGCCGACAGCCCTGCTCAGGGCCTTGCATCTCTCCATCAAAACCGGAGACAAAGCTTGACGGTTCTACTATAGGAGGTGCTAGTGTCGCCAGGTACAGCTGGAGTTGAGGCTCGCCAACTTCCGCACATATAAATTGGCTGATTTCTGAAAATACGAAGTGTCTTCTAAATGTTCAATTATTCATAAGATATTCACATAAGAAATTGCTGAAGAAAGCGCGAACATCCACCTAATTTTTTGTAACATGACGCGCCTGCTTGCGTCTCGCGAACCTACGCAGTAGCCACGCACGTTTACAGTATCGTTGGCAGCAGTTCGTGTTTTAGTTCCTGTGAGAAGGTGCTGTAAGAGATCGCGCCACTGTAATGGTCTCCACCACGTTTTATGGGAGTTAAAAGACCCTTCTCACCACCGGCCAAAATAATGGCACCGGACGAAGATAATGCGGCCATGAAGGCCTCCAACGCAACTGAGCTCTCATTGATGTTCTTTGATTTGATTTATTTAGCTTCAAAAAAAGTCTAAAATTGGGAGTGACATGTAGGGCAGAAGTACGCGCAGGTTCTCTTTCGTCCCAAAAATTGTTTCACTCTTTTACTACACAGTTTATTTGTGAATAATATTTCCAACAAAGTTTTGTTGGCAGCATCAGAAAACTGAAGAATTTGTTTCCGAGCCTTTGCAAAGTAATGCTGCAGAGAAAACGTGGTCATTTACATTGTTTACACTGTCGCCCTAAAATATATTGTTTATCGGATTAATGAAAATATGGAAAGTCAATTAAATATTTACGTAGGTAAATACTACAAACCCTCAGGAAAAATAAACACATATGATCTGTAATTCACTGCCTCAGACCTGCTTACAAGTGTTTTCACATATTGCAGGGTGTATAAATAAATGATAAAATGAACCAGAAATACCGGGTAGTTAAACCGCGTCCGTACGAGTGTTTCACGTAAATTTGCCCCATTTAAGACAAGAACCTTGCCATAAATCAACATTACCAGATAAAAAAATTAAAACAAATCAAAACAAACTATCCTATGGAGTTTTTACTATGTATAGTAAATCTGTATATATAGTTATCTATAGATACAGAAGTATACATATAACACTAAAGGTCTCTGGTCTTCTGGACCTGTATGTTTCTCGCTCTGAGAACATATTGATTTATTGTTCAGCATGTCTCACAGGAAGTTGTCTTCTATATTACTCCACCCAAGTCAAGTTACTACATAATTGCAATTTTGTGAAAGTACGTAACTCATTTTAAAGGAAATTTGATTCTAAAACTTCCTCAACTGGAATATTGCTATATAACTAACAAAAAGAGGTGAGAAACTAGACGGGAATATCGAAAACGTACATCAATAAAGCATTTACCCCAAATTGATTTTCTATGTATAGTAAATTACTTCCTATATCATATTGTGTTGTTAGAATCCATGATTTGTGGGTCCTTGATACCTCAAAATCGATTGAGGGCTAAACGTGTAGCTGCCCGTTCGTGCATTCGTCTGGGGTCAACGCTAGTGGGTAAACCGTTCGACCGATTTCCTCCAAAATTGATATTCCTCAATAGATCTGACCGAACTCAAGGCTCTGCGAGTTTGAAACTGATATATTAATTTTGAAGGGTGCTTTACATGAAGCCTCAACATTTTCAAAATTTCTCAAAATAGGTTGCAATATTTCTTTTATATTAAACTTTGTCCCCGGATACCGCAAAGGACGCTTGAAAAATTGGCGTAGTTCTCCTTTTAGTTGAAACTCCTGATTTTTCAGAAATTACAAAAGTTACAATTTTGTTCGCCGTTTTCCTACAACTACAATATAGGAGATAGATATTTTTCCTCAATGAAATCTATTGTTCAAAATCAGAAATTGAAATAGGGTGATGTACAATTTCTTGAAAAAACGAGTAGTTTTTGCGTAATTTTGGGTGAAATATAGGCAAAATTTAAAGAATTATTTTCACGAAGAGGACTTCAAATCTTTTCTTTAAATTTACTCATCGTGTGTTTAAAAGGACAGCAAAATTTTTGTGCTAATGCCATTTCCAGAATACTTTGGTTTTTGGGAAATTGCAAAAAAATAACATTGCAAAATTGCGATATTGATAGACATTATTTCTAATTTTAACTTCAAATTATAGTTTTAGAATTTCATTTTTGGTGCCCTGTCCTCAAATACAAAGTTTCGGGAATGTGACTGCTTTTTTTCCTTTATTCTCTTTTTCTTTTATTTCTCTAAAGACCACTTAGGTCGCAAGGACAGGAGATCCATCGCAAGTATTATTTCCAGTATTGCCTGATTTCAATAAGTGACATCGTTCGTTTATTTTTCATAACAGTAATTAATATCATTAATTTCAAAGAACTAATGTCCATTGGACGAACATTAAATACATACAATTATTAATTACGAACAGTAAAGTTGAGTGAAGCGTAAGTGGCCTCTCCGATTTTACATTTATATTTTTGATATTTGGCGTTTCTCGCGCAGCGAGATTTCTGCCTTTTAAACCAAGACTGCTGTAAGGAGTTCTCGAAGAGGTTTCCATCTCATTCTACACGTTTTACTAATTTTGAAGAGGATACCCGAGAATCGCCTGACGGATTGGGAGAGAGATGCAAATGGGACGTATTAGATCCGATGAAGAAAGTGAGAGACGGTGGAAAATTGTACAGGAGGTGCAGAACGCCTCACTGCGAAACCAGAAGCGAAAAGGGAGTGAGAATGACGCAATTGAAATAACGCCTCATTACTCTCTTTCGCTTTTCATTAAAAGTACGTTGGCACAATAAATTGTGATCGTTTTCGTTCCATTTACACTCTATCTTCATGATTTGTGTAGGGAAAATAATATTAGTAAAATTTTATTAAAAGAACACACATTTCCTCAAACACACATTCGCCGAATTTAAAATGTGTCATCATTTTCAAATTTGAATGACCCTTATTAATGAATCTTTTGTAAGAAGTCATGTTGTCTTGTCATGAAATTACAATCGGTTATGTACTTACCGAAAGAGGACGTACCTTATAACAGGTATGCTCCCAGATCTACGAACTTGCCAAAGCAGAAAGCAGGTTGTTCCTGGGAGGCCTTGACTCGCGCAAGACATCGCTACCTACGCAGCAGGCAAGACCTCCATGCGCAATGCAAGAGAGTGGCCTTCCTCGAAATGCACGTGTTGGCGCGACCAGGCCCTCCACGCTCCTCGCACTGCGCTCCTTGAGCTAGGCCGGGCGGGGCGGGGCGGGGAGGGGAGGGGTGGGCGGGGCGGGACGGGGCGCCGCGCCGCGCCGGCTGCCGCTGCTCTGGCACTCTGAACTCCTCCTCCTCCTCGTTTCCTTCTCCTCCCTCTCCTTGTTCCCATTTCACCCGTTTTCTTTCGTCGCCCCCGCCGCCACCGCCTCCCTGTTCCCCCTCTCGCCCGCGCCCGCTTGCACAGCTCTTGCGAGTCCGCTGAGCTCCGGCGCCCGGACGCGTCCTCGGGCCCGGTCGCCCCTCCCCGCCACGCCCCCCGCGCTCCGCCGTGCCCCGGCTCCGGCCGCCGCCCACCCGCCGCCCACCCTCCACCCACCCGCCGCCCACCGCGCCTCCGGTCGGCCAAGTTCGGCGGGCGAGCCTAACCTGATTTTCGTTCCTCTCCGAGGCGGAGAAGTTGACGGCGTAAACGGTCTCCTTGGCCAAGCGCAGTTCACCCATCTCCGTCCCCGGCCCGCCCCCGCTACGCCCCCGCCACGCCCCCGCCGGCTCCCTGCCTCCGCGCCGCTCCGCCCCCGGCCGCTGTGCCCGCAGGGCCGCGGGCGCGCTTGGAGCGTTGACCTCTCACCCGTGACGGCCACCGGCGCTGCCGGACGAGAGTGCATGGCCAGGGGGCGGGGCCAGGGGGCGTGGCGCGGGGCGCAGGCGGGGCGCGTCGACGGGCCTTACGCATCAGTCGCGCACCCGCTCGCGAGCTCATGGCGTCCATGGTTTAGCGGTTAGCCTAACGGACTATAGGGAGTTTTTGCCACCTCGAACGTTGAGCACTAAAGTTCTTCTGCACATGCGCAGATGCACTAAAGTGATGTGAAACTTGAACTGCACATGAGCAGAAGATCACGTTCGAGGTGATAAAACCCAAGTTCGCGGGTTCAAATCCGATCGAAGCCGTGGATTTTTAAGGGCAAAAAATCCTTCGTACGCCTTTCTTCGGAGGGGAAGTAAAGCCGGCTGTCTCATGTTAGTGGATTTACTTCATGTAAAAGATCCTCAGGCATGAAGCCTCAGAGCTATATTCAAACCGCCTGTTTCGTCACTTAAATTATACCTTCTTTCTCCCCCAGTTGGTGAAAGGAGAGTACCAAAATTTGCGTGGTCAGACGGAAGAGCTGGCTTCATGGCTTGAGTCTCGACACGTAAAATAAGGCATCAATTGAATTCAATTCAACTCATTTCTCGCGCGGTTTTCCTTAGGTCGCCGATGCAGAAACGGCGCCTCCTATGGCCGGTGCGTCTTTCACTTTGACATATGGGGTTTTTCGCTTTGACATATGAGATTTTAACCACAGATTTTCAGATATCCATGTTGAGCATACCACGATGCTCTCTGAAAAATGCTCTTTACATTCAGTATTATTGGTTTCAATGCTTTCCCCAAATGGCTGGATTTCACCTGACTCGTTCTCTTGGCTCCATGATTTATTTATTTATTTATTTGTCAAAAAACAGTAAAAACTGTATATGACGTGTGGGGAAAGCGATTTATCTGCGCACATTTTCTTGAAGGCCAGAATTTAAAAAAAACAAAAGAACGAAAAAATGAATTTAGAAAATAATTGTTTTAGAAAAATAAAAATATTTGAAAAATGTTTTTCCCGAGTTATAGAAAATCAATTTCAACGGTAAATGAACTACAAGCAAAAGGAGTGCTCAACAAAACGTGCGCACAGTGAAGCTACATTTACGTCCAGAAGCAAAACAAGGGGACCAATCTCAGCATTTACTCAATGGATCAGGGAAACTGGAGAAAAACCTGATCGAGATGGGGGTCATTGACCTGGAAGTACATTACTTGTTACAGGCGTATTAAATATTTTTTTTAAAAATGTATACAATGCAAACGTAAACTAATTCATTATATATCTTTGTTTTGTTACATTAAACATTATTTTTCTTTTTCACGATCAGTCTAGTCTCTAATTGTATAGAGACAGTTTTGCAGCAGAAAAGATATTACTTTAAACTTAAATATGTGTACCGACTTGAATTGTTTTATGTCATCTGGCAGTGCGTTGTAAAGTAACGTACATGTATTGTATGTTGATTCCTTGTACTGAGCTGTTGATACTGACACTTGATGCACGTGATGTCTACGGCGTGTATTGGAATTATAAATATCAATATTGCATGAAATACGTTCCCTCCGTTAAGTAGGTCATTTTTGACGATGGTTTACTAGTGCCCGTCAAGCATTAAACGAGTTACATCTCGAAACTTCATCACATGGCTATCTCTCACCGGTTCTTCATAAGATGATCTTTTACTACCTAACAAATCGAAGTCCCGGCATTTGCTGGGTGATGTAACCGTCGCCCGCCGTCGCTAGTTGTTGAGTGTATTCGATCGGTCGATCTGGGGTGTAGTGGATGCGAACGCTCTATGTCTCGTGCTTTAAGCGAGCTCTGGCGCAGGGGAGATGCTAGACTGGTCCAGTGATTTCGTGGTGTATCCGAATATCAGATTGCGGGTCACCACATTCATTACTGCAAGAACGAGGGGTTGGAACGCTTGCGCGTGATGGTGTGTAATACTAAGTGCATGGATTCAAATTATTGCTTGTTATTCAAATAGTTATGCAAACGTCATCCAAATAAAATTCTGTAGAATCCCAAATGTTTAATGCACATTACTTATTTATTAACAGTAGTTTCAAAATCGTTCCGGAGTTATTTGTTACCATCTTCAGGTTCATTTAAACGATGAGCTAAATAATGAACCTCACATTCTTATATACGGCAAACATTACTTAACATAACGTAAGTACAAGTTACAAGACATGAAACTTAGCTAAAATTACTAATGTATTTAATTATTTAAGTACGCGTCATCCCTTGACATTTAAATATATTAAATAAGCCATACGTTTCTTGAAGCCTTGTTAGTCGAACCAGGTTTGAAGGAAATACCCTCAATATGGTTGCAACCAAAGTTATTTTCACATTTTATAATACGAATCACATTAAAAAACATACAAAGACATGTTTCCATTCCTATAGTCTCTTTCGATGATGATGGTTGGTCGCCCGATAGGATGCAGAGGTGCTGTTGAATTCGCTCCACGTTCCCTGTCATATCATCGCATTGGTACCTGTGGTGAATATTAAGTAATGTTGCACCGTGGAAAACTGGTTCCACTGCACCAAGGAAATACATTCGTATATTCGGGTTTTGGCGCACATTTCTTTCACTTATTTCTTGTTTGGACTTTTCAAATCTTCACTTGAAATGGAAATATTTGTGTTAATACAAATCCCTTTTTCTTACTGCGAAGGCAAACTTGTTACACTTTCAATTTGACGTAAAAGTAGTAATAAAACGCTTTATTTTAATGATACAAGATCCACTCAAAACGAAACAGAAAAGGAACAAATGGACGTTCTATTTTCGCACCGTTTCTCACGGAGCGTGAATTAAAAACACTTGAAGTTAATAAAATTGTCATTATTTGTGCTAGCGTTTTTTAGGCCTACTGGGATTATGTTCATATTAGTGTTCGTCAAGACGACACCCCTGCTTTTAATATCTAGAATGTAATGTCAGTTATCACTTCTCAAACTATATCATTGAAATCACATATGAAAATTCATATAACTTTATCTATTTCTACGCTGCTTACGTGGTGCGTAAGGTAAATGTATGAGCGGATGCGAAAGAGATAATTTTTAAATATTTCCTTAATAGTTCATATTTTATCTATGTTTTTGTTGAATTAACTTTGTTGTTCTTTTGGGAACTTTGTTATTACTATGCGATTGCACAGCTAAGACGAACTTCACGACTTTGTACACTGTTCTGAAAATTGAATATTAACGGACGAGAATTGTGGAAATTGTTCTATGACGGGCGAAAATTGGATAACTGCCTTTCTACAGTGACATTCATAATTACCTTAATACAAATCTGACGCTACAAATTAAGCATGCGTCAACAGTTTCAGCACACGCATGTGGAAAGCTACTTTGCCACATTGAAATTTATAGAAGATAAACACAGCTTTCTGGTGCACGGCATGTGGAATATGGACGAACCAGAATAATTAGGGATACAGAGAAAGAGAAATGGGACAAAGATGGAAAACACGAATCAGTCAATGGAAGGTGGGAAATGAATTCGGTACGAATATCCGTAAAAGAAGGAAGAGGAAGTTACATTATTTCAGATACATCATATGAATAAATTATTATTAATTATAATTATGTAAATTCAGTTATGAACTAATAAAGTTTTTGAAGCGCTATATTAATTATTATATTCTAGAATTTCGTAGATTTTAAATAATGAACAAAGTAATGTTTTGTCAAAGAACATTGAAAATGAAATATTTGCAGGCTATTAGCGATAATTCAAGTGCTTGAAGTATCATTACAGAAGTACATGAGCAACCTGTCTGCTGCTAGAGAAAAGGTACGACAAAAGGGTTGTTGGAGACGAAGTCCGTCCAGCGGTTGCATTGGGCTGACGTGTGCTGCCTGTCCTGTCCGCACCAGACCTCTCCTCACCCACTAGACGCACTATCGATCACCGCTTGATGTCATTCCATTATA
>JAHLJT010008446.1:264439090-264543043 GCA_031308135.1 Acheta domesticus
TTTTAAAGAACATAAAATTTGAACTATTGCCCGTCTTCTCAACGATTGTCGGCACAATAAAAACATTATTATCTTCTGATATTACCTATATCATTAAAAATTCTTATTTTTTGTAATTAGAACACATTCTAAAGTTTTTTTGCACCCATGAACTAATTAATTAATTTCTTACACCTACTTATATTGTGTTGTTAGTTGTGCATAGAGCTTTTCATTGCCAAAACCTGTCCCCAATTGTAATGTTGTAGGGAATCAGCAAACTTTCATTTCTTTTACTTTGATTCTGGGCGCCATACAGTTGATCAGAGGATGACTAGAACCTTCGCCACCTTCAAATCAGAATAAAAATATGACTGGAATAGATATTGTCAGCTTTTCTCTTATCTTTCTCTTGTGTTAATCTGTAATGGGAAATCTCAAATAAATAGGGAAGCTCTTCATCTCTGCACAGTGACAGCCGAGATGAAATCAGACTTTGTGAATTAAAATTCATTCGTAACACGTTTAAATACTTTGAAACAAGAGGTATAAATGCTACTAAGAATTGACATTAACAAAAAATTATATTTTAGGTTATCCAAAGATTACGGGCAGTCTCAAAACGGTTAAGAATTAGCATCTCATTTTAAGCAATATATTTTCAGTTTAAAAATGCTGATTGTATGAGTAACCTGTAGCATTCAATTGTTATTAAAAGTATTCTTTCACTATTATGCTACTCGCTTGCTTGTTTGCTAATGTCGGTCAGGAGCAACTGAAATGGGAAGACACATGAATGTCTCTCTAAATTACTCTAAACATTTTACGACCTTGTCCCAGACATAAGATGTAACCCTCCCTGGGGATCTTAACTCCTAAAGGTTGCTCGAAGAGTTGACTCTCTCGGTATCTCAAGAGATTAGCATTAGGTGAAATGTGTATTTAGCAATTCGGATTTAGTTCCTGCTGGGGCAGACACTTTTTTTCGTCAAACATCATTTAGACCTTGGAATTTGATGATTTAGGCACCTAACATAGGTAACATAATTGTGAATTTTTGCACTCTTAGGCATGAAAAGTGGCGTTTTAGTCATTTAAAATGGGTTATAAAATTATTAACCAGGGCATTAAAAAAAACACATGAAAAATTATATTTCAGGCATCTAAAAACAGATCACACAAGGATTAAACTGGGCACTTTTTATTTTTCAAGAGTCAAGTATTTTTACATTTATGAGTGACTCCAAGCATATTATTTTATTTTCATTTCTCTTTATTCATTCATTCTTTCACGCTTTGCATTCTCAACCTGTCAACAGTTGAGCTGCGCCGAGATGGCTGCAATTGCCTAAGAAGTGCGTGCTGGTCGAAGACCGAGCATGAAACATCCTCTTGGATATTAACTAGCAGAGCTCGTTATGTTCGGTCTGTTGGGTGAGAGATTTTGGTGCGCAGTTGATTACGTATTCGATCAGGGACTATTAGAGATTGGGGAAAGAGAGAAAATTTCCGTATAATAAATTTTTGAAAATTCCCCGTTTTCGGCCGCATGGTTACAATACAAATAATATTAAATGGTATTTTCTGGTATAAATTTCCACAAAAAATAAATTATTCAAATCTGACATTAATTTATAATTGAAAATAATTAATTTTATATACCGTGATGAATTTTATCAAATATAAAGCAACCGGTTTATTTTCATACAAATTAATTGACTTAAAATAAATTTCGTGAATAAAATTTAAATTATTACTGATGGTCTATACCGCTTGACTAGATTTGTCTACGTTCACAAATTGCATCTCTAGAGGAGCTGATGTTAGCAATAATTTTTGTTAATACTGGAAAACTCGTTTTTAATAACGCAATTAAAAGAATATTTCAAACGATTTTGGAAATGCGTTCATACTGTGAATATTAGTGTAATATAGAACACGTTTTAATTACATGTCACTTAATTTAAAAGAAAATATTTCACAAATGAGAGGCCTGAAAATGAAGTTATTTCTAATTTATTTCCTTTTATATTGTGTCATTGATATAATAATTATCCAAAACTAAATATAATTATCGGTTACTAAAAATCATAAATTGAATGAGAAATATTTGTGTTACATTCATTGTTTTTATTTAAGTTTATTTATTAAAGTTAAGATTATTTTAAGCTTATTTCGTATTTAAGCTTACGTAACTGCACCCATACACAAAGCATTTGCTCATTGAGTTGCATCTGCTGTATTTGTAAACTTATGTGAAAATGAATAAAATTTATTATTATTTTCCCATTACATCACGACTAAAGATGTTACGAGTCGGCTGAATATAAGATCTACTCCAGGTTGCTACCAGCTACCTAAGGAGCAGATCCAGTGACTATCAGTGCCTCTACAATACTTTACGCAAAATGTGGGCTGTTCCAAATAAAGCAATTTCTTGCACTTCCCAGACTTTTGAATTTCCAGGGAGTTTAGACAAGTTCTTACTCAAATTTTGCGGAACAAATCCCAGAGCTCCGATAACTATCGGAACGACCTGTGCTTTTACGCCCCACATTCGGCTGATCTCGATTTCCAAAACTCTTGTATTTAAGACGTTTCTCTGCCCTACCTTGGTAACGACGTTTTGATCGCAAGGTACAGCAACATCAATAAGTAAACACGATTTTTTCGCCAAATCCCGGATAACTATATCCGGTTTGTTTGCCGCTATCGTGCGATCAGTTTGAATTTGTTGGTCGTACAATATCGTACACAATCCGTACACAACAGACGTCACCGGTTTTGGTGAGTGTTTCGTACCACTTGGGGCATGTGTTTGGAATATCGAGGGCGGTACAGATCTGCCAGTGGAGGTAGCTACACACCCTGTCATGTCTTTTCAGGTATTCGGTCTTTGCGAGGATTGGACAAGCTGAGACAATATGATCAATGGTTTCTACTTGCTCCTGGCAAATGCGGCATTTATCATCTTGGGAAATTTTGAGAACCGCTTTATCTCATACTGTCGTGTTCTCAAGGCCTGATCTTGGGCAGCTATTACAAGTGCTTCCGATTCTGGCTTCATTCTTCCCCTTTTAAGCCACATAAATGATTGATCTTTATTGATCTGAACCTTGTCCATTCTTTTTAGGTATTGTCCGTGGAGTGGTTTGTCTCTCCACGATTTCTTTAACATTTTTTGTGTCTCACACTTCATGTTTAGCAGCATCAGAAGTTCAGTGTTCAGTGTCTTGCCTAGTTTTCTTCGCAATGCTTCTTGCTATACTAACAATGCCTCTGTTTCCCATTCTTCGGTCAGATTTCATGACCTGCCTCATTAGAGGGTCATTTGATGGCTGACTACATACTTCCCCAACCCGACTATTTCGTTGTGCCAGGAGGCTTCAATGTGTCTGAGGCCTCTTCCTCCTTCCTTACGTGCCACATAAAGTCTATGTATATCAGCTCGAGGGTGGGAAACATGATGCATTGTTAGCAGTTTTTTGGTTTTTCGATCCATGGTGCGAATGTCTTGCTCAGTCCAGTCCACTAGTCCAAAACTGTATTCGGCTACAGGTACCGCCAAACTACCTATTGCAGATATTTTATTCCTGGAATTCAGAGCGGACTGCAGGACCAGTCTCACTCTCTTATTATTATTAATATTATTATTATTATTATTATTATTATAATTAAGTACCGTATGTATCTTGGTTTGTCATTATCTTATGTGTTTTTTGCTTGTTTGTTTCAGGTAAGTTCTTAAGCAGTGAAAAGTCAAGTATGTGAAAGTCCATCTCGCACCGTAAGTAAAACAACCAGTAAGACCATAAATTCTTAAAAGCGAAGATATTTGTAGAGAATGTGCATACATTTAATACCTAAGTCTTTTTCGCACAATTCTATGACGATGATAATGCACTAATTACACGATGACATACGAAAACTAGGATACAGTACATTTAATAGTTTCAGTAGTCGCAATACATTTCTGAAAACATCAATGAAGATGCAGTAATTTATAAATCGAACACAAAAATATTTTCTTTCCATTAGAGTACAGTTGGTAATTTGAATTGTATCTCCCAGCGGAATGCTGACAAGGTCATGAGACGCCCCGACGATCTTCTGGGAGCCTCCTCGCGTGCGTTGCCGTGCGTCACGCACCCCTGCGCCCCCGCCCCCTCTGCCGCTCGCCCCACAGAGCGAGGGCGCCCGCGAGAGGCGTTAGGGCCTCCCGTCTCCATTTCCTCCTCCACTTTATCGGAGCCTCCGCTCCTCGCGCATTGTCGCAGACGTCGTAAACAAAACCGTAAGAGAATTCACCTGCGGGAGGACGGCGCCTTTGTACGACGCACAGTAACGTCGACTAATGTCGCGTCGCGTGGGTGCGGGGCCGTGTAAATGTCGAAGGCATCGCTGAAGCCACGCGCCGACGACGCGGTGCCTCGTTCCGCGCTCTGCGCCACCTGCAGACGCTCCCGGGCCGACGGGAGGCACCGCCCACTCTCCAAGCCTATATCCCTTGCGATTACTCCCTGGCATTTGCCTACTTCAGGGGGCTTCGCCTCCGTTGCCCCCCGTCTCCAAGTGCTTTGTCTGATATCTCCCTGCTCGCTTTTTTCATCATTCCCTCTTCCCCCTTGGCCTTCTCCTCCCGCCCTTGTGGATTGTTGGACTACCTCTTCTCATTTGTTTACACAACTTCCTCGCCGACCGTCTTATACTCTTTCACTTCGTCGTCCTCTCGTCTCCGTTCTCTTGCCCAGCTTCTCCCTTTCCACCTCGTGATGTTCTTGCATCTCCCGTGTTTCGATTCCGTCTTGTCTTTCTACCACTCAAGTTTCCCCCTCTATATTTGTTCTCATCTCTCTCTCTCTCTGTTTTAATTTAAGGTCGCATCAGCATCTACGTCATTAGCAACCACTATTGAGATTAACGTTATGGCAACTGTGATGATAAAATCATATGGTGGTCAAAGGACACACACAAATAAAACCACGCCCGAGGTGGGAAGCGAACCCGCGATCCTTCGGTCCAACATCGCTGCGACACTTCTACTTAGCGATCTCGGCCACCAGGTATCGGCTATTCTCATCTCTTCCTCACCTCACAATTACTCCTCTTGAAGCAGTTGTTCTTCCGTCTCTCTCTCTCTCTCTCTCCAAGCCTGCTCTATTTCCAAACCTGCTACCGGGAGAGATGGCTCAGTGCATCAACTAATATCACTGCAGTCCCTCTGACCGGGAGGTCCAAGCTTCGAGTGGCGACAGCGGCAGGATTTTCGACACTAGATTTTCAGCTAGGTCGTATTCAGTTGCTGTCTGGAGGAGAACTGTAGCGACTGGCTGCTCTGATTGGTAGTTTCCCGTATTTCTTCCAATCAGCCCCAGGCGAATGCCGGAGCAGTACCCTAACAAACGGGCCACGGACCACACGGATATTTCCTTCCTCTTCCTTGTCCTATTCTCACCCATTACACACACACACTAACATGCACTACACTACCACACATGCCGGGAGACCCGTCGGGAGCTTAGAGCTTGTCCCGGCTGTGGCGGTGCCCCGCTGGTGGGAGATACCTGGTTGAGGGGAAAAGCCCGCTAGTCGAACGGTAGATCGGCGCTGGATCTCGCCATCCAGCGGGGAAAAGATCACCACCACCACCACCTACAGAGGAAAACACGCACTACACTTACGGGAATAACGACCTCGCAACAAACAATCAATCAATTCAAGCCTTCTTATCCACCCTGCTTTTCCCATCCGTCGTGTGTAGCTTCTTATCCACCTCGTTATCGTTCTTTCGTTTCTCCTCCCCTCCACCCCTGTCCGTGATGCCCCTCCTCCCGGCGCGGCGCGGCGTCTTGGCGGCCGCTGCGCCGGCATCCTCAGCGAGCCTAGGCGTGATGCTCCGATGTGAGCAGTGCCGCGGTGCGCGAGGTTGTCAGCGGCCCGCTCCGCAGGAAGTGCCTTGCTGCACGCCGCTGTTAACTCGCTGCCTTCCCGCGCTTAAAAATTAACACTTTTTAAAAAATGGCACGCCTCTTCTTAACAAATTCCCGGGGCGCGAGAGCGAGCGAGGACGAGCGAGGGCGAGCGCGGAGGCGAGCGCGGAGCGCGGGGCGCGGCTGAGTCAGGTCGCCGCCGCCTGCGTTGCCGCACACGACGTCTAGCGCGACGCGCGTCTGCCGGCGCCGCTGCCGCAGCCTCTGCTCCTGCAAAGGTCACCGCCTCGCCCTTCGCGCACGTCGGCGACCGCGCCGTGCAGCCCGGCCCGGCCCCGCCCCGCCCCGGCCCGCCCCGCCCCGCCACGCCCCGCGCTGCGCCGCGCCGCGCAGCGACTCGCATGCATCTTTCAGGGCATTTCCCGTCCCTCTCGGGCATTGCTGCGTTCTCTCTCAATGTCTATATCTGTCTCGTTTCTCTCTCTCTCGGTTCGGTCTCGTTTTCTCTCGGTCTTCTTTTCTATCTCGTGTACTCTCTCTCTTCTCTACCCTCTCTCGTTTTCCCTCTTTGTTTTCCCTTGTCGTCTACTCTCTCTCGTTTTCCCCTCTCTCTCGATTTCCCTCACGTTTTTCCTCTCTCTCTTTTTCCCTCTCGTTTTCCATCTTTCCTGTTTTCTCTTCCTCCTTTTCTCTCTCTCTCGTTTCCTCTGTCTCTCTCATTTTTTCTCTCCCTCATTCTCTTTATCTCTCTCCTGCTCGTTCACATGTTCACGTTATTTCCCTCTCACGCTTGTCTCTAACCATGTCAGTACAACCCAGGTCGGACTTTGGTCGTCCACCTGCACTCTCGTAGTACCACCGGAGTCTTTAGAGGTTTTCGGGATACGGAATATGGTGATAAGAAATAGGTCGCTCACCCGAATCTAAAACCCATGCTGGGGTCAGAATTGGGGAAGAAGGATCGCGCGCATTTCGTAGCCCGATGTTGGCTCCGGTATTTGTTTGGATTTAATTGAAGGAAATCAAGGGAACTACTCTCTCAGCAACAGCGTCCTAGAATCCGCACCAACACATTCTCGTCATTCGAGCCATCTAATTATCTGTAACGGTCGGGACTCGAGTCTAGGGCGTGGAAATGTACGCAACCTTAATTGCGGAGATCACACCCGCCAATGCACTCGGTCCTGGAGCAGGCTCTCAGAGTTCAAAAAGAGGCTCAAGGCCAATCGCGGAATTCGTAGACGACGGATTTAAAATATTAAAAGGGTCTCTTCAAACACCTCCAGTACCTGTCTGAAGTTTGCTCGTGACTTTTTTACGCCTCTTGTTTATCCTTCTGTTGGATACTTATCGCATTTATTCATTTCCCTGACATATATTGAACTCTCGACATTGAGACATTTTGAGGACTCTTTTCCTCCTAAATTCCTCCACTGAGTCTCTCCCAATTACACATCTACAAAGTTTAATAAGCGGATTCTCATTCCGCATTAGCGACATGTATTCTGGGTTTTATATTTTCTGTATGTATTCTGAAAACATTTGGACTTGGATTTCTGATGGTCAGCGTAATATTCTTTTTATGATGCAAATAATTTTAAGTGGACGAGAAACTGCTGTTTATAGATTTTTGAAAATAAAAATTCCATTGGTAATATACCCCTTCCTATTTCTTTATTTCATGCTATCCCTTCTGCTTTCCACCATACCTACCACGTTGATTGATTAGTGTTTCCGGACGCGTCAACTGTATTGGTTTTTAGTCTCGTAAGTATATGCACGATTTTTATCTCGGGAGGTGGAGGTGATATTCATGATGAGTTTCGGTGCCGACCTGCACATGGCTTGCGGGATTCTCCTCAACCAGATATTTCCCACCCGGGGACACCGCCCAAGCTGGAACGAACTCTAAGCTCCCAACTGGTCCCGACTTTAAGCTCACGACAAGATCTAAGATCCCTACATGTGTGGTATTGTCGTGCATGTAAGTGTGTGGGTAAGCAAAGAGTGAAGATGGATCAACGAAGAGGAGCGAAAGATAACGCACGGTCCGTGGCCCGTTTGTTAGGGTACTGCTCCGACATTCGCTCGTGTTGAACAGAGAAATCACGGAAAACGACCGAAAGTACTTAGCAGCCGGTCTTCTATAATTCTCCTCCAGACAGCGGCTGAAGTCTACCCATCTAACTAAAGTCAAAAATTCTAACTGTAGGAACTCGAACTCTAGTATCTTCCGGCCAGAGTCACTGCAGTGACATCAGTTGATGCCCTGAGACACCTCAACCGGACCCACCGTGTAAAACAACGATTCTAGAAAACAATGGTGTGTCTGCTATCCCCCTCTTTAAGACTCAAGCATTCGCAATCCAGTACGCTTGCCAGTACATTTTCACTTAGCATATCTTCTGCAAACGTCTTTCATTTCTCTTGTCATTGTTTTTTCCTTCGCTGTCTTCCAGTTCTCCAGGCGTTGTTCTTGTAGCGCCTTTCTCCGACCACCCTCCCCTGACATCCCGCGCCGCCGCCCCATCCCATCCCGCGCTCCGAACAGCTCCATCCCCCGTTTCTCCCACCCCAATCGTCCCGCTGTCGTCGCCCCCGTCCCCCACCCTCATCGTTCGCCCTGTCGCCCCGCTTCGGCCATTTTGCCCCGTCACCCGCCACCGTCGCCCGCCTCCATCGCCCGCCTCCGTCCCCGCCTCCGTCCCCGCCTCCGTCCCCGCCTCCGTCCCCGCCTCCGTCCCCGCCTCCGTCCCCGCCTCCGTCCCCGCCTCCGTCCCCGCCTCCGTCCCCGCCTCCGTCCCCGCCTCCGTCCCCGCCTCCGTCCCCGCCTCCGTCCCCGCCTCCGTCCCCGCCTCCGTCCCCGCCTCCGTCCCCGCCTCCGTCCCCGCCTCCGTCCCCGCCTCCGTCCCCGCCTCCGTCCCCGCCTCCGTCCCCGCCTCCGTCCCCGCCTCCGTCCCCGCCTCCGTCCCCGCCTCCGTCCCCGCCTCCGTCCCCGCCTCCGTCACCCCGCCTCCGTCGCCCAGCCCCCGTCGCCCCACCGCCGTCGCCCCGTCCCGTCGCCCCTCCCCCGGCGCACCGCCCCCGTCGCACCGCCCCGACGACTCATCCGGCGACGTCCGCCCTTTTGTCCCGCTCCCGTCGCTCACCCCCGTTACCCTGCCGCCGTCGCCCCGTCAACCGTCGCCCCGCCACCGTCGCCCCGCCACCGTCGCCCCGCCACCGTCGCCCCGCCACCGTCGCCCCGCCACCGTCGCCCCGCCACCGTCGCCCCGCCACCGTCGCCCCGCTCCCGTCTCCTCGCGCAGGCGACGTCTCGGCGCTGGCGGCAGCAGCTTACGGCTCCTTGGCCGGCGCCGGGAGGCAGTGGCGCGAACAAGCCTCGGCGGCAGCCTCGCGGCTGATTTATAGGATTAGGATTAGATGAAGCAGCATCCAAATCTCAGGGAACGGCCTGCGCCTTAAATGCTGAAATCGTTGGCGGAGCTCGCTGCGCCTTACGCAGCGAATTCAAGACGACGCCGAAGCCCGGTTTAGCGTGCAGGAGGTCGAACATGCGCTGCGACAGAATTGCAGTTGTTGTGGGGTCTTTTGTGCTAATGAACTAATCTGATGTTCCTGCATTAGTTTCATTCAATGAAAATCCTTAATGAAGTACAGAGTTTACGGCAACTCTATGAAGTTCGTATGAATAAATGGTCTCCATATCTACAGGTATCCGGGAAGGAAACATCGAAACTTGGAAAATAAGCTGGGTCAATTTTGAGCATATTTTGTCTAATACACTTCTTGGATATTCCGAATGACTGAGCTGCAATAAGCACTCAAAAGTTGGTTTGAAAATAAACTTTCTTTGCAAAAATGTGCACTGCAAAACCCATTTTACACAATTCGAATTCTTTTTTTATTTCTGGGTTAATTTGTTCTTTAATAATTCTTTGTTTGGCAATAATAAATAATTTCCATGTTTCTGGAGTGTTTAAATGCTTCTGCAGTGCAAATGTTGGCAGAGAAAGTATTTTTTCAAACCAATTTAAAGAACTTATTGTGGCTGAGCCATTCGGAATATCATTAGATTATTAGACAAAATAAGCTCAAAATTGTCTTAAGAGCTTATTTTGGAAGTTTCAACCTTTCCCCCTCGGACACTCTGTATAATGGGAGTTCATATCAATCCAGTCTCGTTCATGAAAAACTTGAATCACGCAATGCTCTCTAAAAATAGATTTACATAGAATTAGAGATAAAACAACTTCCAAATAGATGGATGTTTTAATACACCATGGACTGGAGACACAAGTATATGACGGAGTACATGAAAATACTCTATATTTAGAACGTATTTTCTCTTTTGCGTATTTCAATCTCAAACGCACGTACTTCAGTATCGTCCGCTGCCACGCAGCGTGTAATTTGCTGCTCTTTGCGTCGCCACGCGAGCGTGCGATGCCGTGAGTGATATTGCGTCTCGTTACATCGCGGCTGCAAAATAGCTTCGGCGGCGGGGCGGGCAAGAGCGGGCCGGAGCGGGGTGGGGCGGGGCGGGGTGGGGCGGGGCGGGGCGTCGAGAGATACGAGCGGTTGCAGCGCAGTGGCGCGACAACGTTTCGCCGTGTGTCGTGTGTCGTGTGCCGCGTGCGGCAAATCAACACCCGACGATGGGCTGTAAAGCGCGGCCGACGCGACGCGGGCGCCGGAGAAGAAAGTGGGCGTGCCATATGGAGGCGGAATTGTCGAGCGCGTTCGCTGCTGAACGTCTTGGCCTGCGAAGCGCGTCACATGTGCTTTTCAGGTTCATAGCGTTTGTGAGAAACATGATGAATAAATTCTAATAAACGAAAATGTTTAAAATTTAATGAAAGCAGTTGAATAAAATTAATTAATTATCATAGGTAATACCTCGAGTGCTTTGGAAATTATCGATAAATCCCCGAAGTCGCGAAGCGAGAAGGGGATTTGTCTGAGAATTTCCAAAGCACGAGTGGTATTTAATAGGACTATTCCATGAGTAGAATTACGTCCAACAGAGTTCCAAAATGCGCCAAATATTAAAAATAACTGAAAGCTATGTCAAATCAAAGCGGTTATGTTACAGAACATGCGCGGTTTATTGGACATCGATATAGCGATCGATGTATACCGCCTTCTAAGATAGATGAGACACAGTTTATGATTGGCGAGTGGTGAGAAGCGGTAAGAAAAATCGGATAGAAAAAAGCGATAAACTTTTTGAGATTCACCATCCTGATTGGGGATTTTTGTACATATAGTTAAATACTGTTGGTTTTAATTTCAGGAGTGAAATTAGAATGAAATACTTCTTAGTGAATAGAGTCGAATGAAACACTTGTTCAGTGAATTAATTAATCCTACCTTAAACATGACGCCAGTAATGGATTTTAATAAAATAATGTTTTGAAAGCTGGGGACTTTTCATTGATCCACAAGATCATAACTTAATTATTGAAACGTTTCTATTTCGGACTTTGATTTTAGGGAATGATAAACGCAGCAAGTACGATGAGAAGTCAAAAAGTGCCTGGCGCCCATTTCTACTTCAGATGATGGCCGTCATGTTTCGTGATTCCATGTATTATTGCTTAAGTATGTTGATTTATTCAAGACGGTACCTTTGATATTTGAACCTAACAAAGATGTATTTCAATAAGTACTCCTTTTCGTGTGTCAACATCGCAGATGGCTTGTTAAAAATTAGCTCTTGCAAAATTTACAATTTGAAGTATTGAAAAATGACTGTCCCTTACCGGCTACGTTTTATCCCTTTGTCGCTTTCTGCATCGACTTTGATCGGAACGTTTGACCGGGTTCTAGTCCCTGCGGAGTCTGATGTTCAACACTTAGGTAATATCAAGATTGGTCGATTTCAGTCCCTGTCTTGCTAGCGACCTAGCTGGCGGATTCTCTGATCGATGATTTTACCTGGTTTCAATGATCAATACCAGACGAATGATCACGCGAAACTTCCTACCTCTTCCTACTTCTATTCTCTCGTCTTACTTTTGTTTACCTGCACTCCCCTTACAACACATGGCGGGAGGCCAGTCGGAACAGAGCTTGTCTTGTGTGAGGCGGTGCTGAAGTATGAAAGCAGATAGAAAAACATTCATTACACTAACGGAACTAATGATCGAGGCAGTTGACGTGCCCCGAAAATATCAATCAATCAATTGGGTCCCTGAATTGTGTTATCTCTAAATATTCGGGAGAAAATAATTAACTTACTTCTATTGACTGTTAAACTGTCGTTGTCTAATGCATTAAAATTATACATTTTAATGCTATACTTTTTTCCCGTTTCCCGTCCACGTCAGAATGCTCTTTCTTTCGGACACGCTATGCTCTTTCCTTTCTATTCTTTTTTCTCTTATCCCGCGTACCTCTCTTCATCACTGCCAGCCAATATACCTGCTTTATTTTCCATTCTCCACTTCACCTCTCTCTGTTTTCTTTCTATACATTTCTCTCTCTAACGTTCGCTTTATTTTTGTGAATCCTCACCACATAATGATCAGTCAGAAAACGAGCGCTTTTTATAGCTTGTTTTCTAAATCGATTCTCGGAACTCCTAAGCAACGGATTTAGTCAGGACTATTCATGTATATTGAGATCGAAGTGACTACCACGAGCGCACGCCGGTCAACACATAATGCCCATCCATAAAAATGTGGTAATTCCCTCATCGGACGCTGGCTGCGATGGGGCGGGCGCGGTTAAACCGCAACCGCCAACAGAGTGTGGGCCCGCGCGTCCACAGATTGCAGCGAAGAACGCAGCGGAGAGCACACAATTGTTCTCTCCCTAATCAAGCTCACATTTATACGTGCGAGTTCATGATACTGTAGCGAACTTCTCTAAAATAATGTGGACGTTCTTCTTTTGACGTACTTTAATGTTAGAAATTGTAAAAATTGTATGTGACATTCAGCAGTAACAAAAACACATTTTGAGTGCAAGATTAATAATCGCGTAAGTCAGATTTTTTAGTGTTTCCAGAATCCAGTTACTATAGCTTTGGAAAGTGTTTTCACTTTATACGCAACTCTCAGCCAACAGTACTTACGCTCAAAGAAGGGTTGAGTTTCTTATCAGGTCAACACCAAAAGGACTTTTCTGAAAACCTATAAACTTGAGTTTGAAAACACTGTTGAATCGCATTTATGCTAAAACTGTATATGTACCAACACTCACATAGTAGTCAAAACCAGTAAAAGAGATCAAGGTGAAGAAGATGAAGGTGAATTGGGCGAACAAGTTCAAACTCGAAGTCCCAGAAAATAGCTTCATGTTGTTCTAGGCATATTCAACACTAATATTTTATAATTACGCAAGATAAAATAAAGGTTACTGACTTATAGTTATTATAAATATAATTTTATTTGCGTTTTGATTTTCACTCTTACATTTCTTTAGTGGAAAATATTGTAATTGGTATTTCCGAGATAAACGCACCGATCAGAGACCTGAGAAATCCAAGAACACATCCGCGACCTTGTTGAGTTTACATTTCCATTTTTTTCTTTAATTTCCAGACACCATTAAAGTACTTGAAAACTGAAGTACATCATTTTTATGAAAAAATTGTCCGCTAAATTCTAATTACGGTCTTAGAGTTATTGTTTTTTAAAATAATGTTATTTACAATAACACAGAATCCTATTTGATTGAATACATTTTTTGATATAAAATAGATAATATAAATTGATAGTATCAGTTGAAATTAAAAATGTGTGTAATATGTGTAAATTCTTCTTTTACATTTGCTACATGATATTTTTTGCACGTTATTAACAGATTTCCGAAGTACTTCTTGATTTTTTTAAAATACTTTATTGATCCTTGTTCGATAATCGTTATCTTTCATGGGGTTGAAGTAACTACCATAACATTTAGAGCTTATGAGGGAAAACTTATAGAAGAAACCTCAGAACTTGTTGAGGTGTACACTTATTTATGAATAAATGTCAATTACCTTTTTTCGCAGAGGAACTGAAATTAGTACTGCTACATCAGCACATATTTTCTCGAATTATTTGTAACACCTACGCAATATTATAATAGTACTTGATTGTGCAAAAGTGTTTCCAGCCATCAATTTTTTCCATGCTGATATTCGAAATCAGGTTCTTACATTCTGCGCGCCGTTGACGTTATCCCCCGCTAAACCACTTGCCTCAGAGGAAAGCTCAATCTTACCAGCGCATTAAACAAAGTTGAGTATTTTCAAAAATTCCTTGTTTTTCATTCACATTTTTTCAAATCAACTTTCAAGGAACAGATTTCATTAAGGAAAAAGTTCTATCACAAATATTTATTTGATGTTAATTTTTTACAATTTCCGAAAATACAGGCAGTTCACCGAAATGAGATCTGCGCCGTTTTGATAAGTCACTGTTCGAGAAGAATATTACAGAAATAAATTGGAACCGTTTTTAAGAAAATTTGTTTTTAAATTGTTTATATTTCACGCAAAAGTATGTGAAAACTACCTATATTTTCGAAACATTCTACATATTATGGAAAGATCTCTTTGAAGAACATATTTCATTAAAGAAAAAAAATCTATTGTTAATAATGTAGTTGTAGAAAACACTCGGAAAAAGTTTCAACTTGTATATTCAATTCCGAAATGTTCAACTTGCAATTCGTAGAAAATCCAATTTAAGGTTTAATTTAATATCAGACTAGTGCAAATATTTTAAGCGTACATTAAGCAAACATTCGAGGAAAAAATAATCCAAAATTTGAATGGAGTAATACAAGATGTCATCTCCGGCTCTTAATTAAGCCGGCTCTCTCTCAATAAATAAGTTGACGGAGATGACATATTATATTACTCCATTTAATTACGCCAACAACACCGCATCACAATTTTCACACTTCCAAAATTTGAAGCCTATTTTGAGAATATAGTTGAGGCTTTATGTAATGCTCCCGCCCTAAAGTTTCAAATTAGCAGGGCCTCGAGTTCCGCCGGATCGAATGGGAATGTCAGTTGTGGAGAAAATCGTCTGAAAGGTTTAGACGATTTTATTGACCACACACATAGATAGATCGACAGCCAATTTACCATAAACCAATTTTTCGGTATCAAGGATTCATAAAACATGGATTCTGACTCCACATGTTAGAGGGAGTAATCTAGTACAATTAGGAGCAATACATTAGGATTTATCCATTTTTCGATAAGGACCCACAATACCAGTTTATTTGTACAAAATGACCACTTTCGCTTTACAATACATTTTTTAATAGTTAATACTTAGTAGACGAGAAAGACAAAACGTGCTGGAACAGACCTTTCAGTGTCCAGAAATCCTTTGTCTGATTTCACATTCGTATTCATCAAATTTGACCTCTCTGACGAAATTTCCAAAATTACATTTTTGTGCTTCATCCCAACTTCTGTCCACACTTATATTGTTTCTTGCCTTGCTGCCGCGGGAGCTACTCAAGAGGTAGAGCGAAACACATTGCATCGGTGTACGAAGGACGATCAACAAACACTCCCTTCTGAAGAGCGAACTTCTCTGAAGCCACGAATGGCGATCCTCCAGGGAATGACACGCACTTTAAACAGCGAATTTCCTTGTGTACTTTACTGGAGCGACATTCCAGGTATCGCTCGGTGTGTTTTTTTTAAACACCCTTGACATTTTCCTTTGATCATAAGGGTGTTTTTTTTCTTTTATTTTCACGATTTTCTGTAATATTTTTTTAAACTCATACAGTAGGTTTCATTGACAACTTATGAGACGCGTATTCTCACAAACCTCATGCTGAAGTTATTAATTTTTCTTTCGCGCCATACTTTCTAAGAAGAGAAAGAATTGTAATCAGGCGCGGAAAACGGCAATTTTTTTACTGAAAAACTGATATTGCCGGGTCATGGTAACAAAAAAGGGGATAAATTTTTTCTTTTATACGTAGTCAAATACTTTCCCTATCACGATGTGGAGTCATAATCCATGTTTTGTGGTCTCTCAGCCCGCATGTCCGCCCATCTGTCCGTGGTCAAGACTAGCCGTAAAACCGTGCAGCCGATTTTCTCCAAAATTGATATTACCCGATCGATCTGAATAAACTGGGGTCCTGTAATTTGAACGAATTTTTTTGATATGTGGATACTTTACATGAAGCTTCAATCACTTATTCAAAATAAAAAAGAAGCTCCAATTTTTTGGTTAAACTTCGTCCGCGGATAGTGTAAAGGGCCCTTAAAAGAATGTACAGGTATCATTGTCGTTAAAATCCCTGGTTTCTTTTAAATTTTAAGTGTTCAAACAATTCGGCGTCTTCCAACTACAATATGCAAGATAGTGATTTTTCTTTAATGAAATTTGTTATTTAACGATAGATCTTAAAATAAAGTCATGTATAATTTTTCAAAAATAAAAGTAGTTTTCGCGTTTGCGGCGATTTTTAAACATTTTCTCTCAAAAACGGCTGCAAATGTTTTCTTTAAATTTTCTCGTCGTATGTAAGAAAGAACAGATAAAAATTAGTGCTGCTCTCATTTTCGGCAAACTTTCTATTATCGAAAACGTAATAAAAATAAAATTGTCAAAATACAATATTGAATAGAGATTTTTGTTTTAAATCAAATCTGTTCTCATAAATCAATTCTTTAAGGAAGTCACGTACAATGTTTTGAAAAAGATGTGTTTTAACGCAATTTATGTAATTAAAGTTAATGCAAATTATAAACAACATTTTCTCAAAAACGCTCCAAATGTTTTCTTAGATTTTTTCCACAGAGAAAACGAGGACACTTGAAAAATGGTGAGGTCTTGTTTCGTTGAACTCTCTGAGTTTTAGAAATTACAAAATTGGGCTGTTGTAGCCCTCTAGTTGAATGTGTTATTAACCTTATTATTAATTGTCGCTTCAAGTAAAAGTTAAGAGATTTTTTACAAGTTAATTACAAAACCATTTAAAGCAAAATTGTTGTGTCATTGCTAGAGACGTTCTCGGCGTTGAAAATTTAGCTAGATTATTTAAGGTTTATTGTCTCTTGTCTCTATAAACAAGTGTTTAGATTGGCAAAATTTATCGAAAAGCATAATATCACAGTTTTATGAATACCATATTAAGTGTATACTGAATGTTGACAAGATCAGTGTCTAATTTGTAGAAAAATAATTTACGGTTACTTATTTAAAATTTAATGCTTTTTCTGTAGT
This sequence comes from Acheta domesticus, assembly GCA_031308135.1. Taxonomy (NCBI): domain Eukaryota; kingdom Metazoa; phylum Arthropoda; class Insecta; order Orthoptera; family Gryllidae; genus Acheta; species Acheta domesticus. The sequence continues at coordinate 264,456,201 of JAHLJT010008446.1, forward strand.
TAACATATAGTTTGTGCTTGGAGGTATTAAAATTCTAGACGCAATTGTAATCCTAGTGCTTTCGGTACGAAATCTGATGTAAACCCTAGGATTTGACGACCACGTACTCGCCATTCTTCCATTTTCCTTGCCACTCATTCCTAATATTACGCAATAACGATTCACTCCCGTTATCATCACTCATTCACCCATCTTCACCATCTGATACTTTTCACTGTCAGCGTCCATCACATTCATTATCATAACCCTTCATCGTTACTGCTAAGATAATTAAGGGATGGCCCAGCAGTGCACGATGGAGTAAATGAGCTGCGGAACACGATCACATGACCATCTCTTCGCTCTCTGCCCCGAGGGCAAATAACAATAGGAACTACCGCAGTCATTTAAATGGCAGTGCCAATGTTAAACGGGTCGTTGAATGGCGGCTAAAAAGGAAATTAATTACGTCGCCCCCCGTCACGGCGAAGCGATCATGCACTAAATAACCCGTAAGATGGAATCTATAAGATAGTGACCGTCGTCGTCTTTGTTGTTGGGAGTTGAGGGTCGTTGGTTTCGTAATCAGCTCGGCCATCGCCCGTCGCCCCGCGTCCTCCCCCAGGCGCCCAGCGCCGGGGGCGTCATCGCGCCCCCCCCCCGCACGTGGATTCATTGCCCTCCCTCCTCCACGTGACGTGCGCCCGCCCCTTCCGCCCCCGCCCCCGCCGCGGGCAACGCATCTATATGCCACGCGTCCACCGCCCTGCCCATCCATTAATCCAGCGGCCACCTTCCTGCCAGGCTGCCGCGCGCCACGCCAATAAGGTCCCGCGCACGCAAAGAAACGCCGCCCAGACGGTGTGTCCGAGGCCTGTGATTTATGACGTCACGCCGGCCACGCTCGGCGGCCGGCGACGCCGCGGCGCAGCGCCGGGAGTCGGAGGCGGCAGCGACGGAGCGGGGGCGGTGGTGGCAGCGAGGAGGCGGCGGCGGCGGAGCGGGGGCGGCGACCGGGAGAGACGGCGACGGCGGCGTAGACGGTGCAACGCATCTGAGGATCGTGGTGGACGGGAGCCGGGGAGAGCGAAGCGGCAGGTTTCGCGGGTGCGGGGCGAGGAGGGCGGGTGAGGAGGAGCGGAGAAGCGCAAGACGGGGTCGAGGGCAGACGTGGGCACGGCGAGCAACGAGGCGGAGACGTGGGGCAGGGGAAGAGAGGGGCGCAGAGCGCTTGATGGACAGGGAGATGCGCGGAGCGGCGGCGTCGCAGGTCAGGGTCGCGCGCGCGCCTGCACACAGCGGCTGTGTTGCCACATGTACCAGGATCCTGGTATTTTTTACTAGGATTTTAATGAAGATACCATGTACCAGGGTGAAGACATCCTGGTACGCTTAAATACCGGGGTTTTAAGTCTATGGTAACTGATGTATGATTTAAGATTCCTCAACAATATTTTTATTCAATAATTGAAAACTAACACCAATATTGGTGAAAGCAATGCCATCAAAAAATAAGGGTGACATAGGAAGGTATTTTTCTAGCACATATTGGAGTAGAAAAAAGATAAGTCTTCCGTTTAGTTTATTGATATAAAATTAATCGATATCTAGTAAAATTTAACTATCTTGCTGTTCGCGTTAAGAACAGTAGAGTTGTATGAACAACTTCATAAATTAAATCAGTTGACATTGGTACCAGGAATTTTAGTGAAAGTACCAGGAGTTCTGAAGGTTGGTACTGGAATATACGTTTAATCGTCTGGCAACGCTGCACGGCGGGAAACGTACGAGCCCGTTGAAGGCCTCTCGCTCCCCAAACACAGGGCTCGCATTTTGGAACGCATTCTTAACGATTGGCATTATTTTAATGATTCTTCAGTCCCGCTTTGTTGTCGGCATGTAATATGCAATGGAATTTGTGAGCAAACCGGCTGTTTAACCCGGAGTCAACATTGCCGCTGTCTCTGCTGGTACTCTCACCGGGTTCCAGTCCTGACCGTGGAGGTTTATTTTTTGTCTGGAGGAGAGTTTTAGAGGCAGCGTTTCTGATAGGTAGTTTCCCGTACTTTCACCGATCAGTACCAGACGAATACCGGAGCTCTGCAAAACCCCCGCTTTATCGCCACCCTCGCGCCGTGGCTGACCACTCCCCATCACAGTTCCCGGTACCTTCCCAACAGGATATAGACAGCACGCGGTATTTTCTTCCTTTTCCTTGTCTTAAACTTTCTCTTATACGTACTTACCCGTGCCCGTATTAGACTACCAAACATGTCCGGAGACTATAGTGCGATTTTTCTAACTCTGCCTCTCAAGGCCTGTCTTCACATTGGGATATGTCACGGTATTTCGCGTCTTTCTCAGTCGTGCCATTAGATCGCGACCTATCAAGCAGTGCTTGCGATCATGCGACTTCTAGCGGCATGACAGAGAACGACGCGAAATGCGGTGTAATATTCAATCATGGCCATAGGGGCTTGAGAGTCAGAGTTAGAAAAATCGCACTATAGTCGGGAGTTCAATTTTTTTTTCCGACTGGGACGATGACCCGCTGGAGAAGATATCTAGAGGGGCATTATCCCGCAATCAGTCGAGTAGGTCGGTGCCAGATCTCACCATCGTTCGGGGAAGGAACACTCCCTCCTCAAGGCATAAAACATTTACTGCACGGACAGGACAAACTACCATAGCAGATGTCATGACCGGAAACTTCAATCAGTCAATGGCCAACACTCAAAAAAACAAGAAAAAATAATTGTAATTAGAGAAAAATATTTAAAATATCTAATTTTTTGGAGTATATCGAAATGTAATTTTTAAAAAACGCTTTACTATTCATTCTGACAATGAATATTAGTTTTACCTTTAAGGATCCTGCAAATGTGAGAAGGCCCTTGCGTAGGGTGCATATATGAAGTACCTGCTGGGTGACACTGGCGTGGTCTGAGATACTTCGGTCAGTTCTCCAAAAGTCGTTGGTCAAACGAAACATTACATAACCATCTTTGTGAATTATTTTGACTTATGTCTTTTGTTGCGTTGTCTGCTTTTCAAAAACACTTCTGCAATTTTATAAAAAGTTTCTAGAGTGAGCGTCAGCACATTGTGTGATTCAGTCGCAGAGTAATGAACATTTATTAATGTCCTTTTTTTCATAGTTAATCCTTCTACATATTCAAATGTTTTTCCATATTCCTACTTTAAACTCTGGATTAAATGTTATGGATGGTTATCGTCACGAAGGGACCCCCTCAACATAGTAATGATCCGGGGAAGCAAAAGAAAATGTAAAAGAACGATTACTCGTGATCTCAACGCGTGGATTTGAATCCTGTCCGTCGTATCAGCTGCCAAGAGTTGCTCATCACGTATTTTTAATGTAGTGTTGAAAGTTTTTTGGCAGCACACACTTATAAAATAAATATATACGAACATTTTTAATTATAGAAAACAATTATGACAATAAATATATTATGAATATATGTTCATATTATGAATTTTTTGTAGAAGTTTGAAGTTACCGTTACTTATTTTGACTGGCTGTAAACTATGTTCCATCAAAGAAATGATGTAGTACAAAGAACGGCATTTACAATCGAGGTCAGACTGATGTCTAATGTTGGCAACTGTTATACTGAGAATATTAACTTTTAATGAGCATAACAAGTCGTTGTTATAGAAACTAACCGCCAGTACTAGTGTTGATCATATCTTGTTAATATGCTGGTGCATTCTAAAATTATTTGATTTTTTTAAAGATATATTTGTATAAGCGCAAACATATTCTGACAGTCAATAATTTAACAAATATGATTATTTTTATTTTGTCATGTTAACTTTCATAACATAAAATAAACAGTAAAAAGAGTTCTTTTGAACTGAGAATATTTTTTATTTTCCCTCTAACCAACCCCACCTTTCCGTTTTGATCCGATTCTTCATCAGTGTTGCACGTCATCAAACAAATCAAATAAAACCATCGTACAAAAATGCGAGACCTTTCATCATGTGCTTTAGTGTATTTAATTGTTAATTGACCATTACTTTAACTATCTTTATATTGAAAACACTGCGGATTTTCTTTTAGAAAGAAATTTGAGCTTTCTACTTATAAATATTTCGTGATTTTTGCTTTAAAGATATATTAGATATATTATCACTTGCTCTTATTGACTGGTTTTAAAGTAAAAACGAAATTGTATTAATACATTAAAATTAGCGGAATGAACACAATCGCCGTCATTTGATCATTATGCCATAACAGTTGGTCTTGGTTGTTTTGTTTAAAAAGTTGCAATCGAAAGTGGTCGACATTTTGTCGCATGTGTGATGTGAAATTATTAATGACGCTAGGATCCTTACAACGTGGGGATATCATGAAGTTAGTGAAACGAATAAAGACAGTTTTTAAGTTCATTTTTAAATGCAAAGATTAGAAGACGTATTTGAATGCAATTTTCGGCAATAACTGTATGACACATATGTTCTCCTACGAAATATGTTCAGTGAATATAATTATATGTGATGCATTACTTTTTACATTAAGTTTAATAGCAGCCTATCTCGCTCTAGTTCACTAGAACATACTAGTACAGATCGTGGTAAGTATAAAACATTTCAATCTTATTTCCAGAAACACATTTAACTGTGTTCACAATGAATAGTGGCGAATAAGTACTCAACATTGGCGAATATGTAACATTTTTGGGGTTTTCGATTTTCCGTATAGTGCAGTACTTTTCTGTTGTAACGTTTCCTCGTACGTTACGTAACGTACATCTCTTTCTTTAATCGCAGAGGTTTAGCTAGTTGTTAATTAAACATTCAGCATATTATTGATAAAAATTTGACAAGTAAATTAACATATGGAATAGCCCATGGTAAAGACATAACTAAACAGTATCTAGAACGAAAGCATTGTTTTCCATTTTATTTTTGAGAAACGCCAGGTTCAAAGCAATTTAAGATGAGAAAGTGATAATTATTGATTGATAATTTTTACCCGTTCACCGTGTTTCTACCCTTCCTCCTTCCCAGCCTTACCCGCCTACCACGCCTCCACCACCTTTCCTAACTCTGCGTTCCCCACTTCCCCCGGCATTGGCCTCTACCCCGATTTCTCCACTTTCATCACTTACCCTCTTTCCCTACACATCCTAGAACCTCGACCTCCTCCTCGACTGTGTCTGCCGCCCCTCCCTTCCCTTGTCTCTTGCCCGACTCTCCCTATTCGCCGGCACTACGCCGCGTCCGCTGTTCGCGACTTCCGACTCAGGGAGTGGGAGGGGAAGCGGGCGGGGGCTGGGCCCGCGGGCCTGGCGGGGGAAGGAGACGTAGCGGCCGAAATGGCTCACTCCGTCGAGCGGTATATCGCATCCCTTTATTTGCCGGTCTGACGGAACGACCTCGACGGACGGGATTTGTGTATTGACGTTGCATCGCTGTTTGACGGGCGCTCCGCCCTGCGCAAGGGCTCCCCCGACGGCTCCCCCTCCCCTCTCCTCACCGCCGCGCGCCGCTCCGTCCCGCTCCGCCCCGCTTCGCGCCGTCCCGCCAGGCCCGGGCCCGAGGAGAAATGTTCCACTCGAGCGGCCGGACGGGCGGATTCGGAAGCCAATGATTTTAATCAGCCATCCAGCGAGATTTATTTCAAATTGGCAGAAAACCTTTTACTCGTTCCCTGGCTTCATACGCAGTCGGACAACATTGTAAACGAGGTTGGTGTTTAAAAAAAATAATAATGAGGACGCGTTACATTACTTAAACGTCTCGAAGGGCCAAACAAAGTCCATGTGCAAGTAGTGAAGGAAAACTAGCTGTGTGAACCATAGCAGGGAACGAACAGTATATTCACATGTTACGCAGTAACGTAAACAACGAGACGTCGACCTTGTGAATCTTGCCGCCACTATCTTTGAGCTCGGCTTCTTGCCGCCGCTTCACGTAACTTTCTCTATGATTTAGAAAGTCTGTGGCAGTACCATGAATACGTTGTCATCCCAATGCTCGAATTGCAGTGCAGTGCCGTAGGAAGAAGAACGTGGAGTATGAAAGATAAAACAGCGAAATTAATGAGTTAACATGAAGTGCTAATACGTGCCCAAGCCTTATACATATTCGTAAATAGAAGTGATGTATTCGGAAGGTGTGTAGTAACACTTGGTCGCAAAATTGACGTAAATGTCCGATTTCTGTCTCTAAGTTGAAACTTCTCCCCCTTAAGACAAAACAATCCTAACCCTTACAACTATTGTTTTATTATTAAAATTAATTTTCAACTACGTCCCTACATAGCGTTACAAAATTATATAACTAGTATGACGCGTGTCTCTATGCCTGAATTGACACGTTCTTGGAATGGTAACTAAACCCCTGAAGTGGCAAGATAATGTTATCATACAAAGAAAATGGCCGACGACAGAGAGGAGGATTGGTGTGTCTGACGCGATTAGTCAAGTAAAAACAAAGATATGTGTGCAACGTATGTTATCGAATTGGTTATGTTCGCGAGTCTTCGGAACGCTTTTATTTTCTAGACGTTGAAATTTTTATTTATATTCGAAGTGTGATGATTCGAGGTGTTGTATATATACATATATAAGGCCTTCAGCAGTAGAAGGCCCGCTTCGCATGCTCTGGTCCAGCGCTTTTCAGTACGTGATTTATGTTTCATAAAACTGTATTAACTCAAAGAATCGCTGTATCTATTTCTTCTGAATCTACTGAACCTATTTCAAGTGCTGTTTACACGTGTTTTTGAATTTTTTTGCTAGACAGTGTACTTCATAATAATAAATCTTATGCATCATTTATATATTTTTTTTGTTGTTTCAATGCTATCAAATTTTACTTATATTTGCAATATTAGTGTTTCTGAACTTATGAATATGTTCCCACAAAGAAATTAACACTGTACTCTCCAAATATGAAATAAAGCAAATAATGAAACAAAATATAATTTTCCATAATTTACCAAAGTGTTGGTTTCCATTATCCTGCATTAAGATGCTCAATTAGTGCCTAGTAAGAATGTATGAATTGGATGGTAGAGTTTGATGTAATTTATTTACCGTCAAAAGAACAGTGTGTAAAAACGATACGTGACGTATGGCGGAGACGAATTACCAGTCCATGTTTCTTCAGTTCCAGAATCCATGCTCCACTCTTTTACTATGCATTGTAGGTAATATATGTCATAGGTGTGTTCTCCTTGCATGAAGTGGAGGATTTGTCATATCCTGTCCGATTATTCAGTGTCTGACTTTTGGGCATTTTTCAACATTACGCTTCCGTTCGCGGGAAGTAGGTGATTTGTTTGGCTCGGGAATAAATTGCTCAGTCATCCGCATTTCCAACGAGAATGTTCTCACTGTTATATTTTTCTCTGTACCTAACAGTGACGAACATCTCTCTGAAGATTTTGTAAACAAGAAGTGAAGGGACTTTAGTGGTAGAATAGAAATGTTTTTGGTTAGAAGTCCTTACGCGAAAGATATACTTGAAATAATATTCAGATCGTGTTTTAGTATTCTGTTGGTTTGTGCAAAAACCTTTGGTTTCGTGATTTATTACGAAGATTTGCTTGGCACATTTTTAATTTCTCGTTTTAAATATTATCCTGTTTTCATGTGATTGGTCTTAAAAAAATGGATTACTTTACTCAATAAATAGTCTTCATCTTTGAAAGACATATTAGAGTTGAGGTCATTAAACAGACCAACCACTTTGGACATAGCGTTACAAGAAGCGTTACATATTTCAAGAACAAATTGAAGCATTTTTTGCGTTATTAACGTCATTTAATTGTGATTTTTTTGTTTATTTAACATCATGAAAACAGTTAAAACTTTTGAGATTTGTGGAGGGAAGGAGAGTTACATTAGGTCATTAGTAACAAGATAAGGGAACATCTCAACATTTTCCTCTATCAGAAGGAACCGATTAAAAATCTCCGTGCATGTCCACTGACATCACAAGCTCATTACAAACGTTTACAATAGATATACGGGGAAAATACGTATTTTAGAATTAAACAATATAAAAGGTGCATTACTATCGTTATAATGAAATTGATACTACTGGCATTTGGTACTAAGTATATTGTATAGTTGTATAGAAACAGTTATTTAGCACAAAAGATTTTTACCTGACATTTGAACTTGTGTATCAGTTACAATCGTTGGTATTATTTGGCAATGTTAATTAAAATAACTTACAAAAAGATTTTGGGAGGGGGGCGGAGGTTGCTGCGGGTTTGATACCACCACCCAATTAGTATAATTTCTAGATCGTATATTGTGATCATAGCTATCGGTAATTCATAAAATGGGTCCTCCGCTTGTTGTTTAAATATATTTAACTATTGGAAATGGAACCACCCACAGGAAATTGAAAGCATTCTGCAGAGTTCTCGCTTGCTCCTTGCCTGCCTATCTGTAAATACTATTCGGGTTGAGAACGGAGAAGAATGAACATCGATCACAATGTTTGCTGTATCGCGAGTTCCAAACCGTAACATTTCAAGCGACGCGAAACGTTCAGAATACCTTGAAGTGAGTTCATCAGCTGATTAGCAGATTTCGTCACCATCAGCTTTACGCGGTGTTTGTAGTGTCGGGTCGATGCCATGTCAGATGGTAATTCAGAAGCAAGAGGTCGGTGTCACAGCAAGAGAGAACGGTTAGCGAAGTGACATATCGCGTGTTTGACAAATTAGCTGACGATATATGCAAAGTCATCGTCCCTCGTTTTACGTGCAGCAGAACGGTTTGGGCGCATACGTTGACCAGATAACACGATACAATTCTGCGCAGCACCCTCCCCAGCATATATTAGTTTCGTATGAAAGTTTATCTGTCATGAATATCATTTAAAAGATTGATTAGGGATATAAAACGTGTAAATGAAATAAACTCGTTCGATGGCCGTTTTAATGTGCCAATGTAGTTGATATATGCTCCCGGATAAAAAAGCGTTATCAAGAACAAATTATTTATGCGTCACAATTCAATGCAATATTGTCCTTAATGTCAATTTTCTTCCAGCAAGATAGAAATTATACATTTTCTTCATTAGGCAAAGTCAGGTTTGCTGATTAAATACTTCTTTTTCAATTCCCCTTTAGTGAGTTTTTTTTCTATTTGCAGGAAATGTTATGTAATGGCATGGAATATTTTGTCGTGGTGCTGTCCAACAACACTCGCTTAAGGAGTCAAAGAACCTTAGTTTACATAACTGACAAAACCTTTTTGAGGTGATATGATTGTTTATGCATTGGAGATGATTAACATTTTAAGGACTGTCTCTTGACATTTGGGTGTTCGGGACGCGTCTTCGTCATTTTGTCTGACGCAACGAAACAAATTCCGACAGGAAACCGCTTGCCTCAACGTCTTCAAAGAGAATCTAAATTATTTCTTTTGTTTGATTAATTAAGGAAAACCTGTACTGACGGGGTACACTTGGGATGCATGAAGGCCGTGATCGATAGGCGGCGTCGGTTGGCTTGGTATTGACAATCGACATAGGACGCTGACGTCCACGCAAACATTTTAGAGGTAACCTTTATTTCTAGGTATGGTACTACTTAATATAATTTCATGTGGATACCTTCCTACAGATTTTCTTACATATGATGAGAGTAGAGTATTAATTGCATTATTGGAGTGATTCCATAGTTGGAGATACAGGATCATTATTTCGTTTTTTGTTATTTAAGTTCGCAATAACATCAAGGTCATTAGTGACCACTGTTGGGTTTAACGTGATGAAACTGAAGGGGACATGAGGTGGTGATGATAGGGGGTAAAAGGACGACCACAAATACCACCATACCCGAGGCGGGACTCGAACACACAATTCTTGAGTCCGAGATCCCTACGACACTACTGTCTTACAGATCTTGGCCACCGGGAATCTGCTGTTTCAATATGTGTCTATCTTTTGAGATATAGTATATGAAACCTCATGTGACTGTTTTTTACAATACTCATTGCTGACAAAAATATTTATCTAACTATTTAATTGCTTCACCATTCATGTCATTACAAAATAATTTCGTCATTTTTATTATCAATCATTCTTTACATAACCTAACCATAAACTTCACCATACTTAGTTTATTTTAGTGAAATGATCATAGAATGTTTGAAATAAGAATAGAAGTGCTGCGTCTGGAGCATCTCGATGCAAAAATGCTTCATCTTGAGAGATGTAGCGTCGACCGAAGATACGAGAGATTTTTCACTTTACATCTGACAGCTGAATGGGAGCAGCTTCATATAATTGTACCTGAATCGTAATAATTTTCGCATTTTTTTTTCGGAAAATAAAAGAACAAACACGTTTCTCGACGTTTTATGTATGACTGTTTCACTCGTGAAATTAAAACTAATAGTGTTTAACTATACATAGCATTAAAATGAATATTGCGTAACTATATCCAGCGATGTATCTAAAAAAATCGCTTTATCTATCAGATTTTTCTTAGCGCTTCTCTCTACTGGCCAATAATAAGATGCAACTCATTTATCTTAGGAAGTAGTATGTAACGATAGCTGCGTTGACAAGCAATAAACCACATATGTACTATAATATAACCTTTTTGATTTTAATATGCTTTCAGTTATTTTCAATATTCGGCGCAATTTTGGAACTGTTGGGCGTAATTTCATTCCTGGAATAGTACTATTACATACCACTCGTGCTTTGAAAATTCTCAGGTAAATCCCCTCCTCGCCTTGTGAGTTGGGGATTTTCGGACAATTTCAAACGCACTCGTGGAATTACATAGGAAAATTACATTAGGCTGTACACTCTTCAGTGTATCGTTTGCTTCGAGCAACGTATCTCACTTAACCTTGCTACTGACACGTTTTGAAGAGCAACCTAATTTTAATTTTAAATTATTATCAAAGAGCACATATTTGGAAACTCCTTGACGAATATTTAGAGAAGACCGCTCCAAAAGAACGCTCAGAACATTAGATGCAGTAAGATTGTAATCATTATATCTACATGCCTGAGCCCATTAAAATAATAATGGTAATAAATAGGCTTGTAATAATATAAACGGCAGTTACAAGAATGATATATTGTATTTCGTGGAGTAGCAAGAACTTCTTTTCCGTAATGTACATATTGACTTCCGTAATGTACATATTGCTATCACGCTTCACAACACAGTGAAAATATTAAATATCATGGAAACATGAAATGTCTTTTGTGGGCCTGTGCGATTTCGTGTCAGAACCAGGAGAGATTGTTAAATGAAATATTTTGTTTCTCTTTCTATTTATACATTACAAACAATATTTATTAGGTTTTGAACAATGAATTAGTTGGGTTTCAGTCTTATGTAAAAAAGTAGTCAATATTATAGTTTTGAGTACTCGTGTTGGATGTATGTTTGCCTGGCCTCCATCGTAAGGCCAAGAGGCAAAAATACTTGATGAATGAGAAACCATTCTTAAATGAACGAGGACAAGCAATTATGTGTGAATTTGGACAGAGAGAACAGCAATCAAATGGGATAGTTCAATTATTATACTGTAATTCTTCCTTTTCATTTAGAAGTCGTTGATATGGAAAGTTTTTGTCGATTTTTGTAGATTTCTCAGTGCTCCAATATTATACAGGTCACAAAATGTCTGCTCCATCTGGAGAATACGATGTAGCCATTGAAACCCCTTATTGAGTTGTCGCTGGCGGAACGTACTACAATAGCGCTTGTCGCCGCATTGTTCCGCGCAAGAGCATCAAGTATGAAATGGATTCCCTTTACGCGAACAATTCGCTCGCATTTTCAGTACATTTGGGTGAACGCAATGATATTGAAGGTGCGTGTTGCGAAGGCAGGGAAGGCGAGCTTTGCAGAGCGACCGAGTCTGGGAGAACAGTGTGTGATTGAATGTGTGTGTGAGTGTGTGCGCGCGCGCGCATACCTGCGTGTGCACGCGTTTGAGTGTGTGAGCGAGAGAGAGAGAGCGAGCGAGAGAGCGAGAGAGCGAGCGAGAGAGCGAGGCGAGAGAAGGCGAGCGAGAGAGCGAGCGAGAGAAGGCGAGCGAGAGAGAGCGAGAGAGAGCGAGAGAGAGCGAGAGAGCGAGAGAGAGAGCGAGAGAGCGAGAGCGAGAGAGCGAGAGCGAGAGAGAGCGAGAGAGAGCGCTAGAGCGAGAGAGAGTAAGAGAGTGAGAGAGTGAGAAAGTGAGAGAGTGTGAGAGTGAGAGAGAGTGCGTGAGAGAAAGAAAGAAAGACAGCGCGCTTACGGGCCGGATGGTGAGGAGGTGAGCAGAGGGAAGCGTGAGCGGGGCGAAGGCATGCCTGAGAAGGCCGCGCCAAGGCGAATAACGTGAGGAGAAAAGCGGAGCGAGGTTGCGGGGTACGAAGGCGGACTACAGGGAGTGAGGGGAAGCAAAGGGAGGGGGAGAGGGTCTGGGCGTGGCGAAGCGGGGTAATGCGGGGCGAAACTATTCGTAGTGAAGCAGAGTTCATGGGAGGAGAGCGTGGAATGGCTAGCGGGGGTGCGAACCCAGTGGTGTAAGTAGACGCGAGCGGATCCGCTTGTGAATGGCGTTCGAACACCCACGGAAGTGCCGTGCGCTGTGGAAGGGGGTGAGGAACATCGTGGAGGACGCGCGGGCGGGCACCGGGCAGAGAGACCAAGAGCGCGCCCAGGCGGAGGCGGCAACGCACGGGGCCGCGGGAGCAGTATGGAACGGGGCGAGGAGAGACCGGGCGACCCTGAACGGGATGGACGTCCATGACGTCGAGTTGAGCAGCGCGTGGCGTGGTTGGGGTATCGAGGTTTGCGGGGAGGCCGAGGGTCCGGCGAAGCAGCGGGAAGGAGCAAAGCAGTGCAGGGCGTAGGGGGGGGTGATGCGGGGAGGGGTGGAGCGTGGCGGGGCGCGGCGGGGTGGCGCTCTCGGAGCGCGAGGTGGCCGAACGGAGAGGAGCGCGGTCGGGCTTCTTTGCATTGCAAAGGCCCGCGCTGCCCGCCCCGCCCTTCCCCGCCATACCCCGCCCCGTCCTGCCGCCGCGCGCATTCTCTGCGGCTCCAATCCAGCGCCGCCCGCAGCCTCGGTCGAGCGCTAAACACGCGCGCCGAGGTTTGCTACTTTCGGCGGCACTTAGCAGCTGGACAGTTATGGCCTTCATGCACAACAACTTGGCGTCACGGCTCCCACGTGGAAAAACCGCCTTTGGTGGCCCCGACATACAATTCGGCCATTTGGCTCGTGATATGTGTCTATGAAGGTATTACTGAGCGGTGTGTGTGTACGTATGTACGCTTCTAATAAAAGATGGCACAGAACCCGGTGCTTTAACACCGGAGTGGAGATAAGTGTTGCAAATATTGAGGAAATTCCCGGAAGACATTCCAGAGGATTTCACATTTTACAATAGGTTAAAGTAACATATGTTACGCCTGAGTTCCTTGCTTATGACAAAATAAATTTGGCAGTCAGTGTGAGAAATGGAAGTACAAAAATTGGTCAATAGCGGTAATAAACGGATAATAAAATTAGTGATTCATCTACACCACACTTTCTCGCGTTATTTCTAAATCTTTGAATTTTGCAAATTGAAAGAAAATGAGACCCTCCCCATTCTTTTAGACGTCCCTTGCTTTATCCGTCGTACAAATTTAAAGAAAAATTGGGAGTCATTTTTGAGAATTTCTTTCTCTGAATTGCATTAATTTCAAGTAGAAATTTCGCAAAACGACTTTTTTTTCAAATTAGTGTACATGACCGTTTTAAAGATCTAGTTTTTAAAACCAGTTTAATAAAGAAAAAAATCTATCATCAATATTGTACTCTGCAAAATTGAGTTCGGCGAAAATGGGAGTAGCGTCACTTTTTTACTTTCTCGCTCGGAGTAGAAGTACAGCTGTTCACAGACGAACGGACAGTCGGACAGACAAGCAGACTGATGGACGGAATCCTAATAATGGCGTTTCCCTTTGTAGCATTCATGCGAATGATAGTGTCACGTGGTCGTTTTAAGGGTCTGCTTCTACACTTGTACACACCACATTTAATACGTGTATACGTATGCATGTATATACTCGTCTGCATACTTGCCTGCGTGTTGTGACGTGTGATTAGATAAGAGTGCTATTGTGCTTCACTACAGTTTGATTTGGGTCAGTTTAATTTCCGGCCATCTGCTCTATTTAACCGTGTTTACTAATACCTCTGCAAACTTCAAACTGTCATGAAATTAGTCATTCGTGCTATTATATTATCTTAATAGAATCAAAGTTGCCAAATGGATCTTGAAGTATATTATGAAGTGCTTGCAAATTATATCTCAAGGCAAAATGATGCTGTCAAAATGTCTTGTAGTAGATTTTTTAATAGATAATTCACCAACTATTGGAAACTGACATTTAATTATTCGTGGTTGTTTGCTTTTCCCGAGTACAATTTGAATGTTAAAAAAAAACAAGTTCATTGGCCATCACTGTGCAAATGAAAGCAAAGGAGTGATCAACTGATAAGGGAATGCGTACATTTTGTGTCTTAGGAAAAACCCTACACAAGATTAATTGAACGCAGACTGACTTTGAAGGCGAGGCCGTCACGCGTGCAAATGAGACCTGTGTCATTTTCAAGACCGACAGAGACGGGGCGACGGACAAGCAAACACTATTTTCGAAAATGGCAAACAAAACGTGAAGATGACATCAGCACAATATTGATAACAGTTTTTCTTTCCTATTGAAATCCGTTCTTTAAAACTAGATCTTGAAATATTATAAATGAAAGTCATTGAATTCTTGAAACTTCCCAACTTTTTTTAAGTGCTGGGAAGGCTGAGAGGCTGGTGGTGAAGGCCGTGCTAACGCTAAGAACCTGAGTTCAAATCCCAGCCAGAAGGAAATGATTTTTATTGTTGGTATCATTTTCGCAGGTTTATGTAGCATTATAATATTGGCTAGCCATTAAAATTAACGTGAGAATTTACGCAGCTCTAGGGGGGAAGATTCCCGTGCGCAAATCCGCGGCGAGCGGCGGGCGGCGGCTGTCGCTCTGGCGTCCTGCGCCGTCCCTGCTTCCCTGCCCCGCCCAACCCCGTTCCGCGCATTGCCATCAAGAAGAGCTACCCCGCAGTTTCATGCGCCCGCCGCCAACGGCGCCCGCCCGGTTCATGCCCGTCGTATCTCCGATGGAGGCCCGCCTTCCATTCCACACTCTGCGGTCTCGTCCCTCGCCACCCGTCTTCGATCTCCGCCCTCGCTCCCTGCACCCACTCCCCGCCCTCGCTTCCCGCCCTCGTTCCCCGCCCTCGCTTCCCGCCCTCGCACCCCGCCCCTCGCTCCCCGCCCTCGCTCCTCGCCCTCGCTCCCCGCCCTCGCTCGCGGCCCTCGCTCCCCGCCCCTCGCTCCCCGCCCTCGCTCCCCGCCCTCGCTCCCCGCCCTCGCTCCCCGCCCTCGCTCCCCGCCCTCGCTCCCCGCCCTCGCTCCTCGCGCTCACTCCGCGCCCTCCCTCCCTGCCCTCGCTCGCGGCCCTCGCTCCCCGCCCTCGCTCCCCGCCCTCGCTCCCCGCCCTCGCTCCCTGCCCTCACTCCCCGCCCTCGCTCCCCGCCCTCGCTCCCCGCCCTCGCTCCCCGCCCTCGCTCCCCGCCCTCGCTCCCCGCCCTCGCTCCCCGCCCTCGCTCCCCGCCCTCGCTCCCCGCCCTCGCTCCCCGCCCTCGCTCCCCGCCCTCGCTCCCCGCCCTCGCTCCCCGCCCTCGCTCCCCGCCCTCGCTCCCCGCCCTCGCTTCTTTTCTGATCGCCATCCCCCCTCGCGTTCCCGCCCGCCCGTGGCCTTCGCCATCTCGTTTCGGCTGCCGCCTTAAAGCGCATTTCTGGCGCGCTTTGTGAGCTGGGGTCCGCGCGCCGTTTCCATTCAACGGCCCTTTTTCTTCAGGCGCGCGCGGCGGGGGGTGGGAGCGCGCGCGGGGGTGGGGCGCGTCGCGGAAGGTTGATTCCGTGGACTTGTTTAGCCGTGTTTTCTCTTCCGACTTTTCCCTCTCCGTCGCAGAAAAACAGCATTTATTAATCCCCGGCCTGCGGCGAGGGCGGGGCGCGAGGGTGGGGGTGGGGCGGGGGGGGGCACCCGGTGGCGCGGAATGACGTGTTGAATGAGCGAGGGGGCGGGGCGGCGCGGGCAGCAGCAGGCGTGTGGCGTCGCGGCGGCGAGAAAGCGACGCTCGGCTCTTGAGGCGACCTGGCGGCTCTGCGGCGGCACCGGCGGCGCGGGGCCGCGATTACGAAGCGGTTCTTGATTTCGCCCCATTAATTTGCGTCCTTTGTGGAACGAATAAACCGAGCGGGAGTTCCTTCCCTGCGGGCGCCGCGCGGGCGCGGGGACGGTAGTGGAGGCGGCGGCGGAGGCGGGGGCGGGGGCGGGGCTGTCGGGCGCGGCCACCTGGTGGCCGCCCGCGGATCCTCTGGGTTAATTGTTTTACGGTTCACGCGGAAAGCTACATCCGCCAGACGGCAGTAACCCCTTTTCTATTCGCAGTGGCACTGCAATGGAACACTTCGCAGAAGGTACGCTGCCTGGAAAAAAGGGCACGTCGTTAGACTATAATGGGAAATAGGAGTTTGCGATGCCAATGAACTCCAGAGTGTTATGGAATTATTAAAAACAGTAATAATTTTCTGACATAGAAATACGACAAACAATGTTCAGTAGAGGGACGTAATAAAAATGCAATGAAAATGCAATGAATTATGTGACCGTTTTGTGCACTGTTCGGTCTATTATAAGTTGTGTCCTAATAGTATTTAATCGTGTTTAAGTAGTAGTAGTAGCAGTTGTTGCATATCTGTTATGGCAAACTTCACTGTAGATATTGTCTACATTTTGGATTCTTCCGATTCCATTTTTATTTTCAAAGGAAATTCGGTTAAAATGTTTATTAGGCGTAAAGATTATTTGGAATAATTAATTGCCGCGTATTCGACATCGCTATGTCGAGAACACTCAAAGTACCTTGTAGATGGTATGTGGAAATCTCACCGTGATGGTAAGCGGTTTTGCATATTCTTGCAAGTTTCATCACTACGTGTAATCATGGAGATGGCTCAAATGCATCGGTAATATCACAAGTACCTACGATGTATCACTTGGAATAATAGGCATATATGTCTGTGAGCCATTACGTGTATGCCATAAATTCATCATTTTACGTGCTCCATTGTTGGTGGAATCCGAAGAGCGTAAGATGATATTTAATTTGCACTTCTGTGCATAATAGTCTCACACAATTTTTTCGTCATCTTCCTACAACTACAATTATGAAAATATAGATTCTTCCCTTAATAAAATCTTTTCTTTAAAGATAAAATTTTAAATAAAGTCGTGTACAATTTTTCGAAAATTTGAGTACTTTTCACGTAATTTTGCTAGAAATAGAGGCAATGTTTAGTTTTGTTTAAACATTTTTCTCTAGAAAACGGCACAAATATTTTAGATTAAATTTTGACCTCCGATAGCGTATAGAACTCTTAAGAGAATGTACGTTGAGAATTCTGATTTTTGAAAAGAGCAAATATTAAAATTGATTTCGGCATCGTCCTATAACTACAATTCCTTAATGTAGATAGATATTTTTTTTCTTTATAAAATATGTTCATCAAAACCAAATCTTCAAATAATGTCAGTTTCAATTTTTCGAAAATAGTACTTTTTGCGAAATTTTGTGACAGACAAGTAATTTTTATTTTCTTTAAACCAATTTTTTTTAATGGCAAAAAATTTTGATGAAATTGGAACGTTAGATAGCGTAAAGGACTCTTAATACAATGGTGGAGGTCTCATGTTCGTTGAAATTCCCGATTTATTGAAAATTGAAAAGAAAATTTTTCGGCGTCTTCCTACAACTACAATTTTAAAGACACAATTTGTTTCTTAATGAAATGTGTTCATCAAAAACAGATCTTCTAATAAGGTCGTGTTGAATTTTTCCAAAATAATAGTACTTTTTGTGAAATTTGGGATCAAACAGAGACCCGTTTCGAATTTCCTGCGCTTTGTGAACGTAAAATTAATTTATTCCAGGCAGTTGGATGCTACGTAAGTTAGAATTTGTATATTATTTGATATTTCTTTGTTCTTTTCTTGCACTCGAGTTTTTGTTATACGTTTACAAATTAATCTTTTAGAAATTATTTAAAATTTATTTGATAATCCATATTTTTTGTCCGTGTATTGAGGAATGTAATTACATTCTCAATGTATTGATGTATTTTCTTTCAAGCAATCCGCTAACCTTAATTCTAATTAGACCAATTAAGTTTTCTCTCTTAGATATACGATTTAAATGTAATTTGAAAGAAAAATTGTTAGCATTCAGGGAATATCAAATTGGAATGCAACAATGGCATTCCTCTCCGCAAGACGGCAACTGAAGTTCTCTGAATTTTACGTCTCATTGTTGAGACATGATTTAACTATATGAAAGCAGTTGTAATTGTCAAATTTGTGTTGATATTTGCTTGAAAATAAATAGTTTCTCACCAAATGTTCTAAGATTTGTAAAGAGTTTTACAAAACATGGTGACTGAGATGTGTTAATTCGAAAAGAAATTGTGGTATAAATAGTATTACATAACCATTAATAAGGGCAAAAAGTATTTGCTGTTTTAGCACCACTAGTTTTATTTTACAATTTAAAGACTGTAAAAGAAAGGATAAGTGAAGATGAAAATCTATTAATTTGTGAGTAAATATATAGTAATATTTTTGGAAAAGGTGATAATTCCGACAATTTCACTCTGAACAGCACAAAGAAACTACTATTTTCTTCGGCGTGGAAATTATTGTTGAAGAATGGAAAAACAGAAAAATGTTTGCACGCCGTGAAAAGACTTCACAATAATTTGAACAATCTGTTCGATATTTCACGTCCCAATGCTCTCCTAAGTATCAAAATCGAAGAACTTTTTATACTGAGCTATCCGAAGAAGATACTTGACATTCGTAGTTGTAAAACTCGTCGAAAAAGAAATGTTAAAGAAAAGTAAATTAGAAGAGGAAAGACAATTTAAAATTCAAATTATCCCCTCTTCGTCTCCAGCTGTGGTTCATATACCACTCTCTAGGGGTGCGCACAAAACATTTTCTAGTTTAAATAAAAGCAGTGAAGGTGAGTCTGCAGTCTTCCAAACAGTGTCCTGACTCAGGCCGCTATAAGGTGAGGTACAAAAAATTTTACTATCCCTGACTTAGTGGCAGCCTAGACGAAAGATGAGAATCACACAGGTGTGACTTTTTCACTGCTGACATCATACCTACATCATTCGGCGAAGTGTATTTGTATGCACAATACACGAGGTGACAAGGAGCTCTGACATTACCCTTCTTCCAGCACTTACGAGAAAATTGCGAAACTATCAATGATTGTAATGTTTTAGAGTATTGATGGTGGTAAAATGCCCATTGACAATTTTAATGAGGAAGATATTAAGCGATATTTAATATTTAGATTTTCACCTCAAGTCGGCACGTGTTAATGTTAACCCACTGGCACGAAATTTCTTTTTTGAATTAGTCTGATCAAATGCAAAACATTCTAGAGAGTATGTGCACAGTTTTCAGCAAAAAATCTTGTGGGTCATAAGGGTCATAGGCACCTTCTGAGATCGCTTAACACAAAACGTACACAGCTAGGTCGAATTCAGTCGCTGTCTGGAGGAGAATTCTAGCGGCCGGCTGCTCTGATCGGTAGTTTTCCGTGGTTTCTCCGATCAACACCAGGCGAATGCCGGAGCAGTACCCTAACAAACGGGCCACGGACCGCGCGCGATCTTTCCTTCCTCATCCTTGTCCTATCCTTTCCCTCTTACACACACACTTACACTAACATGCACTACACTACTACTCATGCCGGGAGACCGGTCGGGAGCTTACAACTTGTCCCGGCTGGGACGGTGCCCCGCTAGTGGGAGATACTTGGTTGGGGGGAAAACCCGCTAGTCGACGGTAGGTCGGCGCCAGATCTCGCCATCCAGTGGGGAAAATATCATCGCCACCTCCCGGGGAAAACACGCACTACACTTACGGGACTAATGACCTGAGCAGTTGACGTGCCCGGAAACACGAATCAATCAATCAATCAATCAACAAAACGTACAAATATTTACAGGTCAAACGGGTATTATCGTAAACGTGAAACAGACTGAGTTTATCTCAGAGCCAACATTTTTGCTGTATGTCAGCAATTTTGATCAGGAAGTTATATATATAATATATTTTACATATATAATATATATTTTATTTATATATATATATATATATATATATATATATGCACAGAAGTACCACACGTCGGGGGCCAATTGTAAATTTAGAATTTGTTTTGGCTGCGACGATGCCCCACTGGGGGAGTTACCTTGGAGGGAAATCCCCCAAGCTTACATGTAGGTTGGCGCCGGATCTTACAGCCTTACGTGGAAGAAAGAGCGCCATCTCCGGGCTAAAACCTTTACTACAATAACGAGACTAATAATCATAGCAGTTGGCGTGTCCGTAAACATCAATAAATCCTTCATGAATCAATCAATCCATCATGTTGGCCGTTGGACTTGGAAACCCGAGTCGGACCTGCGCCCTAAGGCGGAGAGCCTTAGGGGCGGTGTACCGAACGTTAGCTTCGTGCGTAAAATGCGGTGAAATGGGCCAGCGGAGGGGTGGCGAAACGAGAGAAGAGGGTTCGCCTCAGGGGTGCGCCGCGCAGTTCGTGCAGCGAAGTGCATCGAAGCGACGGAGCTAAAATATCCATTAAAATATTACTTTTTTTCTCATTACTGCGAAAGCATCAGAAGCAAACATGTTATCTAGAGCAATTTTTTTTTGCAAATAGTGTGTAGAGTTATTCATTAATGGAAGGGTTGGAGACACATTCAGCGTTTCCGTTCAGGCATTCGACGACCGCCATCGCAGCAGATGGAACATTATATGAATGAAAATGTGTAGACAACCGCATTGAACATGGAGATACATCAGATTAAGTTAAAAATTTGTTGGATTGGAGCTGGTGTGTGGTATATAAAACGTATTTTAGGACGTGCAATATACGCGAATACTTTGTGAATGGTGTAATATATACGTATGTACTTTGGTACAACAGCTCTTTACGAGCTAAGGCCTACCAGCGGCGTCCGGACCTTGCGGCCATGGGTTAAGGGGTATGTGTGGTTAGCACATAGACATCCCTATCTCTGGTCTTCTCAGAATGGTGTAATAACTTGTACATATTCATCAGATTCATATTTCTTTAGTAAAAACATTCCGTCAGTATCTTGTATGCCAGAAATATATATATATATATATATATACACATATTAGGGTGGGTCAAACATGTTTTTTCGCCCGCCGGGAGCATAAATTGAAGTTTCAATGAGAAAACATGTTTTGTGGAACCTAACGATTTTTATCATAATTCTAGAGGGAGCACCGATCGCTGAAATATGGCATTTTGGGTACTTTTTTGACATTTGGTCTTGTAGAACACAATATAAGCATCGGAAATGTCTGAATATTTTTTATGTTTTTCCCACATTGATAGCGAACAACCCTTGTACAAATATATTTTTTTTGGGATGACCTAAGAATTGTTAAAAATGGCTAAATGCGCCACAATGTTTGGGATTATTAAACAAGATAAGATGGATTTAACTGCAGTTGTACCACCGAGTACAACTCGGTGACAGTAATTTACTAATATAATTTACAAATATTTTAATGCTTTTTCATGACAGTGAATATTTAAATACAATTAAACCTCAAGAATTTTTTAAGACAATTATTTTTATTGGTCTCAGTACAATGAAGAACACAACGTTTAGCACAGAATATGGCCGCATCATCAGGTAGATGATACAAAGGAACGAAAAACACAGAAATTAAGTGGTCACAAACCGCAAAAATGGTCAAGGAAAAACCAACGTAAATGACTCAAAATTGGCTTTTAGCATTCTGATTTCGACGGTGGTGGTCGATCTTAGGCAAGGCTCGTTTTGAGTTCTTTCCATTGTTTTCTTGTCTACGTTTTCCAGTTTATGACTTCTTAATGTGTGTTCTTTTTTTGGTCTCGAACTACCTGATGTTGCGGCCACATTATGTCGCAAGACGTTTTGGTTTTTCAGTTTAATAAAGTCAATAAATATAATTCTTTAAAACAGTACTTGGTTTGCTGACTTTAAGCATTCAATTAAAATTCGCGAATATAACCATCTTATAACCATATAACCATCCGAATATATAAGTAAAATTGAGAAACAAATACGTCTATTTGTAGAAGTATGATTTGCTCTGGAGAAAATTAAACGAATAGTAAGCATGATGCAAGGAGGTGTGCAACTTATGTTACATTGGGATGAAACACCATTTACTGTTTCAATGTAGAGTTTCACTTCTCATTTGAATGTAGAAGCTGATTCTCCTCTTCGGGATCTTCGGTTTCAATTGCTGCCGTTCAACGCGCAATAAAAAATGTGGCTCGATAAATATGTCGTGGTCGTTACCGTTAATAGCAGGATGGGCATTTTGAAGGCCGAGGCGAATTAGGGCCAATTATTTTATTTGGCGCAGAGGATTCGGTGATGGAGGCGGTAGGGAGTTGAACAGGGGACAAGGAGACGAGTTGCGCGGAATTTTATAACGAGACCTAATGAATTGCGCCGCTGTGTTAATGAGTGCCGTGTGACGTCACTGGGGTTGGAAAGGGGGCGGGGAGTTGCATACTGGGCGCACGAATCTATTTTTTAAAATATATTTTTCTCTCCGTATCCGAGTTGCACAAACTGCCACCGAAGGTGATTGCGAATCACTGATTTGGTGGTAACACTGCAGTGGATTGAAAAAAATGAGAGGCAGTAAAACATTTCTTCTATTACAAGACAAGCAGCATCTCGGGAGATTCTGTGCTCAAATCTCAATCCCGGATAGCCGACACCCGTAGAAAGTATGGAGACGTTGGCCGCCATGAGACGCCATGTGCTTTCGTAGGGAGAATCATTGCATTTTTTAGTGCGAGACGATATGGTCTCCTTGCTATAGTTATTTTTACTATCTCGCTACTAATTACATGCATATTAAAAATGAAGTATCGTAATGCTTCAGCGTAAATTGGAGGATTTTTCGTCAAAACTAGTGATAATATAACTGCATAGATTCACACGTTAATCTCCAAAATTATACCAACTATAAAAATAATTTCCTCCTGGCTGGGATTTTAACTCAGGTTCTTAGCATTAGCACGTCATTCACACTACCCTATACACCACCAGCCCCTCGGCCGTTCCGGCACTTAAAAACGTTGGGCATTTTTATTTGCAAGTTTTCAAAAATTCAGCGACTTCCATTTATATTATTTCAAGATTTAGTTTTAAAGAAGAGATTTCAATAGGAAACAAAAACTCTATTATCAATATTGTGCTGATGTCATCTTCATGATTTGTTTGCTATTTTCGAAAATAGTGTTAGCTTGTCTGTCGCCCGTCTCTGTCATAAGAAACACTTGAAAATGACGGAGGTCTTCTATAAAAGGATATGCTGTTTTAGTAGCACTAGTTTACTTTCTCGCCTTACCATGTACTTACGTAAAAACTTTCTAATAACGAACGACAGTACTTTATACAATTTCCTCTTATTAAGTTAAGGATAAAGAAAAAATGAAATACGCGTAATGGGAGCTAGTTCATTTGCAAACATTGCATATATTATACGCTGACCCAAAGGAACTATTATGAACGAAAATCACAGACAATGTAAGTGTTTCAGGAACTCTGACACGAAACTAGTTACTATCACTGGGGCAACTGAATATCGGAGAGGAAATTTTGAGAATATTAATACCAAACACGGTAAAGTAACACTCTATCCAATACAATAAATAAAATCTACGTTATATTGTAAACGTCGTGAAGGTGAACATATGCTGCTAACGGAAGCTTCTGTTTAATAAAACTGTCAATGAACAAAAAGAAATCTGTCGAGACAAGAGAAATACATCTATTGCTTCCGAAGTGAAGATCGTTATGCATTTTATGATTTGACAGAACCTGAAAACTCCGTTACGTCGTGACCCATGCATTGTTTTTGCTCTCCCTTGCTGATCAGTTTCAGGCAGTTGTATTTGTACCAACGCCATTCCCGTCATCGCTAGTCCCCGACTTCGCCCCCGCCTCCATTATCTCCCATCCCGCTCTCTCCCGCTTCGTCAAGAACCTTCGCCACCACTACCGCCCCACCCACCGCCTCCTTGATCGTCGGATATACCACCCACTCCGCTCCCGCTCCCATCCTCATTCCACAGCCTACGCCGTCACTTCCACAACCATAGAAGCCATCGCCGTTGTGTCCCGTCCGCGGCCGCCATCTCACCGTGTCCTCTCCCGCCTACCATGTTCGCCTCCCCCCACGATTCCGTCTCCATACTTCGATGCAAACCTCACAGTGTTCCTTGCCTCCGCGTTCCTCCTCCAGGGCCGTTTTATCAGCATTGGGGCCCTTGGGCCTAATTTAATTTGAGGGCCTCTTATTCTTACTTTCACCGATCTCTCACCCCAAATTCGATGCTGAAATATAAAGTAAATACTATCAATTCACATTGTATTTGTTTCTATTAATAGGTATTTTGAAAGCATTTCCTAGTTTTTCATTTTAACATTATTCAAACAAAAAATTTAAACATACGTTGATAATTACATTGAAAAAGACTACTTTTTTAAAATTGTACATTTTTCAAACATTTCACATTTTTTATGCGTTTTTTATTTCATTATTTGAAAAAAATGTATTAGATATTTTTTAAATTTATGGGGGGGTCCTTGAAAGTTGGGGGCCCTGGGCATGGGCCCTTCGGGCCCGTGCGTTAAAACGGCCCTGCCCCGTCCCCGCCATCGCACTCCCACACACACCACTCGTGCGTCCATTTTCAGCCGTCCGTCCACCGCCAGACCCACCACCTCCTTTGTCACTGCTGACACTGTCTTCCCCTCCACAATCACCAGCGCCGTCTCCGCGTCCGCCCCCATCGCGTCCGCCTCTGCCGCCTCCGCGGATCGGCGCGGCTGAGCGCCGCCTCGCGAGCGTCGCTTGTTTTGCGGGCGGTGGGCGGGCGGCGGGCGCGTGGCGACGAGAACAAAGGCGCGGGCGGGCGGCGCGCGGCGCGCCGAGCGCCGCTTGATAAATTCGCTGTGTTTTATGGATTCCCGATGCCAATGGAAACCTGCCCGTCCGCCGTCCGCCGCCCGCCTGTCCGTCCGCCCGGCCGGCCGGCCGGCCGATGGCGCCGGCGGCCGACAGGCGCGGCTGTCGCTGCGGGACGCGTGCGGGCGGGCGCCGCGGTGGCATGGAAGGTGGCCTCGGCGGACGGCAGTGATGGGACTTGTAGTGGGCGGGAAATGGGACGGCATGGCTCGGGAGGGCGCTATGGTTTGTAAAGGCGGTGCGGCTTTTGGAGGTGTTATTGCTTGTGACGGCGATGTGGCTTGTGAGGGGCGATGTGGCTTGTGAGGGCGGTATCGGTTGGGAGGGCGGTATGACTTGTGAGAGTAGTGTGGCGGAGTGTGTTTTCAGAGCGGTATGACTTTTTGATGGCGGTATGCTTGTGAGGGCGGAATAGCTTGTGAGAGCGGTATAGCTTGTGAGGGTGGTATAGCTTGTGAGGGCGGTATGCTTGTGAGGGCGGTATAGGTTGTGAAGGCGGTATAGCTTGTGAAGGCGGTATAGCTTGTGAGGGCGGTATAGCTTGTGAGGGCGGTATAGCTTGTGAGGGCGATATAGCTTGTGAGGGCGGTATAGCTTGTGAGGGCGGTATAGCTTGTGAGGGCGGAATAGCTTGTGAGAGCGGTATAGCTTGTGAGGGTGGTATAGCTTGTGAGGGCGGTATAGCTTGTGAGGGCGGTATAGCTTGTGAGGGCGGTATAGCTTGTGAGGACGGTATAGCTTATGAGAGCAGTATAGTTTGTGCGGGTGATATAGCTTATGAGGGTGGTATGGTTTGTGAGGTGGTAAGACTTCTGGGAGCTGTATGGCTTTGAGGTCACTGTAAACGTTTGAGGGATGTATGGCTTGTGAAGGTGGCGTGGCTTGTGAGGGCATGATGACTTGTGAAAACGGTGTGTCGTGTGAGGACGGTACGATTTGTGAATGTGACGTGGCTTGAAAAAGACGTTCCTTCTGAGGACAGTGGGGTTTGCGAAGGTCGTAGTCGCGGGGAGACTGAGGGCAGCTTGGCGGTGAAGGCAGCGAAAGCGCCTGGCTGCTTCTCATGGAGGAAGTCAAAGACGCACGCAGCGGAGCGGGTGGCGGCGCGGCCGCCTCAGGGAATCCCCGGGACTTCATACGTTAGGACTGAGGATAAGCGAAGGCAGAGTTACGGTGAACCTGGCAACTGAGATTATTACATTATGCTCATGCAACTGTGTTTGAATATAACTTCATATAATTGATGAATACTGTATATTGTATGTAATTTTACTCACTACGTGTGTGGAGTTTGAAAGCAAATCTGATTTCTCTCATGCTTCCCTCCCAAAAAACGGAAATACACATATTTTGTCAGTTACAATTAATTAGTGTTAATGTTAACTAGTGTAAGTGGGAACAAATAAGTGTGAAGTAATAAGTATCAACTAATTATGTCAGATAGTGACAGAATGCCAGTTAGCGATAATTAGTGTTAACAAGTTTTAGTGAAGAATTAAGATATGAAGACGCCAAAAAAATTGCATTGGTAAGGATATGCACCGTATTATGCCCGCAAATTTCTTGGGCTTTTTTATCCTAAAAAACCTTTATGGCATTTATTGCACACAACTGCACTATATACGTGGGCTCCTGAGAACCCTGGAACGCCTTATTGGCGAGCTCCTGCAAACAGTCACTTGCACCTCTGAAGGTAAATGTTTAGTCAACAATGGCCCTATTCACGAAGCTGGATTTTCTTATATCTGTTCTTTGGTTTTTCCATTTTATATTGTGTGTGTGTGGCCACCGTTGCTCAAGTAAAATAACATGGTATTTCAAGCAACATAGAGTTCTATGGGAATGGAAAATCTTCTCAGGAAACACAAAGAAGAAATTTTATTCTCTCAACATGTGTGAATCCAAATATTGTTATATATATATATATATATATATATATATATATATATATATATATATATATATATACACAAAATGTTAAGGTAGGTGAGAGATTAATTG
The DNA here is from genome assembly GCA_031308135.1 of Acheta domesticus. Taxonomy (NCBI): domain Eukaryota; kingdom Metazoa; phylum Arthropoda; class Insecta; order Orthoptera; family Gryllidae; genus Acheta; species Acheta domesticus. Next base: position 264,483,386 of record JAHLJT010008446.1, read on the forward strand.
TATTAAGTGAGGATGATTGTTTTAAGTTGTGATGGATAGATCGCGGAGACATATTTTCCTAAATACGCTTATGTCGGAGAGTAAACATTAAACAAACAGTAAGCAACCAATGATTAAACAAAGTAATGTTTAATGTGCAACAAGGCTTGCGAAAACGTAAAGGTAATTGTTCTTTTACATATGTAAAAAGATGTAGTTCATAGAGAAAACGGAATCTAGCCAGGAATTATGCAAGAACACTTGAAGGAATGAATCGTGTTAGATGAGACGAAGTTGATATGGTAGCAATAATCGTTGTGTGCAACATTACCGTCAGCAGTACTGAAAAAAGTAACACATTTGCATATTTCAAAATTTTATGCCAGAGCCCAGAGCGTATTACGCCAGTCTTAATCGTTTGGTAAAATTACACGAAAAGTGCCGTTTCGCCCCCATCTCTCTTCATGATCACCAAACCTGCATCGATCCATCTGCACTACTCTGAGGTCGAGGGGCGTGCTCGGGTGAGAGGTTGGCGACGGTAGCGGCGGCAGGGCCGACGACCACGACGACGACGGCGGCGGCGGCGGCGACGGGGGCGGAGCGACGGCGGCGGGGGCGGGACAGGAGGCGGAGCGGGGGCGACGCGCGGGCGAAGGAGAGAACACTCGTAAATCTGACGCGGCGGAAGGAAATTTGGGCGCTCCAGTCTCCCGGAGGACCCGCGACCCCGGGACTCGCCCTATGGAATATTCACTGGCCGGCGGCCGCCGCCGCCGCCCCCTGCCTGCCCCCCTGCCCCGGGTCCTACCGCCGCCGCCACCGGCCAACACGCCCCCCGCAAAATCCGGAACAAAAGACGTTCTGGGCGCACATTTCGTGGCCGTCAGGGCTCCGCCCCTTTCTCGCCCCGCCCTCCCGACCTCGCCGCCGCGTCGCCACAGTCCCCCCGCGGCGGCCGCGCCGCGCCGCGCCGCGCCGCGCCACCCGCGCCTCGTACGTTCTTGCGCCTCCGCTGCGCGCGGAGAGGAGCGGCGAGTGACCGCCGCGCCTGCGCGTCCGATCAGGGGCGGAGCTCCGCTCTCGCTTCCGGGATCTGCAGAATTTATCCGAACTTCGGGGACCAGCCGGGCTTAAATTACAAAAATATTAGAAACTACTAAGCACTAGAGATTATGAGAATTGTTGAATCCATATGTATTACTCATTTAAGTTTTTGGTGGCTGTTTGCTACTGGGGTGGATAGGCGGAATTACAATCATGGTTGGTCATGGAAATTAATGTATTATTGTTGTTAGTATTATTATAGTTATTATTAGTAGTATTATTATTAGTAGTAGTTGGGGTATTGTTATTATTACAATTATTATTGTTATTATTATTATTATTATTATTATTAGTAGTAGTAGTAGTAGTAGTAGTAGTAGTAGTAGTAGTATTATTATTTGGGTATGGGCCATTTCTGACCACACTATGACTACGTCCTCTTCTGAGGCCGAATCATACTATTCTATCTCGGAGAGAGATTAACCTGTGTCGTTATGGTGATCAGCCTTTTCTGCTGTATCCCTTAGTAAAACAAGGTTGTTAAGACTTGAACTATGAATGTTGAGGTGACAGGATGATGATGAGAGGTGATCGTGGCTCTTTTGAAACATCGCAGCATTCGCCAGTACGACCGAGGGAAACCACGAAAATCCAGATCAGGATACCCGGCTCGCGGATCGAACCCGGGTCTCCCGACAGCGAATTCAGCGCGCTTCGCCCTGAGACACTTCTCTCGGTATTATTAATAATAATAATAATAATAATAATTATTATTATTATTATTATTGTTATTATTATTATTGTTATTATTATTATTATTATTGTTATTATTATTACTCTATATCACGACTAAAGATGTTATGTGTCGGCTGAATATAAAATTTACTCCAGGTTGCAACCAGCTACCTAACGAGTAGATCTAGGGACTGTCAGTGCCTCTACAATACTTTACACAAAATGTGGGCTGTTCCAAATAAAGCGATTTCTTGCACTTTCCAGTCTTTTAAACTACCTGGGAGTTGAGCCAAGTTCTTACACATTATTATTATTATTATTATTATTATTATTATTATTATTAATAATAATAATAATAATAATAATAATATCATATTCCTATCGATGAACTTGTTGTACAGCTTGTTTACTGTATATTTTGTAGTTATGTACATTCCGTGATAACTTTCTTCGAACAATTTTATAACAATACATTATGTTGTATAGGAATTGACTTCCCATGAGTACCTTGTTTGGTTCCATTATTATGTACAGCACTCCAGCTTTGCATGACTTCCCTTCAACATGACCCTCTCTGATACAACAGTAATCACGCCTGATTTATACCAGTTTTGCGATGGAAATCGATTTCAATTTCAGAAGCAATTGTACTCGTTATTATAATCGAATTTTTTGAAGCGTTTAATGACAATTGTAATTGTAATTGAAAAATCTGTGAAGCGAATAATGATAATCGTGATTATAATTCAGAATTTTTGAATTGACATTTCTAAGCCTGTTTTTTCTTGGTCTTTCAAAGACTTCAACTTTTAAAGATTCTTACGAGAATCACGAATTGAAATAATTTTCTAAATTAAAACTTGGATATCTCTAGAGTATTTGCAGTCTCGATTACGCACAGGATGTTCTGAATGTATTAATAGTACGGTATAAAAATAATGGTTTTTCCAAGGACTTCGATTTCTATTTATGGATACAGTGAGATATCACACACCATAGTGAAAGAGAAGGGACCGAAAAAGTTCTGTTTCTTCCAAACCCCCTCCGACTTACGTTGCAAATCGAGATGACGTCGAACTCTCTACCACCCTGTCAACCAATGAGAAATGAACAAAGAATCATTGGGCCGGTAAGGGATTGACACGGATTTCCATTCTTTTTCCGCATGGTCACGGGTGAAGAGGTTGGTTGAATAACAGAGGTGTGTGAAGCAACATTCAGCTGAAAGGATCGTATTTTACATTCTGAACTCCACGAAATAAGAGGTAAATAGGGACTTATGTTATGAGTAACATAATTAATGTTTCTGTAATTAGGAATGTAATGAGTGTTGGGTAATTAGAAAAGCAATGATAAAGTGCAGTGCAACGAGACTTGCGCGATACGAGAGAAGCACACATTAATTGGAGTTGCATGTCTTCTTTTGCAGTTTATGATTACAATTAGAACTCGTGATTACCATTTGCATCGTAATTTATTGAAATAAATTTGCAATTTATAACACGGCAAACTGAAGTGGAGGTTGGATGCCTGTGAGGAGAGAGTGAGGAGTGAGAGGAGAGAGTAACCGCAGCAATGTGGAAATCTAGACGAAGGGACGGCAATAAAAATAGTATGAGCAAGCCTCGGCATCCGGATTCTAACGAAGGAAGCCTATACTGCGATTTTCGCAACTCTGCCCCTGACAGAAATCAGCTGTTTCGCTGCCATCCAATCGGGAGCTTATATGTCACTTTCAGTGACGTCACTATGGTGACGTTCAAGCTCCCGATTGGATGAAACCGTCAACAACTGATTCCTGTCAGTTCCAGAGTTGCGAAAATCGCAGTATACTTTCTCTCAAGCGCGAGTGTTTTGTTTGTACTTGGCACGTCAGCCCGTGTATGGGCCATGGCCTACCAGCAGCGTCCCGGCCTCGCGGCCATGAGCTAATGGTCTACGTGTGGTTAGCACGAAGATATCCCCACGCCGTATTCTGGTTTAATCAACCTGAGAATGACTTTTCAAATAGTCACACAGCAGCATGTGCTAGGACATTGCAAGGAAAACGCACACTATAATCTTGCCTGATCGGAAATCGAACCCCGGGTGGCGTCATGGAAAACGAGCACGCTGACCAATGAGCTAAACTGGTAGGCCCCATGAGCGAGTAGGTGTTGAATATCCATAGCATAACCCCGTGAAAGAGACTCGTAAAGTTGACTTGTTATGATGTAATTCACTGTGCCACCAAGCTCTTTAACGTTTAATATTCCAAAAATTATAAAATCAGAAACTGCGTTAAGTAACTTCGCATCCAATTCGCTTGCAAAATTCTGCAAGAGTAGTGCAGTTGGAGGCAAAAACCAGGCACTCAAGGTCATTTGTCAAGGGAAGCACGCGCTAGGGGAGACTACGATCGCTAGACAGAGTCGAATAATATTCTTAAATATGTAGAATTGTGAGAAAGAAGAGAAAAAATCTTTCAGGTATTTTTTATCAGAGTTCTACAATCATATCAGAAGTTACATGTGATTTTCTATCATTAAACTGAAGGAAAAAAAGTATCCTGAGCGGCAGCTATTTTGCCTCTCTAATAAGTGTTAAAGGTTGCCAAAATGTTAGATGTTTTCTGGGTTTAATATTCGATATATTGCCTAACTCGTTTGTTTTTATTGCGAAAACGTTCATGCATTACGCAAAGGTTTAGCAAACTTGAGGTATTATATACGTACATTGCAATGCCATAATTGTTCTCGTACTAATAACTCATGTTCCGAAGAGATGATTCCTGTGTTTGAAAGCAGCCGCCTCGAATAAAATTATTGAAATTTCGATTACCTAGACGTGTAAAATAAAGCAATACTGTATCTGAATAAGGTGATTCTGAAATATATAATTCGTTTTCAGTCAAATTATTTGAAAGACAGAAACCTGCAAAGATTCGAGATATCTAATTTCGAATATCTTTACAGGTTCAAGAGCTCAAATACCGTGCGCCAAGAAAAAAGTCTTGCCAGCGTACTGTTTGTTCGATCGAAAGCCTGCATACGACGGCTGTGCCTTCATCTTCAGTCCCATAGAGCGATAGCGGACGAAATGTCGTTTAACTTCAGCCGGACATCTCTGAGGGTGACGGCAAAGCCTTCAAAAGCCGCCCCTCGCTTTAACAAAACCATTACCTTACGTGCAATGACGGCTGTTTCCTCTCAACTTGCGCGCGGCTGTAACGTCACGGTCGATGCTTTGAGTATCTCGCTTTCACTGTAGTACCCCGCCTGGGCATGAGGGATCTCGCGTCCCCACCTCCTTCCCAGAGCATAGTCGCTTTTTACTTTCTCGTATACGTACGTATATACGGAAATAACGGAAAAACACATTTTGGGGTCTCCTAACACCAATAAAGTGTTGTTTTTTTTCAAAACGCCCGTCCATTTATCCTTCCGTCTGTCCGTCTGTGAACACTAGCGCTTACATACGTACGATTTCTTCCAAAATGGATATTCCCCGGTCGATCTAGCTCGACTCGAGGAGCTGCGATTATGAAAAACTTTCTTTAAAATTTGGGAGTACTTTACATGAAGCCCTTGGGACATTTTCAATTTATTTTCAAAAATGGCTACAATTTTTTTCTTTAAATTTCTTGTAGGAGTAGAGCACATTTATAAAGGTGGCGTAGGTCCGATTTTCACGGTTAACTCTCAATTTTCGAAAACTGCAAATCTTTAATTTTTTTCGGCATCTTCCTACAACTACAAAATATAAAGTAGAGATTTTTTTCTTAAAATGAAATTGGTTGTCCATAATCAGTTCTTTCATTAAGGTTTTGTACATTTTTTTAGTAGTAGCGTAGAAACTAGTTTTCGAGCAACGTTGAGGTCAATGTATACAATTTTTAAAAATAACAAAAACAAGATTTTCTCGGAAACGGCTCCAAATTTTTTCTTTAAACTTTTGGTTGGGATAGTGCCTAATAGACTGATGAAACTCATCACATTACAATAATTTTCCAGAAAGTATTTACTGACACCGTAATAATATGGTGAAATTGATCTGGATTACTAAAAATATACTGGACAATGCTGCAAATGTTTGCACAAAGGTCCATAACACATTGGGAGTAAAAGTGTCATAAGAAGTGAGAACGTATGTAAATAATTTTTCACGAGAACTTTCCACGGCCTACAATTTGGTATTAGAAGAACATTCATCTGCATTTCTGTTCGTGGTCTTGAATAACTTCATAAAAAATTCTCTCTTTAAAATATATGAGCTGTCGTATAAGAGCAAAAGATCAGAAACTGAAACGTTGATCAACAGCTGCAGCACCACTACTTTTTACGAGAGTAAAGGCTATATTTTAATACCTTTGGATAAAATTCCTGATTTGGAAGTTGGATCACCTTAGGTATTGCCAGTAATGGTTAATGGCGATGTGAATATATTGTCGCAGCTTTACTTTGTCATATACTACACACACAGAATGTTATGTAATAGTGTAGGAATGTGCTGATATTTTGATAAAAACACGATTTTTCTATTCTTCATAACGAGTTTTTTTCTTAACGAGTAACGAGTTTTCTTCGTAACAAGTCGTGATATATTTTTTTCGTCTACATAGTGTAGCAAAATTATTGTAATGCTGCGAAATATTAATGTCGATATTTTGATGCAAATCACATTTTGGGTATTCCTAATATCGAATTTTTAATTTCTCACCTTACGAACACTTCGTAAGAAGATAAAGTTATGTTATCGTGTCCCGGAAACCGAGAATTTTTTTCCAGAAAAACTCTTATAATTGGGGTCTGGTAACGAAAACGATGATAAATCCTATTGTTAAATTTAGAAAAAAGATTGCCTAACTCGTGGTGTAGCCAAAATCCATGTTTTGTTGCTTTGTGATACCTAAAAATCGATTAACATCAAAACGTCCGTCCGTCCGTCAGTCTGTGATCAACCCTAGCGCCTAAATTGTTCAGCCGATTTTTTCTGTTCAAAAATGTCTTTCTGTCAGATTGTTTGTCAGTGGACAATACTAACACATCAATCGATTGCAGACATTTTGTCTGAAATGGGTATTCTCTGACCGATCGTGCCGCATTGGAGAACGTTGCGGTTTGTACAGGCTCTCTTAATTCTAGAAGGAACGTTGATTCCGTCGCGAACCACAGCCTAGTGCTGATTGGTCTGCAACGCTATCTAGCGCTCCTGGTCTTTGCGGAGTTCTCTGCAATTACTCAGTGTTAAATGTTCTTCTCTCGAGTGAACACCGAGTGTCAGAGCGCCAACAGGCCGGGCCGGGCAGGGCAGGGTCTTCGCCTCTGGAAGGGCAACAGCTCTTCCACCTCATCGACAACGGCCTTCGTCTTCACTCCAGCGACGCCACAGCTCATAACATCCAACTAGGAATTTCATCGCAGTCACCAAATTCTCGAGCCGACCCACGCAAGCGGCATGTCCCCCAAGAATCGGTTGGTGACGCTAAAAAGATGGCCACACAGTGTAACAATACAGGCTCGTCCTCATTTTCACTTGTAAGTACGCCTAACCGCTTCGCAGTACTAGCGCAAATCGGCAGCAGTGAAGCAGAAGAAGAAATGATTCGTAATGAAACACAGCTCATTAGGAAATCGCCCCGAATTTTCATTCACAGAGTAGACAATTACAAAAAATTGAGCTGTGAAATTCACAACGCTATTGGTGATAATTTCACAGCTTTATTAAAGAATTCCCAAATTCGAGTGTCTATCACATCCCCAGGTGATTACAGGAAGATAAAAACAATAATAATAATAATAATAATAATAATAATAATAATAATAATATAATTCTTTATTGGAAAAGGCAACGGCGAGTCTCAGTGTAATCACTGATTTTCAGACTGACCGACAAAAGTTACAACAATTACAATAAATAATATAATTCAATACAATAAATAATACAAATCAATACAATAATTAATACAAATCAATACAATAATTAATACAAATCAATACAATAATTAATACAAATCAATACAATAATTAATACAAATCAATACAATAATTAATACAAATCAATACAATAATTAATACAATTCAATACAATAAATAATATAATTCAATAACTAAATTATACAATTCTAAGCAATAATTCAATAAAATTCTAAACAATAAATCAATAAAATTCAAAATAAGAAAGCAATACAATAATTGTAAGCTGTATTCATTAAAAATATAGTAAAATGTAGAAGGGTCCATTACAGGGCAAGGCAAAATGTACAGTAAGAAATCTAAATTAGACTTAAAAATGTATAAATTGAAATAATAACTCTATTAAGTGATAATAACTATCCGTATCATACATTTCATTATCCAAATAGTAAGAAAAACTTGTCATACGTAATATTACAACTGACTATTCCGAAGGTGAAATCGGCGAGGAACTTGCAGCACACGAAATTAGTATCCTCAAGGTTACACGTCTGTTTCGTCAGGACAAAACCCCAATGCCGCTCTGCGTGATAGAAGCCTACAACTTATTCGAACTCGAAAAACTATTTGAAATTACCAAACTGTTCAACTCAATTGTCTCAGTGGAACTTCGTAAACAAATTGTGCTTTAGTTCGGTGCAAACGTTGTCAAGAACTGGAACATACAAGAAAATATTTTAAAATTCCATTTAAATGTTTAAATTGTGGAAATAATCATAAAATAGAAAACTGCAACCTACCATGCAAGCCTCCTAAATGTAACAATACTACTGGTGATCATTCGACCTCTAATAAAAAGTGCCCATTCTATATTGCGAGGCAAAAGTCATTCCAACGTAGGAAGTCCCCCCTCCCCTCTTTTTTCCTATGCTAACGCAATTAGAAACAATAACCTTATGCCACAACCTGCTCCAAATAACCATCATGAACTTCCAATTTTGCAAAATTTTACAAATTTAAATTATTTCACATCGCAAAGGGCAATGCTGCTTATAACGGTGCTTCCCAATAACAGGGTCATTTTCCTCCGCCTTTCCCCTATCTTTCTGATCTTGTTCACTATATCAATAATTCTTTACTCCCTATAATTCAATAATATATACAATCGTGTCTTCAGTCCTATCTTAATTCCTATAATTCTTACTTCCCAGTTTGTGGATATAAATAAACTTACTCTCGTAACATAATATCGATCTAGCAATCATTATTGAAACTCGCTTAAAACCTACAGCAAATACCAGTTTACGAAATTCCAGGTTACGAAATTTATCGATCAGTACGCCCTCTGCGAAAGCTTCTGGTGGAGTGGTAATAATTATCAAAAAGAATATTCATCACGACCAAGGTCCGCTGATAATCACCCCCGGTCTAGAAAATATTACAGTTTTCTTAAAGGACACATCCTGGCAGTTTATTACAATTAGGAGAGTGTACAAAATGCCCAATATCCCGCTGAATTCGACTCAAATACAAAGACTCTTCGCTCATCCTACCCCCACCGTAACAATAAGAGGTTTTAATGCTAAGTACCGACCTTGGGGATGTAGAATGAACTCGTCGAACGCAAAGTTCTGTAAAAGTTTTCGCAGAATTGGAATTGTAATATAAAAGCCCCTCTCCAACCTACTCAATGTCGATCTAATCAACGCATATCACCCGATATAGTAGACATTATAATAGGTAAACAATTCAGCGAACAAATTTATTAATTAATCTCTTTACGAAATCAAATTTAGATCATTACCCAGTCCTCATTACGTTCAAGAACAACCCTTCCTCCTCAAATGAATCGGAAAATATCCCGAAAACTACTAATTGACAAATCTTTCAATTCACTCACATGTATTCTCACTGCACCATCCTTTTGCACTAACATCGCTGAAATAGTCGAGGCAATCGACAAACTAGTCAAATAATGTATACCGTAAAAATCTCAAACACAAAAATAGTAATATTCCTCACAGTATACTATCACTAATTCAATAAAAAAGAACCGCCCGAAAGCTCTGACAAGAATATTGATTTCGTCTTCAGAAAACCTTCAACTACTTAATACACAAAGTTCATTCTGCTCTCGAAACCCAAGATAAATTTAAAACCGCCCTAAAGAGAAAGCGCATGCTTTCCCAAACATAGTTTCTGTAATTGTTTTCTTCCTGTAATTGTAACCTATCCCTCTATTTCTGATTTTCATCACATACAATAACTATTGATTATTGAGGTCTCCAGTGGGAGGACCCTCGCTCTCCTGTTTTGTGACTCCTAGTACTACGCGTGCTAAGTTGCAGCTCTATTCATTCTTATAAAACGCTTCCCTCACTGTATGAGAAAATGTGAAATAAAAAAAGGTACGTTGGGAAAATTCTTAGGACATTTTCAAGATATAGAAATAAACATGAACCAAATGAATAAAGGTGCGGATATTGCTAAATTATAATATAAATATAAATAATATAAATATAAATAATATAAATATAAATAATATAAATATAAATAAGATAAATATAAACATATAAATATAATAAACAATAACATACTATCACTTATAATGAACAATATCAATATAAACAATATTTTCACAAAAACGACTTCAATTTTTTGTCTGAAATAGAGCAGAGCTTACTTGTTATTAAGGTATAGGTTGCATTTTCATTACATCTCATTATTAAAATCTCTATTTTCTTTTTGATGAGTCTGGAGAGTTCGTGGATCTAACAAACATTGAGAATTTGGTACTATTCTGGTGCATTGATTGGTGCAATGGAGAAGAGCTATGATGGCGTAGCGTATGCGCTCGAGCTCAAATCGCGGGAGTGAGCATTTTTGTGGGTTAGAAACACTTCAAGGCTCAGCTAGAATTACAGTATTACGTAACTGTCACAAATAATAGTAGAAAAGATATGCTTTTGTAGCACTCGTTTTAATTTTTCACGTTGCTAAATTTATCTTGCATATTGTTTCCATCTTTCACGGTTTCGTTTCTGTTATTTCCGTTTTCTCGGCATTGTTGATGATTATTTTCGACTGTTTTATTTTAGTAACCAGATTTTTCCAGCAGCAATTTTCTTGTGGGTTATATTTTTTCGAATGTTGAAAATGTGATGCAAAGTGTTTTAGGTTCTCTTCGAATATTTAACTAGTACTGCATATCGGCAACTTAATTGTATTTGTTTAATTTCGAGCACAATGGTATTCCTCAGGAATTATCTGCATTACAAGGCACTGATTGATCGTAGTGCATAAGTCAAACAAAAAAGAAAGAAGCGTCGTAATCGAACGCAGGTAAAATAATTTACAGTATATTGCAAGAATGTAACTTTTCCTTTTCAGAAATACATTAATGTTCTCTTCCACATTGTCTAACTGTGTGTGTGAGTCTGTCTGCACGTGTGTGTGTGTGTGTGTGTGTGTGTGTGTGTGTGTGTGTGTGTGAGTGAGTGAGTGAGTGTGTGTGAGAGAGAGAGAGAGAGAGAGAGAGAGAGAACACAGGCAGCGTACTCACACGCATGTGTGGGGTCTGTAGGTTCTAGATCGGCGTTCACCGGCCGTTGTGGACAGCACATTAGTTTTCAGTTTGGGACTGCGCCGCGGGCTCTTTCTGATCTTCGGAATGACGACACGCCGCGCGTTTTCTGCCCGCACGTCCTGTCCCGTCACGCTCCGCCCCGCCCCTCGTCCTATCCCACCCCACCCCACCCCATCCCTGTCCGCCGCGTTGCGTCGCGTCGTCCTGCTCGCCGCCTGCGGGTGCGAATTATCCCCGCACGCGCGTGCGCAATATCCGCTTTTTCGGCGAGTGCTTATTTTCGCGCGGAGTGCGTCACCGTCAAGAACAATGGGCCGCGGACGCGAGCGCGGGGGCGGGGCGCGGGGGCGGGGCCTGGGGCTGGGAAGGGGCGTAAGCGGAGCCGAGAGCGACGCGACGCGGCGCGGCGCGAGGCGTCGCGATGCGGGGCGGAGCGCCGCGCCGCGGGCGCTGATGCAGGAGAGGCAGTGGGCGTGCCGGCCGCCCCCGCTCCGGCCCCACCCCCGCCCCCACCCCACGCTGCCGCCTCGGAGTCCCTGCTTTCGCGCAGCTCGCCAACACGATTTGGTCGTCGCTTAGCAACTGCCACAGCGAAGCCAAACGAGTAAATTGTGTGCCCGTAACTCGCTATTGTAATATAGATGATTACCGAATAATGAACTGCGGCGCGAGGCGGTAAATGCGCGTTTTAATCAGCTGCCGGGACGCGCGTCGGAGGCGGAGGCGCCGCGGTGGAGGGGCGCGTCGAAGAGCGGAGTTGGCGGGGGGGAGGAGGGGGCGGTCGGTCTTTCGGCAACAACCCCGCGCCGGCTCACTCGCTCACTCACTGACTCACTCACTCGCTGGATCACTCGCTCACTCACTCGCTCACTCACTCACTCGCTCACTCACTCACTCGCTCACTCACTCACTCGCAGGATCGCCCGCCGGTCCGCTCAACGTCTCCCCACCCGCGCAAACTCAAACCCCCTGCCACGCCTTTCGCCCATATCTTCTTAGTAGGACTCTTATGCTTTGCATCACGTATTTATTATTATTATTATTATTATTATTATTATTATTATTATTATTATTGTTATTATTATTTTCAATTTTAGAGAAAACGAGTAAAACTTAATATAAATATTTACAATTATCTCACAAGAATTTACATATTGCTACTCATATACATAGTTTACATTTTCTTGATGTTTCCGCTCTTTGCAGTCTGCTCAAGATCGAAAGAGAACATTCTGAAATCTTTAAAGTAATTAAGAAATAATGATGAGCTTAATAATATAAAGTTGAATACACGTGAAAATACGGTATTAAATATTTTTATGTTCCCACAGAGGCAGGCTTTTTGTTATTTCCGAGAAATTCAATTATTACTTGTAATAATAACAGAACGCCAAACGCTGAATTTTTTCAGTACTTTCTCTTTAATATTAAGTTATATTTGATTATTTTTTCACAATTGGACATTATTTTCTAATGTAATTTTCTGTTACATCTCAGCTAGGAATGAAACTGTATTTTGAATATTTCTTCCACAACGAGTATTACACTTCAGTACAGTAATCCCTCTACATTCGCAAGAGTTACGATACCAAAAAGCATCGCGAATGTCAAATCCGCGAATGTTGAATCTATATTTGAATGAAGAAAAGTGTGTTACGTTTCTGGATGTGGAAAAGCTGTTTTAAAAAGAAAGAAAAATATCTGACAAACAATTGCAGTTGAACTGAGTGAGCGCTACTACCAACAGAATTCACAATTAACATTCCAAAGATAAGAAATAAAAAAATATTTGAATGTTGAAAGGGATTGGATATAAGATTTGGTACTTTTTTGTTTCATCACTAGACCGCGGAACTTCATGCAATTGCATATTTTTCCTGATTGCGCGTACCGAAAGGAAACTTGACCTATCACCAAAAATGAAACAAATACACCCATTTTTATTTTGCCTAATTGCATATTGCTAGGATTGTTTTCTTTAACTGTATGTTTTAATGTATGCGGCATATTTAAGTGCATAAATTTCAGACTTTTGTGTAGAAGTGGATCAAAGTCAGATATTTTTGTGTTTTCTCTTTCAAAAGAAAACTGAATTAAGCCATGCCAATGCTACAATACCACATAATATTTCCGATTAGATTCTGATAAGATTGTTTTTGCCAGAATCGATTTACTTCCTGTAGCTTTATTCGAGCGCATGAACTTAGGGAACTTATTGTTTCGGTGTCTTGAAACAATGCTAGTGGTTCTCTCGTTTAATATTTTTTGTTTATTATAATGTTTGAAAATATATTTGTATCATACGCGTTTTCTACTACAGTGTGAAATGAAGATAACCTAAATATAAATGGTAACTGTTACTAACTATATTGCTGTTTAATATATTCTTAGATTTAAGCCCATATATTGGCTGTTTTAAGTGCATATATTGTCAATTTTAATTGCATGGTTGTTTGCATATCTTTAACTTTATAAGAGCATGAACTTCCGTGGTCTATTCATCACCCTTCTCGTTGTTCTAATATACAAATGTGGAAGAGTTTCTGCTTCTCTTTCGCTTTTAAATTTCGAAGTATTTCCATGTTTGGATCACGTTTGAATGCCCTTCTCTCATCGCGAATGTTCGGAACGCGCCAATAGCGTATTCGCGGATTTTGAGAATTTCCTGTACTTTGAATTCATTGTGACTTACAGATATGAAGAACACTATGAAACGAACTGTTTGAATGGTCAAAGTATTTTTATTTTTTTTATGTATTTTACGTCAAAACAGTTGAAAACTGTGTCACGTTCTACGGGGAGAAGTGTATTCTGTGTACCGTTTCGTAACTCTAGGATCCCTACCCTAAACCATATACAAGTTGAATTCTGAATACAGAATGACAGAAGCGTTTTGGAAAGCACCGTTAACACAATATTCGCTCCGATGTAATCAAATCTATTTTCAAAGCAAATCAGCAATAGATTTGGAATTTTATCCTTCATCATGTCCTTCGTGAAAGAATATACTTCTACCACGACGACATGGAGAACGATAATTTGAATAACTATATTTCCCACTGAACTCTAGAGACGTGCATAGATAATGAAGTTATTTTTGTGTCCAGAAGAAAACCAGAGGGACATCTCAACATTTGCTCAAGGAATTAGGGAAACTCGACGAAGAATCTGATCGAAATGGGTGTCATTGACCCAGAAGCTGAGGTACAATACTGGTTACAAGTTCATTAGAATTATACCGTCCAAATGGTAAATCATACATTAAATATTATTGTTAAAATTAATATGAATTTCCCTGTTTATGTTCGGTATTGTTACTTATTGTATCGGTAGGTAATCTCCGTCTTTCTCGAGTTTGCGGTTAGCACTTCTCTCCATTTCACATTGTTGCCCCCCCCTTCTGATCCCTCTCCTCGGCGAAACTACCCCATCTCACCCCTTCAACCTTCACGCGTGCTCTCCGCGTGGCTTGGAGATGTTTGCAGACTTGCCTATCCCATCTGCATAAATAGGCATCTACATACGTGGCTGCTTGTCCTAGCACAACTAGCCCGCAGTGCGTTCTTGCGTGGGACCGAAATTCCTCTTGAAACTGACTCGCCCAGTTATTACCCATTCAACATATGTGCCCAAAGCATCTACACACTGTGCTGTTTATTTCACATATTGTGTGCGTAAACCAATCATGCGGATCACGACCCGTTTTAAATATGAAAAATGTAAACACTTGTTTCCGGTATATGAAGAGTATAATTGCCTAAAATATCGCAAAAATTATCGTCCTTCTGGGAATGGAATTTTCACATATTGGAAAAAGGCGTACTAATGAATTGTATACACGAATTTAATTTGCGAATCTCCCTGTTTCTTTCGTATCTCCAGATGTGCAATATATATTTTGATAACGTATTTTCCATTTCATCTTTTCACTATTTCACATGCTATCAGTAGAAGTAACTTTTACTTCTAGCTCTTAGATTCAAACTTTTACTGTGATGAATAAAGCAGCTGTTCATTCAGTATTCTCTATTCTGTTTTGTTTTTTGTCAATACAAGATCATTTACTTCCCATTACAGTTGAATCATGCATATCATTTAGAAATTGCATATCAGAAGTTCAAACTCATCTCCACATGTTTTCTTGCCTTATGTCTGATAGGCCTGATATCACGCATGGTTACATTCCTCCCCCCTCCCGTTTCAGAGCAGCCGGGAAAAACTGTCGAGATCAACAATATGGGGAAGGCAGATGTGGAACTCCCGAGTAATGTAAATATGGTTCGCAGCCAAATTAAAGGTTTTAGTTGTAGCCCTTTAGCCCTTTAGGCCTTTAGGCGTGACTTACGAGAAATGTACTTTGCAATTTTTTGCTGAATAGACGTATGAAGGTATTACGTGATTAGATTCATTTTATTTTTCAAATTTGCATTGTCTATATGATTCTTTACGATTCTCTTCCAAGTATGGCCTTTAATCCCGTACCACAGTGAGTATTCCTTACTTGATTTGAGTTGAAGATCTGTGAAATGTTCAGTTCTTTAATTTGAAACAATTATTACTAACGTAATTAAAGTAATGTAATAACATCATATAAATTGAAAAATATTTAATCTTTTCTTTCTAATATTCAGATTATGGATTTTTGATATTCAAACTGATAAATGAAAATATATAAATTTTATACGTATTGTATGTTCAATTTTACAACTAATTTAAAAAGAACATTTATCGAGAAAAATGAAGTATTTCCTCTTTGAGAAATATCGATAATGTTGTCAAAATGGTATGAAGAGTTTGTACACAGATTATGTAAAGAATAAACTAATCAGAAAACGATATACTAATGAAAAGAGTAAAAAATCAATTATGTAGTCCAGCGAAGAAATCAGCTATGTAAACTTCGCGCTGAGATTAAGAGAAATCCACAATCCGTTTCAAGCGCGCGTCTACTCAACGCAGCGAACCGGCATTAATGTGATTATTTTTCACTCGGCAGCGTTGCCAGGTGAACGAACAGAGAAGAAAAAGGCTCGTGCGGACGCAACTTTAATAATACCTGGACTTCTTGTGGGCACCTGTGGGATTCCTGCGCGCAGCTCCAGAGTTTAATTTTGAGGATTATTTAGTAGACGCCGGCCTCAATAGTGTTGCGAACGTGGCGGGAACTGCTCCTTGCTGGGGTTGTGGGTTCGAACCTCGCATACAACCATATTTGTTTTCAATCAGTTGCGGTGTTTGAGGATAGGCAAGGCAGGCAAATCACTTCTATATTTTATTGAACTATCAAAGCAACTTTCTTACAGCATTTCACACAGTTCCTTCTCCCGCAAAATCTTTCTTATTTAATGAATATATTTATCTGCTCTATAGCTTACTTATTTGTTATAGTTTAATGACCTTAATAAAAACAGACATACTGTAATTTTATAACAATTTATTGATTGTTATTCATCTCTTAACGTTTCTACCCTGTTTCGGGTCTTCTTTAAAATCAATTTCTAGAGTTCGTTGACATCAAAGATCATAAAGAAACATTTTAATAAAAGTTGTCACTATGGTGTAAAAAAGGCGTGTCACTTTGTAAAATATATCTGGACAACTGAACACCATAGTGACAATTTGTATTAAAATGCTTCCTTATGATCTTTGATGGCAGCGAACTCTGGACAATGGATTTTGTAAAAGATCCCACACAGGGTAGATACGTGAATGAGATGTATAACAATCAATGAATTGTTATAAAATTACAATGCGTCTGTTTTTATTAAGGTCATTAAACTATAACTTTCTTATTTAAAGAAGTGGTTTGATGTGAAGAATAATAAAGACGTATAGACAAAGATTGCGAACCCAGTAATGGATGCATCAGCTTCACGCGGTTCACGCTTCTGAAAAGGGTAATTATTGCCAAGAATTAGAAAGTATGTGATAAGACAAGTAGGACGTTTTTAGATCAATGTTACATTCATCAAAAGGTTTTCAGTGATAATTGGGAAAGGTATTTTCTGTGAAAAAAACTAGAGACCTAATTTCTAGTCTGTTGGAGGTTTCCTTTTCAAGAAGAATATTTTCTGAGAGATTCGAAAATTTGATTTGGTTTAATTTGATATATTTTCATCAAATAACAGTAAATACTGTATGTGACAAGAGGAAGAAAACGGAATTTAAGATCTGACTTCCCTACTCCAAAATTGTCATTGTTACATCTAGTATCCAGTTGATCACATCAATGTTCGTGGTTCAATAACCATTAATGATTGTAGCCCGAAGATGACGGAAACATTATTTCACTGGCTTTTCCGTCATGTAAAGTCATTATCCACTGTCTTTGACTTGTGAATATGAAATGGGAGGCTCAGACAAATCACCGCGTCTCTCCAACAGTCGTCCTATTCATCACTGTGTCCAGGGGAAAGCGAAGTTCCCTCTACTTGGTCGCCCACGTTCCTTTAAAGAAACAGCACAATGAGAGTAACAAGAATTTATAATTATATCAATGAGTCTATTGAAAAATATCTTTATACCTTTCCTTTTGGAAAATGTGATTAATTTCCCCATATTTTAGTGCCCCATAGTCAGTTCACTGTTACCATCTATCATAAATTTATTACATTAAATTCGCTTTTAAAGGAAGCGGTTATACAAAGGAAAATTTCCTACTCAATTCATAGACATGCTTTGAGGTTCGCATAATTAAAGCCCTTGGATATTTTCAGACAAATGTGGCTGTAATAAAAGTAGGGGATACTACAAACTCATGCTATGACACTAGCGTAATTACACGTAGGGAAACTTACTCTTTTCTGCAATGAGTTTGGCAAGTCCTGCACATTAAGAATATGTGGATCTTTGACTCTCATCTTGATCTTTTTTTCCACGTTTCGTTCGCACAATGCGCAAATTCTGAGACGGCCACTTATTTGTTTCTTGAAACAAAATATCGTGTTACTCTTCCTCGCAAACGGCACATTGTATTTTTAACGTTTTTTGCGTTAAATGTATAAATAAACAAATTTTATGGACACGTGTGGGCGATTTCTTGGAACGGCTCCAGCGAGGTGCGTTGTGCCGTGCCGTGCGGTGCGCTGCGCCGCCGCGCCGGCCACTGGCGGATGGGGGCGGGGGTGGAGGCGGAGGCAGAGGCCCTTCCGGGCGGCCCGGGCTTCGGCTGGGGGCGGGCGGGCGGGCGCGCGGTCGGCGCTGGCCATCGGCCTGCCCCCTTCCCTCCCTCGGTGGGCGGGCTCTCCCCTGCCCTTCCGGCCGACCCGCCCCCTCCCCCCTCTCCCCCACCGGAAATAGGACTCAATATGACGCCGTCGCCCCTGCACTTCCGGCCCGAAGGTGACGAGATTGGCAGCCGGACGCGGGTGGCGCGGCGCCGCGGGGTCGCGGGGCCGAGCACGCTCCACGAGAGCGGGTGGAGGTGGGCGGGGCCGCCCGGGAGAGGAGGGGAAGGGAGGGGTGGGGCGGTGAGGGGTGTCACGCGAGCGCCACCTGCGGCCCGCGTTTGGAACAAATATGTCAACATAAATTATCCGTTTTTTTCTGCCGGCTTCCCTGTTTGTGTTCAGTTAAAGTGTATAATATGAGTATTGTGGAAACGTCCAGACCATTGTGTAAACTGCCGGAACTTGGGCAAATATAAAACGTGTTCGTAAATGTCAATTTCATCGGGGAACAGGGCGCAGTGTTTACATATTTTAGCGCGTCGGATGAAGGGGGCGAAGATTCGGGCTTGGGGTGGTCGGGGAGGGGGAAGCCGCGGCGTGGCCATGGCTGGGTGGCGGTCAGGGGCGGGAGCAGGGCTGGGTGGCGGTCAGGGGCGGGGGCAGGGCTGGGTGGTGGTCAGGGGCGGGGGCAGGGGCAGGGGCGATGGCGTGGGCGTGTGGTGGCGCGTCGTGGCGTGGCGTGTCGTGGCGTGTCGTGGCGAGTCGTGGCGAAACGTGGCGAGTCGTGGCGAGTCGTGGCGAGTGGTGGCGAGTGGTGGCGAGTCGTGGCGAGTCGTGGCGAGTGGTGGCGAGTCGTGGCGAGTCGTGGCGAGTGGTGGCGAGTCGTGGCGAGTGGTGGCGAGTCGTGGCGAGTGGTGGCGAGTCGTGGCGAGTGGTGGCGAGTCGTGGCGAGTGGTGGCGAGTGGTGGCGAGTCGTGGCGAGTGGTGGCGAGTGGTGGCGAGTGGTGGCGAGTGGTGGCGAGTGGTGGCGAGTGGTGGCGAGTGGTGGCGAGTGGTGGCGAGTCGTGGCGAGTGGTGGCGAGTGGTGGCGAGTGGTGGCGAGTCGTGGCGAGTCGTGGCGAGTCGTGGCGAGTCGTGGCGAGTGGTGGCGAGTCGTGGCGAGTCGTGGCGAGTGGTGGCGAGTCGTGGCGAGTGGTGGCGAGTCGTGGCGAGTCGTGGCGAGTCGTGGCGAGTCGTGGCGAGTGAGTGGCGAGTGAGTGGCGAGTGAGTGGCGAGTGAGTGGCGAGTGAGTGGCGAGTGAGTGGCGAGTGAGTGGCGAGTGAGTGGCGAGTGAGTGGCGAGTGAGTGGCGAGTGAGTGGCGAGTGAGTGGCGAGTGAGTGGCGAGTGAGTGGCGAGTGAGTGGCGAGTGAGTGGCGAGTGAGTGGCGAGTGAGTGGCGAGTGAGTGGCGAGTGAGTGGCGAGTGAGTAAGCTGAGCGAGTGAGTGAGAGGCGAGTGAGTGGCGAGGGAGCGGCGAGGGAGCGGCGAGGGAGGTGCGAGGGAGGTGCGAGGGAGGTGCGAGGGAGGTGCGAGGGAGGTGCGAGGGAGGTGCGAGGGAGGTGCGAGGGAGGTGCGAGGGAGGTGCGAGGGAGGTGCGAGGGAGTGGCGAGGGAGTGGCGAGGGAGTGGCGAGGGAGTGGCGAGGGAGTGGCGAGGGAGTGGCGAGGGAGTGGCGAGGGAGTGGCGAGGGAGTGGCGAGGGAGTGGCGAGGGAGTGGCGAGGGAGTGGCGGTTTCTGTCTTCCTTTCTGTTATTAGGGGTACAGAGAAGTCTATAAACTTGGGATGGATTTTGTATATTTTTAGCACATCTGTAGGCCAGTCATGTGTGATATACAAAATGGCGGTTCAAACATTCAACGGTAAACGCCGGAGCTGGCTGTACATGGCGCATATGCGTTACCAAGTAGTTGTTGATTTTGAGTAGTCGAAAAAAAAAGAACGGTATGTCACTCTCATATGCAGTAGTGAAAAGAGCTCTCTCTTCATCCAGACACGGAGGCGGACGGATCGTCTGATAAGAACGCGGAATCTAACTTCCGTGTTCTTAACGACGATTTTGATTTGATCTGACGATTTTGTTTGATAGTAACGCTGTGCCGTAATACCGATACGGAATATTAGTCAGGAGATTGATTCGTGAAGTTAATTAATTAAATTAATTCGGTTGCAATTATTTATCATTTATTGAGAAAAAAACTTTATTTGCAAAATAAGCTGGTTCACCGCGTTGTACTGACGATACGACATTGCAGTTATTATAAATTTATTCGGTGACAACAGCTTGTGATTAAGTGGAGAACTTTAATCGAATATAACCAGGATACAGACTATAAAATATGTCCGCAGTGCCGGGGCGGAGCAAGTGAGTTTGTTAATAGACTTAGCTACGAATATTAGTTAGCAGAGATTTTTTTTTTTTTTCGATTTTGTTGAGTTCGCGGGTAGGCGGACAACTGTTGCGCATTTTAGGGAAAAGTAACTTTAGATGCTAGGTTAGCTGCAGATGCTAGATAAAGACAGATACTAGAAGCAACGCTGAAAAATGAAGTAGACGACATCGGGTCCGGCCCAGCCCAACGAAGATCGAAAGACGACGTGGAAGTTCCAGGTTGGTTCTTCGGGCGCCATCCGACGACTGACAGGGCTCGGGGTATTTTATGATAACGATCGTTAGAAACTGTTAAGTATCTAGGTGTATTACTAGATCAAAAATTAACATGGAAAAACCACATTCAAGAGATCTCAAACAAAACATATGCAAAAATTAACAAACTTTATCCCGTAATAAATAACAAGTCTTCATTTAGTCTGGAATGCGCATTATCCGTATTTAAAAGTGTAATACGTCCTTCATTAACTTATGCCTGTCAAATTTGGAACAATATAGCAAACACGCATCTAAAGAAACTTCAAATTATCCAAAACAAGTACTTACGAAAAGCCGTACAAGCCCCATGGTTTATTCCAAATAAGCAAATACACAGAGAGCTAAATATTCCTCCTATCAATGAGTACATTCAACAGGTGAGCAACAGATTTTTTACCCTTCTTCCGTCTTGTACAAGTGCACAAATATTTAATCTAGGCAAAAATGCTTCTATTCCAAACCGCATTATCTCCCGATACCCCAAAGATTCTCTTAAACCACCGTAAATTAGAATGAATCCTCCCCCTTAACCACCCCTGCTGCCAAAACGTTAAACAACTTTAGATGTTAACTTAAAAGCTAATAAAACGTAAAACAATTTCATCTGGATTACTGCTCTGCAGACTTTGTTTTTCGAGGTAGCCGTGTGGCCTTCCTCAAATACTGTTAGCCAAAGGGCCAAAAATTATGTTGTATTATAAGATTGTACATTAAAACCCCTGAAAGGCATATTATGCCGAACAGGAAGAAAATAAATTAAAAAAAAAAAAAAAAAAAAAAAAAAAAAAAAAAAAAAGAAATTTAATTCGAAGGTCATGACCAAATGATAATGTTATTTTTGCATTGAAATAAATTGTGTTCTGTTTTTAAACAAATTTAAAAGATTATTATTGTGCAACATAGCACGTTATTTGTGCAAGAATTTCTGAATAAGATAAAACTTTCAGATTTCGTACTTCTCTGTACAGAAGGCAGATCCGTTGGCAATTTTGCAGATACAGGTAAGCGAATTGTCATCGAACCGAAAACCCAACGATTGAGCCAGCGAGGTAGTGGTGTAATTTAAATACACGAAATATTCTTGATACTTGACATTGTTTTCCTGGCGCCCATAATAATTGGATTCATTGGTTATTGCAATTGAACAGAACCAACGAATAAGATATAGAATTTATATAGTTTTCAGTAGTAAATGAGATAGTAGCCCTTCGAAATAGAGGAATCGTTTCACATGTGAGACCGAATCATACGTTTTTGATAATCTATGTACGTTTGCAGATATATTTATTTGCTTATTACTTGTTTGTTTCAAGATTACCGAGTCAAATTGTTCTTTACAGCCTAGTGATCCTTTCTTAGCGATCTTTTTGTTGTTCCGCTAGGATACTGCTACCATTACAGTGATCTTTCAGGATCTTGTTGTTGTTGTTATTATTATTATTATTATTATTAATATATTTTCACCAGATCTACCCCCGCATCTGATGTAGTATCCTTCTGCGTTACACGTCTGTGAACTAGCATCGTGTCTTGTTCCTTCCTTTAATCATCCCTCGACGTAAGCAGGGAATTGAATGTTTCTAATTCTTCTATCGAGCATTAGAAACTTTTCTACTGCACTCTAGATAAAGATTTTCTGACACGAGATCGTCCAGGGAAACAGTAATAATTTCCAGAAATGCCTATCCATTCATTACATTGCAAAGCGTTATATCTCTGATTTTATTCGAGTCAGTGATCGAAATATCTTGTTTCAGGCTGCTGGTAGATAGGAATTTGTAGATAGGAATTAGTAGTGTTGGAAATGAAGCACCTTCAACCGTTCTCTAGCCAACAGCTAACACATATTGCCCGAATGCATCAATGCCAGTTTAGAGATTTATCATGCTCTATAGGGAAGAAAATTTTTTCTTAAAAGTTAATTAATTAAAATTTACTAATTTTTCCATTCTCAAAAAAAAACGTAACGAAGACGTTGGCAACACCACTATTTAACATATCATCGTCGATTTTGCAGAGTGTTTCCATTCCTGAACATATGTCAAATCGGTGTCTGTTTCGAGTGCAGAAGAATCCCAATTCAAGATGAGATTAAATTTTGAGGTACGAGTCTGTACAATAGGCATAGGCAATGTGCAATATATGCAATGATGGCAATGCGCTCCCATGCACCATTGAACGGCTGCTGAATAAAATTTCTAATACAGAGGTGTATTCGAAGTAGCAGGCTGAATGCTGGGTAGATCCACTGATAAAGCCGGACTACTGGGCTATTCATATTGTGACAAATGTATTTAATAACATTAATTCAAAGGAGCCATTGTTGCCGAAGCAGCATACCTGATTTGCATTCGTGAAGTAACGAATTCAGTTACGATTCGAGACAAATAAGCGGAAATAAACAATGCTTCTCGTTCCTATTGTCTTCCGCACAAACTCGCAGTAATTGATCAATTCACGCCCCATTCGGTTTCATCGACTTTCCAACTGTCAATTCACTACTGTCAGTTTCTTTATTCAAAATCTCACTTTACTATCCATATTTTTAATTTTTTGAAAACTTCTCATGGACACTCACAAAATTAAATTATCAGCTAATTGTCCACTATTGGTAGGTTCAAGTGTAAATTTGTAATGTTACACTAATACATGGTTCATTTTTCAGACAAAAAGGTATATTAATAAGATGTATTTTCGTCTTAAATTATCCAAATTCAGAATGCATTACAATCAAAATATAAAAAAATAACAAAAAACGTATTTCAATTCTACTGTTGTTCACAATAGCCGGTTTCCGCGTTGGTTTTTGTCATTGCAATAGAGATTGAAAGAATGCTTCAGAGAAGTTTTGCGGGTTCCTAAATACTAATGCACACAGGACACAGGATAAGTCGTCCGTAATTTGTAGACATGGCTTTTTCTCACAGCTTCCATTCTCAATAAATTTCACAATTGATGCAAATAGAATTGCCAGAAATTTTCTTAGTCGTCCAGTTCTAGTTTTTTTCTAGTGACATACTATAATGCGCTAATTCCCACGCATTGGAAAATCCAGATATTTTAATATTTTTTTAATGTCTGTCATAAAGACAAAATACGCTGTCATAATGGTAGAATAAGAGTTGTATTTATTAATCAGGTGCAAGGGAGAATAATTTTAATATTTGCTCGAAGCGTTAAGTGATTTTATCCGAAATCTCTATCTGTATGAAGACCATTGACTGAGAACTTTCCTGCAGATCAATTTGGATGCATCATATAGTACAAATAGACTGTTTTTAGTACAATGAAATAGTTTGAAAAATTAACGCGTATAATTGAAATAATTTTTAAATTCGGTAATACAACTTCCAGATTTACCTTCTCTGCGTACATACCATGCATTCAATAGCAGTTTCGCAAGTGGAAGTATTTACTAATTTTTGAAAGTATCTAATGATAAATCATTATAAAAAGTATCTACGTTTTGCGAGTTCAAATTAGACCAAATTAAGTGTTTTTTTTTTTCATCTGTGTATGAAGAAAGGAAATGACCAATCACATGAATCATTTATGGTGCACGCATCATCATATAATTCGATTATCTAGTCGCGTAAGGCAGAAGATGTGAGGGAAAACCGTTTGCTTCCATGGAAATATAGAAACAAGCAAAGAATCCTGCACCAGAGTTGGGTGGTATGCAGTGGTTCTGTTACGAAACGCAAGCCTGTCAGTGATGAATTTAATAAAACATTCGTAATAACAACCATTTATCAATAATGAACTTTTTATGTCAAACGATGCGAGTAATCGAAAGCTCGTTTATCAAAAATCATTGTTTTATGCCTGTCACGAAATAAAGCTTCGAAAACTGAGAGCTAAAATAGAATTAAGTGATCTAGGACTGCAAAACAAAAAAATACATTTAATTTACTGATCTGCTGATGAGGTGTTGAAACAGTAATGTAAGTTGGCATTGTCTTTACCAACATTTTCCTTGACATTTAATATGTGTGCGCCGTGGCTTAGCTATCATCGTCAGAAGTTTCATCGCTTGATTTAATCAGGAGCCCTTTAGTTCCCATGTTTCGATTAATAGGATTGTAACTTCTAGGAGGGAGATCTAATGCTCTCGAAAAAGAAAGCCAATTCGTATTACTATTAATTTACTTCCTTCGACGAGTGTGGGCATTGTTGTTCGTTCCATTAAGCCGCCTACACATTTTGGACGTGTGCATTCCCGTCCCCTGTGTCATATTTGTGGTAATACGTAAAATATTCCTCGCGTATATAGGTGACATGTGTCGATTTCTGTTCCAAACTGGTTGTGACTCCGACGGAGTCGAAAATGCACGTGTATTAGTAAGCGGAAATTAAATGGGTTTATGGTATGATAGGCTCCTGGCGACCCCGTCGGCACAAACGCGTTTTGGAAGCCGTTAACGAAACACGCTTTTCGCAGTGCAACAGGAAGTGCTTTTGGTTCCCTGAAACATCTGGGAGAATTTCAAGCATATCGCGTTTCAGAAATTAATAATTGGATTTGCTACACAAAGCATTTCGGTGCTTTTTCCTACTGTCATGCTTTTTCACGAGTGACGTTTCAGTGTGCTGATATTCAATGCCATTATTTTTAGCAGTGCTGTAAATGTAATGAGGTTTCCTGATTGAAAGCGCATTAGTGAATTAAAAGCAGTTTCAATAAACTAATAACATGTTCACTTGGGTAGATGCGGTCTCTAGGGTGCGACATCCCTGAACACCGTTTCTAATGATCTTGAGTTCGAATCTCACCTGAGGCATGGTATTGTCCACTGATTTTTTGTTATCTTTTGATATCCCACAATTTTTTATCTATGGCTTATTTCATATGTAATTGCTAAGCTGCGGATTTTAGTCTACTTGCTGATTTATATCCTTCAATTAATAACGAAATATTTTAGGTTACTTATTAATTTTGAAGCATTAGGTGGATTAAAATTAAAATAATAAATAGGCAAAAATTCGCAGCTTAGTAATCGTAGAAGATGACTATGATTTTACCTCAGAGACGCGAAAGATATAATGTCAAAGTTTAAGAATCACACAAAAGATAAATGAAAATTGTAGAAATTATTTCAACCAATTATACTCAATTTTAAATTATATGCTTTAATATTTTTACCTGTACCAAAATCAACACTTCGTGATATTTAGTTATTACTCCGTGATTATATCGATAAAAAGATCGTCTCCTTCTATATGCTCATCTTAATTGAGAAGTTTCTGTGACAGAAACTCTTTTTCTCAAAGATACCAACAGTCTTTTGCTTGCGAGAATATCTTCAACACGTCCTAGACGTAATTGAACCGCCATGTTTCACCAATGGGAATGCTGAGATTACTCGAAGGGATTATTTTCAAAGTGACGTATCTCAATCTATGTATCCAAACTTTTTCAAACCTTTTTCAAGAAAGGAAAGTATTAACATATAGCCTATTAGTTTCAGATAGAAATCAACGATTTTCGGATACCGTTTAACATAGGAGAAGCGGTTTTTTTAACAACAACACGTGGAAGCATGGAGAAATGTCTGAAGAATATATTGAGGCGTCAAGCTAGAGAAACAAACGGATGGAGATACCTATCTTGGAGAGTAAGCTCTTCATTTAAATGAAGGTGTTCGTAAGGCCCTCACCAGAACAGCGTGACGAAACACGCGTCTTCACCCATCGTTGCGTAAAAATTTGCTTGGCTATAAATTTATTTCATTAATGAAATCCCATGGCACTAATTTGAAAATACCGGGAGAGGTGCGTCAGTGCATTAACTGGTCACTGCAGTGCCTCTGACGGGGAGGTTCTAGGTTCGAGTCTCGACCTACCTTGTCAGCTAGGTCGAATTCAGTCGCTGTCTGGAGGAGAATTTTAGCGGCCGGCTTCTCCTGTCCGTAGCTTTCCGTGGTTTCTCCGATCAACACCAGGCGAATGCTTGTAGCAGATACCCTAACAAACCGGCCACGGGCTGCGCGCGATCTTTCCTTCCCTCTCCTTGTCCTATTCTCCCCCTTACACCCCCTTACTCTAACATGCACTAACTACCACACATGTCGGGAGATCGGTCGGGGGACTATAGCTTGTCCCGGCTGGGGCGGTGCCCCGATGGTGGGAGATACCTGGTTGGGGCAAAGTCCACTAGTCGACGGTATGTCGGCCCCGGATCTCGCCATCCAGCGGGGGAAGATCACTGCCACCTCCCTAGGAAAAAACATGCACTAAACTTACTGGACTAATGACCTCAGCAGTTGGCGCGCCCGGAATCACTATCAATCAGTCAATCAATTTTAACTTTATAAGTAAATTTCATGAACGCATGCAACACTTCATTTAAATTCTGTTGTTTGCTTCCTATGCCTGGCGTGAATTTTTCTGTACACTAAGTGATCAAAAGTATCCGGACACGGGACTGAAAATGACTTACCGGTTCGTGGCGCCCTCCATCGGTCATACTGGAATTCAATGGTGTGTTGGCCCACACTTAGCCTTGATAACAGCTTCCACTGTCGCAGGCATACTTTCAATCAGGTACTGGAAAGTTCTTGGGGAATGGCAGCCCATTCTTCACGGAATGCTGCACTGAGGAGAGGTATCGATGTATGTCTGTGAGGCCTGGCATAAAGTCGGACTCCGCCTTGCGTATTTCCTTCGAGAATATTAAAAGTAAAACTTAATATATTTGTTATTAATTTTAAAATTTGAGAAAATTTCATACTTTTATTTGCTATTTATGTGATAATTAAGTTTGAGAGAGAGTTTTAAAACTACACGTGCTATTAAAAGACCAAATTCGTTCTGAAAAGAACTCGCAAAGTTTCCTCCTTGGGTAGTAACGATCTGTATCTCACAGTGCTCCTGAGATCAGAAAGTAAATACCTTTTGACAACTAAACCGGACGCAGTTGGCACTGTTGGTGTCATCCAGGCAGCCTTGGCAATGCTCTGGGCAGTCGACAACTCGTTTAGTCTCATAGACACACCCACCTTGTTCTCAGAATGTGAACTCTTGGTAGTCCTTGGGCGTGATTCGTTAGAAGTACTTTGAATTTACCTATCTAAAGCTGTATACACTGGATATACATCTAGCAAAAGCAAGGTTACGTGACACAGCAGCAATATTACTCAGTAAATACCGTGGTATTCGTAAACACATAAGCCTTACATGTGTTTACACGTATTCCTCGATGCTCTGAAAGTAGCTGTAATGTGTTTCCTGTAGTGGAAATGTGTCGACAGACTTGTATGGATGTGTGCCCTGCACATCGCGCCATTTGCTGCCGTCGTGCCGGATCATTATCATAACAGAAAGAAAATTGGTTGGCGAGCTCCTTCCAGCTGCGTGCCTCTCGGCGCGAGGATTCTGCCCGTCCCCCGTCCCCAGCGGCAGTTCCAGCTGGAGCTCTGCACCTGGCGCTGGGCCCCGTCCTCCCCCTTCCTCCCGCGTGCGCTCTCGGGCGTCGGTGATTGAAGGTCGGGCGCGGCGCTTGCCGGGCCCCACCCTCGGAGCTCGGCCCCAGCCCAGACCCAGGCCCCGGCCCAAGCCCCGGCCCGGGCCTCGAGCTGTCTCGGCCAGACGCCCCCCGCCCCCGCCCCAACGCGCTTCGTCCGCCGCCTCCATACGTCACAGTCTCGCGCCGAGGGGAGCTTCTCGATCACCAGCGGCCTCCCACCGGGGCAAACGGCCGCCAGCTATGGGCAGCGCGTTCGATCAGGGAATGTTGCAGTAGTTATGATGACCCTACCGGATGCTCAGTTGAGAGGTCACTACTTCTTTGACCGAGAGGTTTTATGACGGACTCTCGAATGCGATTTTCGGGACCAGCTTAGTAGCAACGTTGGACAGCGACTCTGCCTAAATGTGAATTGTAGAAGTCCGCTGCTCCTATCGACCATTTGGTTGGTTTCCTCCCATCAATACCAGACGGATGCCGGAACAGTATCTGTGACAACAGGTTTCCGTCCGCGCGCGATATTCTTCCGACTCCCAGCTCTAGGTTGCTTGATAAGCTGTTTCTCCATCCCCATATGGCCCACATTTTATTCTAGGTGCCCGCGCCCACTTCCGGTGAGCCACTTCTGCCTCCTCCATTCATCACTGATCTCCGCCGTGAAGCTCATCTCGATCATTACCAATTAGGTAATAAAGAAAATGAAACGGAAGCTGTCGTCGTGCGGGGTCTGTTTCAGTAATACAATAATTTACTCATCTGAATTATCGTTAGATAATTCCAAGGTTAGATGATGACGTATTCCCGGAATGAAGGAAGTAAAAAAGCGCGGTTGTTCAAACATTGCGTAGACTGCTAACAGTTGAATTGTTGATTTGATGATGGTGATTTGATTTGGTCTCTTAAATGATTGATTTAAAATTCTACGTTAAATCAATTTATTGAAGTTTAAGTTGGTTAGCTTTTCATTTACTAAAATTTTCCCACTGATAGGCTTATTTTAAGGACATACTAAATGACACGTGTCCGCAAGAGTTCTTTCATCTCTATTTTTAGGTTAACCTTACTCTCCCGGAATACGTTGCATCGTTGGACTAAAAATAGCAAGTAATAAATTAAAAATAGCAAAAGTAATAACAATGCGTTTCTGAGTTTCTTTGTACCGTTTATTTGTGGAAAAAAGTGACTGCGAGTGTACCTTTTATCTATCGTCTTAAATAAGAACGATTTTGTTCCTACAAGAAATGCAATACTGGAAAATAGTAAAAAATGAACTTTTGGGTTACTTTACTTTCTTTGATTTTGGTTACTTTAATTACCTGTTTTGTAATACTCTGGAGCACAAATTATCCTACTTGCATACATGAAAATATTTGCTGCATACAGGAAAATTTGAATGAGAAAAATAATTTCTTCTTTGAAAATGAGTATCGGAGAACAATTTTTATATGAAACACCATAGAGCTTTTGATTTTCTCGATTAATGCAAGAGTCGCGTAGCTGTGAGAGAATTTATCTTAGAAGCTTCAAACCGTAAGTGATATTTCTCGATCAAACTCTAGAATCAATAACAAAATTGTATAAAGGAATACAGTTACGAACATACTTTCAATTCAACTTCTGAACAACTTCATATTGGGTTTGTTACGTTCTCCTAATTGATCATCGAAACTCAACGTTATTGATTAAATAGCCATTATTATAGCAAAAACGTACTTCAATACACGCCTTCAATACATATACTATGCTGAGCACAAATTTGTTCGCTCACATACATTATTCCTATAGAGCAACAAGGTGATAGAATGTGAATAATAAACAAAGCGATAATTTTAAAGAAAGATTTCAGCAGTGTTCGGCTGATATGAAACGAATTTTGAAACCTCTTTAGTCAAAACTACATTACAGAAATAGAAAAGGACCCTAATTCATGGTAACTGTGGTGTATTTCATATTGAGAATTCCTTAAGCTACTCGTATATTGCAAACTATCCGCATTTTAGAGGTTTTAAATCACATTGAATAGGTACAAACAAAGCATTCAAACTTATTTTAGAAATTATTTAAAATTTCAAACACAGAACACCCTTAAAACCCTAAAAAATAAATAATAACAAAAAAACTATTACAAACATCTGAGAAATATAGTAATTATGTGTTCGATGTACGTGGTAATTGCAGCTTCCCAATATATTTTACCAATACATCAGCAAAATGATGTACATTCCGTAGATTTTCATCTTGAACAGTACTAAAACCATATATGATTACTGGCCTTATTTAAAATTATACTGGATATATCTTTACTGGCTTCTTTTTATAAATCAACTGCACTGTTTTTTATTTGTACTAAATAAAATGCTATCATTGAAGAAAATTGTTTTTGGTAAATATACAATCGGCCCTTTTTTAAAATTTCGATCATTTTGATCGATTTTCTCACACAGAGAAGTGTGAGCAATCATTCCTCTTTATAGGAAGGCTCTATAGTTCCATTCCTATATTGACGTTATCTGCTTAGTCGTTGATTTGCCAGCCTTTGACAGTTATGGTGGATGGAGCAAAAGGGGTGACAGAGTAGCCTATCGACTGTCTCTGAGAATGAACCAGCACGGGAAACGTGCGCGGTCCTTGGCCCGTTGTTTAAGGTAGTACCACTTCAGCACCCGCTTACCTATATCTTCCCAACGACCTTCTAAAAGAACGGTTTAGCTTCTTGTAGATAAAGAATTGCGAATATAGCAAGCAGCTGGCGCTTTGGAGCGGTTTAATAGTATCATTTAGCAACATAACATTGATTTAACAAAAAAAACTGGATACTAGAGGTCTGTGGCGGGCGAGGAACGCTACCAGATAGCTCTCTCAAAGGCCCTGCGCGCACGGTGAGATGACAATGAGAGCTCTCAACGTGCGGCGAATGTAACTGGGGCATGTGCGGATTGATTGGACCAAGCTACGGAAACGAACAATAACAGCAACCGACATTTGCAATGCCATTTAAAAGAACTGAGGAGCTCTCGTGGGAAAGCACTTCAGTCCAAAATCGTAATTTTACAGAATATGAAAAAAGTGTTTAGAAACTCTTATCAAAAATGTATTTGTTTAAACATCACTACAGTCACTGAAAACAGATTAATGTTCAAGAATATTAACAAAATGTTTAAGAAATTAAATTCCCCAGAAATATTGCGGTAAAAGTCCTTTTAACATCTCATTTAGGACGATTCAGTGATATTTTACCTCATTACTCGTATTCATAATAGGGATCACCTATTTGATATATCGGTTATCATTCAATAAAGAATCACCCCGAAAGAAAAGTGTCATAACTAGACAAAATACGGATATGGACAAATGCGACTTATTTTGCCAAGCCGCGAGGGACGATAACTGACGCCATCTTTCGGTCTGAAGCATTTTACCAAGCCATGGGCGTCAGCCTATACGTTCAGGTGCATGAAAAAAACCAAAAGAGTGATTTTTAAAACTTTTTCCCGTGGAAGCTCCTCAATTATAATTGAGTAAGAATAATTATTCTTACCGAGCAGTGGACATCATCCGTCCCAGTTCATTATCGTTCCGATCATTATATGGTGCCCACTAATAAAATATCGCCCCTATTGGAACTTCGTTCTAGGAGCTCGCGATCTGTTGTGGAATCAAAACTCCATTCGACAACGCTACCGATTTTGGCCAGCCCTGGCCTGTGTATTTTCTTGCACGCGCGGAAAGCTCCTCGAGAGGACGCTGCGGTGAGGCAGAGGTCTGTGGCGGGCGAGGACTAGGACGAGGACGAGGAGGAGAGCAAGAGAGCCGGCGAAGAGGGGGGGGACGGGAGGGAAGCCAGAGGCTTTGCTCTTTTCATAAAGGCAGCGCGTCAGATGGCCGCATGCTCCGTAGTTGTTGGTCTGCAATCTACATTCCACGCCTCGTTGTGTTTCATTTCGGGCAGCTTTCTTTGCAAGTCGGTTCGCCGTCGCCTTTCCCGCAGCGTCCGCGTCAAGACAAACTTAGCACTGCCGGGAAAGCTAAAGCCCCCTGACCTGTGCTCGTGCAGATGCCTGCGCGTCCATATCTATACATTTTCTGCCTTTATTTCCAAAAAACAGGCATGCGTCGAAATTAGTTCGGCAAACTCAGTTCTAATTGTGAATTGTGTTTACTTACAAAATTTGCATGACATAATTAAATTTGTCTCATCCTTTTTTTAAAGTTTTCTTTAAAAACTGTTGTAAAAAAATTGTATTTATATTTCTAAAAATATGGTATAAACAATTTTATTTGTGAATGAATTTTTGACTTTGTAATTTTCAATTATTATTATTATTATTATTATTATTATTATTATTATAATAAGTACATCTTAATTTTTCTAAATGTTGTTCAATAGATGCCCCAATGACCTTCCTTTTTTCTGGGCAATGACGAGATGTGGTTTGCTGTTCCCCCTGTGTATGGGATAGGGGTATTTCTGAGGGGGCATTATTATGAGAACTTAATGATAATGGATGGCGTGATAGTTAGGAAACTTAGTTGTATGAGGGCCAACCACGCTACAACAGTGTAGTGAAAACTCTGTTGTCCTTACATGCAATTCGACCCCCTTCCCCAAGCTTTGTCTCCGCATACTTGACCCCTACTCCATCGAGGGAGGTAGAGGCAAGTATATTTGTAATTCAATTAAACAATTTATTGCTTTTTGAGAATGTTGAGTGGACGAAATATAATGTATGATCCTCGTGGTACGGCTACAAGAATAAGAGCAGCATCGGGAGACCGCTTGTTATAGGAGCTGCCTAACAGGACTTTGTGTGTGTTGGTCTTGTTTTTTCGCGTATATTCTCGCTTTCCCACCGACAATACGTCCTTCCTGGCGTCATCCGATCGTTGAACGCAAAGGCTTCCGCAACGTTTCCAAGTCCTCGTGATGCCATTTCCTTGCATGCTTAATTTTCATGTTTCCTTTCCTCCAGCAAACACAACTTGTAAAACACAAAGAGCTAGATCCGAAGTTCTTGCGCAGCTTTCACTGACAACTAAGCTTTCTGAAATCTAGAGACAGATTGCAGAAATTATTGATTTACATTTAGTAATGAATGAAATGGAGAGTATCGGACGCAAGATTGAGGAACAAAAATTTCATGCTAAGTACAAAAACTGAAATAAAAGATCAATAAGATAATATAATCGAAGTATTACCTAGGCAATCGTGGATGCGCAAATGTATCTATTGCATCAACTAATAAGCTATTATGATTAAGGATTCAGGTGGTATCAAACACATAGTTTATTTAAAAATATATTTAATATTATAAATAATTAACCAATCACGTGTTTCGAGAATCTTATCGCAACTTCAGTGACTCTACAGTTAAGAAAATATGTTTTCAATTTTAATTAAATATAAAATGACATTAACTTATACATATAACTAGGAATAGATAAAGTACAAAATTTAACAATGGAAAATTTGTAGAAATAGGTTGCATACCCAAGCATCAATTTACATTCTTTGTAATTGTTTATAACTTTTACATAGTTCAATATTGCATTTTATCTATTACTATTTTTATGTTAAAGTTAATTATATCTTTGTGATCACAAAGCGATCCAACATTCAGTCTAGCCTTCTTTTATATGGGATATGCATATGAATCCTGATCAGTGTATGGCTTCTGTGCAATTCTCGATCGAAAAAGGTGGAATATGTAGTGGACACAGAGGGTTTGCGGAAGGTTTTATGGGGTCGCACCGATTCTTCAGCCTCTCATTCTATCATTGCTATATTATTTCATCATCACCCCGCCCATCATTTTATCTCATCCATCCCCAGGTTGTTCTCAAGCGTTGCTGTAGGAAACAAACTGTATTAATTAATCAACCATAATTACAAAGATACATTATGGTAGTGATGATTCCAATATATCTCCAAATAAAGACTTAGACTAAAAGAACTTTTTTGATAGAGTGTGCTCCATCCCTTCTCACGTTTCAGCTAACTTAATCGTTAAATTGACAGGAAAATTGATGCGATGAACTATCGGGAGCCCAGATCGATTTTCGTTCACGGCCTCTCGTCTGTGGTCTTTCCCACGGCTTCGTCTATCTTTTCCTGCTGTCACTTAGCCGCAACCAAACCCTTTCAACTTCATTTTTCTTATCTCGTGCAAGCAGTCGTATTCGGCTCACAACTATGGAGAGAGCCATCCAAACCAGTCATCTCCTAGATAAAATACGGTATAAACTCCACTATCACAAGGTATTCCTAAACACAGAAGTCGACAGAATATGTTGGTGCAAGAACAAGTAGATTTCCCGTCAAGGCACAAGCTGTGTGATAACGCAACGTGCACACGTAGTGTTTGTTGACGATTTGAGACCCGTGTGTAAAAGGGACCTGTAATCCTATAGCCAACACGCTAATCCCTTTTGCTTTCTGTTTTCCCGCTATCGCCCCTCCCTAGGTAGGTCCTAAGACCCTTCGACCCCCGCCAATCCCAGCTGCTTCTCTCGGCCCGTGACTCATTTGCCGAACTCCTCTCTCTCGCTGCAAGCGACGAGATGGAGTCGCGAATCAGCTTTCAGCTGCTGAAATGTCCTTTGTTATACGTAGTAGTCAATTTGTTACGCAATTGGAAAGGGTCAAGCCGAGAGCTGGTAGTTAGAACTTAGTCTGACGTAATACTGAACTACTCGAGTATTTGTTTTACCAATCATTTTATATGCAGAGAAAATAATTAATTTTATCTGCAACGTAAGAGATGAACGCCGCTACTTTCAGGCGTAAAACGTTCAATAGACTAACGGGACCAATTCAATTACTTGGGAGTTGACCGGAAACCGGGAACATCAATCACTCCCGCACCGTCCGCTCCCGTCTTACGTCGCCAGGTCCGCCGTTTATGGTCCCTGACAGTCCCTCCCGCTCTACCTCTGAAATTTTAGAATGTATTACTGGGTGGCTTCTTACAGTAAGACAATAACAAATTTCTCGTCTAGCTGCTGGAGTTTTGGTTCTATGTTGATATGTCAGTCAGTGAATCAGTGAGTAAGTGTGTGAGTCAGTCAGTCAATCAGCCAGTCTTATCTTTCGTGAGTATAGATTCCAGCTGCAGCTCCGCGCTATATCTGACGTAGCTCAAGTCGAGCACGCGATTTGGGGCTCATCTGTAAACCTCAACCAACCTTCAACACGAGCTTCCCTTGCGCTTTCTGCTGGCCGAGAGCCTCTACCGCCCCGCCCCTTCCCCCTCCTCTCCGCCTCTTCTCGAGGCTGCTCGTCTTCTTTTCCCCTCCTCTCCCCCTCTCTGCTCCCTCCTCGCACTCTGCAACGGCGCGGCTGCAGTCGTGAATCACGGCCTTCGACTTCGATCTCGTAAAACCAGAGCTACTGAATTACCTCTGTGCGTAACCCGGTATTTTATTGCCGCTTGAATTTCGCGTACCCGTGCTCGCCGGGGGCAGAGGGCCTGGCGAGCGGGCGCGCGGTGGCCTGGAAGGCGCCAAAAGCCGACAACTTTGGTGTTAGTGAGTCCGTCCTCGACGGCACCAAGCCCTTAGACCGGACGCATAGTGCCCCCAAGCCCTTAGCTCGACCACTGGAGGCGGCCATAGCCCGGACACTATAGTGCGATCTTTCTGACTTTGCCTCTCAAGCCCTTATGGAAACGATGGAATATCACATGTCATTTCGCGGCTTTGTCCATCGTACCGCTAGAAGTCGCATGATTGCAAGCACTGCTTGATACTGTCGTGATCATGCGATACCTGACGGAACGACTGAGAACTTCGGGAAATACCGTGACATATTCTATCGTGAAGACGGGCCTTCAGGGGCAAAGTTAAAAAAATTGCAGTATAGTCGCGGCCACAGGTTGCGAGCGGCGTTATCCATACGTTTCAAGTCAGAGCTGGCTCAGTGCATCAACTGATGTCACTGCAGTCCATCTGGCCGGGAGGTCCTAGGTTCGAGTCCCGACGGCGGCAGGATTTTCGACAGAAGCTTGTCAGCTAGGTCGAATTCAGTCGTTCTCTGGAGGAGAATTCTAGCGGCCGGCTGCTCTGATCGATTTGTTTTCCGTGATTTCTCCCATCAACATCACGCGAACCAAGGAGGCAGAGAAATGTCTTAAATACAAGAGTTTGGATATCGACATCAGCCGAATGAGGGGCGTAAAAGCGCAGGTCTCGTCCCGATAGGTACGAAAATCGGATCTCTGGGATTAATTTCCCAAATGTTTGTAAGAACTTGGCTAAACCCTCAGGTCATTCAAAAGACCGGAAAGTTTGGAAGTGCAGGACATAGTATTATTTGGAACAGCCCACATTTTCCGCAAAGTATTCAAAGCCACCAACCGTCCATAGATCTGCTCTTTAAGAAGCTGGTTGCAACCATGAGTAGATTTCATATTCAGCCCACTCATAACATCTTTAGCCGTGATGTAGAGTAATAATAATAATAATAATAATAATAATAATAATAATAACAACGGAAAAATAGATAATTCTAAATATTTATCAAACAAACGTGTACTAAATGCGTGTGACATCCATAAAAGTAAAAAGAACGTTTGAATAGTGAGATACATGCAATGTAACCTCATGTTCAGATATTTATTTTATTCAAGGTAGACATTTCTGCCTGGTTTGTTTGTTAACCAGAGTATGGTGGGCAGGACTTCCTGTACGCCAGACGGAATTAGCATTGCTACGCCATCCTCTTCCCCACCACTTGCCCTGAACTTTGGAAATTCGCCGCTTCGCGCAGATGAGCAATGGTTCTTCCGACGAAACTTAAAACGAAGCGTGCGAGGAAGTTTCGTGCCCCTTTATTCTGGGGAAATTAGCGATTTTATCATTCACATGCTCTGTCTGAGTAAATAGTTTCAGGTGTAATCAATTTCATAACCTATGGAAGGAGAAAGAGGAATAGAAAACAAGAATAACATTCTATTTATGGATTGCAGTTGCTTTCTGTAGTGAAATATTAATGTACCCGTGGATGAAGATCTGGGCTAGGCGTTTCAAATATTCTTTGATATTTCAAGTACAACGTTGGGCCAATACAATAATGAATGAAGACTGTACATATTGTCAGCACTTACATTGATGGAATCATTAGTATAGAGTATACTTGAGTATTACAGTAAGACCAACTAGATCATTAGTATATAAAACATAATTTAATTTTAGACAAAAATACTCGTAGTAAAACTAAAAGTTGTGTATGGAGAGATATAATCTGCGTAGATTTTTTGGAGCTCCTGAGTCGCTATCCTACTCGTTTATTATTATACTTAAATTATGCATAAAAGCGCCAATGACAATGGTTTGCAACATTTCAAAACTAGACTTTTTCCCTCCCTAGCAATGGATAACGGATTTGCACTCAGATCCGGACCGATTGACTGAAAAATGATTTTAATATATATTTAAAGTCCCATACCAAGGAGGTTGGCAGAGAATGATCTTCAGCGTTATTTTCCCCTTCATCTCTATTTAAATTAGGAATTGCTGTTTTCTTCTTTAGGACTTTTATTAATATAAATAACATTGGTATGTAACTGTTAATGAATAACAAATTCTACGAAATTCTATTTATTGCCGTGATTATTGCTTGAGCTCTTCGTTTACTTCAGTTCTTTTGCTTTTCAATCGTCACAGGAATGACATTTTTAACGACTTTAGATTTTTATTGAATATCGCTTTCACTACACTAATTTATTTTGAATTTTGTTTACTTCTGTTATGAAGGCAATTGGGATTTTGATGTCTCGCTGCATAATTATTATTTTCCTTAAAATAGCTTTGATCACTAGAGCTGACTTGTGCTAATTACCACAGGAAGATTGCATGGTAATATAGGATAAATTGATACATCTCTTTCTTCCTAGCATAAGAAACACACAGAATTATTGATAAACGCATTAGATGGAGATGGATGTGCACGCAGTGTTGAAGTAGATGGAGGAAAAAGCAGGGCTATGATTCCGTACTCTCTCCGTGTGCGTCACCCTGAGTTTGCAAGCAAATATTGATGTTCTTTATTATTTATAAATACTATTCCAGTTGGGCAAATGCAACCGGTAATTTCGAAATTCCTACTTCGAGAATAGAAATCTACTCTGAAGAATTGTAATTTTCGTTCTACAGCTTTCCCATTTGAACATATCATATTTTAATTTATGTTGGTGAATGGTGTCTAAAAGACAAGAGAGACGATTTAGCGTTAAGTAAACATGCTGGGCTGTAGTTAAATTGTTCTTTAATATGTTAAATTTTAATAGTGGAATAAGCGTAATAAATTCAACTTGTACTTTGGA
The DNA here is from genome assembly GCA_031308135.1 of Acheta domesticus. Lineage (NCBI taxonomy): Eukaryota > Metazoa > Arthropoda > Insecta > Orthoptera > Gryllidae > Acheta > Acheta domesticus. The sequence goes on from JAHLJT010008446.1 coordinate 264,522,265, forward strand.
AATTTCCACCAACGCTTGGGAATTTACTGGTAATTTCCTGAGCACTCGTCCTATTAGCTTCGGTAATTATGGAAGGTGGTGGAAGTGAGCAGAAAATAAATGAAAGAGAGGGTGAACGAGCACAAAAATTGTAGGCGGTATCTAAGAGCAATTAGGCTAAGATACATTAAAAAGTTAGCAGCTGCGAGAGGTAAAGAGAACCGTGACCATATTCCTGGGACGTGCAATGCTGGGAACAACAATGGTAATCATGTTCGCGATTATAAATACAAAAATGACAATATTGTGAGCATGCTGCAAGCATTGCACCGCACAGTGAGAATGGCTCCTTCGTATTGTAGTTAAAATGGAGATGCAATATAATTAGTTGGCTATAATGCATTGCAAATAAGCACAACATAAAATAAAATTAATTTGAGCAGCAATTAGAGCCGTGATTATCGTGCGTTCAGTTATTCCTACAACCGATAAATTGTATTAATTATTACTCTGTGAAAATAGATTGTATCAAAATAAAAGAATTGCTTTTGCGCAATGAACGACGCTGTATGAAATATTTTTACATCAATCATGCGACGTGGTGTTGTCATGTTTGGTCGTTTTATTATTTCTTTAAGTTACATGTTCTTTCCATTGAAATTAGCGAATTTCAACCACTTGTCAAGACTGTTCAAAAACAGAATTTCGAAGGTAATGATTATCCGCTGAAAGCGTTTAACATTCATTTATATACACAAGATTATCGAGCAAATGTTCATATGACGCTAATTATTAATGAAATTTGTGCACCTTTAGCGTGGCTTTAAAAAACAGCTGCGTGACAAAATCATGTTGAATTTTTTCCCGTTTCGTAATGAGTTTTCCAATACCTTCACCCGTAAACATGTAGGAAAATGTTGATTCACTGAAGCAATTAATCAGTATTTCTCGTCGTTTTCTCAATTTTAGTTCTTTTGCAGGCAGCAGTAAGCGCACTGGCCGCATAAGCTGAGGATGCTCCTTGGATTTATTTTCAACGAAAACATTTTTAAAAATTTATTGCATTTATCACACTATCACTTCAGTTTGTAAATTGCAACGTTTGGAGGCTCACATTTGCCTTATCATCAAACTAAAATATAATATATTCATTAATTAAATTACATTCTGTTACACCTCATAAAAACATTATCCAATACCAAAAACTTCCACATACTCATCGTAGTAAGTACTGTTTTCTAAGAATTACATTTTAAAACATCAACGTTTCTTCAAACAGATTAGATCTTTCAATTTTTCAAATCAAGTCGTTGTAATGGACTTATGCTCTAGTACGCTACTTACATTAAACTGTTATGATGCTAAGATTCAAATGGAAGTAAAGTGAAATGACGAAAGAAAGAACATGTTATCCAAGAATTGACAATTCAAAATGTCAAAAATAAATTATGCAATTTTAACAAAACTGACCAATAACAATTTCATTCCTTAAAATTACTAAACACACTGTCATCCAGTCAAGCGAAGGTGTTTGATTCAATTTGCGAGTTGCAACAATTAGTCGTTTTTCTTAATATACTTTCCACATTCGCCGCATAAGTGTTCGAACTTAACTACTAGTAATTTTTATACCAAATGCTTACCTTTACGTTTTTTCCAACGTCTTTCGTTTTCTCCTTTGCAACCTTCATTTTCTATATTTCTAGGATCAAGGAATGTTGTGATGCTATCCACGCGGAACGTTGTAGCTTAATGAATTAAAATATTTCCATTTTTTCTCTTACATACTTCACATCCCTCTCATATCTGTACTGCAAATTCAAACTTAATACTACTTAATAATAATAATTATGTGCTATTGGTACTTTCTACTTTTCTATTTTTGGATGTAATGAAATGTTACGAGTTTGTCTGAGTATTTTCTTTAGTGGAGTAGTTTGTGATATTGTAGAGAAAAAACAAAATTCTCAATTGTGCTTCTTGTTTTCAAAAGAAATCAAAAGAGAAATTGATGACGAACTGGAACAAGTATTCAAAGATCAATTAACCATAGTATCATGAACCATTAGTTACCATTTCAACGTCTACACGGAATACATACGAGAAATAAAAACAGATGATGTCATTAGCATCATAAATTTCTCAGATGATGTGGCCGTGTTTACAGGGACACTTTATCAGTTGCTCGTGTATCGTAATATCCTAGCCCAGTAGCGTCAAGGTCTTCTACTGGTGGCTGTGGCACGCGTCGTGGCACCGCAGCATGCCACGAGCTTCTCTGCGCAACTAGCGTCGGGAAAGGGAACTATTAGTAACCCCGCCTGTTACAATAGGGATGGCGTTGTCTCTGGTGGCGGGTGATGACCTGCGTGGAGGGGCGATTTCGTCGTGGCACTCGTGCCACGGACTCCCGCTTGTGGCATCGACCTTGACAATACTGTACCAGCCGCTCAAATTCTCGTCCACACGGTGGCTGAATCCGACCTAGCTAATGTCGAAAATCCGTCATTGTCGGGACTCAAAGCCTAGCATTTCCCGGTTAGAGTCGCCGTAGAGACGACGGTTGCCTCTGAGACAACTTAGCTGGTACGAAATCACGTAGAAGTGACTCACGACCTTTTTATTTTATTTATATTGTATTAAATTTTCCCGACGTTTTCTGTCGCGTTCTGTGTGTTGAAGCCGTGAGAGTACACACTAGCTGTTTGAATTCTTAGAAATGAATTATAATGAAATTGCATTTTCCTAATGTAAATGTCAAGAAGTAAATGTAACTATATGCAATTTTAAAAAACAGTCGTGCATCCATGAAGCATTTTGCTGCACAGTACTGAAGTTATAATATAAAATGTTTACTAGTGTTTTTTAATATCTGCGAATAAAATTTATTAATATCTCTGAAAAAAGAAATTCATTGGCTTCGATTTTATTATCCATTTTATCAATTGTTTTCCTTTCACAATTAATCCTCTTTAATAGCATTTGCTATTGAAGTTTATTAAATGAATTAAGATATATTACTTGTGTATGAATTGTGATTTGTTAGTGATGGTCAAAATTATGAGATGAACAATGAATGAGAAACAATTTGATTAGGATACAAGAATTTTGTAAATCATTATGTTTTTGTACGTGCAATTACATGTACTCTGGTACAATCTGCTTGCCCTACCCTGTTCATTACGTAGACATGCCCTAAAGATTAACAAAAACCCTGTGATGAAATATATCCAAAAATATTGAAAGACCTTTGGAATGAATGTACGAATAACATGTCGAATGTAAGGTCTATCGCATCAGTACAGTTCGTGTTTGAACGCGCGTGAAAACAGGATATGTAGTCACACACAAACATCACGTTGTAAACGGTCACAGCGTAATTCGGAGGCCCCAAAAGGTACATTTCCGTTGAAATCGGGACATCGATTTTTGTGCATGAATACCGCACGTTCTCTGTGTGTGCTGGCGTATCAGCGAAAGTAAACTAGATGTAGCCAGGCGCGGTGGCCGGCGGCAGGGCAGGGCGGCGGGGGTGTCAGCGCAGAATGAAGCGCCCCCCCCCCTGCACGCCAACATCACGCCATGAGAGTGCGCTGTAATTCTGTAATTATCGCCTGAGATTTTTTGTAGCGTTAACGGCGTTGAATCACTTGTGCACGCACGCTGGATTATCGCCGCTTCGCGTTCTCGGGTCCTCCGCAACTCGTTGCGACAACCGCTCTGTTTTAAAAATACTTCTGCGTGAACTTCCAAGTGCCGATTCAGGAAAATCAATTTCCAGCGTTTGTAAATGAAATTTTTATATTTACGTACGTGATTGAAAAATGTTGGTGGGATACAAAGTCGACATTATATATGAATCGAAAAGGAGCTAAAGTATTTGCATTTCTATTCAAGACATATAGCTACGAGTGTAGTATTCCGTCTCTATCGTGTTTTTGTCCAGTTCAGTGATTCAGAGTGAATGATGGTTTTTTGATTTTCAAAAGAAATGTAGCTTATATCCTCCCTAAATTAGTCCGCCCTCAACAGTACAATATTTACAGGAACATTATAAGTTCAGGAATTTTCTTACTCTCTGGCAGCGATCTTGGTTACGTGGTTAACTGGTTTCTAACTTATGAGGAGCTTCATATGCTCTTTTCGGTTGCACTACAAGTTAATTTTAGTGTTTCTTACACTCCCGTATATGACTAATAAGATGACTGGAGCAACAGTGATAATTAAGTATATTCCTCGGGAGACGTTTTATTTGTTACCAGATGCATATATTTTGCTTTTTTTCCTGATTTTGAATTTGCGGGTTGTAATAATAATAATAATCATAATAATCATAATCATAATAGTAATAATAATAATAATAATAATAATAATAATAATAATAATAATCGCTTTATTTGGAACACCCCATATTTTGCGCAAAGTATTGTAGAGGCACCGACAGCCCCTTGATGTACTCCTTAGGTAACTGGTTGCAACCTGGAGTAGATTGTATATTCAGCCGACACATAACATCTTTAGTCGTGATTCAGAGGAATAATAATAATAATAATAATAATAATAATATATTTTATTTCACAAATATTTTTGTTTTTAAGAGATCCGAACGCTCTCATTATCTTTACCCCACTCTTTGAACTATGATCATGAACACAAGACTGTGCTCTCAGTGTGTACCCACACTTGTAGTTTTTACTGGTGTGATGACAAGTAAATAAATAAATTTAGAAAATAAACATGAACTTATGAAATTGTAATTACACGGAAGTAGCTCACGCACTGAAAGAAACTCTTAGATTGATTGGTTTCGGCTTTTAGCTTCCTTGAATGTTCAATCGCTTATATTTTGACATACTATTCATTCAGATGTGGTCAAGAAAATAATTTTCTGTTCAGATTTATGCGTCCAAGTGTGTTCTAATTAATATTTGTGCTAATCGAATCATGCTTGTACATATAACAGCTCCTGATAATAGAGTCGAAATAAAAAATTTAGGGAGCTTTCTCCAGTCCTATACTGCATAGTCGGTGGCCTGATGTACTGTAAATGTCAATTCTTAGAACAAATGACCCCTGTTGCCATGTCAAATCTGTTTGCGGCCCCGTTGTGGTCGCCTGAAAGCATTACGCGGTTTCACCAATTGCGTGGCTGGTACGTTTGCAGTATGCAGTCCCCAATGTATAGCGTTGGGTGAGATGGGCTACTGTAGATGGATGTTATTTCCAGAGGTTATTTGGGTTTCCACTCCTTACCCTCAGGCCTCATCGCTGCATTACTCAACTGACCTCGACAGTGATTTTCCTTTGGCACACTGCTAAATGCTCCCTTCTCTGTATATGGCTGTCTCAGATATAATGCCTATTCGAATTACCGAGACGTTGACGTAACAAAGTTTTCTCTCACCACGTTAGCATGAAACGGTTGCCAGGGTACACTGATGCATCAACTTTAAGAAATTCATTGTGCATTTCTTGGCTAGATTCGTGACTCTCCTGAAACGATTTACGCACAGATTTAATTTAGATAAACGTGTTGATTTGTCATTATCTGGTTTGTGATTACGATGTTAGCTGCTTCATTTTGTTCATGGATATTGCTCAAAACTGGTATATTTTCGTATAAATTGTTCAATTGAAATAATTTGTGGAGGCAATATATTTAAAGGGCAGAAATAATACAAGTTTTTAAATATTAGGATTTGAGCCACCAATTTCTTTCAATTAAATCATGCAATCATGCGAATCATATATGTATCGTCAGCTCTATTCACAAGAATGCGTTGACTAACCCGAGGTCAGATTTTTCAAAATGGTTTCATTTTTTCGTTTCTTACATCTAAATTTAAATCTAGTTTATTTTTAAATATTTTGCATATATAACAATATTGTTGATTCTTTTCCAATTTTCTTTTACTTCCCGTAAGTATTTACGCAGTTTAGAAAAAATGTAGTGATGTAAAAAGTCTATGTCGAAATTTTGTCGGAAATACATTTTTGAGGATTCTTAACAAACAACGAATAAGTTAAGCAACCTAACAGCGATTTTTGTTTACGTTTGACCGTCTCTCAACAACACTAGCGTCTAAATCGTACAAAAGATTTTTTTGAAAAATGGTCCCGTTTGAAATCGAGGCTCTGCTGCTTCAAAACGCATATTTTGGTGATTACAAATCCTACGGAAAAGCAAGTGGTGCTGTTACAGCACCACTAAATATGTTTGTGTCTATTCTTAAAGTAGCAAAAGAGTACTATTATTAATAATGTAATTATTTCTCGATCCAAGGTCCCTCTCTCCAAGTGGTTTTCGTTCGGTTTTCCAGCCACCCAGAAAGTGAATTGCCTCTTATGCTTCTTTTTTTACATCTGGAGAGTTAATCTAACTTTGCTTCCGCCAAACATCTTGAGCAGTTGAAATAGATTCTTTGACGTAATTTATAATAATAATAATAATAATAATAATAATAATAATAATAATAATGGTAGGAATAACTATAATTATTATTAATATTATATTTCAGTGCATCACTGTGAACACATTGCACCGCTCAAAAGCACGCGCCCTACCGCCTGACACCAGAAATTAATTACGCATCATGTCGCCGAAAAGAAACCCCTAGGAGCTCAACCTCGGCCCTCGTCAACATCGAGTCGAGGAGAGCTTTTTTGGTCCCATGTCAAAAAACCGCTCTTCCCCCGCCCCCCCACCAACCACCCTCACCCACTTCTCAGATAGGACAATGTCATCCTCACTCAACAAATGTCGACAAAACAAAAAGCACCCGAACAGTAGTTGACAGTATCGAGTATTCTGGAGCTCTATATTTCTAAGTCATTTTTCAGGCGCAAGTGGACAACTCCGAATAACCCGAATACATAGAATTTATCCGAATAACCCCTTGTTTTACTCCGCAAAAATGAACAATAGCATAATCCAAATCCAAAGAGATACTCTTGTATCGAGATCAGGAAAAGATAGGGTCAAAACAATTAAATAATTGAACGAATTTCGTAGAAGGTTCTTAAGCACAATGAAAATGCTAACAGTATTTGCGATCAAATGGTGGTCGAGGAGTCGCGAAATAGTGGAGAATAATATTGAAATATATAGATGAGATAACAGATTCACACTTCAAGCAGAACAGAATAGGCTGCAGCCAGAAAGATTCTAACTGATGAACAAGACGATTCTGAGAGACATGGAGAGAGCGCAGAAAGATTCTGAGGGATATGGGTTCAAGCAGACATGGACTTACATCCTCTATGCCAGACCTGCACATCGCCAGCTCCCGCGGGCATTCTGCACTTAGGAGCCAGTCGTCTGCCCGCGATAGCGCCGAAAGTGCAAGTAGTGGGAAGTAGGAAGCTTTGCGGGGAGGGGAGAAGTCTGACGTAACACGACGCAGCGCATAGATTGAATGCGTAGGCGCCTAATTCAGTGATCCATGCTGCAAATTTATAGACCCTCTTGTTTAAATGGACAATGTCTAGAACTTCAAGTTACAAGGGCCATAATTCACTGTTTACGTTCTGTGAACTGCTGCGCATCCATTTTGTATCCATCACTATGTATTTTCCTTTTTTCATTAAAAATATTAACATGCTCATTGTGAGGCTAAGCAATATTTTAAAGCAGTAGCATTTTTAAAAACTTTTTTATTTCTAACTAGCAAAAAATTACAATTTAAAAATGATTGTTCGTTAGGAATCCAAATCGTAGCAAAATGAAGAAAATTATGAGAACAATCTCTCGCATCGAGATTGACATCAAAGTAAAACATGTGGCAATTCCAAGTAGGGTAATGTTTAACAGCACATATATTTGTGGCCATTTAGCCCCATTATCAAACTGAATTAAAGAGATCAACAAACGAATCTGTGATGATATGTTATGGACAACCATGTGATTATCATGGGTCTTGTTAAATAGAATGCAAAGTGCTTAATACTTTCATACGATGTCGTAAACGATGAATAAATAATGTTCGTTGGTTTGATTTTATAAATATAGAATGCACTCTTCGCATAAATTAGAGCAGAAAATAATCATGATTTTTTTTTCAAGAATACACTAGTGGTGCTACAGAATGGCACAGACTTTCCTGTATTAGTTTTCTATTTCTTTTGGTCTCGGCTAGCTATTCAGATTTGCCACATAGTCTTGCCAGATGCCGTCTTTCGCCGCCCAAAGTGCATTTTTTACCTTTGTTTGTTTAGAATAGTGTATTTTACTCTATTCTTACAAGAAATTTAATGTAAAATTTTGGAGCCATTTTTGAGAAAATTTTGATAATGTCCGGGGGATTAAGTAAAGTAACCTAAAATTTTATAGAATCTTTTTCAAAATCTCAAAGCTTCGACTGGAGCCAGATCGACAGGGGTTTCTTTGATTTGAAAAAGAATCCTATGTATGATTTATGCGCTAATGGTGTTCACAGACGGATGGACGGACAGACGGTTTGCTTTCAATCGGGTTTTCGGTATCAAGGAGCCACAAAACAGGGATTCTGGCTACACCACATGTTAGAGGATTTTTTTCCTTAATTTAGCAACTGGTTTTATCCACTTTTTCGTTATCAGGGCCCGGCAATGAATTTCTTCTGCCAAAAATTCGCCGTTTTATGCAGCAGCATTACATAACTTTCCCTATACTCTGTATATTACTCCGCATATACGTATGTATACAGGAAAGTAAAAAATATGTTTTAGCTTTGACAGAACCGTCTTATTCAATTAAACACAGTTAATGAAAAAATAGTTTATTGCTGTCATAATCATACAAAAACAATTCTATATCATAATTTTGTGTCTAGCAAAACACTAAATTTGTGAGTACATCGTAGCAAAGCTAATGACCTTATCAGCCCTACACGCAATTATAATACTTAGTGTCCAAATCAAATATGTATAATTAGTTGTAGTTTCATATTTCACGCTGTCATATATCGACAACAAACATTTACAATATAATTCAAAAGGCAATATTACTTGAACTATATGTGACAGTCATGTTTTCGACGATTGCTCTACATTTACGCGCTATGATTAGAATTGCGCCTTCTAATTTGTGGTCCCCACTCTTAGAATGATTCTCATCCCCACCCTTCATCTATTTTTGCATTTGCCTTCGAGCTGCTCACGCGCAGCTCCTGACGACAGTGAAAGTACAAAATGCTGTGCAGGTCTGCTCTATGCCAACCGCAAATTGCAATACCGAGCAAGCACGTCTACATTTAGCGGTATTTCTCGGCCATAGCTCCGGTGTCGTGTGACGGCTGGAAGCGGTTAAGAGGCACTCGAGATACGTGTATGTCTAAAATACGTATTCGAGTACGGTATTTCCGCACGGTAAACTCGCCCTCCGTCAATTACGGCGGAAAATCATCCCAGGAGCTGCCTCGCAATGTCGTGATCGCAATCTGCTCTTTTTTTGTCGCTTCTTGTGTAATTTTGGAAGGGCCATGTGAACGGCAAAGTAATGCATCGACTCAGTTGTCTAAACCACTGCAAATTTATAACGGACTTTAAAATTACGCTGACAGTCAGCCATAATTAGCCGATAATGCATAGATCAAGGCTTACAAAAAGCTATGTAAATTCATGTTTCCTAAGATTTCTTTTTTTTTGTTAATAAATGTACATCGCCATTTTCTCGATGTGATTGTCACTAACATGTGTATGTAGGTAATAAAGTAGAATTTTGTCGTGCCTTAACCCAGGACCACCCAATCTTCGTAATATCTCAAGATCCCGGCAATATATTGGGAGAGCCCAAGACCATACAACGCGCCCAACCCAACCCCTGTGTAGTTGGTTTCTGTCCCATTTTCTGAATATTCATGTATCACTTCTAGTCATTACATTAATATTGGTGGCCGAATACTTAAAGATGTAAGTTATCACGGAGTATTCGGTGAGCGGCACCATATCAACCTCCTCGATCGTTCTGAAACACCATGAACCTCCAAGAGTCAGCATGCCACTTCACTAACCTCCATCCGTCGAGGTCCTCCGCGGGCCTTCACGTAATGCACTCAAGACCTTTCATATATCTACACCAGATTTTAGGTACCTCTGTGGTATTACGTGTCTCTCCATTAGATTCCATGTGTCTTGAAGAGCTGACACCTTTTGAGATTCCAGGCCCCTTGGTGTTCTCCATGAGCTATTGTTCCACTACGAACTTCCAAAACCACCCCTGGTCCTTCACGTGCCTCCATGAGCTTTCACGTGCGTTTGCAGGAGGCGCTCCCAGCCGCTCATCGGCAATCACCGCGCCTCCATCAGCGACGACACGCTTGCTTCCAGCGACGCTTTATTGCATAACAGACGTGTAACTGCTCGGAACTTCATACAGTTGTATGAGCTTATTAATTACGGAGACTTAATTTGCCCGCCACTAAACGCTGTTCTCCCCTTCCTGCTCTGCATCACCCCTCCCGTGTCGTAGAACTCGGTTACTCGACCCCTCTCCCTCCAACCCTTCCCTCCACCGTTTCACTGCCACCCCTTCTCCGCCCTCGCTAGCTGGTCGTCGACATCAGCTTGCAGACCAACAATGTGCCCGAGGAAAGCGAAAGATGAAGGAAATAATAAATTCTGTTGTGCCAGCAGAGATCTCGTGGTACTCCATGATAAAATTTCAAGAATAAAGAGGTATCAACCACAATAGTAGAATCTACTATTGCCGACACTGTATACTTTCTGTATAGTGTCTTATTTTATCTAGCAACTCATGCCCGGGAGCACCTGCTCTTGTGACAATTTGGCAACAATAGTAGAATCTACTATTGTGGTTGATACCTCTTTATCCTTGATAAACTTTTATTAAGGAAAGACCAAATCGGAGTAAGAAAATATGCTAATTTCGTAATATTTTTACTATTTTATTGAAGGGCCTCCGGAGGTTATTGTCATGTTAATGTTCATTTTTACTTGTGCTTTGCAATCTCATTATAGAAAGTGAAACAATACAGTTCCCTGTTTAGTTCTCGGGCGTACAAAGTTACATGAAGTATTTCTAGAAATATTTTTGTTGTTCAAATTTTAAACATTTCACATAATTCAGTCAAGTTGTCAGTCTGACGAATCAAGTTGTAAACGTTAATGTTATTGCGGAAATGCAGTATAGTAATTTACAGGTTGCATTATATGTGCCTTTAACTCCACTCCATTCAAAAGTAACACTTTTTCTAGAATGTTTCTAAAAATATTCCAGTAGAATCCGACTAAAACAGTTCTAACTCTTCTCGCTTTTTATTATTATTATTATTATTATTATTATTATTATTATTATTATTATTATTATTCCTCTAAATCACGACTTAAGATGATATATGTCGGCTGAATATAAAATCTACCCCAGGTTGCAACCAGCTACCTAAGGAGTAGATCTAGGGACTGTCGGTGCCTCTACAATACTTTGCGCAAAATGTGGGATGTTCCAAATAAAGCGATTTCTTGCATTTCCCAGTCTTTTGAATTACCAGGGACTTTAGACAAGTTCTTACACAAATTTTGCGGAACAAATCCCAGAGCTCCGATAACTATCGGGACGACCTGTGCTTTTACACCCCACATTCGGCTGATCTCGATTTCCAAACTCTTGTATTTAAGACGTTTCTCTGCCTCCTTGGTAACGACGTTTTGATCGCAAGGTACAGCAACATCGACAAGTAGAAACGATTTGTTCTCCAAATCCCGGATGACTATATCCGGTTTGCTTGCCGCTATCGTGCGATCAGTTTGAATTTGTTGGTCGTACAATATCGTACACAATCCAACAGACGTCACCGGTTTCGGTGAGTGTTCGTACCACTTGGGGCATGTGTTCGGAACTTCGAGGGCGGTACAGATCTGCCAGTGGAGGTAACTACACACCCTGTCGTGTCTTGTCAAGTATTCGGTCTTTCCTAGGATTGGACAAGCTGAGACAATATGATCAATGGTTTCTACGTGTTCTTGACAAATGCGGCATTTATCATCTTGGGAAATTTAGAGAACCGCTTTATCATAATGTCGTGTTCTCAAGGCCTGATCTTGGGCAGCTATTACAAGTGCTTCCGATTCTGGCTTCATTCTTCCCCTTTTAAGCCACATAAATGATTGATATTTATTGATCTGCACCTTGTCCATTCTTTTTAGGTATTGTCCGTGGAGTGGTTTGTCTCTCCACGATTTCTTTAACATTTTCTGTGTCTCCAATTTCATGTTAAGTAGCATCAGAAGTTCAGTGTCTCTGTCATTCTGGGAGTCTTGCATAGTCTTGTTCACAATGCTTCTTGCTACACTTACATTGCCTCTGTTTCCCATTCTTCGGTCGGATTTCGTGACCTGCCTCATTAGTGGGTCATTTTGATGGCTGACTACATACTTTCCCATCCCGGTTATTGCATTGTGCCAGGAGGCTTCAATTTGTCTGAGGCCTCTTCCTCCTTCCTTACGTGACACATAAAGTCTATGTACATCAGCTCGGGGGTGGGCAACGTGATGCATTGTAAGCAGTTTTCTGGTTTTTCGATCCATGATGCGAATTTCCTGCTCAGTCCAGTCTACTAGTCCGAAACTGTATTCGGCTACAGGGACCGCCAAACTACCTATTGCTGATATTTTATTCCTGGAGTTAAGAGCGGACTGCAGGACAAGTCTCACTCGTCTATAATACTCCCTGCGAATTCTCTCTTTCATTGTGTCGTTCGAGATGGTCTCACATTCTTCAATGCCCAGATATTTGTAAGTTTTACCTGGCTCAAGATCTTGAATCACAGTGTGTCTATCAACTTCAATGTTCTCGGACGTGGTCATTTTGCCTCTTTTTAAGTTGGCTTTTGCACACTTGTCAAGACCAAACTTCATGCAGATGTCATTGCTAAAATCATTGATGACAGACAGCATTTGGGAGAGAATCGCTTCATTCTTAGCAAACACTTTAAGATCATCCATGTAAAATAAATGTGATACAGGCCTTTCGTCACCATGGAGCTTGTAACCAAAGTCTGTGTGCGACAGCTGTCTCGATAGAGGAATCAAACTAATTTATTATTATTATTATTATTATTATTATTATTATTATTATTATTATTATTTCTGGTGCAGTGGAATTTACGTCTTAACAGAGCAGTTCTCGAGAATTTCACACATAGTACATATGCAATGTTCAAATTATTACAAATAAGGAGGGTGTCCTCTCTGACATCGTCTTCAACCATCTTCCAGTGTGGAATTGGATTTACATTTTAGTTATTTGGAAGTCTTTTATTATACATAAATTAGAGTAGGAATGTAGGAGTTACGGGATTGGTTTAAGGTTGGCGAAATTTGTCCTTCGAAGCCTGGTGCGGTTCGTTGTTGTAGAGAGTCATATATTTTGCCTAGATGAAAAATGTCGATGTATATAACTATAACGTATTAATCATATTAATCTGGTGACAGTATCAACAGATCACCACAAACAATTCACATACAATACTTGAACATTATTTTACAACAGTTTGTCAGATTCATTAAACGATTAAATTCGATGCAAAAGTTTAAGTCCCAAGTAAAATGTTTAAGTAAAATGTTTTCTGCTTCATAACTGTTTATATACAATTAGAGACTATACCGAGCATCAAAAGAGAATGTAATATTAATTTTAACAATGATATTTAAAGTAAAATTTACATTAGGAATGTGTAATTCTAAACTAGTATTGTTTAAAATTATTGTAACTTGTTTTTCCTGTAACAAAGTATTGTACCTCAGCTTCAGGGTCAATGACCCCATCTCGATCAAGTTTTTCGTCCAGTTTCTCTGATCTCTTGCGCAAATGCTGAGAGGGCTCTATATTTTGCTTTGGGACATAAATGTAACTTCATTTTCTGTGCACATCTTCTCGAATTCAGTTGGAAATATATTCAAATAATCGTTCTCCATGTTGTCGCGGAAGAAAGTATTATTCCTTCACGAAGGACATGTTGAGGGATAAGAGCCCAAACTTATTGCTGATTTACTCTTGAAAATGGATTTTATTACATAGGAGGAAATATTTTTTTAACAATTCTTGCCGAAAACGCTCATTTCTTTCTTTATACAGAGTTCAACTAGTATATGTCTTAGGGCCAGGTCGTGCGACCATGGGTTACGGGGTACATGTGGTTAGCACGTAGGCATCCCCACACCGTATTCTGGTTTTCTCAACTTAAGTATTGAGTTTTCTCCTCGTCACACAGCAACATATACTGGGTCATTGCAAGGAAAACGTACACTATAATTTTTCCCGACCGGGAATCGAACCCGGGGGTCGCGTCATGGAAAGCAAGCATGCTGACCTTGAGCTTTTATCAATGGGCAATTGCAACGTAACAATAATTTTTATTTAATGAATGTCGGCTGAGAATTAAATTAGAATGATAACGTATGAAACATCATGGCCTAGCTCTTCGCGATTTATATTATTATTGTTATTATTAGTATTATTACTATTATCACTATTATTACTTTTATTATTATTATTTATTAAGTTTACTCAATTCCAGGGCTCCTTGTGCTCAAAGGCTTGAAACTTGGGAATAAAACTAAAAATAAAATTGTAATAAAATTAATACAAATATTTATAAAATATGAATAGGTAGTAATTAATAAGTTTTGAAATTAATAAGTAAACAATAATAAAATAATATCATTTCTAAAAATGTAAATTTTGGCGATTCTTCTTTTCTGAACTTGAGGTCTTACAAGGATCAATGAAATGAGAAAGAATGATTGTTCAAGGACAGAATAAGTGCTTTCTTCTTCAAAGTAAAATAACCGCATTTCCTCACTTAGAGGCACTTGTCTGCCAGTGGGTCGCTAAAAGCGGAAAGGGGATGTGTCACAGATAGTTTACATGATTGCCAAATTGCATTTACAAGAGCAGGTGCTGCCTTCCATAAACACCTTAAACTTTCCTTAAGTGTATCTGTTTTTAAAAATACAAGGTATGCTTTTCGACTATTAAAAATGTGTATTTCTTTACCTGTTGAAGTTATTTTCTTCTTCAGTTGTTCTGAAACTCACTCCCGTGCAGCTCGGTATTTCCAGAGATCGGTGACATTTACACACGCGGAATCTGTCCCCGCCCCCCTCTCTGCTTGTTGACGCAGTCTGCTCGGGCTGCTCCTCTGGGACGCGGCCGCGCAAGAGACGGCGCGGACCGGGTGGGGGAGGCGGAGGGGCGGGGGGCCGGGGGGGCGGGCTGCAGTGCTCTGCAGGTGACGCGTCGCCGCCGGGGCAGCTTAATTGGCATTCACCTTGCGACCCTGCTGCCCGCAGTGCCTCGCCGCCCCCATTTTCATGGAGGCTAGACATGCGTGGCGAAGCGACCGGAATGAGAAGTGGCACTCTGCGCTGTTTTTTTATCATCGTGTGGCCAAGTGGCCCAGTGGGATTGGTCACTGATGAACTACACGATCTGAGAAGTTGGTTATTTGTATCGATTAAAACATCATGACAGGTATCATTGAATAATTTTTTGCGCGAAGGATTTTTTATGTAGCAGGGTGCACTTTCTGTTAACTGTAACTTTTGTCTAACTCTAACTTTTGAATACCCGGCTCTTACATCCAGACTTTCCCCAAGTTGGCTTTCACCACAGCTAGAAACCCGACTCATATCTACAACCTCTCATGTTTTTCAACCCGTTCCTCTGAACGGGTTAGTTAGCACAACCTTCGCGTGGGCTACTTAACACTTTACGTTCTATCTTGCCCTTACTTGGGATGGACGGGTTTGCGAGGGAGTAAATTGTACAAACCATTCCGCATCACATCCCAAACCTATACCATACTCTCATTTTTATAAAATCCAACTATTGTTGGTCGAATAGAACCACCAAAAAGATTGGTTAATAGTAAGTTGGGTGGCTCGACATGTTTGCATGCCGGGTGATGAAGGTGATTCTCTCTCTTTGCATGGTGAGATCCGGTCCCGACTTAAAAGTCATTTTGCGGGGTATTTCCCCACTCCAGGAATCTCCCCCAGCGGTGCACCGTTGCTTCCAGGACCACCTCTAAGCACTGAACTGGTCTCCTGGCAAGTGTGGTAATGTAGTGCATTTGCGAAAGGGGAGACGATAGGACAAGAATGAAGGAAAAATTGAGTGCGCTATTTCCCTAACCCCTTTGTTAGGGTTCTGTTACAGCATATGCCCGGCATTGATAGGAGAAGGCTCGGAAATCGACTTATCAGAGCAGTCGGTCTCTAGAATTCTCTTCCTGATATGAGGTGAATTCTACTAAACTACTGCTGACGACACTCTAGGATCTACGAGTTGTAGGTGAAAGTGGAGTGTGCATGGAGAGGCTGGAAGGTCTCTCTTGCGCCTGTTCTCCTTATAATCGCGCCACATTCCTTCACAAAAAATATTAGGGATACTGGAAACAGCGAGTTCACAATACATACGATTTACTTATCTTACGTTTACTCGCCATATGGTCTGGTGGAAATCTTGATTGATGAAATAAACTATTTACAAAGTTGAATCCTTTCAAGAGATGTGTACCAAGGATCATTGAAAATATGTCCATTTAACAAGATCATTCTAAATAATTCCTCAACTGTGGATTTTCTTATGTCATTGATCGGAAAAGAGCTTCCAATCTGCTCCGTATTCAAAGAGAAGAATACTATGCGTGATTTTAGATATCTAAAACAGATAAAGCTCTCCCCTCAGAATATTTGGTGACAAGCAATAAGCATCGGCAACGACTTGAGGTCAAATACGTAAAAGCAGCAGGAAAAGAAGAATTGATTAAACGTTGTAGCTTTAGATTTCGATATTGCGTGTCTCCAGCTCTATTGAGCGTTATGTTTTACTAATTTGTGTGTTGAGCGTTAAAAATCAATAAAATGTTCCGTACGATTTTAGATTGAAGTATTGAAGGGAAGAATTACAATTACTGCCCAGGAGCAACCGGAAGAGACATCTGAAAGAGCAAACCATAGCAATGCACACGGCATTCTTCACTGGCAGAATAGAAGAGGAGCGAAAATGCCCCTTTGAAGATAGACGTTACAGACAAGAAGGAATTAACAGAATTTCTATCTGACATTTACGAATATACGTTCTGATAAAAACGATAACACGAGATATTAAGTGAAACCTACATTTAGATTTTAGAATTTCCTTTTCCTCTCTCCCACACTTCTAGCCCTTTCGACATTGGTCAGGTCAGAAAATTAGTACGCGCTACAGCCCGGAACAATTCCTTTTCGATAACCCATGTCCTTTTACTCACGGGATGTGACAATTCAGAAATCCTAAAAAAAGTCCTCGCACTTTGATGTTCCATAACTTTTCCTTTCCCGGCCGAACGTGAGATTTTCTTTTTTTTCTCAGCGAAAGGACGGAGGTTCTGCATCTTTCGTGGCGTCTGCCGCTATTGGTGCGCGGGCCTTCAAAGAGCACCGTTGATCGCGCGTGGCGGGGCTGGGCGGGGACGGTAGGATACGGCGGGGCGGCGGCGGGGCGGAGGCGGGGCGGAGGCGGGGCGGAGGAAGGGCGGAGGCGTGGCAGGACGAAAGCGGGGTGGGCCAGGGTGGGACAGCGGGGGACGGGAGCAGAGCCGTGACTGGGCTGCCCGGCAAACGTAGAGCCTCTCACCCCTCCCTGTGCGTCTCTGCGTCTCCGAAGCGGAATGATTAAGCTCTCAGACGGTGCGTTGATCACGACTCCTTCCTTATGAAAAAAAACATATTTCCCGTAAATTGCCGAAATTCCCGGTTAGCGCGGCGGAGGGGAGGGAGCAGCGCCGGCGGCGGTGCCTGCTGAAAGGGGCATAAACCTTCTTAAAATTGAAATTGGTCGCGCGAACGGCCGCGACTGCCCGCACTTTTCTCTGCCCCCACTGCCCTCTCCGCGGTCACGGCCCACGCGCGCCTACATTCGCCCTCTTGCGGCGTGACTCTTTTCGCACTCATTGCTTGCCGCCCGGTGGAACGATTCCCACAGCTCGCTTTTCATCCTTCCCTCCCCTCCCCACCCCTCCCCTCCCCTCCACGCCCCTGCCCGCTCTACGAGTCCCAGCTTTCCCAATCTCCTCTTAATCCGTTCTCTGCCAATCTTTGCGCCCATTCCTTTCCATCCTCCGAAACGCAATTGAGCTGCGTAGAGGAAGCTGCTGCCCAGCTCGTGCGCTTCGATGTCGCCAAGCCATTCTTTGCTTCTTCTCTGCAAACAGCGTCCGTCGTTCGAAGGGCCCCGGGACCGTCCTGCGCGCGGCCTTCTGCAGCGGAGCTGCTCTTCGTGAATCAAAATTTCGGCTGCGACTCCGTCGCGCCTGCTTCCTTTGTGAAGAAAAATTATACATCGGGAGTAGTCGTAGCTCCTAATGTTTCCATAAAATCTTTAGTGTCGCCCTCATTTCTTTCCTTCTTCACTAAAGACGTACTGCAATCACTCCCTGCACCCGCTCCGCTGTCCCCGACACCGTCCGTTTTCACGCTCTTAAGTCCACGCCCCCCGCCGCCCCGCCGCCCCGCCGCCCCCCGCCGCCCCCACCGCCCCCGCCGCCTCCACCGCCCCCGCCGCCATGACCCTCGCAAGCGAAGTCTCGCCCTCTCGCTCTCTCCTGAAAAGGCCCCTAGGCTTCCCGTTCCTTTTCCATAATCTGCTATGGTCACCGTGACCCTAATCAAGCGCTATCAACCCCCCTGCGCCCGCGCCCATCGAAATAGGAAATACTATGGCTGTCGCTCCTGCTGCAGGAAGAGCGGGGGGCTAGCGGCTAGCGGATAATGAGTCACCGTTTGAACTCAGCATCTACTTCTACTTTTCTTCTTCTTATCATTATTATTATTATTATTGTTATTATTATTTATCCTAATTTTTCTTTCTTTTTCTCCTTTTTCATCTTCTTTTTCTGCAGTATTTGATTTCGCCATTCCGTAAGGTGACTTCACTCTCGAAGGAATGAAATGAAAAAACAATCTATCATTACGTCTCTTTCTTCTTAGAATGACTTCCTTTACTACAATTATAATAGTTTCGCTTCAATCCAAACAGGGAGAAACGCACAGAAAAACAAAATTATTTGAATGATTATTGATACTAGGCATTATAATATGCAATCCACGAATACGGTCGGAAACAAATAGTCCCTCCTTAAAATGTCTATCGTCGGATTAGCTCTATCCTATCGTCGATGTCTTGGAGTCAAGAAGCCCATTTATCGAAATCCCATTCATGATCGCCTTAAACACTTTAAGTAGAAGAAATTGCTATAGTTGTATTTTTCAGTGGTGAAATATCGTAATATAATATAATTAAATACAAAAAAGTATTGCTTTAATATTTTACGCCTGTGCATATTGTCGATTTTTTGGGTTTCAATAACTCTTCCTAGGCACTGCTGTGCTACAATTATAATGTACCTTTTACCTCAGAGGTCGTTAATTGTTATAATGTGTGATAAGTTTTCTTCCTACATACATTACAATGCATGAGTGTAAAATGCGAGTAAATATGAAAAAAAATAATTATAATCTGTTGGGGACGGTTTTTCCCCAAATATAAAATTTCATATTTTTGTTAAATGTACTTTCCGGCGAACGAAATTAATATTTTACGAACATCTCTGTACTAAGCAGGGAATTTCGCTGCGAATTCTTGATATTGTGACGAGCGTTTTGATTCGTTTCATTTAGACATCAGGACTACTATTCTTCATTGCCACTTCCTTGCGGCGTAATGAAGAGAATTCTTCTGGAGGGTGTAACGCGTGCGTAAGAAACGCGCAGCATTAAAGTTAATGATCTGCGAGGAGAGAAGCGGCGACGCAAAAAACAGCTAGTGGCAGCGCGGAAAGGGGTACGGGGGGCGGGGGACGAAGAGGGAGACGCGAGACGCTATACTGTGGGGAGTAAGTCCTCGACACGGAAAACTAAAAGTTTTCTTTAATTTCCTTCTTCTTGTACAGAAATCTAGTTCGCTGACCACTCTAGGGCCTTTCTGGCAAATATATTTTTCCGATGATACAATGCATGGCCTTCTGAATAAATTGTGTTAAGTATTCACTTGGTGGCTATGAAAAGCAACGATTCAAATTATTGTTTCAGAACTGCAAAATAAAGTATTTCTGGAATTCAGGTATTCTGTCTCCGTGTCTCGCCCGAAAAAAGCGAGTTGAGATTAGTTTTCTGTTAAAAAGATGAAAATTTTAAAGGGGAAAAATCTCTTTGTGGCATGTTTCAACCAAAGCGTTGAAGCGCATCTACGACATTTTCAACATTGTTTTTCATATACGGTGATGTAATATTTATGCATGGGGGGCTAAATTTACTAAATAGGAGTAAATTTTACACGATTGAGAACGTTTCGAGGTGGTCTCACCATTATCCTAGTCTCATGTCGGCTTTTCTACTGATATAGAATATGGTTAATTAAAGATTTGTCTTTTGATTCAATATTGAAATACATATAAAGTATCGCCTTTCAATACATAGGTCCTTTAAACACTGTTTTTTAAGAATAATAGTCTTATCAAAAAGAGAGGTTGGAAGGATACGAAGACAAAATTACAAAACATCAACACCAACCAAGCAAGTAATAAATAACAGAAAAATGTAATTTGTGTTTGCCTCAGTCTATGAAGTTCATTTTTTACTATTTTAATTTGTTTAGTGGAATTTTATTTTCAGCACTGATTGATGAAACTCTGAAACCGTCTTGTTCTTGTTTACCAACATGTTGGCAAGAATCATCAAACATTCATTGCTGAGACCTTTTACGAAATTAAAATATAAAAAATGTTAAACTATTGTGAACGGCAGTCACCTATTCACTTGT